>JAZFAV010000005.1:0-1208333 GCA_037954035.1 Rosalia funebris | reverse complement strand
TTCATCCATTTTTATACTAAACAACTTTAATTAAACGCCTTTTAAAGACTATCAATTTTGCGCGTGTTAACAAGGAAGAAACTTTTCAACAACTAACAGAACTCAAACGAAAATGACATCCAAATAGCGGTAATTGCGTTAGACAGCTAAACTCCTTTCGTTTGTCCAATGTGTGTGTGTGTAGTAAATGTCTTTTGAAAGTCCAGAAATATTTACAATACATTTGTTAGGCGTTTTAATTTCGTTTGGATGTCCAGGACTCGCCAGCTTGGTCTATATGGCAATATAAAATGCAATGATGTACTTTTTGCGAGATTTTCAAAAATTGGACTTAACGCTCTTTGAAAGTCTGCTCGTCATGTGTTATAGACATAGAAAAAATGAAAAATCCGACTGTTTAACACTTTTTAACATTATTCTGTCATCCCAGGACTATAAAACTGCACTTTTATATTTAAGTATACTTCCTTATTCTCTTTTCTCTAATATTTTATGTCAGAGCGTGTCTCTTTCGCTGCATTTAACAAATACATCTCAACGTGATTGATCCGCTTAGCATCGGCTTCTAGACAAAAATTGTATTACTAGACGCGAGTATCGATATCCAAACCTTTCATTCGATGGATATTAGTCAGATCATCATTAAAAGTTCACACAGCCAATATCAGTAGCTATATTCAAGACTTTTTTGCCGATTGAATAAGATTTGAAGCCAATGTCCAAACAGTAGCATTGAAACTTTCATTGCTATTATGCCTATAGCCTTCCAAGCAACGGTTTAGCAACTCGTCTCAGCTCAGGTCCTCATAAATCGGTTTGATGGCTTTAAAAACTTCCTGGGGAAGTGACGACTTATGATGGAGGGTATCCAAGGAATCCTCTGCTTTCTCCTTATTCTACTCCCACCAAAACTCTGAGCATTTCTCTTACTACGGATTTTCATCCATTGATAACATGAAATAATGTCGGCCCGATATCATTTTTCATATTTTCCAATGAGTTCAGATTCCAACGTATTGCCAAACCATAATAAATTTTTACCTGATCAATTAATTTGGCAGATAATTTACCTTTTCTTCCGAGGCCATGAACGTTTTTTTAGATTTCTCAATCGATATTATAAAAGGTTAAAAGAATTTTTAAGCTAATAAAAAATTTATTTCTTGAAAAATTTACAGTGGTGTTATTTCTTAAGATCCAGTCTATATCATAAAATAATGAAATGATTATTCATCTAATACCATGAATGTGTAAAAGATGAAAGTATAATTATTTTGCTATATGGGTTTCCCATTTTCAATAAATTTGCCTTAACTTCCCCTAGTATGAGACGTTTGTTTACTCAATCTCGAACAGAAAAGTTTTATTTGGTTTGGAATTTTAATTTCTATTTGCACCGCATGCACTAGGTGACTGGTTTGCCTGAATTGCAATTTAAAGTAGAAATGTAAATTTATCAAAATAAAACCGCAATATCATTATGGGTACACCAAAGATGTATTCCGTATTATGCTGTGCTATGCTGTGCGTGTACATGCTATGTATTTGTATATTATACCGTGAGAGTTGAATGAATAATTTCAATGGGTACTATTGCAGAAAGAATTTTTCTCAATATTGGTTATAAAATGGTTGATACTTAATTCATATACATCCTTTGATATGGATCACCCTAAATTACTGATGTATCATACAGTAAGTCTGAAAAGTAACGTATAGATTCGATACAAGTTGTGCTAGTGTTTTTATTAGTAAAATTAAATTTTTTTAATTTTATTAATAAAATCTCTTAATAAAATTTTAATAAACTTTTTAATAAAATTTCTCTTGTATCCCTTGACAAATCTTAAATTTGTCAAAAGATACATTTGAAATGCTACTTGAGTGGCGCTCTTTTATTTTCCGAGCCGTATTTTTAAACGTTATGACATCTTCCACGCTTTTGTTTAATGGATACCCCATTTTCAGTTGTGCTATTTGAAGGAATAGTAAAGTATAATAGGATATTTGTTACATAGGATTTTCTTTAGTAATAATTCTACAAATCAAATGAAAATATAATCATTATAGAAATTAGAAATAAGCAAATAAAATTTTTAAAATATGCTCCATTCGCAGCTTAATAATGTCCAAACCGGTGAATAAATTCCCTCTGCACATTGCTAATACATGAGTTATGTGTTCAAAGTCGTAGTTATAAGCTTCATTTCCTCTAAGGCTCGATGCACACTATGTTGCCGTTCTCGATACGCCCTCAGCGATTAGTATCAGAGCGTTACGAGACCGAAATCTTAGAGACAGCGGTAGTGTGAATATGCTCATTGTTTCTTATGTAAGAATATTTTATCGAATCGAGAACGAACGGAGAGCATATCGAGAGCAGCATCATAGTGTGAATCGAGCCTAAATATCATTAATTCTTAGCAAATTGTCGCATTTATCTATACGATTACAAATATTCGTATCTGCATTTATCGTTTATTAATACTTTGCGACGTACTTTGTTTTTAACAAGAAACTAGTTTTCCACAAAAGCCGAAAATTACACGTATACGTTATCCACGAAATATGTCACAGTATACTAATAAACGATATATGCAGTAGAATAAACTTGTAATTATATTGACATATACGAATATTTGTTAAAAATTTAGTTTCAATCGTCTCCTGATGATGCTAATTTGGTTGACGAAACACGCCTCGAGTGATGTGTATTATTTCGGTATTTGTAGAAAACTCGTCTAATGTTTTCATTAAATTTTGATTCATTATTTGCTCATTTAATGACATTTTTTTTACTGACCTTTTATCTCTTTGATTGGCTATTACAAGTTTTAATTGTATCAATTTTACAAGTATGCAAGGCATTCTACAAAATGTTAATGAATGCAGTTTTATAAAATAGTCTTAGTTTATTATGTTGTGTTTTCGAAATAATGGTAACAATAAGGTAAGAACATAAAATTATTGTTATATAAAATGTTAAATCAAAACAACAGATAAAGCTTTATTGAATAAATAATAGGTAGTTAAAATGGAACAATCTTGTGTGAAAGACTGGAGCTTTTATTTTAAAATACGTACACATTTCTGTCGATATCTTATTGCAGGTTAAGTGCTTTTTAAATATTGAATCTTTAGATTATTATCATTTGAAAATAATTACATCATTTATAAAAGATTACCCTATTAACTCACCTCAAATTAATCGTTTAGTCATGAAGTGCATTTAAAAAAGTACTCTCAAAATGCATTAAACGTTCTCGAAGAAACCGTCTACCAATTCAACCTATCAGGAGTAATTTTTCAGTCAACCGCATTTCTCAAGTTACACCCTTTTCAGCTATAGAGATTGATCTCGGTGGTCCATTTCTTATAACCGCAAAGTTAGAAGCGCGAAAGTATTAAAATCTTATATTTGCGTATTTGAATGCTTTGCAACCAAAGCCAAGCATATTGAGTTTGTGTCAGGCATGTCAATTTGGAAAAAGTGAACATGGAAAATGAAAACTTTCCATGTGCTTTTCGCCATGAAGTCATCCGCTAACGAGGAAAGTATTAAGTGGGTTTCTAGTTCTCTGCAGACACTTCGCTTTGATAGATTACAGTAATCAGGTATTAAAGTTATAAAAACGCGTTTATTACATATTATCTGTACAGAACAACAAATATAAGATATCGTAAAACTAAATATTCATATAAAACAAAAATCAATGCATATCATAATGTAACTGATGCGTTAGAGACGGCCACCGTTGCCACATTGCCAAATATACTATAGAACTCAAGGAAATGTCAAAAGACTAAGGTTATATTATAACTTTTTTCCAGGGGGTGGCACTCCCTATATGTCACGTAGTGCGATCTTGCAATTACGTATACAACGGCTGCCAGGGGTGCTAGTGGTCTTGCAGTCTCGTTTCCCCCTTTCTCTTACGTTCGTCACCTACAGTAGTAGTAAACATAACCTCGTGAACATGTAAACAAACGAGTAATCGCAAGTTGTAATCAATCTGCAGTGTATAAATATAGTAGTGTAAAATGGAGGATCCGCCGCGCCGAAAGTAAAAAACAAAATGCGTCGTGTGAGACTACGTTGCATAGTTCCCGCATGCAATTACGAAAAAGAATGTTCCATAGAAGGTGAAAAAGTGCATTATTTCAGAATACCCTTAAACGAAGAAAAAAGAGAACTGTGGCAAAGTACTGTTCGGAATGATTTAACTCTGATTGCCTTTTACAAGTATACTTTTATGACATGTAACTAACTGAAGAACAATTCAGTGTTTTTAAAAAAGTTTCTTCATTAAAAGATTATTATTATTCGACATTATTCAAAGTTTTGTATTGTTATTTCAATCAAAGTAATGATATAGTTGCATTAGTCTAAATACGCCTTTTCTTTTGCACAGGGGCCATATAAAGTTGTCCGCTTAAAGAGGGGAGCAGTGCCATGTAAAAATTTGTCAGAAGGCTCGCTTGGAAATGTTGTGGTGTATTCTGTTTTCGGTAATGTGCAGTGAAATAGATAGTTTTATTTTTTCTTCAACGATACTTTGATTACTCCCAATTTACAATATTATAATTTGTAGTATATACTACAAACTTTGTTTGCCTCTGTGAATTAATATTTTGAAATTATTTCTCTTATTTGTAACAGAAATATTTATAGAATAAGTTTCAGCACTTTTCAGGCAGATCATATACGTATGTGTACATATTACGTGTAAATTAAGACTTATTGCAGGAACACAAAAAAACGTATTTTTTATAATTGAAAATTAACCTAATTAAGTTTTACATATACGGTAAACAATAATAGTCGTTACGTAATATATTGTGGCTCAGATAATTGTCCTATAAATTAATTTTGTTATTAATTTTACATCATCTGTTACGTACTTATATATTAAAATTTAAAAACGTTTATGTTCGAATTTACCGGCAATTTCACGCTGCAAGACCTGCAAGACAACTAGCGCCCCTTGTACAGTAATTTACTAGTGAACTTCCGCAATGCCAGGGGGCAGCTTTTTTCGGCATTGTGTAAATATCAGCCCAACGTACGCAACAGTCCGAATATTTATGGTGTTTGCGCTGGCTAATACCAGGTACATTTCTTCTCAAAAGAACAGTATTCTTATTAACTTGTGGCTAAAATACTTTAGAAATCGAAGAAAGTTTAAACATCCGATAACGTTAGAAGCACGCACGACATATGTTAATTGCTGCCAATCACAATATGGGCGCCAAATTTAAATTTAAAAGTGAATTAAAAGTGAAGTCGATTAAAAGTAAATGGAATTCTAAGTGTAGTGGTAATGAATTACGTCACATAATAATGTGATTTGCTTTTTGTTTTGTATGAACTATACATCTATAATTCAGATCGAGTCGTTATTGAATTTTCATACATATTGTTTAATGGTTTAACGACTGGAATGAATTAAGTGACTAGTACGATTGAGATGCCTGTTACTGACTAGACCCCGATTTTGATATTTCTTCATTTTAATCATTTTGAACTGATACAAATAGTGAGAAACTGTAAATTAAAATTTAAAGTGCCACATAAACTTAGTAGTTAAGTAGTGCAGGTGAGAATTCTTATAAATAATGTAAGTGCATATAACTGCAGTTAATGCCAAGTTCGCTCAGGTATTAGGTTATAAAGATCCTAGAAATATAATTCGACCATAATAATTGAAATCTATAAGGATAAGTACGAGCAAGAAAGCAGAACTAGAAACTGAACTTTCGATTGAAGACTTAATTAATAATAAAAATTTGTACAGAACTTATGGAAAAAATGGAAAGTATCATGGATAAATATTTTCTATATTCAAACTACTGAAATAAGGAGATTATACTCCACCCCATCTGTAAATGCCTTATATAACGATGACTAAACAAATTAGGTAAATACAGCTATTCTCCTGGCTATATTCCAAACGCCAAGCGCTGAATTAGATGACAAATTTACCGTATTTTGTCTAACAGAGTTAGCACTAAAATATAGTGACTCAAATTGTTCCAAAACTACAAGGAAGATGCAAAATGTCACCTATCTCAGGATATCGCTAACTGCAGACCGGTTTCGACCTTATCTTGGGTCTCGTCAATGCAGTGTAAGCGACTATACCTTTGGCAGATGAGGCTCACATCTAGTAGACGTTAGTACGCAGTAGAACGTACCAAACGCCATCTCTTGGTAGTTTAGAGAACAATCTAAATCGGAGTAAAAACTTGATCATCAATATAATGCAGTCTTACTTCGCAGATGGTAATTTTTCAACTACTGAAATAAGGAGATTATACTCCACATCCTGAGGTAAGTGACACTTTGGATTTTCCTTGTTATTTTAGAAGAATCTGAATCACTGTATTTTAGTGAATAGTGAAATAGCGATGAACTAATCTATACTATGTACTCGTGGCTGCGATTCAAAAACAAAATAAAAACTAGGTAAATTCAAAACATATTTTATACATAATTTTCAATAACCTTAGTAATGGTAATCAGTCACAGTTTTCTGTTTTGTTTCGTTTGCTTTTAGTTTCTTGCTTTGGTTACATAGAAAATCGGCTTAAGGCCGAATGGTTCCAACCTAGTCATGAACGTTTCTGTCATAATTTTGATCACCCTGAATCATTAAGCTTTATAATAATAGTAATAAATAAATGGACTCTGAATCGGGAGGATTTTATAGTAGTCATCCAAGATGGGGCGATATCTACATGCAATTAGGAGAAATATATACTCGTATTAAAAAAGGAGGTGGAAAATAAGTGCCATAAATGCAATAGACTAGGGAAAATAATCGAATATATCATTGGGGGATATCCAGCCCTAGCAAACTTGGCATATTTAGAAATATTCAACCAGGTAGCGAAAATATGAGTAGTACATTTGATAATAGTAGCTAATGAAAAGTACACCTAGTGTCCAACCCACCACCCTACTACAAATATCAGCCACAACTAGTCTTCAAGGAAGACAGCCACCTGCTATATTGGGACAGGCCAGTAATCACTGACAGAAGAGTGGATTACAATGGACCAGATATTGTTCTCATTGACAAGCTGCAGTCAAAAGGGCACATTATTGACATAGCTTGAACGGTGACCCAAAACATCAGAAAAACAGAGGCCGAGAAGATTAAAGGATATCAAAATTCTGCGATAGAAGCTAAGCACGTCTTAGACCTGGACCAAATCGAAATTATTCCAATACTTATCCGGGCAACACGCCCCTAATTAATTACATGAGAACTAATATCGAAAAGCTGTGAGTTCTAAACTACATACTTAAGTCAATGCAGAAGAGCGTCATAATGAAGACTTCAAACTAACAAAAAATTTCCTGAACCAATAGCAAGTTACAAAGTGGAGTGAACAGGTATAGAGTGAATGATCTCCCCTGCTAGCTGAAAAAAAATGCTTGGATCGCATCCACGCATATTTTTTAGCAGTCCTTGCTGAGAGAGTGCTATAAGTGGATAAAAGTCATAATAATATATTTAGCATACAGTACATATAGAATTTTATTTTTTCTCACATATGAAACATGAATATAATATAGAATTTTATGTAAATTGATTACAAAATGTAATAGTATAGTATATATATATATATATATATATATATATATATATATATATATATATATATATATATATATATTGACTATAATAATAATAATATGGTGATTATCTTGTTACAAAGATAACTTTACTCGTACATATTTAAGTTATTATTTTAAATATAAGCAAATGTAATTGCTTTACATGATCTAGTATAGAGTTGTATAAAACTGTAGCATTGTAGGTATAGGAATATTCAAAAATATGTGAGATTCTTGCTTATTCATATTTATTTGTTCACAGTTAATTCCTTATAACATAACATTTCGTATATGAATTATGTTGGATGTTTGGATATGGAATGAAATCATCTAGATATTAATATCTGAATGAAAGAAGTAATATGATGTTTACGGAGATTCCACATTTTTTGCCGTTCAATTTCGTTGATTAAATTTTTTCTTGGGTACATTTTTATATACAAATAACTCTGTTCAATTATAGCTTTATTCAATTTCCAGATATGAGTTCATTGTGTCTTTATTAATATAAAGATAATATTTCTATATAAATAATAATATATAATAATATAATATTCCTATAGAATATTGTGGACGATCTCTTTATGTTTACGACGATGTAGCATACTTTCATTATGCAGCAATACAGCATACTTTAAATTTTACAATAGAAAGTAACAATATCATTCATACTAATTGTAAAACATGTGCGTTAAAGCAGTGTATGCATTATTGCTACACATAAAATCTTCTTCTTCTTCATCCCACGTTTATAAAGGCATTTTGCCTGTTTTTCTTCGTCATCTTGCCTAAGTTTGGCTATTTGGAATATTGTCGCTCCATCGTTTCCGAGGTCTTCCGATGCTTCTGCATCCTGATGGTGACCTGTCTCTAATTACTTTTACTAGCCTTTCCTCTGACATTCGGTTTATGTGTTCGTTCTATTCTGTTTTTCTACATAATACCCATTCATTAATGTTTTCTATTCTACACATTTGCCTGATGTCCTCACTTCTTTCTCTATCCATCAATGTTTTTCCAGCTATCCTGCGTACTATTTTCATTTCTGCTGTTTCTAGTATTCTATTTGCTTTACCTGTTTCGGGCCTCGTTTCAGCTATGTATATTATAATAGGTCTGATCGCTGTTTTGTATATCCTAGATTTTGCTTCGATTCCTATGTGCTTGTTTCTCCATATTATGTTATTCAAACATGGTGCCGTTCTTGTAGCCTTCGTCACCTGGCTTCGTACTTCAGCCTCAATATCTCCGTAACTAGATATTTCTATGCCGAGGTATTTATATTTCATTTCATATTGAATAATCTTATTATCAATACAGAGTTTACATCTAATTCGTATTTTTGAAGTAGTCATGCATTTTGTTTTTGCTGTTGATATTGTTATATTAAATGCTTTTGTTGTTTTATGGAACCGAAACAAAAGTCTCTGTAGATCATCCTCGTTTTCCGCTATTAATACGGCATCATCGGCATAGCATAATATTCTTATCTCCCTGTCTCACATTTTATCCCTTTGTATTTTCGTACTTATTTTATTACTTCATTTATGACGATATTAAACAGGAGCGGGCTCAAAGAGTCCCCTTATCGGATGCCACTATAGCTGGATATTTTTTCGGTGAGCTCGACGTTGACTTTGGCTTGGATTTTATTTGCAAAATATATGTTTTCAATTGTTTTAATGATGTTATGTGGTATTTGTCTATCATATAGAAGATGTAGTACGTCTTTTAGTTGTATTCGATAAAATGCCTCTTCTATATCAATGAAACACATGAAGGCTGGTCGATTATATTCAATAGACTTTTCGGTTATTTGCCTTAATATAAACACGTACATGATCTTCCTGACCGAAACCCTTGTTATTCGTCTAACAATGTGATTCGTTCATTTATTTTGCTTGTTATAATTGTGGTAGTGGACTTTAAGGTTGTGCTAAGTAGATTTATGCCTCTGTAATTTGCTGGTATATTTTTTATCACCCTTCTTCAAAAGTAAGAACATGGTACTAATTCGCCATTCGTCTGGAATTTTACAGAGGGATAGTATTTTCTTAACCAAAGTTGATAATTGTTGAGTTAGTTTTTCCCCTCCATATTTAAGTAGTTCATTAGCTATATCGTCGGGGCCTGACCACTTCCTATTTTTAAGTTTTTTGAGTGCGATTTCTACATCTTTTATTTCTAGCAATATTTCAGGTGTGTTTGGTTCCTTTTGACTGTATGTTTTTTGTCTGGTAAAGGTCTTTCAGGTATCGCACACAGGTTTCTTTCTAAATCGTGCTAGTACTATTGAGCTCATTTGCCTCTTTTCTCTGACTTCTTCTGACTTTTTATTTTCTCTGATAAAATCTATTACGTTTAAATAATTATAGATAGCTTTTAAATCGAGTTACACACTAAATTCTATAAGAAAACAATTTATTTACAAAGTTCTATTGTTCCTATGAAATTAATATTAGTAGGTAATTAATTATAGTAAAATTAACAGAAATCGACAATTCGAAGGGTCAATTTTAACATTTCGTTTTATCTATTAAATTGCTTCTTCAAGAGTAGTTATTCCTCTATTCTAATCAGCCTCTATTCTAATTGCTTCTTCCACAATTAGAATAGAGGCTGATTATTTTATATACAATAATAAGTTTTCACTTTCTTGTACCACGAACTATTTTATTATCTATTTATTATAATCTGTAGTATTCAGGGATTTGGTTTAAAAAAATTTTCCTAAGCAAATTTTCTATATCAGATGGATATTGTAAACAATAAGTAAACAAAATAGCAAAAGTAAACAATATTTTTATATAACCCCATACAAAAAAAATCATAAGGTCTGGTGAACTTAAAGCAATCATCATCCGTAAATGTCTCGTTTAAGAATTTGTCGATTGCAATGAGTCAGTGAGGTGTGTGACCGTCTTGCCTAAAAATAAAATTTTCAATATCTTGATGCTGAAGGAAAAAATCTGTAGAAGTATATCCGAGTACGAATTCTAAATGATCGTTGGTTCCAAATATTGCGCAACACATATTCGAATTTCGACTTGCATGTTGTTGTCTATAACAAGCATAGGGTTTTTTTAAAATATCCAGTAAATATGTATCCAGAAAGAATGTAAATCTTGAAAAACAGATTTTTTTATAAGATATGAACAAGGAAAGTGTCAAAACCAATTGGTAGGTAAACATATATTACATATATATATATATAAAATACCATCATATCATTATTGCAATACTTTTGAACCTCGCTAATCTGGAATTGTATGTTCCATGTTCTCAGAAATTCAGTATTTCTAACAAAATTTTGAGCAACGATTTCCACATGTGTCCCATTAACTTTCCCTGTTCCTTGAATAATTAAAGGAGATGCAAGTGGATACTGTACAAAAAAACATGTCCAAGAATGTAGACATCTGTGAAGGTATTACTAATAATAATATATTTATATATATTAACAGTTATAAAGATTGTAATAGTTACAATTAATATTACAAAATTAAATTAACAAGCGATATATTTTTAAGATACTTTCCAGTTTTCTTAACAATACAATATCAACAATAACATTCTCCCTAAGGAAGTAAAATTATCTTCTATTATTCCTTATGGCTACGTGAAGACATCGTGCAAGTTTAACTTACTTCCTTCATATGATATCCTAAGTGTTACTAGCTTAATCTATAGTGAAATAAATAATACATCTATTCTACATAATAACTTTTTCAGTTTCAAATATATCAAAACCAAATTTATATTGCATGTAAACAATATTATGAAGTACAGCATTTTAAATGGATCAAGAATCACTTCAGATCAAAAATTAACTATCTAATAAATTTATGTATTTAAGAAATAATAATACTTCAAAGTTGGAATATTGTATATTCTTGACTTTAATGAGTGAATGTACATTGTCTCTTTTCTATTTGAATAAAGAAATAAATATACAATTCACCGATAGTCACTGAAAATCCTTCGGAGCTTAAAAACATCCCTTTATCTTACTTTATTGACAATTATCTTTTGGCTTCAATATAAATTAAAATGTAATTAATGTTTTTATATGAAAACTATGAACGTCTCTCGCTCTTTCATCCCATCATCTGGAGTAAAGAAAGTTCCTATAAGATCAATAAATTTTCACAATATACAAAAAAGACTATTTTGTATTTCTCCAGTAAGCGCTGGTATTTTATTAAAAATTAATCATGGACTCATGATTAAAGAAGCACCGAATCATTAAGAAGCGAGGAATTGATAAAGAGCGACATTAAATTATGTACGAAATCATTTGATGTTTTACTAAGCTTTTTTTGTGGCGCTAGGTAGAGCGGTAAGTAAAAGAACGTTGAAGGCCGCGTTTATTGGGAATTCATTATTGACGACATGAATGGAAAGGAAATCCTTTACGACCGTGTCGACAATGATATTACTGCAATCAATAACCATGTATACCTTAAATATATTATAAATATATTCATAATTCAGTCCAAATGGACAACTGCATGAATACGATGACAAAAAACGAGCTTGAAGTAATAGTAGATATTTACATCGAACATTTCTTATCAGTAAATATATAGTTCTTTGCTTATCAGGAAATGTTTACTGATAAGCAAAATTATGGGGAATGTGCTGCGTGCCATAAACGTACGTATCGTATCAAGGGTAAAAAATAATAATAAAAAATAATTAGTAATACATGCACTAAATTGTTACAAGTAAATATAATACTGTGTGTATTTACCCTCTTAACTAGCGTAATGAACTAGCATCATCATCGTCATGACAAATTGGAGACGATCAATCAATACTTTGCAGTATCAGGTATGTTTTCATATTTGTTTCAACGAATGATATTCGCTATGGTGAAAATACGAGTATGTTCTTATATTTGGAGAAGGACCTTTCGACATCTGATATAATACAGGCATATATAAAATTCTCACTGCACTAATTTAACGGATTTGCAGATGCACTGCATTGTGCACCGTGCACAATGCACGGTACTGCTAATAGTAATTAGCAGTGCCGTTACAAACATGTCTTTATTTGTTAAAATCGGTGTCTTTCTTTAACCCGATTTCAAACTTTTGTTTAACGCGCTCATTGTTTGCATCATCTATAGTTTATAGCAATGAATTTACTTGTTTCACTATTTGCAAGAAAGCCGCCAAGGCACTATTTTGTAATTTCTTTATTGTGTTATGTACTCCTTCATAGTTGGCATGAACAATTTTTCCTTAATAGCTACAAGCTCGGTAGGATTGAACTGTAGTATATTACAGATTTTATTTGCTGGAAGTTTCCATCATTTTAAAAACCTGCCTTCAATCATGCTCCCCAATATGTAATGATCGACTCCTAAACGAAGTTTAGGAGTGATAGAAGTAGTTCCTTCTCGAACTACTCCTGGTAGTTCGGGAATACTAGGACATTTCTCACATCTGTGAGTCTCACGAAGACGTTTAGGGAATTTTAGAAACTATTTTACGTACAAAACTCATTGTCATACGCTCTCAAGTCTCATTGTCAATTCGGATTTGAATTAAAGTCAGATGAGTGTGTGAAAACCACGAGCGACCAATTGTCTCGGACATTCGGCGTTGAACCCGGGATAGAGCACTTTCCACTACATCACTGACCCACTTTACTTTTTGAAAAAGAAATCAATCTAATGCGTGACGAATTATTTAAACCGTTTTAAGATCAGGAAAAGATATTTATTCTTTATTGATTTACTCTATTATTGCGCAAAGTTTCATCGTAACTAATGGTGGTGATCTTGGACCCGTTCTCCGAAGTTGATAACCATTCTGAATTGATATCTTGATTGATATTGATTAGCTCAAGTCTATGTACTCAACATCTGAAGAAGCCACTATGTTGGCGAAACAATTGTAATGTTTAACAAACAAAAAGTTAAAATCTAACCAGCAAAGGTTTTAATTTTGTATTGGATAACCATTATGTTTATTAAAATTGTTGTTGTCTCTCTTCAGTGGTTTCCTAAAACAAACCAGTAATTTTACCAAACGAAAACGATGCAATCCAACATCTTGACGTTTTCACAATTATATGGATTCTGTCATGACGAGTTATTTAGATGATCTAATTACGAGTCATCGCCTTTAACTAATAATGTTGATTCACTAAGGAAATCACTAATTACGCAGCTAACATGATATAGTGTCATTAAAGTAGATCTTGAAAGTTAAGAAGTGTCCAAGATCTGAACGGGAATGGAGATGACAATGAAACTATAAGGAGAACTAAAAAAACGAAAATAGATCAAGTTAACAAATTAATATGTACCTATGTTATATCTATGGAATAACCAATACTATATGAAACACAGTTTATAAAAGAGAGAAGAAATGTATAAGTGCATATTTAAAAAAAATTTACCAAATCAAATAGAATGCAGCATCTAGTGCCTGATTCAAAACCATAAACACTGTATTAAATTTGGACATACAGCGTGATGATAAAGTTTTGCACTATATATATATATATATATATATATATATATATATATATAAATATGTTAAATGATTTCTTTAAAAACTATGAAAGATATTATATATAGATATATATTACATAGAATCTTATAAGGATATTATCTTTATAAGATTCTATGTTTGAGCAATGATGCAACTATAGTATTTTTATTTTTCCACACTCCACTATACGAGGAAAAGTAATGTAATCGCGTAAAAAAATTTGTTTCTAGGTTTACTTTTCGTTTTTCGACCTAAAAACAAAAAATAATGGGTTTTAAACCATTTTGTGTGTGTGTGTGTCGTTGTCGTCGGCATTTATTTTTGTTAACACGATAACTCAACTAAATCGTGTCGGATCGATCGAATTTTGACTGATTCTGATCGGGGACGTCTCCCAGACAACACCTATTGATTTTGAGGTGAATAGAACACACTTTACCATGTTCATGGGTCATGAGAAAGCACAATGCTGGGTTATTTGAGAAATTGTTTTTGTTAGCACGATCATTCAATTAAATTGTGTTGGATCGATTAGATTCCGACTGATTTTGATCACGGACGTCTACCAGACCACATCTATTAATTTTTAAGTGGATAAGACACACCTTTCCTCGTCCATGGATCATGAGAAAGCACGATGGTGGACTATTTGAAAAAAGTAATACTGTCGCATAAAACATATATTCTGCATTTTTGTGTTGGTTTATTTTTTCTCGCCCACTCAATTTCGAGACAGAGATATTCTACGTGCGAAAAAGTCCGTTTTAAGGTTTTAAAACTGTTTATTTAAATTGCAAAACCCTTTTCTATCTGAAAAAATGAATTCCTGGAAGTTTACAAAGTACAACGAAAAATTTTTAAGGTTTTCTGTTTATCGTTTATAAGACAGAGAATATTACAATTATAAAATAGGCTTATATTGACAAATAAACATGTTCTGCAATTACAGAGTTATCTCGTATGTGTATTAGGACTAACCAAATTACCACTATATTCACCTAATTTAGCAAGTTTTATTATTTTTTTAGGTTACTTAAAATGTATTTAGTGGTTTTAAGTCTATTTTAATGTGCTTAATAATAGAGAGGATCTGAAACAACGAATTTGAATGGAAATAGAAAATATTTGGCTGGAAACTATTGAACGTTCAGTACAAATGTTTACACACGTATCGATCAATCTATGTATGAAAACTGTTAATGAAGATTATATTAAAAAATTTAAAGTAGTTTTCAAAGTTTCCAGGAATAAAGGTATATTTGATTTATTCGTATTTTTGTTAAAAACACCCTCTATATTATAAACAGTAAATAGGAAACCGCTCTTTTTAAAAAATGTTAAATATATATTTTGTTGTTATAAAGGGGTGTTGTAATATAATGAAAATAAATTCACAGCTTAAAATAGATATATGAAAAAAATTTTGCATCAATTTGCGTTGACGTGTTTCACAATTGTTAAGAAATTGCTTAGTAACAAAATTACGAATATTGTGTGAATCTTTATCACCATGCTATATAGATAAATTAGTAGGTTTTCCGAAAACCAAATTCAAAACAAAGATCTGATTACGAAATGTTATCTTAGCAACACCATTAAAGTGATGTTTTTCACATTACTCAAAATATTGAAAGTTAGAGTTTGCCCTAAATTAATCATAAGTACTATTTTCTTATTTGCGTATACTTTAGAAATAAAAATTCGGAATAATGCTAAACAACAGTTTTGGATAAAAAACTTAATGTATTGATTCCTTGTAATTATATTGGTATCAACGATGGGTTTGTATTTAATGGGGTAGTAGCCTTGTCAAGTAATAAGGAGACAGCAATATTATTTGTCTGTTAAAGCGATATCGTAAGGGTAGAAGATACTTTTTATCAAATAATATAATTCGCATCTGGCTACAGAACATTCTCTGGAAGTTTATGTTTATGGAACAACTTGGAACTGTAATTAAACCTTCAAAAATTACGATCTGTATAAACAATTTGCGCCCTCCCATGAACTTGGTAATGAGTGGAAAGCTTGTCGTTTCGTTATAAAATAAACTTAATGGAATGTAATATATTCGTAATTATTCGCCGCGATGATTTTAACATCTGCTTTGATCGTTCAAGTTAAGATGTAGACTATTTCCTATTTCAGCTAGCAAGACACTCCCTGTTATGTTGACATCGAGGAGTTTTACCCCTTCTAAATCGTACTGTTGGGTATTAGGGCTCACGTGCTACAGAAGTCAATTATCTCGCATGGAGTCTCTTAAGCAGATCATTTATTAGTTAAGGTGGATAACTAAGAATCATTGCATGAACGAGTAAACCAACGAGAATGTTTTGGGTTTCTGGTAGGTAAGCTTTGACGTATAGACTATTAAAGTAATTTGTTGACTTATGTTTACTTATATTGAAAATCAAATAAAAATGGCTCTTACATTACGACTTTCATACTTTACATGTAAGTTTTGTTCAGGTGTTCCAGGGATTCCAACCTGTACAAAAGCTAGAACACAAATTCGATAAAAACGTTATCGGGCAAATGAGAATAAAATCCTTGAACAGGAATATTTTGATTTTTTGATGACGTCAATACGATTATAGTTATGACGTCATTAATACTGACGACAATGATGGCATGTATATTGCTGCACAATTACAATAAATTTGCGTCGATTCTAGTCGGAGATTCAACAAAACTTACAGAATAATTTGAAAATGTTAAGTTGGTAATATAAAGAATTGTTTATTCTGAACATCAGTGGCTTGTTTGTGTTATCTGTTTACGTATGGTGTATCAAGTTTTGTGGTAGAGTATGCAACTATTATAGTGGGCAAAGGAACAATGTTATGACAAAATAATGAATACAGATAAACAAACTGAAATTATTGTAAAACATTCTTTAGCATTTTAACATTCATTAGTCTTACTTCACTTCAAATTCTGTTTTTAATGCCTCAGTGATATTTAATCTATTAAAATATCCGCTGATTTAATATCACTCCTCAATAGAGTTCAGTGGAGTTATATACACCTCATCAAGAGTAGGAACAAGTCTCAAAACTGCGATATCGGATCAGTCGTGCACAGTAAATACCCTGGTCTTTACCCAATCTAATTGAGATTTTTGCAGAGTGAATATCGACGAATATATATTGAATGTGAATTTACACAATGTTCGATCTGGCCGCGCGTAACGTGCATACTTTTATCTCCGAATGCTGCCTCACTCTTTCTTCTACGCATAGGTACCTAATTTTTGGTACTATATAATAATAGGTACCTATTTTTGGTGATCAGTACGAAGATCTAGCTAGCCACGCAATACCTCTTCTTCTACTAATCTACTTATTGGAAAAGACTATACTTAGGTAATCACGAACAATTTGTTCGTGAACCAATTGCAATTTATTTGGGTGCCACTTTATTTTCAGGAATTCCATTACAGATAACTCTTCTTGACACATTGCAAGCTCTTATGCGTTTTATTTTTATGCATG
The DNA here is from genome assembly GCA_037954035.1 of Rosalia funebris. Lineage (NCBI taxonomy): Eukaryota > Metazoa > Arthropoda > Insecta > Coleoptera > Cerambycidae > Rosalia > Rosalia funebris. The sequence continues at coordinate 1,190,703 of JAZFAV010000005.1, read as the reverse complement.
TTAATTTTTTCGGGGTCGAGGTTTAACTTAGTGCCATTCCTTCACCTAACCTCCGGACATTCACACGTATACACACAAACATACCCAACCGATTTATATGGGAATCGAACTTATGCCCAGGTTACTTCTGATTTGTAATCTAGGTCTATTCCAAACTATTGACATCATTGCCCCGAATCAACCCAGTGTAGCTGTGGCCTTCTGCTATGAAGTAATTTACCCCCAGAAGGTATAACCATACCGTTAAACTTTCATGTCAATTCAGATTCGAACCGAAAATCAAGTAATCATGTGACAGAAGCTCCGACCAATTATTTCGATAGCCAATGGGTGTTGAACCAGGGTTACCGGCGTAAAAGACCAAAATGTTGGTAGCTGCACTTACCGACTTTTCACCAGTTGGTTGATAAGGGCTCTATTCTACAGACACTATCATATCCAGCTGTTTGTTTTCGGGAATGGCAGGATGATCTTTGATATGGTTGTCTTCCACGATACCAAAATTTCCAAATTTGGCTTCTATTTTATTCACAGTTGGGCGTGCATTAGTTCATCCAGGATACTTATTATTATATAATTTGTAAACCTCATAAACCTAGTATGCTTGAGTGGAGTCACTAAGAATGGGAAGAGCTGACCACTTACCCTCAAGCAGTTCGTCAGTAGCGCTCACGATGTCGGAGCGAGAGGTACACCCCGCTGTTTTTTTATATATTTTTTATAATTTTATAATAAATATTATAAATTCTATAATAATGCACAAGAATTATTATAAAATTTCTTGTTCGTAAAGGAGTTCAAGCAGCTGACATTTTCCGTAGATTGACTGCAAAGTTCACTGTCCAAACACTGTCAAGGACTCGTGTGTTTGCCTGGAATAAAGAATTCAAGAAAGGGCGAAAACGACTGAAAAATCAGAAACACGATCGCCGTCCTAGAATCAGCACTATAGACGAATATATTTGCGCGGTTCGAGATATTCTTGAAGAAGATCGAAGGGTGACCGTATCCGGAATAATTGCAGGAAAGGTCAGAATAAGTTATAGGAGCTGTGAAGCGATCATCAACAACAACCTGGATTTCCGTAAAGTATGTTTCAGGTGGATTTCTCGCCTTTTGTCCGCAGATCAGAAGTTGAGACGTTTGGAGGCCTGTCAGAGGCTTACAGCAAAGTTTTCGGAAGAAGATGATGCATTTTTGAGTCGGATTGTCACTTGCGACGAAATGTGGGTCCAGCACTATACGCTCGAGTCCAAGCGAGCCAGTATGAAGTGGCGGAAGAAAGCAGAGGGAGGCGGAGGCAGCCCAAGTTAAAGCCAATACTCGATCGTCAACTGGCAAAGTTCTTTCAACCGTGTTTTTCGACCGGCGAAGCATTTTGCTTATTGATTTTTTACACGAGCGATGCACAATCAATGCTGCTTATTACTGCGAGCTATTGAACCAGGTGTGGGCTACATGTCGCCGCAAAAGACGAAACCAACCGATTCGAGAGGGCAATCCTCCTTCACGACAACGCCAGGCCCCATACTCCAGCTCTAACGGTCAAGGAACTGAAAGAAATGCACTGGACTCCACTTAAACATCCTTTCTACAGCCCGAACTTATCGCCCTGCGATTTTCATTTGTTTGGGCGAGAAATTAAAGAAGCTCTAGGAAGGCAGCGATTTGAAGATGACCAGGGCGTAGAAATATTCCGGGTTCATTCTACGATACATTGATAAGAAACCTTTTTTATCACTAGGAAAAATATATTTGTAAAGCAGGAGACTATGTAGAAAAATAAGATATCTTTACCTTTTGGTTAATCAATAATAAAAAAAAAAGAATAAAGTCCCGTTTATATCTGATTGGCCCTCGTATGTATACAATTTAGTTATAAATAAATACAGAAGGACATAAGAAGTCTTCTAATCCAAGTATGCCTATGGAATTTTTGTATTCGTTAGGGGACCGGGTGATTGCGGCGATCACTTTCTATACTATACTCTATCACATTTTTAAAATGTGGTTTTATATAAGATGGAGTTATAGGCTCCGCTCGACCCTAAACACCCTAGAGTACGAGCAATATTTTATTTACAAACGGAAGATCTGTTTTATGTCTAAAATACCTTTTTTGTCTTAGATTATTCGTTAATTATTTAGTAGCAGGGAGTAAAAAGTCAAGCTATAAATAATACAAAGATTCTTCCTTGGTTTCATAAATAAGACATAAAACGGAACAAGATTGAGATGTGAAATATACAGGATAACGCAGTAAATAACTACAGTCGGCTATAAACCCTTTACGAAAGGTTACCATAAAAAACTTTTCACGATAAACCTTCACGTTTACAGTCCACAGACATTAAGATATTCATTTACTGCCTTTATTGATGATTGAAAACAGTAGGAATATTAATTTGATGAACTAACATATGTTATGTAAATATTATTTGAAATATTTAGAGATTCACTGTAATAAATCAAAAGTAAAGAAACTTTAAAGGAAATTATCATTACATTCTTCAACCTAATTGAATGATGACAGTGGAGAACAAAAAAAAATTGTTGCCACAAATTTAGGATTGGTTTTTGAGTTCTGGAAGACCCTAATTTAACATTATATCTATTTTAGCTAAATTGACTACGTTTGTTAAAATAATTGAGACTCCTGAAATTTACCAGGTGATTGGCGACTTTTCGTAGGTAGTTTTAAGATTCTTAGATATTTCTAAGATTCTAGATTCTAGATTCTCAAAACTAAGAAGATAACAGCTTGAAATCTCTATTTCTATACAATGGTAATAAATTAGCGTCGATTTCAATCGGTCACTCAACAAAATTTACAATACAAATTGCTTATGCTGATTTGGAGCTAATAAAAATAGAAAACTTAACTATGTGTCCCTTACATGTATGGGCGTTCTCCTATAGAGGCTAACAATTATTTGTTCCGCAGACTGGACTCGCTATTGAGGTGTCATTGTATGTTTAGGTTTGGGTCCCAAGAAAGAGAGTTTGGCACCTCTATAGTTTGGAGTCTACGTCCTTACCATATATGTAATATTCCCCTAAGTAGCCCGAAGATCACGGGAAAAGAAGTCAATTTCTATGTATACCAATCTTATAAATATATTTTACGGAAACTCTAGAAACTGTATTGATTCCATGAAAACGACAGAGTTTTTAATCTACACGCTAAAAATGTTCAAATGGGAAAGGTGCACAAACGCTAAAGCATTAATATTTAAAATAAAATCGTTCAATATTGTTCATTTCGTTGGAAAAACATTAGTTATGAACAACTATATTTAATGTATATAAATTATTGTTTTGATCATAAAAACACGCCTTTGCATTTCAAGTAATATATAAAACTTCCATTTCTATTTCCATTTCTATTTATAACGGTTCTTTATATATTTTTGTCGACTCTGCAACACATACAAAAACAGTTTTTTATTATACTAGGTGACACCACCTAGTAGATAAAATAATACAAATACATATTTATGTTTCTTATTCATAGTTTCATGGTTTTTTTTTATTTTTTCTTAATGAATTTATTTTCAGTGCTACCATTTGGATCACCTGCTAACTGCCGAATATACAGGAAGTTGCAGGAATGACTCATTTGCCACTATGTGGAAATAGAACCAATGTTCGGTTACTTCCGGCGGGAAAACTACGCTAGCTTCAAACGAGTGGCATCATTGTCCTGAATTAGTTGACGGAATTTGAAGTCTTGCCCTAATTATAGAATAATCTACCCCCAGAAACTGTGGTGATCTATTAACACCCATATCAAACTGAATTCCGGACTACCGGAAGTCTTGCAGGTTTAAGAGAAAAGGTTGACTAACATGACCAGTCCCCAAGTTTAAACCTGGGATGTTGATATTGGTATCACTTGACCGACCAGATTTAGTATAAGATTTTGAAGAGGTGTACTTGTATATTAGTATAAATCTTTCATATATATTTTATAGCTCTTATTCGACTTCCTGTATATATGACTTATTATTTCATTCATTTTAGTTCCTTGGGATTTCGGTAAATTAAATAAAAAAAGCATTTAATTTTGCGTTAAGAAACAAAACTATATTTGCTAATAAATAATAAAAACAACATTTCAAATTATTTTATGAATACACATAATTAACGTTTTTTTTTATAATTTAGTTGTTTTTCTGATGAAGGTGGTTAAAACCGAAATATAATATTACTAAAAACGTTTTTATTGACTTAAATGACCGAAATCATAAGAAACCGAGATGTGTAAAATATAATACCTACTTTATACTAATAGATTGTTACTTAAACAAGCATTTAATACATTCCATAAATCAGTTATGATTTAAAAGAACACTTTACCATGATTCTTGTTCGAAACCTAATTTATAATTCAAGATAGCAATCCTTAAATGAATTATAAAAAAATAATTTAAGGTTACACCTTCCTGAAATTTTTAAAACGTTAAAACGCACTTTTCCGCACGTAGAACATCTCTGTCTCGAAATTGAGTGGCCGAAAGAAAATAAACCAACGCATAAATGCAGAATATGTGTTTTATGGGACAGTTTTACTTTTTTCAAACAGTCCACCATCGTGATTTCTCATGAAACATGGAAAGGATGGGGTGTGTCCTATCCACCTCAAAACCAATAGTTGTCGTCTGGTAGATGTCCCTAATCAGAATCAGTCTTTCAAAAAAAATTATCAAATAGTCCACTATTGTGCTTTCTTATGATCCATGAACATGGTAGAGTGTGCTTTATCCACCTCAAAATTAATAAGTGTCGTCTGGGGGGCGTTAGAATCAGTCAATACCCGATCGATCTGACACGATTTAGTTGAGTTATCGTGCTAACAAGTTTTAAAATGCCGATACACGACGACGACAATGACACACACACACACAGATATAATTTTTAAAACGCTATTTTTTTTGTTTTTATGCCGAAAAACGAAAAATAAAAACTAGAAAAAGATTTTTTTCCATTTTTCTTTACACGATTATATGACTTTTTCGCTCTGGCATAGTTGAGTGCAGAAAAGTAAAAATGATCTAAGTGTTTACCGCAGAGACAGAAGTATTTTCCAAAAATAAAGGTTTTCTAGGGTTTCAGAGAAAACATAATATAATAATTACATACAATACTTCTTATTTATCTAACACACTGTAGATGTTTAATGCAAATAAGTAATATACTATTGTATATGTAGTACATGAAAGTATATGTAGTTTTAATTAATAAGATTTTATCAAATAAAATTTTCACAAAATCAAATAAAGTCAATGTTCATAAAATAATACTGATTCAATTGGAATTGTACATATAAAGATGGTTTAACATAGCCATATATTAGATAAGTTGTCTTCTAATGGAATAGATAATTCAATATAGTACACCCTAGAAAACATTTTCAAGTGTAGCCGGGAACTGATTTTAAAAAGTGTTTTTAGCTGGTAAGATGGGAAGGTTAAGAAGTTCCTTCGGTTACGTATTCAATATATGCGAGCTATCAGCGGAGAATACAAAAGTTTTCAATTCTAGATCAGAAATAGCTTAGCTATCTGATATGCCTGCTCAAGCAATCATGCTCCCCACATGCTTTTCTGATATCTGACAGCAGCAAGTCTACTGTAAGACTCTCGTGGGGTGCCAGTGGAACTTTATAAGAACATTCCTAAAGCCATGTCACATGTAATATAAAAAATTGGATATTTTTGTTACCCGTTGCAAACCTGTGAGCGGCTTCAAGGGCTTAAATAAAATTCCACGCAATCATTATGGAACGAGACCTGAAAGATAAAGATTCTCATAGCTGCGTTGTCTACAGTGCGTTACTCAATAGATAATAGTGTTGCATCGTCATCGTATGCGTTGTGGTGTTTAGAATTGGCATTGTGCATTACAGTAAACGTCCAGCAGTATAATGAATTTTTGAAAAAAATGAACAAATAAATGAAAATTTACGAAGAGGAATACATAACAGACAAAATTATTATAGTTAGGCAAAGCAAAACTGTCCTGCAATATAGAGAAGAAGATTTCAGGAAAAACATATTTAGATCTATGTTCATTATTCATCAAAGTTTTGATTATTAATCAAAATTAAGTTTTTATTTCGGCACACTATTGTTGATTCATTGTTAGTAATATATACAACAGGTTTATTCACAAATAATAGCCATTTGTTGAAAAATGTTTTATTGTAAGCCTACAAGAAGAGATACAGCGTTTCTCGCATTACAAATTCTCATCGATAAATAATTCTCAATTTTAAAATTCAAAAATAACTTTATTGAAAAACTAACCTAACATGGACTTACAAGTAAAATCATACTTTATTTTCTGAGAAAAACAAATCAAATTGATTGACGAATAAAAAACGTGCAATAATGTTTGCCGGCCCTACTAATCACTACTGACATTCTTCGCACAGCAGTGAAGTTGCACTGTGTGCCTTACACACGTGATTATTACACTTTTTACTACATATGTAATGTTTATTACCATTACTTGATGGGAACATGTAGTACCTACGACGTTTTCCACGAAGCTGTTTAGGCTCTCTTTGTTCTGAATGACGAAAGTCTGGCTGAAGCTGAGATGTGGATGGCTGACTTGGATGTGTTGTAATGTTCTCGCATTTTAGGATTTTTCGTATTATGGAATAAATTTCCCTAGGAAGTCTCGTTTCCAATAAACATTGTTTTGTGTGTCGTTCAATTCAGCTTTTACCTAACTCAATAAGAACATTTCGAAATTTCGTCGTATCAAGGAACTTTGGGTTCCCGCTTGGAACAATATAAAATAAAGAAATTTACAGAAGCTATATTCATTATAGCATACCAAATTGCACAAGGCCATCTCCTGGTTCTACGACCAGTATTGTAATTTGCACACTTCTAATCTAGTGCGTCAACCCCGGCCTTGGTAGAATTATAAAATAGTATTATGTCCGGTTCTTTTTATTCTTTATCCACCTTATCATCATGGTGCATAGATGACACTAAGAGAACATATTTATTGGGTTTTGGCACATAGTGCTGTCCCTAGTAAAAACAAACTTAGCAGTACCTGGTTGAGTTTTTTTATCTGGAACAATGTATTGGGGTATTTCCCGTTTATTTTTGCGGACAGTGCAGACATAAGTTGACTTATTCTTCCGTAACTCCTCAACTAATTCCATGGATGTTAACCACTTATCTGTGGTGATGCTCCGATTGCTGTATCAATCCGTTTTTATAGTATCAATTAATGATAACACCGTTAGAGTTGCTACTGACAGTTTATGTAGATTAGGCTCTGGATTTTCTGTTTTACCTGTATATATAAATGCGTTGAGTAGATATTGAGTTCTTGCATCACAAAGACATTGAACTTTTAATACGTATTTATCAGGTTTGCTCTTCATATACACACGAAGAGGGCTTCGTGTGTATCTTCCTGTAAAATCTGCAAGTATATCATCTATTTTAAGGGATTCTCCAGGAGTATAACAGTTTTGGTAGTTTTGACTTAGTATCGGAGGTTATTTAGCCCATTTGTATTTAGTTTTTCCATAAACATAAGACAGGGTTGGTGACAAAACCGAAAAATCATCGTCATCCCTACTGTCAAGCCCACTATTCCCGGATATACTAGCGTCAATGTCTAAATTCCCAATCAACACGCGTTCTGTTTTATCATTTTCACTTTCAACTATGTCATATTCTTCATCCGAATCGTGATCGCTACCGATAGTAGATGCATCACTAATTTTCTCATCATATTTGTTGGCTAAAAACAGTTCGCGTACTTCCGCTTCCGTGTACCGTATACCGCCTACCATCGATAACAATATGCTCCATCATAAGTAAACACAAAACTAACGTAACTGGTATCCTCGGGTCCAATACGACCCGAACACGTAAAAATCGGAACTTCTAATCTTAACACGGAACTAATACTTAAGGTACCTGTTCATGCCTCCATTTTGTGAAAAGTCACGGAAATTGCAATAGTCTGCAATCTGTGATAAGAAATATATGCGCCGGGTCTATTTGGACTCGACTATACCGGTTAAGGGTTAATGATTCACCACTATACAAAATTGATATGTGAATTTACCAGAGATATATGAATATACTAAATACAGTGACAGATTTTTTAATGATTTACCGCTATTAGAAATTATAAAATAACTTTATTTTTTACTTATAGATTGTATGAGAAAAGAGACTACACCATTGTCGATTCTGTATAAAATTTCGAGCTAGAAATCAATTTTCTTTGAGCTTCCTGATATAACTCAGTTATTTGTGGAAATAGAGAAAAATTACTTGCATATTCTTAGGGGTTTTTAAAGTAGAATAAGATGCCTTCAAAAGATTTCAATATATTATTCTTCGTGTTATAACGTAAATTTGTATTTCTTTAAATATAAGTCATAGTTGGCGGTAATATACCTAGAAATAAATTTTTTTTCTGTCATATATAAGATATTGTGTTCAACTTTAATTTTTGACCCAATCTTAATAAAAATACATATTTTTTAAGGTAAAACGTAATTACTGAATATTAAACGAATTGTTTTCCATAATAACAATAATTAAACATATCAACATTTATAAATGCGTTTAATTGTTAAATTTTAACTTGAGTGCGAGATGTAAATGGATTTTTGTATATTAGAAGAAAATCTTATTAATCATGGGACATATATCACATAAAGAGCAAAAAATTTTTAATATTATGTTTAAGACGTTTCTGTTAATGTTATCAGTATAGTTGTAGAAAATACATTGACGGGTCATATAAAAAAACACACATATTATATTTAAAAAACAAACAATTAAAGTTTATACGATAAGAAAACAACAACTCCAACCTAAATGATGACTAACTATTTGCAATTAGTATTTGCGACAAATTACGCAAAATCCATTATTTGTTAGAAATATCATTTACATGGACGAAACAAATTTTCAACCGACATAACAAGTACTTTTGGTCCGATATTAATGTCATAAAGAAACTAATTTTGGTGTATAACGCGAAACCAAAAACAGATACAGTAACATGCTAAGAGATTTTATTGTAGACCAACTTGTAGAACAGGCGCCATTTAGAATTTGCGTTATTCAACCATTTTCCCTTACACTCGATTTTGGTCATTGTTTAAGGCACCAGTTATGTAATAGATGACAGAAAAGTTAGAAAATCTTTGTGTAAAACTCAAATAACCATCCTTCAATATTCAACTACAACCCACTTTACCATCAAATCTACCTCACTTAGGTTATAAAAATGCAATAAGAGTTTTATCAGTAGGTATTACTAGAATAGGCTTAAATCATGGTCCATTTCCAGACCATCTAAATGCAATAGGGATCCCGAATATTCCGAACTATTATATACATGTGGAAATGACTCTAATCGACGACTTTAGTTATATAATTCTTAATTGTGCTCATATCCGAATAAGTACTTACTTTAAAAAAAGAATGGTTGCTTGAAACATCCCACTCCTAACTAATATCCAGACAGTACCCCATAAACAACATAATTATAGGTTAGGCGGCTCTACTCTTCAAAGACCTGCATATTCAGAGACTTCGGCATAATTTTTCAAAAAGATCTGTCTTTTACCGCTCACGTAACTAAAGTAGTATCTGAAGCGTTGCATATACTGGGTTTCTTAGCAAGGACTAGCAGGGATTTCTCAAACACCGATACATTAAAAATTCTATACTTTGCTTTTGTCCGATCTAAACTTAAGTACGGATCTTTAGTATGGAATCCTTATTATCAATGCCATATTAACAGCTTAGAAATGATTCAATGAAGGTTTCTGAAACTACTATTGTTCAAATCAGACACTGTGTATCCACCTATTGGTTTCCCACAAAATGGTCTTTTGGCAAGATTTGCACTTGACGTGATCCAGGAATGTTGTTTTCACATATTTCTATATAAGCTTATACATAATATAATTGACTGTCAAAACCTATTAGGCAACCTAAATTTTTATGTACCTCAATTGCATGCTCGAACATCCAAAAGCTTTTACCTCCCTATTCCGTGTACTGATATTCTAAAATTATTACCCCTGTTTTTAATGTGTACAAAATACAACAACAACTGTGATAAATTCGATATATTGAACTGCACTCTTCTGCTTACTAAACATTGTCATGCTTGATCCGCATCTCTGTTTTTCTTATTCTTCATATATTGTTTCATATACCTAGGTATTAAATATGTATATACTGTAATGAATTTACTAGAGAGTTCTTTATTTCGAACACTTATTTACAACTCAACTATTTACAAGTCCAACTAACTAACTATATTTCTTTCTACTTTAACTTTATAAACTAATTTTCGCACTGTATTACACCATGTCACTTTCTTCGCACCGTATCGCTCACTATCGCGGTCCAGATTCAACTAACTCCTGGCTGGACGACACAATTCTTATATAGGCAGTAGGACGTCTCTCCAGACGTTTCTAGATAAAGAACTTTGACGAACCTTCTAGTATAGAACGCACTGAAGTCAACTCCACACGCTCTTGATGGTTTCGAATATTTCCGGTGTTCGGGATCGCTCGAAGCGTTCGTGACAATACGTATTTGTATTAAGATTGATTGTTATATTTGTGAAATTTATTAATCTTATTACAATGTGAACACTCACTGTACTTTCCTGTTCTGTAAATGGGTTTTCCTGTAGAGTAGTTGTAATAAATAAATAAAATAAAATAAATAAAATAAAATAAATAAAATAAAACAAAATAAATAATGATACATCGAATCTTAATTACGTTCTTAAGGAATATAAATTAAACAAGTAATAGTGTCATCAGGTTATAATTCATACTTCCATATGGCTTACCTATTTGTATACCTATTCCAGTTATACCGTGATCTACTCATGTGTGTTTAATATGACAAACCTCTGAGCAAGAAGATGTTATACCCATATTACTTCCTTCCTTCGAGAATCGTGGTTAGAGTTCTTCAGTTAAGAAAAAGTACAGGCAAATGAGAATTTTCTATAAGCCCTGAGCCAAAATGGTAAAACAGCATGTACATAAGAAAAAATGTACTCGACGATATGTTTGAAGATAGATGGAATCGACAACGGACCCCCTAAGTATTGTCTACGAATTTCTATTGTGAAACGCTTAGCATTTTGCGAAATATTTATGTACGTAAAAGCTATAACAAATGTACGTTTCTCCTAAACATGTTATATATAAGTACAGTATGTATTTTGTATGGAACTAAAAGTCAACATAACATTTTATAGAGCATTTATAAGAATCTAGTGATTATTGACCGGATGCCTTCCGGCTGATGGATTAATTCGAATTCTCCATATTTATTTTAGTCTCTATGGACCCCTTTTAATGCCTATCGATTTGCTACAGGCAGATACTCTTTATAACGTATTGTTCACCCACGCTAATAGAAGTCAGTGTCAACAACAGTAGTCATATATATTATAAGCGTAGGCAACCTAAACAATATATTTCGAGGTCTTAGTTCCTTCCTTACATGAACGGGGCTAGATATTATAATTCACACGTGGAATATTATACTACAAACTATAAATAGACTACTTAAATAGCACAGAAATTTTATAAAAAAAAAATATATGTCGAACAAAATGTAAATACCTACGTGGTATTATTTTTCCGTATTCCACTATACGCGGAAAAGTAATGGAATCGTGGAAAGAGAAATTGAAAAAAACTAAATTATTTTTCTTGGTTTATTTTTCATTTTAGGCCTAAAAACCAAAAAAAAATGGTTTTTAAAATGTTTTTGCTGTGTGTGTGTCGTTGGCGTTGTCGGCATTTATTCTTGTTAGCACAATAACTCAACTAAATCGTGTCGGATCGATCGGGTTTTGACTGATTCTGATTGGGGACGTCTCCCAGACGACACCTATTGATTTTGAGGTGTATAGAACACACTCTACCATGTACATGTGTCATGATAAAGTACAATGGTGGACCATTTGAGAAAATTTCTTGTTAGCACTATCACTCAATCAAATCGTGTCGGATCGATCGGATTTCGACTGATTGATGGTGGACAATTTGAAAAAAGTAAAACTGTCACATAAAACACATACTTTGCATTTATGTGTTGGTTTATTTTTTCTCAGCCACTCAAGTTCTAGATAGAGATGTTATACGTGCGGAAAAGTCCGTTCTAAGGTTTTAAAACTGTTTATTTTTTATATTCATTTAATGTAAAAGAAAAGTTGCAAAAGAAATCAACACAGTAATTTCATTTTAGGAATTGTGAGATTGTTTAGGATTAGAAAAAATAACTGATAATTTTCAAAAAGTTTTCAGAAAACAATATTTTATTAAACTTTTGATACATTAGTGTTACACAATTACACATAACTTATATTTAAAGCAGTTTTGATTTTTCATTCGATTAGGAAACATACCTTGCTGAACAATATAACACTGTTATTGGAACATGCATAAGTCCCGGGGGGAAGTTTAGCACCTTTCCTTAAACATGGATCCATTTGCCCTCGTCTCTATGTGTAAATTTTCGCACCGCATCTTGTGTCCTTAAGGAAGGTAAGCAAATTTCTCTATCCAAACTTAGAAAAATATATTTACTTAAAAAGCAGTTAATAAAACAATTGCATCTTAAATTGTCTGAATTATTAATTGATTTGCTTTTGTACCACATAGTGAGCATAACTTTAACTACTCGACAACTGTATATAATAGTGTGATATCAATTAGCTCCTTCTAAAACATATTTTCATAATTTTTTTCTGAAAGGTCATGATGCTTAAATAGTACTACATCCAAGAACTTGAATGGATGAAAAATGAGAAATAATGGGTAATATGGAAACTTCGAATATCATTTGTATATAGTACTCTACTTCAATGTTTTGAAATATCTACCATAGATCAGCTGCTTCATTTATTTGCAAAGCATTAAAATTTATTCAAACCATCATCGTGATTCTGTAGTCCTACCCTACACATATTTTTTTAATGTACGTTCCCTAAGACATGTCAAGTTAGTCCAACAATTTTTGTTACACGATGCAAGTTCTTCCTACAATCTCACAGATTATCAGCTTTCTCTTTCCTCTCACAATTTCTTCGTGCATATTATTATTAATTGTGCTTGCTGTATTGTTGATAATGGTGTACTAAGCAAGGCAGGTACAAACGTGTTCAGACTGGTAGTCACCCTAGCCAATCTATTTGCGAACTTATTTGTTAATAAGCTGATATTGTACCTGTACTTTCCCTTGACAAAACACGTCGAGACCTTGTTTGCGTTGACAGTGTATATAAGTGAATAATGACATTTGTGAGATCTTTACATTTACTTTTGTATGTTTAAGGATTAAATATCCGAAATTAAAAGTTGACTGGAGATTAAAAAATCGCCCCAGAAAGCATGTTATTCTTTGTGTGTGTAAGGACTTTACTATTGAATATGTACAATAAGAATGAATATTTATGTTAAACCTGAAAAAATAAAAATAAAAAAGGATAGTGTAGTAGCTAAGTTTCTATATAAAATATTACGCTGTGATGTTATTTCACTTTGTTTATAAGAAATATTTATTATTTATTGCTCGAAGGATAAGTCCAGTGGTGCTATTATTTCTAATTTTCTGGTCCGTTTAATACAGTCTAATAAGTTTATTGTCAATGTATTTGGGTGATCCTGTAATGCGCTATTTGGTTACTTCAGTGAAACCAGGCATTTATAGGTCATAATGACGATATTCAGATGTAGTCCCCCACAGTTGAATCACGTAAGTCCAGTCTGGTTTGATAATGACTTTGTATGCCAATAATTTATTGCGAAGTGGAACCTGTAACTTTCTTCCTAGAAGGCCTAGTGTTTCTTTTCCATTTAGAGTATAGTTATTCCTTTTTTTCAGTATATATGGAGGCGCCATGGGTGCAAGTATTTGTCTAAGTGTAATCCCCAGTATTTTACACTATCTAGTTTTGGAATTCGTTTGTTCTTCATAGTAACTATTGGCGTTTTGCTATGGTATTTTGTGCACGCTATGTGTACTGCCTTTATTTCGTTTATAGTAATCCTTAATTTCTTTGCCCATGTTTCAATTTCATTCAGCCTATTTTGTGAGATTTCTGTCGCTGTTTTAGGATTTCAGTTTACTGTCACGATTTCCGCATCATCTACAAATGTTGATACAATTCTGCAATTCTACAATTATGTGATGCAATAGCAAAGAAAAGTTAAATGTAAGTAAATAAAGATTTTCAGTGGCCCAATACCTCGTACTCTTTCTATTAGCCTTTGTCTTCGAATTTATGACTATGCTAGTGCTAGTGGTCAGGCTGGTTTGTGATAGAAACATATTTAGCTCAAGACCATGTGCAATTTGTAATACAATAATTACACTATAGTAAATGATGAATAAATCATAATATGTATGTGTTAAAATCCTTATTTCTTATTCTCCAACCAAATATAGGGACAATTACTTTCCCATTGTATTCTTGTGTTCTGTAATCTTTATGTTCTATTTATCCTACATCGTTCCTCATAGGAACGATAAACTATACAAGCAAATAAATTTCCTTAAATATTACAAAACAAAATATAATATATTTACTGGCACTTTAGTGGCACAATATATAATATATATATAAGTGGCACTTTTTGATAATAGTTTATAATAAAACTAAAACAAAGTCTGTTAAATACAAATTGATCAAATCATTGAATGCTATGCCTCCTTTAAGAGAAAGCATAATAAAATGTATGTAGATTATTATATCAGTGTAACTTTTAGGATATAATTGATTATAAGAATGTACAGAACATGAAACCATAGAATCAAAAACATTCAGATCTGAATCTGAAAACAATTTTAATTTAATGTGCATTTGATTACCATTCTTAAAATTCCTTTATACGAAAAGTATGGATTGATCTTATATTTGTTGCTTAGTATCTCTCGGAGTATAATTTTATAGTTTTTAACTTATATTGGTATCTCCGGTGGTTTCCGAGGTGTTACTGAAAATGTGATGAAGGTGAACTTGAGACACCATTTACCCTACAGGAAACAAAACATGGGTGTTCTACTTTCCGACTTACGCAAAGTTTTATCAAAATCGGAAAAAAAGCATTGTTGAACCTGGAACTTTACATGTTGTACAAAAATACTTTTTGAAAATATATTTAATAGAAAAGTTATTTTATTTTATATTAAAAACGTTTAATATAAAGGGCGGTCCAACCATAATGCACGATGTTAATTGTGAGTCACACCTTAACGTCAAGTTTTTTGCCCAACTTAATTTGACATTTCTTTGTTTCAGTGTTTGACAAATTCAACCATGGAGAGGCACACAATTGAGCAGCGCATTAAGATTGTTGAAGCCTTTTACGAAAATGGGCGTTCAAATCAAAATGCATTTCGTGCACTTCGTGACTTTTTTGGTCAGCATAATCGACCAAATGTGTCCACAATCGGGAGAATTGTACGCAAATTTCAGCAAACCGGATCTGTAGGAAATGTGAAAACACCTGTGCATGCTCGCTCAGTTCGTTCTGCGGAAAACATTATTGTTGTTCGCGATAGTGTAGCAGAAGAGCCGTCAACCTCGACTCGTCGTCGTGCCCAACAATTGAACATCTCACGAACATCACTGATGCGAATTTTGAATAAAGATTTGAATTTACACGCTTACAAGGTTCAATTGACTCAAGAGCTGAAGCCTACTGACCATTTCAAGCGTCGTCAATACGCCGAATGGTTGGTTGAACAGACAGAAGTGAATGGTGACTTTACAAAGAAAATCATCTTCAGCGACGAGGCACACTTTCACCTCAGTGGATTCGTTAACAAGCAGAATTGCCGCATTTGGACAAATGAGAATCCAAGAGTGATTGTTGAAAAGCCGATGCATCCACAAAGAGTGACTGTTTGGTGCGGTTTATGGGCTGGCGGCGTCATCGGGCCGTACTTCTTCGAAAATGAGGTCGGCCAAGCAGTTACCGTGAATGGTGTTCGCTATCGCGAGATGATAACGGACCTCTTGTGGCCAGAAATTGAGGATATGGACCTGGACGATATGTGGTTCCACCAGGATGGTGCTACTTGCCACACAGCCAACGAAACAATGGCACTTTTGCGCGAAAAATTCAATGGCCGTGTTTTCTCACGTCGTGGCGATGTTAATTGGCCGCCACGATCATGTGATTTGACACCGTTGGACTTCTTTCTTTGGGGATATTTAAAAGAAAAAGTGTACGTTAATAAGCCAAGAACAATTCAAGAGCTAAAGGATGAGATAATTCGGCACATTAACGACATTGAACCTCAATTATGTCTCAGAGTCATTGAAAATATGGACCATCGGATAGAGGTATGCCACCAAAGCCGTGGTGAACATTTGGCCGACATTTTGTTTCACACATAATTGTCATAGATCCTTCTATCACGATAGAAAATATTAAGGTAATTCTCTGAAAAAACTTTTTGTTTTATTTACAATTAACATCGTGCGTTTTGGTTGGACCACCCTTTAGATTTACTTGACTAATCAATAAATTATTCGATTGAGAATATAAATGAACTAGCTATATTTATAATTGTGATTCGTTGATAATGTAAAATTTATTAAATTAGATGGATTAATTTAATGTAACGATAATGCAAATAAAATAAAATATCATAAGATCACAGCAAACATTGATATTAAGAATGTCAGTCACTTGCGTGTAGTACTGTAAATAGAGTATACTTATTTATGTGTATATAGAGAACGAAAGTATTAACTGTTCGTATTCTAGTAACATCGATTTCATCAAATACTCGTTTATTGCAGAATATTTATATTTAAATAAGAACACACGTACTTATATTTAAAAGATCTCATCGCATATTTCCTCTTATGAAAGAAATCACTGCTCCTTCGTTCTGTAGGCGGTCGATATTTAATAAATATTAGCACTATAAATTATCGAACACCACTAGGCAATTTGTTTTCCTTAGTCAACAGGAACCACTTAAAATTTTCATTAGAAGCTCCCTTACTTGTATTGAAATTAATTAACTCGAGTAGATTTGCTTCTAAATTGGTGAAAATATTGATGACTCTCTTCAGGGCAATCATACTTAACTTCTATCTTGGGATTAAATTTATTAAACTGAAACATTAATTTAAAATTCATAAGATATGCTCGATATGAAACTTAGAAAATGGTATAAATATTTATAACATTATTTTGTTTTATACACTTTAATACTTTCTTGATGAAATTCTTAATTATGTAACAGCGTAAAGTTCTAGGTCTATCTCATGTAGTGTACCTAATATCAATAGATGTTAAAACATCTGCCACATTATTCAAAAATTGACAGTTGCAATGAAGGGAGTGAAAACCTCCAAGATTGTTTGGCATAGTAGATAATACTTACTTAGTTTTCCACAAAACACCAAAACACTATACACTACACTCGACGCGCGTTTCGCCAATCGAGTTGGTATCATCAGGAGTTGACTAAAACTGGTGTGGTCAGTTTTAATTATCTCCAGATGATGCCAGCTTTGTTGGCGAAACGCGCGTCGAGTTTAGTGTATAGTGTTTTGGTGTGTTGGGAAAACTAAGTCAGTGTTATCTTCACACCAAATGTTCCAACCTACTCCAGTATGGCATAATAGAGTGTGAATAATTGTTTTGGTTTGTAAAAAGAACATGAACTGTGGTATTTGCACAATTAAAAAAACTTCAAAAAGACTGTACCAAGTGTTATTAATGCTTTACATTATACCATGATTACACTATATAAATACATATGTGCATTTAATGTGAGTTTGAAAAATTTGTCTTTTTTGAAAAATATATTATTGTAATAAATTAATTAAAATAGTATTCTTTAAGATTATAGTTTCATACTTTTTATTTAGATTTAGCAAGGAGATTTATGATGATTTTGAAAATTAGTTTTATTCTGGTCACATTATAGTTTCAATAATTTTGTATATACGAGACAACTTACTTGGACATAATTAATGATAACCTACTTTTGCGATGTAAGTTCTGACATGTGTTTTCTTTTTTGAAAGTTAAAATATTGTTATTAAAATATAAATATTATGATTGAAACGGATTCTCTGCTCGATGAACTAACAAAATAATGCATTATTCTGTCTTTATTTCTATAAAATGCAAACTGAGAAAAGCAAATTGAACATGATCCAATTATATGCAAACGGAATTCAATTATTACTAACACAGAATGGTGCTTAGAGTTTCTTAATTAGTGGCCAACGAATTTCAGGCGATTGGATGTGATATCTTTATTGTCGAGTAAAATATTTCTATGTTCTATTATTAAAGAAGTAAGTTAGTTAACGGTAATGGGCTCTTCTTTTTATATACTAAAGTGGTAGAACTTCCAATTAAGGAACATACATAGCTTTCAAAGGCTTTCATGTTTTTGCTTGAAACTTACTTGTTACTCATCATAAGCTTACTAAATTGTTATTTATCGCAAGTGTAATAATACCATGACGAGACGAGATGATATGATAGTTTCTTTTATTTGACCATTTTATTAAGCTATAAAATCAACACGCAAAATTTCATTTAAAATTTTTTATATACCGGGTGTATCAAGAAAAACGCCCCAGTCTATAACTTTTTAATTATCGACGCTAGAAACGCCATTTTTTGGACGTCGGTATTAAAGTAGGTTTTTTACAAGCTCTGCATATAATATGTAACATGTCGCTTTCGGAAGTGACCGGAAGTTATATCAACTTTTTTATTTTAAATGCGACTCCCTGTATATACTTACGGTATTAGATGGCACACTTTATTCTGAAGCCATTGATATAATATTGTTTGTACTTACTGTCAACGGTTAGCAAAATACATAGCTTTATGTACTATACTATGGTAATAACTAATAAATATAGTACACTATAATCTAAGAGGGCCTATGACTACAATTTTAAAACAATTGTTACAAGTGATGCTAGTTTGACAATTCTGTTTAAACTGACCTTTCTGTTTATTGTCACAAATTAAACAAATAGAATTAATTTAAATATCTTTCGGAATAATGGATGATGAAATTATAGTTCTATCAAATATGTTGCAAGTGTACTATGCTTCAAATAAAAATAGTGGTGAGGCCTTAAGAAGGTACGTTGAAAAATTTCCTGACAGACAAGTCCCATCTAGAAGAAGATTGTGTCATTTACATAAGAAATTCAGAAGAATTGGATCACTGAAGAAAATTAAAAAAGAAAATCCAACAATAGCAAATGAAATGAAACAGTTGGACGTTTTACTGGCAATAGAAGAAAATCCTCAAAATTCAACTCGGTAAATTGGAAATAGTTTAAATATGTCGCATTAAATGGTGCACAGAATATTAAGAAAGCATAAAATGCGGCCTTCCAAATCTAATTTAGTTCAACATCTACAGGAAGGCTCCTAGAAGAATTCTTCTTTTTGTAATACTTTTCTGCAAAGGGTAAATAACGATTATTTATTTTTAAATAACACTATATTCGGATGAAAGTACTTTTTATAAAAATGGTATTTTTAATAGGAATGTTCATTACTACTGTGAAGTGAATGATGAGAATCCTAGACAAACTAGAACTACAAAATTCAGCGTTCAAATTTCACAAATTTCAAAAATCAGTAGCGTTTCAGTGTAAATGTTTGGTGCGGGATGAAAGGCAATAAAATAGTAGGGCCTCACTTTTGTAATGAACATTTAAATGCTATTATTTATAATAGCATTTAACACAACAATTTAGAACAATTGTCTGTCAATGAATACGCGAATGTGATTTTCCATCAAGACGGGCTCCTAGTCATAATGCCCGTATAAATGTAAACTATTTAAATGGGCGATTTGGGAAAACTGGATCGGAACGAATGGCCCAAAAAGATGGCCAGCTAGGTCACCAGATCTCAACCCATTATATCTTTTCTTATGGGGCCATTTGAAGGATTAGGTGTACCTAAGAATTCCGCAAAACCTTGAAGACCTAAAGCAAAGGATTAGAGTGGGTGTTGACAACATATCACCTCAATTTGTCCAAAATTCCGTAAATGGGGTAATACGAAGGTGTCAGTTATGCATTGAAAATGAAGGTTGGCAATTTGAACAATATATAAATTAATAAATTAATAAATACTAACAGATTTTGAACTACCAGGTACATTATTATTCGATGGTTTTCTTAATGAAATGTTTTATTTGTTTTTTCTAGATTCCTTAGATTATTTTTGTTATTGATTTGTTGGTTTTGCTGCTGTTTTTCATTAAATAGTTTTGTTTATACCTAGATATTCTTATTTTATTTACCGTCATTCTCAAACTATTAACACACATTCTTCTACAAAAAAAAAGTGGTATTATAATGATATTCATTATTCAAGATATGTCTTAGAGCTCCCTAGTGCTACAATGTAATGCAATGTACAAAGGTCTGTATTTTGCTAACCGTTGACAGTAAGCACAAACAATATTATATCAATGGATTCAGAATAAAGTGTGCCATCTAATACCGTAAAAATATGCAGGGTGTTCCATTTAAAATAAAAAAGTTAATATAACTTCCGATCACTTCCGGAAGCGACATGTTACATATTATATGCAGAGCTTGTAAAAAACCTACTTTAACACCAAAGTCCAAAAAATGGCGTTTCTAGCGTCGATAATTAAAAACTTATAGGCTGGGGCGCTTTTCTTGATACACCCGGTATTTCATCACCAACTTTTAGTCAATATTTTTTTAAATCTGATTCGTTGGGACATTTATATACAATTTAAAAACATGCCTTAAAATTTTCAGCTAAGTCCGAGTAATTTAGGTGTTTCGTGTTCCTAAAGTGACAAAACGTAACAGTTCAGGGGAAGAGTTTTTCTAGCAAATAATCGGCAGCCCCCAAGAAAGTCATTTTGCTGGTGAATTCTATTCCTTTCATTATTATCGATTTATTATTTTCCTTGTTAACACTAGATTTCTAAGCGTTGAAATCTATCAAGTTACAAACATTCATGTTCTACGACTGTTTTTCGAGTTTTGTGAAAAGTTAAAATTAAAGCAAGTGATGCAGAGGAAAGGGAAAAGACACGTATACCATCGAGTTCCCGAAGTTCTTTGATGCGCTCTTCGTTGTTCTTGTCCAGAGCTAAACTTGATGTATACGAGTATGCTTGATGAATACGATAATTTCCAAAGCAGTTCGGCTTATGATTTATTAAATATAAATAATTTACGTGACTTTTTGAATCCTTTACTAAAATGTGACAAATATAACGAACGTATGGCTTCATTCACTGAGGGGAGTTTTGGTTTAGCAGTAAAAGTCATAGTTTCCTATCTAAATTGCCCATTCAGGGAATCATGATGAATTCTCCTATGATTGAAAAGGAGATTTAAGGGAAAGCCCAATAGATTTTGTAAATGTAATATTGCCTGTAATACTTGCCTGTGCCAGTAGAGTTATCCGGAAAGGTATGGTAGCTATTCGCCTTTTCTTTTTGTTTTGACTCATTGACCTAGAAATGTGGCTACAAATTACAAAATCCTTAATATTGCAACAGAACTGAGGCCATTTAACAAAATATAACACAGTAATAATAATAATAATAACTTTGTTGCATACAATATATTACCGTTTATTGTAAAAAGAGTAGCTTACAGTTTAAATAAAAACAACAATACAATACATGAAATATAAATGAAGTAAATTTAAAAAATAATAATATAATACTAATGAAATATTAAAAGGAACTATTAGAATGTTTAAAAAACACATTATAATAAATATGTACCTTATAGATTTCGAAGAAATTACAAAAATTTAGTAATTCACTAAGTACAATTACAAACTTTAAAATATTAAATACTCGTAAACATGCAGCTATCGCTTTTGCTGATAACTCTGTCACATTAGTACAACATGTCATAAAACTTCAACATGAGAATAATGGCTCCTTATTCTATTTTAAGGCATTCTATGAGATATTTTCCCATATGTGAACTACATTAATAAAGACAAGTTGTTGAACTATTATAAATAGTTCAAATTAAACTAAATTTTGGACTACAATCTAATATTGTCCTGAGCTATAGGAAGGATTATTAAGGTCTATAGATTGTTAGAAATGGTCTTTTAGAGTTCTAAATTTTAGAACTCTGTATTGTATTGTTGTTTTTATTTAAACTGTAAGCTACTCTTTTTACAATAAGCTGTAATATATTGTGTACAACAATGTTATTATTATTATTATTATTATTACTGTATTATATTTTGTTTCTTACAATTAAGTTGTTTTATCAGTGCAGCAAAATTGAATGCAATGAGGCTTTATGTTTCTCAATCATATCTACCGAACAGCTTTGGCTTTGCATTTGTGGATCGTCTAATTAGATTTAGATCTATAGTTAGATTAAGCAATTGGAGATTTAATTACTGTGAAGCAAATATTTAACTTTAAGCAATAGATTTATTCTACAATAGTAAATATTTAATATCGAGAAAAGCGTTCTCTAAATATCGTACATGTGTCGAATCGTCTTTGGTGCAGAAATAATGTTGATATCTAATTAATTTCTCTTATATAATTTTGTTATATTCACAATCATACACTGCAATACAACACGTTAATATACAGAGGGATACATATTGATTGAACATGTCTCTCTAAAGATTTTTTTATATATTGCTCACAATTTGCTCACTGTAAATCTAAATTAAAATAATAAAGTTTAAAAAATATAGAATAATCTAAAGACATATTTTGTATTCATTTTATTTTATAGACTTGTAATTGAATATCATCATCATCATTAGGTCATCAGTCCTAAGACTGGTTGGACGCTAACCTCCAGTTTCTCCTATCTTGTGCTAACCTACGCATTTCGCTAATTGTGCTACAACCTACATCCCTTACTATTTGCGAGCAGTAGTCTAATCTAGGCCTACCTCTGCCTTTCTTCACTCCTATTTCTGCCTCCAAAATATCGCGGACTATTCCCCCATGTCTCAGCAAGTGGCCTACCATTCTATCTCTTCTCTTCTTTAAGTTTTTCCACATACTCCTTTTCTTGCCGACTTTCTCCAATACTTCTTCGTTTCTAACCCTATCAGTCCATGGTATTTTCACCATTCTTCGGTAACACCACATCTCAAAACCTTCTAATTTCTTCCTACTTGCTTCCCCTACCGTCCAGGTTTCGCAGCCGTAAAGTGCCGTGCTCCATACATATGTTTTCAAAAATCTCTTCCTTGTTTCTAAGTTTATTACCCCCGAGCATAAAAGTGCTTTCTTTTTGTTAAAAGCTACTCGACCCTGCGCTATTCTTTGTTTTATGTCTTTATCGCTTCTTCCATCCCAATTTATTTTACTTCCTAAATAAGTGAAGTCTTTAACTTCCTCCAATCTTTCATTATTAATTTGTACTTTCGTTTTTGCTCTGCTCTCGCGCCCTCTGCACACTAACACTTTAGTTTTGTTTTTATTCACCCTCATTCCGTATTCCTCTGTCAACACTGCCTCCATTTCGTTCAATGCTGATTCTAGTTCCTCCTTACTAGATGCTAATACTGCTATATCATCCGCGAATCTCAGTATTTTTAGTTTCTGTCCCTGTACTTTAATCCCGAAATCTACTCTATCTATTACCACATTAATCGCCTCTTCGATGTACAGATTAAAAATTAGTGGTGATAGCGTACATCCTTGTCTTACTCCTTTCCTAATACCTACTTCCCTTTCTTCCCCTTCTACTTCTATAACAGCAGTTTGCTCTATGTATAGATTGTGTACTACTCTCCTATCTCTATACTTCATTCCCGCGCTCTTTAGTATCTCGAACATTTTTTCCCATCTTACGTTATCAAAAGCTTTTTCTAAATCTACAAATCCTATATAAGCGTTCTTTCCTTTTTCTATTGTTTTCTCTAACATTACTCTTAGCGCCAGAATAGCTTCGCGAGTTCCCCTATTTCGCCTAAACCCGAATTGGTCTTCTCCTAGTATTTCCTCCGCTCTATTTTCCATCCTCTTCTGCACTATTCTAGTTAAGATTTTTGACGCATGGGAAGTTAGGCTAATCGTTCTAAAGTTCTCGCATTTGTCGGCTCCTCTCTTTTTCGGTATAGTAACGATAATGTTCCTCTTATAATCCTCCGGCATCTCGCCCGTTTCGTATATGTATTTTACCAGTTCAAACATCCTATTTACTACTTTCTGTCCCGCACATTTCAAAATTTCCGCCTGTATTTTATCTACACCCGGCGCTCTATTATTCTTTAGCCCCCTTAGTGCTATTTCAAATTCCTCTCTCAATATAGGTTTTCCTACATCTTCCCTATCGATGCTAGATTCTTCCTTTAATATCTCTCCTAATTCCTGGCCCTCGTATAAATTTCCTAAGTACTGCTTCCATCTATCCGCTTTCTCCTCTCTTCCTATCAGTATGTCCCCCGATTGACTCCTAACATTTCTACTTATTGTTCCTACATCCCTGAAGTTCCTCTTAATTATTTTGTAAGCCTCATCGGTCTTACCTACTTGCAACTTATCTTCTACTTCTTTGCATTTCTCCTCTATCCATTGTTCTTTCGCTTTTCTACATTTTCTAATGATTTCCCACTTTATTGCCTTATACGTTTTCAGTCCTTCTTCGTCTCGTCTGTTTTTGTAGCCTCGTCTCTTTTGCATTAAGTTTAAGATTTCATCCGTTATCCAGGGCTTCCTAGCTTCCCTTTTATCGTGTCCTAAAACGTCCGTAGCCGCGGAAGCTAGACTATTCTTGATACCCTCCCACTCAGTTTTTGCGTTCTTGATTTCGTCCTTACTCGTTTTATTTATTAATTGATCTGTTTTCTCCTGGAACTTATCTTTCATATTCTGATCCCTCAATATGTCTACATTTATACGTTTCTTATCCTTCCGGGTTTTCAGATTTTTGAACTTTAATCTAGCTTTCATGACTACCAAGTTGTGATCGCTGTCTACATCTGCTCCTGGATAACTCTTACAGTCTTTTACTTGATTTCTAAATCTCTTCCTAACCAAAATGTAGTCTATCTGATACCTGTCTATCCCTCCTGGCATTTTCCATGTGTACCGCCTCCTAACGTGATTCTTGAACAATGTGTTCGCGACTACCATCTTGTGCTTCTCACAGAATTCTATCAGTCTGCTACCTCTCTCGTTTCTGTTTCCTAATCCATAAGGCCCTACAAATTCTCCTTCTTTCCCCTCACCTACGACTGCGTTAAAATCTCCTACTATTATTAAATTTTCATGACCCTTCACAAATCCTATTACCTGCTCTATGTCCGAATAAACGGCTTCTAACTCTTCCTCGCTGTGGTTAGAAGTAGGCATGTATACTTGCACTATTACTGTTTCCACTGGCTTCGAATCTAACCTAACCATCATTACTCTCTCGCTGTATTGTAGGTAGCTATCTACACACTGTCCTGCGTTCTTCCGCATAACGATCCCTACTCCCGCGTTTCCATTTATCGATCCTGTGTGTATTACCCTATAGTCACCGCTCCAAAAATCTCCTACTTCCGGCCAGCGCATCTCACTTATACCTACTATATCTAATCCTAACCTATCCATTTCTATCTTCAGATTTTCTAGCTTCCCTGCCTGTCTCATGCTTCTGACATTCCACGCTCCAACTCGTGAAATGCTACACTTCTTATTATGATTGCACTCGATCACGTCTCCCGGAACAGTCCTCACCCGGAGATCCGAACGGAGGACTATTTTACCTCCGGAGTTTTTTGTCCCAGGAGACGCCATCATTAATTTAGGATAAGCTTTCTGCTAGCTGTTCTGAGGATTATAATGTGGTAGTTTCCTCTTGCCTTCCACATCGCAGTCGTGTGTGTCATAGCACCATACCAACCCCCACGGTTTCTGCCACTATGACTACTGAAAGAGCTGCTGCCCTCCTTCAGGGACTTGTCTTAGTCTGGTTTTTCAATAAGGACCCCCCCACTATGGTTAAACCTATGGTACGGCTCCTTAAATCATTAAAACGCGCAAGCCGACCCACCCGTTCCAGTTTGCACTAGAACTTCGTCAACGTTCAAGTCCTATCGGATCGGGTAATTGAATATATCAATCAAATTTTAAATACATATAATAATAGTTGGTGACTAATTGTATATTTTAAATCATCGAGTATGCTTTTTGTACATGTAATAATAATGAAAACTGAAATTTATTTTTTTAATAAAGTTCTCATAGGAAATAGATTTAAAAATAAAAATATGGTAGGCATCATTATATTAACATTACATTTATGAATGACAAGAATCAGAAATATATCGTTATTCATTTTTTGTAATGTCTCTAATTTTGTTGGGAAATGTTTTATTTAAATTTTTATATGCCATAGATTTATTTTTTAAGTCACATATGGACTTCTACCGTCACAGTTTCTCACTTCCCTAAAATCAGTGATCAAGTCATCAGATTGGTCATAGTGATGAAAGTTAACTACTACTGTAGAAGAATAATTTATGTACGATGGAAATCAGTTTTAATAACTATTCTAGTGTATTTTCCGTGTGATACTATATTATATATATTAGGTACGTTAAAAAATGTAATAACATAATACAAGTTGCAAAATCGATTTCATTCCAACGACAAAAGGATAATATAAAAAGTAATGCGAACCCAGCTCATAGTAGTTAGACCAGGCATAATATTACAACTAATATATTTAAATAAAAGTAATAGCACTCTCAAAACTATTTTATTAAATAAAAATATTGGTAACACAAATAAACGTGCTGTCCCTAATTTTCTAAAATATTGCAATTTGGTGCGTAGATCGTTAACTGAACGGAGTGGATGTTTACGCAACTGTTTTTTTTTTTTTTTTCATTTTATTCCACAATGTTTCTATTGGCTAGAGGTCTGAACTACTAGAGGGCCATTCCATAACAATGACATTACGTTCTGTAAACCAAGCTTTGACAGTTTTTGCTGTGTAAAACGCAGCACCATCCAACTAGAAAATGTACTGCATGTCAGTGCCTTCATATGCTGGTATTGATGGCAATAAGCTGTCTGTCAAAATTTGTTTATATTTTTCTGCTGTCACAGTACCACCTACGAAATGCTCTTACCACTCATACACCCCACAGATCATAAGAGACACAGTGAACTTCACTTTCCTAAGCAAACAGTCAAGATGATAAGTTTTTGTGGGGTTCCTAGTATACGTTTTCTAGTATCACCAAAACAAATTTAAAATTTGGATTCGTCACTCTAAATTACCTGGTGCCATTGTTGTAAAATCCAGTACCCATGCTCTCTGGCCCACAGTAACCAATTCATTTTTTGTCGTTCAATTAATAATGGCTTTTTTTTGCCTAAACGATAAACTGGTAAGTTCAAAAGTAAAATGTAAAGAATCAAACTTTACCTTATAGAATTTTTTATTTGTAATTAACAATTGATTTTAGTATGTCATCACTGAATACCACGCCACGTGTCATTTTTATTAGAAAATCTTGACAGATGCGTCCAAAACACACATTATAATATCTGTTTCACTTTGAACTCAACTGGTCGAAAGGTTCTGAACCACGAATCTTAATGTTTTTCTTAGCAAACTTATCACTGATGCATCATAACGTAGTAATATTTCATGGCATTCAAGTTAAAAGTTTATATTTTGTTTCTGTTACCAATATTTGTCTTTAAAAAATAATTTTCAGAGTGTTTTTACTTTTACTTAAATATATTAGTTGTAAAATTATACCTGACTGAACTATTATGAGCTCGGGCTCGTAAGTCAATTTTGAAGCTGGTTATTAAATCTGAAGCTTTGATTCGTCAAATACAACTAAATAATTTAAGTTAATAATTAAGTGTATTTCTGTCAATTAAACGCTTTTCACAGTTTATGTAAAAGTTTTCTTTATTACTAAGTATAATGTTGAAATCATAGGTACAAGATATGTATATTATAATAATACTTTTCATTTACTGTTATAATAAAACTTTAAAATATACTCAAAATATCTTAGTAAAAAACATATATCAAATCGAAAATATGAAAATGGAGCGAATAATTTTATATCCTGGTTTTGAAATAATCGTTTCATCCCGAAACTACGACCCTGGAACGTTCACACATTTCAACGTTAATCAGAAAATCAAGAAAATGCTGCCTGCTGCATCTTAGTCGCATTAATATCAAACACCGACGTTTTTCGAAAGGGTAGTAACCGTTGTCCACTCATTAATGCAATTACTTTGGGCCTGTAAGGAACTACATCTGAGAGACGTCGGCTTCAAACAAGCTCTTAATTAGTTTTAGATCTAAGGCGGACACAACACAAGACGGGAAGGCCATCTCGTACCGCACAAGAAATTCGGGTTAGGTTGGACAAACTTGCGCCATTCCAGCGACCGTAGATCGCTCCGGCAAACCAAATCTAATTATTTAAACGTCATATTGTTAATTACTATGAGTAATTAATTGTATTATACTTAATTTTTGGTAAATTAGCTACCCTCTCGTCGGCGCAAATTGGGAGAATTAATTGTTTTGGTGCCCAGAAAAAAGTATTCCTTATTAGGAACATTCATTTAGAGTTACACAGAACGTGGAAGTCCGGCCAGCTGTTAATCGAATTTAACACTTTTTTGTTCTATGATACACCCGTTAAACATTTGATATATTTTATATATCCACTATACATATACACGAAAATATATGGACATTTTTTACTAAATTTTTTCGTCTTGTAATATATCTCGTTAAAGTGTAACTGAAATATTTTAAATCATGAAATATTATTTAAAACATTTACTTTTTCTAATTCCATGAAATCCGTTAATGTGAATAAAAAAATACGAGATGCCTACGTGTATAGTTCTTCTATTATAAATTAAATGTTAAAAATTACCAATAATACTATCCAAGATAATAGAATAATACATATGAATAAACCTTAAAATTCTTAATAATTATATGCACGTTAGTAAGAGAATAATAATATATTATACATCAAGCGTGATAACAGCATTTTTAGCGCACGCAAAGAAATTTTAAACCAAACGGTAGGTAGGTTCATTCACTTAACGGCACTAAAATCGTTACCTAAGGAATTTTATATATTATTGTATCTAGAACCGTGGAGATTTTAAACATTTACAAGAACTAGATTTCTGGTTTAATCAAATCCGTCTCAATGACCTATTTATTTAGTCTTCTCAGACAAATAGCTTACTTTTACGACTAGATATAAGAACTTTATACATGTGTAAAAGAACTATTTCTTCAACGTCCCCAAAAATCCCAGAAATATGAGCCCTTCAAAATCCTTTACTTCCGAAAATGGAGCCATCAATCCCGATACAAGTATAAAGGGAAGCGTGAAAGTGACCATCCCCTGACTACTTGTTATCTTACAATCTCTTGATGCTTTTTATTGGCTTGTCAATCACCTCGACGCGGTCAGTTGCCAAGAACTGAATGTCGTCGATTCAGAGGCGCAATCACTATCGAAGTGGCTACATGTACGTCGTTAAATGATTTATTTACTTCAAATAAAGTGTCTGCCGCTTGATCGTGCTATTCTTTTGTTACTTAAAGTGTTTGACACAGCAGTGGTCTCTACTACACACCTAATTTATTATAGGCATGAATCGATTTTCTGTAGAGGGTAATGTTGTCAGCCTCGAAATACGAGTACTTGTAAGCATGGCAAGATTCAATAAATCTTTGAATATTACAGTGATTACACAGGTCTGTAAATGTTGGCATTTTGAAAGTTAATTTGGGTTTCATACATAAGTGATTATAAGTGTTATTTACGTTGATTTTATATCTACCTTCCGTTTTTACCCCTCACGTAAAGTTTTTGATCAACTGAATAATCAGATTAAATTAAAAACTAAAGAAAAAATTACATTACTTAAACCTCATTTGGGCCTTTTGTGCGTCCTACCTAAAAACAGGTCATGCCACCTAGGTCGTCAATCATCGGTATTCTTGCAGATGCGTAATAATATCGCCGCCTAGGCTTGCTCTGCTTTGCCGAGGTTTTACACTTAACATCATATTGTGAATATATTTCCTTAGTTTACAGTATCTAGTTACAATTCCTATCGTAAGACGTAAGATTTTATTAGAGGAGTTATTAAGAGAGATCGTATTGTACTTCGGCTAGGTTGTTTTAATTTTTTTTTACAGCTGTTACAAAACTAACAGCTTTCTGTTTAATCCCAAAGTTCCAGAATTACCTGTGCATATTATCTGCAATTTGCTTTTTTACTGACTTAATTAGACTATCGACTATCCTAACTAATCTATTAGCTTCCTTCTTGCGTCCACATTATGCACCCTTTATATCTGGTTGGATGATGTCCCTTCACCCAGCACCCAGTATTCCCATACTGCTCCAGTTCTTATTTTATAGTTCCGCAGGATCAGCAATGATTTTCTAATGTCAATATAGATTTTGAGTATTTTGCTTGCCATTTGCCTACTGCAGAGATCGCTTACATTTATAAGACCGCTTACATTTAATATGCAGGTGCTTTGAGGATGAGACAGCGTACTCCGTTCATTGTCGGACCTGCGCTGTTCGAGGTTAAGCAACGGATTGCACGGTTGCGACTTGGATGGGTGACGCATGGTCTTATTCTCATGGTGCCGCGGTGGTGCTGACTTGGTATTTGGTAACAGGGTGGCAACTGGGCCAAATACTGGGCATATTGTCTGCGTGAGTTCGATTCTCACCAAAGGAACTTGGCACTTCCCTCAGGGCTGGGTGTTTGTCCGCGTTTATATGTGTAACCTTCCCCTACACAAAACCTGCTTGTAGGCTTTCTGGGGAAGGATGTTCTAATTTATGTGTGTCCAAACAAACTTTGAGTATACTTCATATCCTGCTATCTTTTCTTAAAGTGAAGACAGTGAATAGCTTTTCATTAGTGCTCTTAGTTATCATTATCGCTAGTTATATTTATTTCTTAAAAAGTTAGGAAAATAAATGCTGGCGCAGCCCACCTGACCGTGAAGCATCAGAAGCTTCATTCCACACATGCTATTTAATAATCCCATATCCTTCATTTTGTTGTATACCAACATATTCTACGCACAACATAGTAGTTACAGCTACCTGGTTTATATAGATATCCAGTAGTGGTAGACAGCATTACCTCTATTTCTATTGTTGGTGTCATTAGCCTGGATCCAGTTATGTTTAGACAAGCAGCTCCTTGCACTTGAGTTTTTTTAGTTGTTTGCACTTTGTAAGCTTCAGTGTTGTCATTGTGGGCTTTTTAAGACCAGGCAATGGCTCTGTAGACTATCATTAGCCTTGTTATAATTCTGTATAAGAATACAACTACCTCTTTTGGATCTACATATATATTATAAATAAATAATGAAAAATAAAAAACATATTTATATATTACAAAAATTAGTATTTTTTAAATTGCAGAACTCAATTTGTATTTGTATAATCTCTATTTGTAGACAAAATTCGTTAATATTAAATTTCATCTACCACTTCATGCATTTCCTTGCCTTCATCTATTTTAACAATTATCACATTTATTATCCTACATTCATGATATTGAAAATAATTGTAGGTTTTGAATTATTACAGAAACCTATTACATATTTGATACCGTATTGAAATTTGCAAACCACTATCATTCTAGTGCAATACTGAGGAGGTACATTATGTATATGTGCGTAATATTAACAGTTAAGACTTCTTTCATGAAAAATGTAAGTAAAATTATTTGATAATAACCAAGGGCTGAATAGTATATTTACCTTTTCTTCTGTAACATAGTTCTAGTATCTAAATTTGTGGCAATTATATAAAATAATAATTAATAATGTCGATACGACTACATCCTTAGTGAAGTTTAAACATCATCATTGGACTGATTTTTATTTCATGAAAATGAAATATAATTTACCACTTTTAATTTTGGAGAGTTCGAATATATTACATACAAACTTTACCGCTATTTTCAAACTTCAGCATATTAACGGCATTTTCATTATTAGAATGAATTATGACGTTCCGAATTAAGTTAAAAGTTGTAGCATATCCCAATGGTATGTCAGGATGGACTTGCAAATCATTAGAATAATTTCATAAATGTATAATGTTATACGTTAGCACACCAAAAACTTCTGTTGTAAACCCAGAAAATGAAATAAAATATATCCCCCAAATTAATGTCGAAGGGCCCGTTGCTGGTCATGATTCACCAACCCTAGTCGGTCATAACATCATAACATAGTCCATTTATAGTGGAAAATGGACGAATATAATTACGTGTTTGCGCTCCGCTGGAGGGTAACACCACATAATTAATACAGCTTTGAGTAGATTAGGGGATGAAGTAGAATAACGCGTTTCTGTATGTATTAATCATTTGTTAAAGATAAATTACTATGCCTAAGGCCTTACCCCAAGATAAAAATCTCTACAATGTTGTGTTCACGGCATATACACGTTCCTTGTACAAATAAAATAGAGGCTGACATCTAATAATTTAAGCGTATGTGAATACATTATAGCGAAATAGTGCATGAAATAGTAAGCGAAGAAATAGTAGCAGCGAATAATAATTCATGTGCGCGTCTGTACGTTCCAGTTTACTTGTAAATGGACTTATTATGTTGTCTCATTATTATATTATTATAATAATATTGGGTATACAAAAAGCTTGGAAAATTGTGATTTATGAAAACTTTGTGTCTTTAAAACCACAGTAGGGTACGTAAACCAGAGTATTTCTCTTCTCAATGTATTGTCCTTATTTTAATGCAACGATGAATGCTATTCACCATTTTCAGGTTATTTTTCTTTTCATTCATTATCTCCTTTATTTAAAAAGGTAAGAAGATGAACCAAATTTTTGATTGTAAAAAAAAACTTTGCTGATTACAGACAAACCTTCTGGCTTTTTTCAATTCTTATGAAACTACCCTCAACAATATCTTTTTCAAATCTCACCCCTATTTTGTTTGTACTGAAAATGAATACACACTTCATTATAAACATACGTGCTTAATGTTTTTAATTATATTCCTCCCTAGAAGCATTATATTCTTAAATAAACATTAGTGTTATTATATCCAAAAATACTTTCCCAGGCCACTGCATTGTATGTTGAGCAATGCAATATGCTCCAGTACAAGTAAGTTGAGTAATAACTATTGTAAAATTAAATATAAACACGTACTATTCATTTCTTCGCTATTTTCCGAATAGGAAACTCTCTTATCTTGCCGATAAACGGAACAGTCTACTTGAACCAAGCCACGGTATGTTTTAAGATATTTTATTTGGCAAATAGTGATGAAATAAACTTTACTTTGCATATTTGTAATAAAATAAAGATGATCGCTACTGTTACTAACAACTGAAATGGAATTAAAACAAATAATCAAAATTGTCTCCACATTAACTTCAAAATATCGTAATAGTTTCTTGCTATACGCAAATAAAATCACAACTAATGTAATACGCTAACAAGCCTGACAGATAAGGTCATTCAAATTGAAATGTCGAGTTTGACATACGAATTATAACACCACAAGTGCTACGTGTTACGTAACACCATAAGAAGGAATCAAATGACGAAGACCTGGGGATCTTGTATACCAATTAATCACCAGTTAATTCATTAAATTCTATTTCCAGCCAATTCATCTTAAAATGTTCAATTACGTGTGTACCTTATGGGAAGGACGACTATACTGTTTCCAGCTCAATAAATTTGGTTCCTCTAAAGGAACATCTTCCATAAGTTCCAGCAATATATTTTTAAGAAAATTCAATATATTTGTTCTATTAAAGCGCCCTGATAAAGATGTAGCTAGATTAAATGACTATTAAATAATGCTCACCATTCATTTATATCCAAAGCTATTTGGAACCACATTTGCTGAGTCCTAATAGGGCTCTTGTTTTATCAACAATGGGAGTTGTTACGGAAGCTATTCTAATCAGTTCAAGAAATTTGATCTAAAACTCATGGATCAGTATTTTAACTTGAATTAGAACGGCAAACTGTTGACGGTTTAAATTAGTGGATAGCAATCCTTGCACAAAATGGATGTAGCATGGCATTAGCGATCTTTTAATATCCTGTGTAATATCTTTATCTGCCAGTCGAATATATACTTATGAATTTATGTCAATGTATGTTACATTGTTTTCTGCAATCATTTCAGTTCGAACTAATCGCCTAGGTTTCATTTTTTAAAGTAGAAAAAGATGGTGCTCCAGGAAACTTCTTTAGTACAGCTGATTTTTGAGCTATTCCCCATATATAAAAAAATATTATTATTAATGCACTAATCTTAACTAAATAATATTTTTGTATTACAATTAAGTCACAGAAGACAGTCTCAAAATAGGTTTACTAGATATCGTTACTGCTTTGCATAAAAAGAGAGAACTATTTTTTTGTATTTATACGTACATCAAAGGTTGTTCCGGATTATTGCAAATGTAATATCAATATCAGTGTTGATTTAATAATCAACTAAAACTTTCTACGTAATTCCATAGAGAAAACTGATTTAAAAATCGATATATTGACTGCAAACATTCAGAAACACCCTGTATATTCAAGATATAAAAATAAAAATTAACTTGATTTTAACGCAACTTTTCATTATTTACTTCTTTTTCTATATTATAAATATATCGCCTATTTAATTAATTAATAGTTCTCTCACTATTCACTAGTTATTTAAGTTAATAATTAAGTTAATAATTAGACATTAACTTTACACAAATATATGCATTTTTTAAATAAATTTTAAATATCGCACCGATAATTATTTTATCGCGTGTTTCTTTCATTCTTTTATTGAATAGCCTGAAAAAGACCCAGGTCACGATATATGCTTATGAGCATTTATCACATACATTCATTCAAATTTAGTGGCTGTTAATTTTTATTTTTAGAGTTTAGTGTTAAAACTGTTATGTAGAAGATACGAGCTCGTGATGGTGAGAAGAGCTGGAAAATACTGTTATTCTGGTGAACATGGTTACATTATATGTATTTGTTTCTTACATATACAAATAATATTTTTTTAATATTCTTAATACACCGTTCTTCTTTATGTTCTTTATCCAGTAAATTATTGATTATAGAGCACAGACAATTGCTCAAAGTAATTCGCTTGCACAAAGGTACAAGCAAATACATGTGTAGTACCTTGTGTCTCTCATATAAGTCTATCCCATACATTTTGTTGCGGATTGCCTAATTATATAGTTATTTCGATTATAACTTCATCAAACTTATTCTGAATAGTAAAAATAGGGTTCTCAATGAGTCCAAGTGATGGCACGA
The DNA here is from genome assembly GCA_037954035.1 of Rosalia funebris. Lineage (NCBI taxonomy): Eukaryota > Metazoa > Arthropoda > Insecta > Coleoptera > Cerambycidae > Rosalia > Rosalia funebris. Next base: position 1,155,295 of record JAZFAV010000005.1, on the reverse strand, counting down.
GATTTTCTATCGATGTTCTTCAACCGCATCATTCACAATATGGTGATGATTTAGAATCAGAATTTTCCGACGAAAACGATTCAGAATCCAGTGACGACGAGGATGACACTGAAGCTCTATTAACCGAACTGATTATAATTAAAAAAGAACGTGCCATGGAACAAGCCAAAAAGGAATATAATGAGTAAACCACAACCTTCAACAGTTCAATAGTATTAACATTCAACATCGCAAGACACTACCGAGAAGGGAAATAATATTAAAGGGACAAAAATGTTATACTTGTTTGATAAGTGAAAATATATCGGGCTATGCCCGAGGTTTAACTGTTTGATTGCTTGCCTGTCCTCTGGCAGTATCAGCCTTCGTAAATTTCTCTTTTGTTCTCTTCTATCCCTTATAAATCCCTGCGTTCTTTCTGAACTTGCATCAGTTAGATTAGCTGTTCTCTTAATTATCTTCTGCGTGGTGCTTTCTCTAACAGTCTTATTGATACCGTTCTTTAAATTCCTCCACAGTTTTTTCGAGTTATTATGGTTTTCCATTATGAAAATCTCTTCCATGCATCTGCTTACTACCTACGGCGTTCGTATAGACTTACAAAGTCCAGGAATGCTATCGTGCGATGATCTTGATTGAAATCATGTTTTTTTTTTTTGTTTAAGTTTGGACACAAATCAACATTCTTTCTCCTAAAGCCTGAGAAGGCTGCGGATGGGAAGTTTATCCTAGGTTTGACAAGAACGAACACACTAATGTTCAGAGAGGGTTGCCAGACTCCTCCAGTTAGGACTCGAACCCAAGCATACAATGACACCCAATACTGGGCCCACTCCGCCATCCTGGACCACTGTACCAATAACATTGTCGCAGCAGCCTCTATAATGGAATACAATAGGACACCCATCAACGTAGTGGCCGCGGATCAGCGTACGTGAACAAACATTTATCGAGGAACTGACCGAATGCCCATCGTATTATCGAATTAAAACTTTTAACTAAATTAATTTTGTATGAGTTCCACTTATCCTTTTCCGAATATTTAAAAACGAACCCTTGAAATTGCGTAAAAATTGTACCGTTTCAAGTATAAATATGAGGAACAAGTCTGCTGTAAAAAATGTTACCACACTTGGAAGACTTATAGTGCACAAATATCAATATATTCACACCAGTTGACTTATCCTAGCAATCTTAAATCCTTTTCATATATTATATTACTCAAACTCTCTGTATCTAATTGTGCTAGTTTTAAATAGTTATAATAAAAATGGTTGAGATATCTTAATTGAGAAATGGAGCAAGTAAATATAAAAAGTAAATAAGTAAGATATATATGAAAATATATCAGATACATTATGAAATCCATTATTATGGGATCTCCAATTATATAATTTTAGAATTAACTAAATTTGAATGTATCTAGTTTTAGTTTACTCTATACCATGTTATTTGTAGATACACTATTTATATATGATTTTCTTTATCGATAACATTAATTAATACATAAAATAATAATTGTTTTCCATATTTCAAAAATGCACAGTAGTTCTGTAATACTTTTATGAAAATTGTGAAGCGTTAGCAACTTAAAGCAATGTTGAATAAAATTTTAATGAATCTGTGTTATTTGAACAATGCTTCTATAATTACTGCAGTTGCAGTTTTTCGCCACCAATTGTAAATACATTTTATTTGAATTGTCCGCATTTGTACATTACAAATTACAAAAAATAACATTAAAGTACCTACGAGAACAGCAATTTATAATACTACAAGTACATGCGGTATCAAATTAACAACGTATTTGTGTATTTCAAATATCATAAGGTTATACTGAATCTGAAAATTCCACTTATAAAACATGCATACATACTCGTACTTTGATTAACTTACATTTTTTTTTTTTTTTTTGAAAAGGGACCCCGTCACGGGTAGGATTCGACATTTGTCCCGGATGGAATCCGAATGACAGACAGCTGTTTTGTTTTTATTAGTTTTAAAAATTTCGTTTTTATTATCGACAGCTGTTTATTAGTTCTCATCAGTGCCGTACACGGTACGCCGATCCAGGACAAATGTCGAATCAAATCCGTAGGGTTTTAAGCTAAATCTATAAGATCTATGTCTATAACTTATAAGCCGGGAATCGAGAAAGGAACCAGCAAACCGCAAAGCGGTTATCAAGTGGTTCCCGAATAGCACGGCTATTTCGTAAAGCATCTGCGGTTTGCTGGTTCCTTTCTCGATTCCCGACTTATAAGTTACTAACTTACATTATTATTACATAAATAATATATATAAATTTTTCGCACTTTTGTACTGGTTTAATTATACAGTTTTTATAAATCTGCGTAAGTAACTGCATAAGTAGCGATAGTATAAATATATTATTATTCTTATTGGTTGTAAAAAAGAATTACTTTAATAGAATATAATATAATTATTTAAAAATAATTCTAGTATAGTTTATTTCATGGCTGTTTGTCAAATAAAATATCTCAAAATATAACCTTGGCTTGTTTTTATGGCTAGGCTTAGGTAGGCTCTTCCGTTTATCGGCAAGATAAGAGAGTTTTTTATTTGACAAATAGCGATGAAATAAATAGTACTTTAGTATTCTTTGTAAATAATCTGAGAATGAAAACATCATTGTGAAAATAAGTAATTTTTTTAAATATACACTCTCTTGGTAAATACAAAGAAGCCACAGCTTATTTTGGATTCAAGGGAATTTGTATGGCGTTATGTATTTATTAAAGTGTGATAAAAACCACAAAATTAACCAACACCTATAATTCTTTTACTTTGAAAAATGAAGGAATTATTTATAATGTTTTCAAGGGTGACGATATTCGCACAATCGATGTCATTAAATAATTTATCACTAATAATGCCGATGCACCAATAACAATATAAATATTGTACTCGTAATATAATGAAATATTTATTTTGAGATATAAAGTGATAGAAACCGTTATATAGCATACTTGTATACTCCGGTGATCATTGAATGAAGTACAACCAATTGAATAGTTGATTCTGCAAGCATAGACATAGAACATCGAATGAAGAACTTAAGAATATTGATTTTGATTTGATGAAGGACTTGAGGATTTCTTTTTGGTACTGTCTTAGCGTAGTATTAATCTTTCACGTAACCATCAGATAGTTACACGGACACACTCAGTCAACTGATGAGAATTAAACGCCTGAATTACTCCGAGTGAGCTATATAGATCAGCTCTTGTTATTGGTATTGTTATCCCTAATCAATCCAGGAAACTAAAATCTTTCTGAGAAGCAATTATGGAATAATTTACCCTTATATATATATAACCAGTCAGAAAATCAGCGTTGAATCCGGGACACCAATTTGAAATGTCTACACTTAGTATCGTATACCACTTGATCAACTGACAATTTTTTCTTCTGATTTCCGAATGTAATTCGCGTCCACCTACAACTTCAGGCTAATATTTAGTCTACCACTTCAAATTATTTATTCAGACTCGTTTTTAGCCGACTTCAAAAAAAGGCGGAGGTTCTCAATTCGTCTGTATATATGTTTTTTATGTATGTTCGGGTATAACTTTTATGTTTATGAACCGATCTTAATAATTATTTTTGGGTTGGGTTCGGTATAACTCCAAGGTGGTTCCATCCTAATTTCATTGGTATTAGACCTTGGACTTCGAAGATACACAACGGAACTCCTTATCAAGTGGCCGCCATTTTCTGATTCGCAAAGCATCCTTAGTAGGTCTACCCACCACTTAAAATTATAAAATAGTAAGTTTAAAAAAATACTTCAAAAAAAAGTAACTTAACTAAGAAGCAAGAAAGAAATGTTTTCTACAACAATTTAATACTTGTTTGTTGTTCTATTTAATGTAATTAAGAAATCATTATTTATTGTGTAATTATTGTTAATTGTTTTATATAATTTTATATAAGTCAGTGCCCTACAATATTAGTAATGCGAATCCCCGCCCTCGACAATTTTAAATACAAACTCGTTGTTATAGTAGCAAGGTATACATTTTTTTATGTTTTGCTTGGCACCGACTTCAACATTATATAAAACAATTAATAATAATTACATAATAAACAATAACTTCTCAATTATATTAAACGGAACAACAAATAAGTATTAAATTATTGTAGAAAACATTTATTTCTTGCTTTTTAGTTAAGTAACTTTTTTCAAGTCGGTTTTTTTTGTAAAACTTATTATCTGATCACCAAACCCACCAGTGTCGATCCAGCAATTAGCTAGTAAACTGATTTTAGAAAGTCATTTGCATTCATTTATGAACAATTGATCAAATTCTTGTAAAACAACCAATCTATCGATACATCAAGAGGAACTTTATTAGTCCGTAGACACTCCCAATCTGTGCTGATATTTGTAATTTTCTAACGCACTATTCATTGACAAATTCTTAGTACATTAATTGTCAGCTGGTTATGGGGTCAACTTTCTTACTTTTCTGCGAGTCTTGCTTTTCTGCGAGACTCTCGCTATTTTGTGAGAAAGAAGGTATTTTTTTTATGAAAGGATACATAACCACATATTGTATATATGATAGGTGTCAAGCTTTTAGTATTATCAACTATTCGCACGCCGCCAATAGTTCACCACATAAGTCTCACACTATTACTGTACATCATATATTGTTTAAAAATGTGTATTCGTCTACGCATACTGTAAAAGTGTACATATATCAAATAGGATAATTTTATTCAAAGAGTATTACCACCGTCTGAATTCTCATTTACACATTTAGAACATCAAATACAAATAAATAAATAAAGTAGGTGTAAGTTATGTTTTAAGCGTCACTTAAAACTTCAACAACTATCATAAACTATGAGAATAAGCAGTTGTGTGTTTCAAGTAAATGAGGAAAAGTTACCACCAATTTATTATGAACGGCTATAACACCTGAGCTGAAAGGTACATAAACTTCGATTTATGCTGTGCAATTTAGAACTATCAAAGTTGTGTCCGTGATGATATAACTAAATTCAGGACTTATTCCATTCTCTTGGTATAACCAAAACAATAAGGCAGTATTAACTACTCTGTGAGTTACGACATGTCGAACTTCGAAAGTTACTGACTTGTACTATAACTTATAACAGATGTATTGAAAATTGTGTACACTCTTAGTATTTCTCCTAAACGTATATGTTTCCTTTCAAGCATATTAGTTGGGATTAATAGGTTAGAATATTGGAGGAGGAAAAATAACACTCATGTGTACTATTACACACTATGGAAGAGATATCTTGGAACACCTGAAAAATGTCGTGAAATATATTTTTTATTGGAAAAACGCTGGAAGGGGTCAAGAGGTGTTTTAATTTTTCGGTCTTTTTAAGTACTTTAGTTCTATGTACAATAACGTATATTTGCGGGATCAAGAATCCTTGTTTTCAGTAGCAGCCCTTATTTTAAGTTCAATATGGTGAAAGCGCACGGTTGTAATCATTGTACTAACGAATATAAAAACATTAATTGTGAAAATTGATTTATTTATAAACAAAACAAAATACATTAACTTATAATGTGTTGAAACTGTTACCCATTAGCAATTTGATAATGTTCTAGTCTCAAAATAAATTCATTCTGCACTCTGCAATTATTTCCTGCACGATGTTGCATATTTCATGTCGAATTCGTTCCTTAAAATCATATATATTTTCGGATTTATTAACGTAAAATATACATTATTGAAAAAAGTAACGAATGTACGATCTGGAGAATGAAGTGGCAACTCTATAGCTCCATATCGCCGTACCCAACGTTGCGAAAATAATGTTTAATTGAGTGTGAACAGGAAGAGCGTACTGACGAGGTGCACCATCCTGTTGTATTAATCAACTTATCAAAATGTTCTTTCTGACTATATCTACCCAAACGTTCACTTTTCTTGGAGATTGAGTATGTGACCTCTGCATCCATTGTGGATTATGTGAGGCGCAATACCTACAGTTCTGTCTACTTACAGTTATATTAATACAAAATATGGCTTCATTTGAACAATTATATATTGCGAACACATTGTCATTACTATAACGTAACTGAATTTCATCGCAGAATTGCAAACGACGATTAAGATCATCTCCTAATTCTTAAATTAATGTATCTTTATAAAGGTAAAATAAATGTTTATATAAAACATTAAGTACTGTTCATGACTCACATTTACATCCAAGCCGATCTGAAGAGAACTGGAATGTGGATTCGGCATTAATTGCTTAGCAACCAGTTCTGGATAAATCGCGTACAGGTCCATATTCTCTGTATTTACATACAATTTTGCTGACAATAGATCGTGATATATGTGAGCGATCTTGATGACCCACATTAAAGAGAGTATCATCATTACAGAGAGAAAATTCCAATGTAGTTCTTCTCCTATTTCCATAACCATACCCCCATAAGAATTTCAATGCGACACATTGTTACTAAGGCTTTTTGACTTTTTAATATTCTTTGATAGATAATAGAAAATCACAAGGATTGATTTTACCGAAAATTAACTTCACGTAACTGATATTAAAAGTTTGTATATGTTACCTTTTAAGCAACATATTAAATAAATGAATTTTCACAATTAAAACTTTAGTTACATTTTTATCGAAACATTATGCAACTTCATAAAAGTTTTTTAACTATTCTAAGAATTATTCTTTCACTGCATCGAACAAAAAGTAAGGGTTGCTATTTAAATAACCCCCTTTGACCCAAAGAAGTTTTTACAAGAGAAAATACTTTGTGAGCTCTTCAGGTGTTCCAGACTTCTTCCCAACAGTGTACACTTAGTTTGGGCATTAATAGTTGCGTTAGTGGAATATTCTGTACAGCATTTATGCTGTACGATTACTGTATCATTATATACTCGTAATTACCGCTATATACATACATCGTAATGACTTGAAAATCGTTATATAAATTATAATGACTCGTCAATCGTTAATATAAATACTAATAATATATTTGTTACGAATAGAAATTCATATTAAATAAAAAGTGAACAGTCATCATATGAACACTTTGATTACAGGTAGCATTGAAGACAAACCCAAAAAATATAAGAAATTATTTCCTCTGTTCCTATGTCTTTCAGAAATAAGTATTCCTATTTTTACATATTTATCACAATTACCTGATAGTAAGATTTCAAATGGAAACAGCCGTTAAAGCAATTCGTTTCATCTATCTGACGGTATGCTTCGGCTCTTTAAATAAATTGAAATTGAGTGTGGATTTTATGGAAAAGTATGTTAATTTCACTGGCCTTTATGTTTTGCACTTGAACCCAAATTTGCTTTTTATTATACGAATGATAAATATTCAAATGAGATTAAAGCCCTAATCCTAATTACTCTCGTAATTACTGTTATGTAGTCCGCCGACTGGAAATTTTTAAACAGTTTGCTTATCTTCAAGCTTTAAAGACAATGTTAGTTTAATATTATTATTTTCCATTTTCCAGATTAAGCAGTTAACGTTAGTATTAAATGACGTTAAAACTTATTTAATGCACTCATTGTAGAGTTTAATTAAAACATGGAAAAAGCTATCGTTACAGAATAATTAAAACAAGGAAAATGCTATACTTATAGAAGAAATGTGGATTTTGTCATGAATATTCCCAGGAAAAAGAAATCAGAAATATAATTTTTACTATATTCTTTTAATACCGTAAAGCGGAGTTACTTTACCTACTTTTAAATTTCAAGTAAAAAATTCGTGTACTTCTCTATCGGTTTGAGATGGGGAAAATTTTCTAGGATCTGGGGAGGGCTTGTAGAATTAATTCATCATATTAAAACATATTTTCGTTGCTTTCTCTTTCTGTAAAAATTCAAAAACCTGATGGGCAAACTTACCTGGACAAAAGGGGTAACTTTGCCCACAAGAGAGGCAACTTTGTAATTCTATTGAGAACTGTCTTCAAAGTCTCTTCTGGGCAATATTACCTTTGTAGGGGGTAAAATAAGACAAGATGAATATGAGAACAGTTGATCCAAAATTTATTTTGCCACCTCTGAAGTAATAAACTTCATAAGATTAGTTTCGTTGTAGTTCACGGACAGTGGCTCGTTTTCGAGATATATTTTGACATTTTCTGACTGTTAATTCATCTCTGTGGCGTTGAATCAATGAGCTGTACCAATCTTCTCCTAGCAGGTTACCGCCTTTAAAATTCCTAACACTCCGGCCACATCTCACCAAGTAGTCTCTCACGATTAGTATCACTTTCAAAATGCCTAAAGCATCTCCCAGTCAGCATATACAAGAATTTGGTGGATAATTTTAGACTCTTCAGCTGGAGAAAGTGCAGTTGGGTGACCAACAGACTTTGTGTGATTTCCTGTGAATATATTGCCAATGGTCTTTTTTGGGATGTTGAAATTTGATGCAGCTTGCTTTATTGACATCTCTCCGTTGGCAACAGCATTCAGAGTTTCTTCAATATCCTGTTGAGAATAATTCTTGTTTTGATGGCTGGCGCCCCAACTTTGCTGTGTATTTTCGTGACATTATTCTGAAATAAAAAGTTAGGTAGGTATCAATCTTTAGGTAGGTAGGTATAAAAATTTAGGTAGGTTTAGTAACTCTGTACTGTGTGCTGTGTTTTGCACCTCCCCCCAATCACCCCGCATACTAATACAAGGTGGGAGGAAGGTATACTACCCAACTATACAGTGCGCACTACGAATGAAAACTATGTGGCTGAAAACACTATGGTAACCTACTTAAAAATCTTCATAGTTCGTCCATACTCAGCTTATTGAGAGATGGGCTAGATAACCCCAATTTGCCTACAGATCATGGGGTAACATTGTCCCTCAAAACAAGCACATGAAAGTAAAGGTATAAGTCCCCTTTCATATTACTCTAATCGCTATTATATGTGACATAAATAGAAATAATCTGAAAAACTTACCAGCTTTTGTTATTGGCTGCCCTGATGAAATTTGCTTAGGTACTCCAATTATCTGTTTTGGAGTCCTCTTATACAGCTCACAGTTTCACACTCATAAACTATCACCACATGGAGAAACTTAAGAGCCACCCTTGCCAACATCACAACTAGTAGCCCTGGTTATTTGCTGCGCATCTAGCGACCATTTAAGTAATTAATGTTTGGCGTTCAAACTTTTTTTTCAAAAATAGGTAAAGTTACCCCGGTTGACGGTACTTAAAAAGAATTGAATAAAATCAATGTATGTTATTTCCTTATGCGACGTCTATTTAACTAATAATATGGTTTGTTTCACAAAAACATGTCGACAATTAGATAAAATGAGAAATACCCTAAAACCAAATATGGAATATGGAAGTATGGGGAATATGAAAGTATGGGTAATTAGTCCAATCATCAGCATTAGATTCCATGATACGACAATTGCAGAGAATGTTCTCTAATCTCTGAGGTATACTCTAAAGGTGTCGGTATGTCTATGAGGTATAGGTTGTCTGAATGTGACAGCAAAGGGCTCCATGAGTTATAACACGTTTTTCTCGCAGTTGCAATCCCAGATCCTTGATGGAATTAGGATCTAGATTTTGCTAATGTAACACATTATGGAAGTTATCAATCTGACAAGTGTCTTAAACTGAAAATACATTTATACAAACGTTGTTACATAAAAACAATAATTTCAAATTATTTTGAGAATTTCCCAAATTTGCACACAAATAGTTGTAATAATTTTATATTGGCGTTATTTCGATAAAAATAGTGGATACAGAAAAGTGACTATATAGCCAAGATAGAAAATTAAGGATAAAAAGTTTTTAACAATGTATAAATTTTCTTGAATTAACGTAAGTTGTCTTCGTTGTAAACGATGTACCACTAATCCGTCTTCAACTTTCTCTTTTTTTGTAATTAACTACAACTACTATCACTTAATAGATTCTATTATTGTACAAAATGACACCCAACAATAATGGAAATCATTTGGAATACGAAACGGACAAGATAGGAAGGCGAATCAATTAAAGTTTGATTAATCGATTGTATAGTGCACGCACCTGAGCTTTAAGTGGATTGTCGTGTCAAGTAATGAACGTTGATGGACGCGGGTCAAGAGTTTCTGCTTGAGTCCAAACGGCACGCTACACATCATGACTGTGTTAATATCACCAATCACGTACGTAAAATTGGTTGCCGGTAATCGTGATATTGATTAAACATACACATGATTACTGTGGAAACATTGCGGAGTAGTAATTACATTAACACTAATAGTAAATGTAAAGTAAATGCAAAATAACTTTAAGTTCAGATTCAAATATTAAATATCACCTAATTTAGTTCATTATTAAGTGGTTGACTTATAGTTCCAACCAATAAATGATTAACGAAATCGAATAAACTGAAATACAGTGTAGTGCACCTGCTTGGTTTGATATACAAGATACATTTAGGATTCTCTAGTAGTCCAACCAATTGTTTCCTATCTAGCGTAGTCACATGCTTCACTTTTAAGTGCACATAATAATAGTGTCCTAATTAATTACATATTAGGGTAATTTGATTATGTAAAAAGAAACGGGGCGTTATGAAAGCCGGTCGTATGACCGGTTGACTTTGACACGTATTTACAACTACTACGACTTGTATGTCTGCTACTGACGAACAGCTTAGGATGTATGTATTTCGTAATTTGTACACCCCCTGAAATATTTCTCAGTCAGTCCATTGCTAAGTGGTATCTAGGGAATAAGAAGCTGAATGCGGATTAAAATATCGTTCTGCATCAAAACCTGTGACATAATGCAGATTTCATACCTTTTCATAAATAATAATATTGAATAACGAAAATAACGAAGAAGTTTATGTTCTCCTGATCTTCTTCTCAATCTAAAATCTAGTACCACGTCGTGCACTTTGATCACAAACTGAAGACATCACTTCAATGAATATCGTTAAATAATATGAATATCTATATAAGGCTCGTATAAGAATTTTATAAATTCTATTTATAGGTCTACAGAGAAAATGTATGCGTTTTTTACTAGGCTACTATGGAAACTACATTTATAGCGGTACCAGCATCCATAATAAAGAGATTCATATAGAAAAGATAGGTACTTTTATATAGGCATATGTTTAAATGACATAAAATATAACGAATATTTCAATTGATATTTGTGAAGCCTGGTTACACAAAATAATCAATTTTTGTAACGTTTTTTTTAGCTTTACGAATTGTTACAAAAAGGTAAAAGTAACAACGTATGCTTTTGGTGATTTTTTTTGTTTTTTATTTTTCATTAAAAAATATGCATTAGGAACTCTGTTTCTGAATTTGTTTAGCCTTTTTCTATAAATTTAACAATGTTGAGGTAATAAATAAAATGAACATCTCGCTATTTGTAGAATAAAGACTTGATAAAATATAGTCTTTGACGTATGTTTATGTAATTTTGTAAACAATAGTATATTGTACAACATGTGTCGAAAAAGATATTATTCGCACGTGTTTTACACTATACTTTTCCTACGGTTGTACTTAAATCACATTCGAGGGATGTAGGTATATATTTTCCTTGTTTAAGTTTTGCTTGCAAAACGATGATTTTTTGACATAATAAAACAACACTTACTTAATTTTAATAAACACTTACTTACTATTATTAGTATTAACAATACACATCATTATTAACAGCTAATGATAACTTTTCTAATAATAAGCAATAATAATATTGTTACAAACAATATCTATTTGAAGTTGTAATTAATAGTAAAATAACTGCAATTTTCTAAATGAATTCCGGGCACTTATTTGTGGTTATTGATCAAATTTTTTACAATAGATATGTTATTATTTGTTTTTGAAGAAGATGGTATTTCATTTTGTGGTAGAACATGAACATGTACCTCTGAATCTACGGAGTTTAACGAATTTACAATTTTATTGGACATTTTGACTTTTTCTTCAATGGATTCATCTATGTAGCCTTCCGCCACAGTGCTAGAGCACCATCCATCGTGACGTTTGAGGATCAGTAAATCAATACCTGCATTAACTAACAAGATAGCAGAGGATCAGCGGAAACAGTGTCCCGTATATTGTTCTGGATTTTTGAGTTTAAGAAAAGCTGCGATTTCTTTAGCCATACCTTCAATTTTGTTGATTCCTACCTGCTGTTTGGTGCATTTTCCGTTTTTATAGTTTAAAAAAAATCTTCCATTATTCTTTTTTCCTTCCTCCATTCCATGAATCTTTGGTAGGCAGCTTCATATCGCTCTCCAGACCCATATATCAGAAGATTTTGTGTCACTTCGGCGGTTTTTTTTGTTATTTCTGATGGTGTACATTCGAAAGATTCGTCATACATTTTGATATTCAATTTGTTTAAACCAAAACTCACTAGTAATAATCAAAGGAAAATAAGGAATGCTGGAATAAACGGATTGATTGACAACCGTTGCATTTGTTTACCATGGTAAAATACTATAAATTTTCAGATTTTGCATATAATGACTAAAAAATTAGTTTAGATTATTGTTTAGAACAAAAAAATTGTTTCAAATGGATATAAATGAAAAAAAAAATTACGAAACGCCGAGTATCGAACACGGGTCGCCTGGATGCTAAGAAAAAACGTTATCACTACTCCACGGTGTTTTGCGCACAATGTGCCTAAAATTCCGTTTTACAGTTACGTTTATAGTGTGTTTTTGCTTATTTTCTAAGCAACCGTAGGAAACATAAATAAGAAATGATCAATAAATCAGTCAAACTATAGTAAGTGAATGTCATCTTCATAATGCTCAAATTCCTTGGTTCTTAAAATATAAACAAATCGCAATATTGATGGTATAATACTAATTTTTGAAACTATTACAGATACACCTTACATAAAGTAACGTAGACACCTTCTATATTGCATGAGGGCGAGGCTTCGCCACTCAATTTTAGGAAATTATTCTTTGACTCGTCTATAATTTTTGGCAACATTTTCTAATACTGACCTCAAAGTAAGTCTATGTGAAATAGCAATAATATGATGTATTTACACATTTAATAATCAAAAAAGATATTAATTCCTAGAGTACATAATGTACGAAGTTCTCGTACAATATGTTTTTATGTAATTATCATTTCTATTCATAACCGAAAATAATTTTGTACAAATCACTTTACTAGTACAAACGTGCTACTAGTACATTTGTACTAGTATCACATTTATTTGCAAACTGGATAGAAGCAAACGTTGAAAGGTTCAATAAAACTGATAAAAATAGGTAAGAAAATTCAAACAAATATAATCCAAATAAAAGTAAATTACACATTTAGCATCATTAAGCTGTATTTACTAAAAATAAACTTAAAATACCGTATGTTACAGTAGGAAACACGACCGCAATAAAGAAATGAATAAATAATGAGTATGAAGAGGTCAAAGAAGGACCGGGTAGCCCCGTTACCCCCTTTTTATATTGCAGAAAGGAAGGACCACCAGCAGAAAATGATATGTCTCCGTGTATATGCGTAATCATGTGAATACAGATAACACCGAAGATTAAATATATATAATATTACAAACTGCCTTTATATACAAATAGTTAATATAAAGATTTAAAATTAAAAATGATTGGTAAAAACAGGTAATCACAATATTTCAGGAAACAGGAACGAGTACTTAACCCAGATAATCCTGACGTCCTACTCATAGGACGCCAACTTTAAAAAACTGCACGCGCGCCTCCGAATAAAAATCCAAGCGCACCATCTGTAAGTGATGTTTAGAACTACCAAATTGACTAACGAGCGCGTAACGGTTTACGTAGGTTTATATATGTTCTTAATAATTGACTAGAGATTAATAGAAAAATTGCCGAATATAACGTGAACTTTTCAAGGTAAGTGATTTTTATAAAAAGTGTATTATAAGTGCTCAAATTCATAACGATCCCAATGCATAAAGCCTATAAAAACAATTGAGTCTTTTCTAACCTCAAAAATGTTTACTGTTGTTCGACAATAGAGCGCTATTCATTGCCGTCTTACATGTAGGCCGTTAGGAATATGGGCTGCTTTATATACAATTTGCTTTTCAAAGATTGGATATGCTTATAAAAAAATCTATAAATTACCTAATTGTTTTTTTTCTCGGTTTAGAGGATTTTCGTTACATGACAACCACAGTTACGGACAACCACATTTCGTACGATACAAATAATTTTGTGCCAAATGAAGAAGTTGATTTTGACAATGCGGATGAAAATTCACCAGTTTCCATATTTCTCAAATTCATCGATGAAAACATTTTTGATTTTCTAACCGAGGAAAGTAACCGGTATGCTTCAATAAAAAATAAAAACAGTAAATCAATTACGGTAGAAGAAATGAAAAGTTTTGTTGGCGTTTTGATTTTGAGCGGATATGTACCATATCCAAGGCGAAGCATGTTTTGAGAAAAAGATAAGGACGTACACAATCCACTTATATCTGGAGCAATCTCTAGAAACGGATTTGATTAGATAATAAGTGCGTTTCATATGGGAGATAATAATAATTTGGCTCCTGGCGATAAATTTGCTAAAGTCCGTCCCCTTTTTACATCGTTGAACCAAAATTTTCTGAAATATGTTGAATAAGTTGAATGCCATAGTGTTGACGAAGGTGCCTTATTTTTGGTGCCATGGCTGTAAGCAATTTATAAAGGGTAAGCCCATTCGCTGGGGGTACAAACTTTGGGTAGGTTGTTCATCAAGTGGCTATATCAGTTGGTTTGAACCATACCAAGGGGCTTTCACGCATATCTCATGAAAATATACAGATGTGGGCGCAGATGCTGGAGTAGTCCTTAAATATGTAGACAAACTCTTATCACGATGGCCTGACACTAGCTTTCATATATTTTTTGACAATTTTTTTTCAAATCTACCTCTATTTGTTCATTTATCCTAGAAGGGCATTCGGGGAACTGGAACCATCCATTCTAATCACATCCTAAAAAATTCCTTGAAGCCATCAGTGGAATTGAAAAAATGTGCAAGAGGTGCTTATGACCATAAGTCCGATGTAACTAAAAATATAACTATAGTTTGTTGGCACGACAACAGCGTGGTTTCGATGATATCTAATGCTGTCGGTATCAATCCTATACGAAATGTAAAGCGGTATTCACAGCGCGAGAAAAAATCTATTCTAATACCTCAGCCTTTCGTAATCAAATTATACAATGAAAACATGGGTGGGGTTGAATGAAGTGACCAGAATATGTCATTGTATAGAACTGGAATCAGAGGTAAAAAATGGTACTTCTGTTTATTTACACACTGTTTAAACATGTCAATACAAAACGCCTGTCAACTAAGCAAATTATCGAATAGTCAGCCTCAATTAGACCATCTTCCTTTTCGGAAAAGAATTGCGTGTTCGATACTTCAGACCTATAGTAAAACTCACAATACCTCTGTTGGCCGACAAAGTCAAAGACAAAACATCGAGTCTCGCTTTGATGGTATGCACCATTATGTTATCCCACAGGATCGTCGAACTAAATGCCGTTCGTGCCATACCAAAACTACAACACGATGTGTTACTTGCGATCTTGGCCTTCATGTGCGTTGTTTTATATATTATCATACACTAAAATAACATATTATTACGTGTAATATGGATTATGCCTGACATAAAAATGACGCCTAAAATTGTTTTCATGTAAATGTATTTTATTTTTGCTAGTAGCATAGTATATAGTATAAGTAAAAGTAAAAAATAGTATAAGTAAAAAATATTTATATGTTTCTGTTCGTTTTGACATTTTATATTAGTGTTGTATCATTAGATAGCCCTTGTTCCTGACATCCTACATAAAGGACGGCAATTTTTGTAAAGTTAATAAATGTTTGAGTATTTTTGACTGCCAAAAATTATTATTTGATCTCCAATAAGCAATCTGACAAAGAATCCACAGTTTTTTTTTATGTTTTGGCCTTTCAGGATTTACTGGATTAAATACCCCTTTTTGGTGTTCGTTAACGAAATTCGAATTTCGTTATAATATTACAATCAAATACTAATAGTATTAATACCCAAGTTTTATAATACTAAATAGTATTATAAAACTTGGGTTCCACAAAGTTATGCAAACTTACTATTGAATTATAAAAATCTTGACTATATTTCGTACTAAATACATATATTATGTAATGCGTCTAATTTTATTGGATAATTATATAAAACATTATATCTATAGGGTATTATTTCCATTGAATGTAGCTTGATGGTACTCATTTATTCATGTGGAGATAAGGATATTATCTATTCTATTTGTAGATATACAAAGAAGATTTATGTGTTTTTACAAATATTCTAATGTGGCTCTCTCACACACGAATACTTATCGTCTTATTCTCGAAAAAATGATACATCTGACTGATGTTTATATCCAATTACACACAATAAAATGAGCAACGTAAGTAGACCGACCGATATTCCATCATTGTCCTCTGCGTATTCTAGCTGGATTATGAAGAAGCCAGATGGTCGGTAATACTATCTTACTTGCCATGTACAATATGCGGCGTATCACGTATCTTAATGCAGTAGCTGCAAAAGCTATATCAGGGAAGAAATATATGAACACTGTTAGCGACTACAACTTTTAATGTAGAATAAGAGAGAAACGTAGAATTTACTAATGTTTTTTTATATATCTTAATAGTTACATACGTATTTTTCCTTTCTTTCATAAAGCTTCATTTGAGGTGTATTTAAATGAATAACCACGAAATAGAAATCGCCTTTCGGGGATAACTTAAAAAATGACCTTCACATTATTTCACTCTAATTGGTTATTGATCTACCGACCATGGTAAATTATAAGATTCTAGAGTAAACAACTACATAGTGAACTAGATAAAGGTACACCACTGGTTCATAATAATAATTCAATATATTCAAGTAGTTTTATGGAAATATATGCTGATCTACTCTATATGTAAAATAATCTCATAATTTCAAGAGGTAAAACCTACTAAAGTGAAATTTTTAACATTAACTTTATTCTTCAATTTTTAAGTGTGGCCTGCTTTAATGTTGCATACGTTGCTATCTTGGATATTACCGGAGACAGAGACATGATTAAATAGAGAAATTGTATTTATCTTTTCACTACGCTATCGAATTTTACCAAGCTACTTTAGATTTTAAATAATTGCAAAAAAATATGATGACACACCTTCAATAATGACAAATGTCTCTTTAATTGGAGATGCGGGGAAATTTTATTTAGTATATTCTTGAGGTATCTTGAATGCGTTTTTAGCTCAATTAATAGAAAAATTGCACTACTTTGTTTCTGAGAAGACGGCATTAACTTCTGTTTCTTTTGCCACCATATTGTATTTTTTTATAATTCGATATAACTCTTCTCAAATAATGTATCACATGATGAGAGAATTAGAAGATTTTGGGCCGTAAATTAATTTTTTTTTTTAATATAGGCCATAAACAATAATATATAAACTATTTAATTTGACCCTTTTCAAAGTAGAGGCAGTCTGTCTGTTCTCTGTTGTCTGTACCTAGTAGAGTTAGACATAGGCTAGATACAGTGTACTTTAGTAGAATTAAGGATTAACTCAAGTAAGGGTAAGGATTCTTTAAAACTCTCCCCATTTAACCATCTATCTATCTCTGATAATATCTGAGATAGCATTACATGCAGCACCGAAATAGACCACATTGTATATATGTTGATACCAATAACAATAGATTTATATCTTTCACTTGTATTTATATTTTTATTTGTTAAAAGTAAGTATATATTTTTTATCATTATGCCCCTATGCCAACCACTTTCCAATGTTGATATCTATTGATTCACCTTTCTGCTTCTCATCGCATTCACATACACAATACATGGCAGTAAATTAGTTTTGGCAAATGCAATCAATTTTGTTGACCCAGCATACAGTATAACCTAGCGTGTTCCACCGCTTTGAACTCACATAAAACAACAGCACTGAATTTACAGCGTGTCCAAAAACAAACCCACAAATTTCGTGTTTTATTACATGTTCACTTTTCTAGAAAACACAAGACGAAGTATATTATTAAATCTAGAGTACCTCTTTTGTTGTTACATTAACGAATTTGTTTGCAATATTTGACATTTTTAATATGGACATCCCAATTTTTTACTTCCAGTTAACTCCTTAAAGACATATATAACAAAATAACTATTTACCTATTTATACCTAGTTCTTATTAAATTGATAAACGAATATGATTAGGAAAATATTCTCTAAAATTATTTATATTTGTAGATTGGTATCTGAATTAAGGGATGTTATTAATTCGTATGTATTACCCATCATTCTATATTATAGATTACTTAACCATCAGACACAGTAAAAACGATAGTTGATTAATATTTTGTGCAATAATTATATATTAAGAATCTAATTACATAACCACATTTTGCCCTCGAGGACTATAATAAGAGCTGGGAGCAATTAAGCCAGTAGCTTTCTGATCCATCTCTATCTATGCGCTTTATGATCTTTTAATGCCCTTAGGAATATTAAATGAGCATAGTTCCAGATTATTTTCCCAAAATGGTTGTTCATTTAAGCGGAAAGTGTGAGAGAAATTTTGATTAAGGTAAAATGCGGGGATAGAATGCTTAGTCAAAATAAGTAGTATGTATATATGTATACACATTTTTACAAATTTATATATAATTGTAAATTAACAAGTGTACGCAAAGTATGTATATAAATATCAAAGTTTAGAAATCAATCAATCAGCAGTAAGCAGAATAATTTACAAATTTTAACAAACTGCATCTGAAAAACAGCGAACAAAAATGACTAACGACATATAGTTGTTTGCGACAACAATCAATAATGTTAACACTATATAAGAACTATTACTGGCAGAAGACTATAATTCTCTAAGATGGTAACAAATTTATATTAAAATGAGTCCCTTATAAAAATGTATATCCTTTTCCGAACACCTATGCCATATTTTATGTAAATGGAACATACACAATAACTGCAGTAAGTACCATGGATTTTTGAGACAAATATTGGTATACCATTAAATATTTTTGTTCACATTCTTTTCTGGCAGAAATCATGGAAAAAGTTACTTATACGTTTTTATATGTCCGAATTTTATTTTGTGTTTGCATTAAAAATAAATTCTAGCTTAACGGAAAACATTAAATTTAATTAAGAAATGACAAAATGATACGACTAAAAAGTAGTACCAGATATACTTAAAGAATTTAAAAATTTTTTAAAATCCCCAGAATTGTATACCTTCAACATTTTAATAGTGACAGATACTTCTGAAATTCTAAGTTCCAAATGAAATAAAAGTGTGCGATACCCCAACTAAATGCGCCTTTAATTTTTAAAAGAATTGCTAAATTTAGTGTCATTAAGTTTATTGTAAATGAAATTCTAACATGAAATAGTTTAAATTTAATATTTAAACTGGGATTAGCTACATCTTTGTAATAATAATCATTGAAAAAATTCATATTCTACCATAATTTTATCCCTATTCCACTTTTTAAATCATTAATATATGGTTCTGTGGTTCTATGTTTTAAATCACTGACCTTCGATTAAGTAACCCCATAAAAATAATCAAGCTAGGTCTACTCGGGAGAATGGACTAGCTTAAACTAAGTGTTTACTGATATACATACTGGTAAAAAACTTCACTAAGATGAGTTACTTCTACCGCAAATAGTGATGTAATTCCGTCGTGTTTAACTAAGTTTGATTAGAGTTAAAGTCATGGGAGAAAAAATTTCTTTGCTGTGAAGTTAAGATGTAGTCTAAGAAATCCAGGTATTTATCGTGCCATAAAAAATATGGTCTGACAATATTATTATCTATATTTATAATACAAATATAGAAATATAATATAATACAAAAATTTTTCTTGACTATTTCCTTAAAGGAAATGTCGCTGCATCAGAAATACAATGTTTTTTCTAGATATAACAAATTCTCTTGACATTTATTTACTATGAATCCAAAAAATCCTAATTGGTTATCACAATCATTGTTAGTGTTTTGTTGGTATAGTTGTAAACATATATATTAATATGTTTCCAACTATTAGATAAGGAATATTAGGCTCTCTTATATTTTCAGAAACTTTGACAGTAGATATATGTATATTTGGGATTTGTTACTATTTGACATTATTTCAACTTTATTGGACGTTATTCCAGTCATGATTATTGATTAGAAAGAACTTTTGTTGTAGTCCTTTTCGCAGTAGTAATGATTATATAACCTAATCTCTGCACGTGATATAGCCTTAATTTCATGATATTGACTTAACTCGGAACCACCAGTCAATTGCTTCATATGTTAACATTAGCATGACTTGTTTATTTTGTTTAGTTTCAGTTAAAAATTACACACAAATATTTATCGTCGCTTGAAAGTTTTAGTAGCTTGTAGCTGTGGTATACTTAGATTCTCCAGTTTTCTTTTTCTATCCAATAGAACAGACGGCATCATATTTTGATTTTCAGAAAGAGATTGTTCCACACCGCAGTTTTCAATACCTGCCGGGGCATTTTGCACTCGTATAATTTCATTTAATATCATCCAGCACATTCAATATCAATGAACACCTCAAGGTAGGTATTCTCGTGTCTAGTGTTTCTTTGATTTGACTGCATACCCCAAACTGATAAGCGTATAGCACAGAGTGTAGTGGATGTTATCGAGTTACTGTATCTCCAATATTTCTGTCGTATAGTTTCTCTAATCCCTTCAAAAGATACTCTGGGGACAATGAAATTATATATATATATATATATATATATATATATATATATATATATATATATATATATATATATATATATATATATATATATATATATATATATATATTCCGAGCAGTTACAAATTAAATTATAATTGACACCGATGGTTTGAACAAATGGTGAGGTATATGCTTTTATTTTAATATTTTAATGACCTTTGAAAAGGTCCTTTGAGAAAAGAACAATCGATTTTGTCAATTAACTCAAATTGGTAGTTGGTTAATGCTACTCTAATAATCTTTATTTTCTATTATATGGATATACAGATCTAATCTATCGTTAGAATTTGTCGAGATGTCCAAGTTATATAATTGTAATATATTATGTGTCGATGTAGACAGCCATCGCCTTGTGAAACAGACAAAAGGGGGGTTGTGGGCTACCGGAATTATTCACGCAGGTTACCTCGTGCGTGCTATAGTTATCTAAGCTATAACTACATTTATTGATATTATATCATCACGTCATAAAGAATCGTAGTTTTTCTCGTTAAAGAACTATGATACTGACATTTTTATCGCAACTAATCTCTAGGGATAAAATTTCCTGAAAAACCAATTATATTTAATAACGGGTAATTAACTGAAAAGCATTTAATTAGTATTATTTTTAATAATTATTATAAACTGAGGTGTCACAAGAGTTTAAGTGATTTAAATATAGATTGAACATACCTAGCAACGCATTCAATCCTCAGTGTAAACTTTTGCTGAATATTTGCATAAGTGTTTTATAAAGTTTTCTGTCAACTCCTGTCAAATTGGTTTAATTAATCAATAAATATGCTAATATGAGAATATTCTCATGATTCATTTAAATTATTTACATTGGTTTTTATAAAATATATTAAAAAATTCTTTTGTGTTTCTTTAGAGAAATGACAATGAAGGCATAATAACGTGGCGCAAAACTTTAACACCAATATTCATTACTATACTATAGATTTCTACTCAGAAACAAACGTGCATTAAACAATAAATAATAAAATAAATGTGTCATAAAAACCGTATCCAAGTGCGAAGATCTTTGTGATATAAAATGTTAAATCAGAAATACCAGTAGGATATCGAAAGTGGCAGTATCTAATTTGTTATTTTGGTATCTATTTTTTACAACAATTCTCTTAGGAAATCAACTGGGCCTACACATCTCAGAAGGTGCGAAATGACAAGAGACCGTATATATGGCCTTTTGAACCGTACGTATAGTAAAGATAGGATAAAAAAATGATGTCACATAATAAATCAATGCACATGAGTTATACAATATTACTTATTATGTTACAATACTACAATATAAGTTGCTTATTATGTTCCATTGTATGTTTTAATTTTTCAAAGATATTCGAGTATAGATTTGAACTTTCTTTAACTAAGAAATGGTGAAAAAATTAATATAATGAATGTTTATAATTTTCCACAGTAAGAACTATATAACATTTGGAACCTAATCGACTGTTTTCAACTGCAAGGCAGAGTTTCACAGTAGAAATCATGAAATGAAATTTATAATTTTTTTTAATATTCATATAACATAATTTATTTTCATCTATTGAGGTTTCTTAAAAAAATATATTATTTGCATTTTATAAAATTTATTGCAATTTGAAATGCATTTTCTCACTAGGGATTCATATAAATTTCTATTTAATATTACATTTAACATTAATCTTTATGTAATATACCTCTGTTATTTAATAATATTATTTTTGCCTTTTTAAGATTCATTTCTTCTTCTTAACGATAGGAGTTAACAATATATTTTACAGACAATCGATAATATGTTAATATATATAATTTTCTGATTATTGTAGGACATATATCAATTTTCAAAGTTCTTTAAGATATTCGAAATAAACTTTTACTTATATCTGACTCCAAAGGACTGATTTTTTATATGGAAAACTGGGTTAATACTGAAAAACAACATTTTATGGTTTATAGTCTATGCAAGATATCAATCAAAACGAGAGCACCCAAGAAAACTAGAAAATCAGGATATGAAGATGCAAGGATATGAACAAATAATAAAAGTAAAAATTAAATAAATTAGGGCACGAAGAAATAAACACACAACTATCATATAATGTATGTTTTTGAGTCAGATGCAGTGTTGTATTTGAAGAGAAAATCGAAGTATTTTAGTTAGATACAGACTCTGGTATGTTTTACAGTTGCGCAAGATTTAACTGGAATTAAAATTCATATATCATATAAGATTATAAAGTTTCCTTTAGTGCTACAATGCAGTATTAAGAATTATATTTATTTCTACACGCAAGAGGAAAGCATATTGCTTGTATATTTAGGTAAAAGTAAGTTAGGTTAGGTAAGGATACAGTACATAAAATACAATCTGACAGGTACATTGTATTTCTGTATCGCACTTCTATTCTAACCGTTATGAAACATGAAATAACATGCAATGATTTAGAGATGAGATATGATTGTTATTAAATTATTTCTAAGAAAGAAAATCGATTTCGACTAAATATATACTCAAAACTATTGAAAAGTAATTTGGCGACTATTTTAAAAGAACTATTTAAACTTTTGACGATTGATTTTATAAATAGAATCTGTATTATACGAGGTCTAAAAATCACATTATTCTGACGGTGATAAGATAATTATTATAATATAAAAATATTAGTTAATAGAAAATATGAAAATGGACTATCATTTAGAAGTATCTATAGAATATTTTATGATATTAAGTTTTGCATTGCCTTCTATTTTTGGAGTCATATATATCAAAACACGATCAAGGGAAATGTTCAATAAACCATTTTCTGATTATTTAGATTATTTCCGAAAAACATCAAGTAACCCTACAGTCAGAAAATTTAAAACTGAAATTGTAAAAAAAAGATGTTAAAATATTGTAGTTATAACTGATATACTTACTTCCATCTGACCATACTGTAATTTGACATTTCTTCCTTAGAATCATTTCAGTCAGCCTCCATTCATCTATTTCAATCTATCAATTCTTAACTCTGATTAAGTAAAAAAGAGTCAAAAATCATTGAGGCCTCTATTATAAACTCAGAAAATATTATAATAAAATATGTATGAAGTATTTAAGTTAAGAATTCTGCAGTTGTGACATCTTACAACTTCGTAAGAATTCACCACATCTCTGAGTTGGACAAGTATAATGAATATAGTGCATAATACATTTTGTTGGATCCCGTATAATTAACAAATATTCACAGTTAATGATTCTAGATATGCCAGGAAATTATTTATAAATTTCAACAAAACCTATTCTCATAGCAATTCCTTAAAGACAATGGTGCAAATTAATAATTCTGCACGCAAGAAAATGAAACCAATACCAAGCCACAATCTATTTTTAATATACAAGAATACTTCTTCTGCTTACATGAACTTGAATTTAAAGCTGCTTTTTAAAGTGGCCTGTAAATAGAAATTATCTGCTCTAAATCCCTTCAGTGACCTCAAAGAGATCGGATACTTTTCAAACGTTTGATAAAGGACTCTGTAAAATTTCCAAACGCATTTACTGTTTCCCGGGCTCCATTTATTTGTAATTGCCTGTTGTTGAAACAGCACTATAAAGGACGAAATCTTTTTGATCCCATTAAATGAATTTTATGAGGGTGTCTAATAATTTTTTTATAGTGAACGTTGACGGCTTGTCTAAGATATAAAATCTATCACAAAAGGACGAATAAGTTTCTTCTGAATGAATGCAGATATACTAATATTAATACGTGTTATATGTAGGTATATAGTATTATATAATAAAGTTATAAATATATTTTTAATATATTTAAACTATCCTTACATATTTGTGAAATTGCTTTAGTTTATCTTATGGTTTATGCAGAGATGAGGTAAATGATACTAATCGAATGTCAGTGTGAAAAATATATCAGTACAATATTAATGACTTTTCGTATTTATGGACCCTATATACAGTGTGACAAAAATTCGCACAATAAATATTCATATTTTTGGGTATTAAATGATTTTCTGAAATATTTTGAAATACATCAACTTTATTTTATAAAAAGACATTAACTGCTATAAAAATTATTATTTTCTGATTTTATAATTATGCTCTGACATCGAGCTGTGACGTAATACCGTTTGCAGTTTATAACATAGAGTGTTTTTGGAAAACATTCAAATGAAGCAAATTCGACTCTATTTTTGATAGAAATTTTAAAATTATCCATAATGTCCTCCATTAGTAACCTAATATTACCCGTGATACTTTTGCTGACCGTTCAATAATATATGCTGATATTTATCATTTCGATTCGAATTATTCGAATTATTAGGTATAGTTAGTCGAGAATAGAAACAAGTCTCAAAACTGATATATCGGATCGCCCAGGAGGTGCGCAGTAAATAGCCTGATCTTTACGCATTGAGATCTTTACATAGTGAATATCGAGTATTGTATTATATGAATGTATTGTACACAGAGTTCGATATAGCGGTGCGTAAAGTGCAATCCTTTGCCTCCAATTGCTGCCTCACTCCCTCTTCTACGCATACACAGAAAATCTCACATTTTCTAGTATTCTTGACAAGCTGTATATCAAGATGCACCGACTATTGGCATATAAGTAACCTCACATGGAAAAATTAATAAAATTAGTGTACTAGACACGAGATACTTGTGTAGTTGTAAAACATATTTTCAATGTATTTTACAATTTTAAAATTATCTTATAAATGGTCTTTTACTATTATCTTCTAATTATTATTTAAAGAACCTTCTATCTTATATCTAAGAGTCCTTTATTATATAAAAACCCTAATATGAGATAGCGTTTTATTGGGGGAACTTTAACAGAAATGAATTATTCCTATTAAAATAGAAAGGTCTGCATTTCAAAAAATACTATAACTCAAGAACAATATCTTTAAAAATGTAAGATTGACATCATTTATTATAAAATTTTGAATATTGTGAGAAACATATATATATATATATATATATATATATATATATATATATATATATATATATATATATATATATATATATATATATATATAGTATATATGTTTCACACTATATATGTTTCGCACTATATATGTTTACACTATATAGTAATTGCTATGTATAAATTTGTTTCCATTGAGAAATACATATTAGAAGATTTATGAAATTGAATTTCCTCATTTAATTGGAATCAAAAGCAAACGACGATCATCTATTTGTATTTCTAGTCTGAGCTATAAATATTGATATTTGTCAAAAGTGTTCTTTCTAACAAGTAGAATCCTTCTAGAAATCACTACAAAAGTTATCCTTCTAACAAGTAGAATAAAGTAAACAAAATGCTTCGCAATACAGAAATATTATATCATGCCATTTTTCTCGTGCTTCAGCTCGTGACAAAGCTCAAAAAAATAAAACATCAAATGATATCGAGTCTTCTGAAGGAAATATTTGAATTACTTGCAACTACCTCGGAACATAAGCATTTTATGCTTCTTCTTTAGAGAAGGGTTCAAGGAGATACGGAATCAATAGAAGACTTTGTGACCCTTGAACAATACGAGACATATATCTGGAAATTGCGTAGAGGAGTTGCATCAGTCACATCACCTTAAAATTACAATTCAAAAACAAATACAGAGGCCATCTGACAAAACAAATACCTAGGCTATTCCGGTTATCACATACTCATTTGACATACTGAAATACAGTCATTGGCATCTTAGCAAACTGGATAAGCTAACACTTTGACTACTAACTAAATTTAGGAAAGCCACCTACGATGAGCCATCGGAAGAATATGTATCAGGAGACATCAAAAAGGATAAGGCATTGCAGAGTTATGTACAGAGCAGGAGAGAAATATCAGGAAGTACTTCCAATAATATGACACAATACACCACCAGCAAATGATGCAAATTAACTTAAGATATACTGCACTGAAACTTAATTAGTTAAACATAAATATAAAGCTACTAATACGAAACACCACCTGACGCGAAAACGTTCATCCATGGTAAATATCCCACCCCAATAGATGGAGAGGGAATTAACAAACAAAGCTCGCTGAAGTAACTAAATTCTGTAGATCTGTATCTCGAAAGTTTCTTGGTAACAATCCAAGACATCTCCTCGCAGTTACGAAAGGTATTTATTAAAATATAACGTGGAAGACAAATCAGAATCAATTGCATCTTTGGAGAATGACGAGCTCTGACAGATCCAGCTGATCTAAGAAAACACGAGCAGGTACCGAAAATACTAGACGTCAAAATTACACAAAAGCACTGCATATTGTTGAATCCGCCATCTTACAATTAGCAGAAATATCAGCAGCAGTCAGGCCTCAGCAATGATAGCCACGTATTATGTTAGGACAGCTTAATAATTACCAACAAAATGGTGGATTGTAATAGGCTCTAAATTGTTTTCACTGACAAAGAGCAACAAAGAGGAGAAAATGCGGATATTGACTGGTGACCAAAAACATTAGAAAAGTGGAAGCCTGGAAGATTAGATAATTCAAAAACTTTGTCATAGAAATTAAGCGCAAATGGTGCTGAAACTATTTCTATAGTTGTCTCAGGAAAAAAATGTAACGATTAAGACTCTAAGAGCTAATTTCGGACTTCGAAGACTCTAAGAACTCGGACTTCTGAACTACATCTTTAAACTTATACAGAATAGTCTCATATTGCAGACCTCTCACATCACAGGGATCTAGGATGTTAAGAAAGTATTTATATTTAGGAAGACTGAACCGTAATCTTTTAATGACAGTTAATATAGTTGTCGTCTCACTTAAAGTGTCGATCCAAGCAATCCCCAAAATATTTTACTTTGTTCAAATATTTTATCAGGTGTTTTTTGACCATTTCTAAATATGTCTGTAAAGGGAGGTCCGTTATACTATGCCAAACCAAGTGGCAGTTTCCATGTACACAGTTTATAATTACGTGGGTAAACCAGTATTTCAAAAAGTATTAATCAGTACTCATTTTAGATTCTGGATTTATTGGGCCGTTACTTGATAAAAATCCATATTTATATAAAATAAAAATCTTTGATCGTTAGATTTTCACTTTTTATTTGTTAAAGATAACAATTGTTTCGCCAACACAGTGTCCTCATCAGATGTTGAGTACATAGACTAAATTTTACAATGTGGAACTGCGTTTATATAACTAGGGTAATTCTAGGTTTATTACTATGGGATCTCCTACTATTAAACTATTGGATTTAAGTTATAAAATTTCAACGGATGTTATCTGTAAATTTTTAAGACGATTTCTGGATAGCATGTAGAACTAAAATAAATTTAATAACGGGGATGAGTTTGTTTCGATTTGATCATTTAATATGATATCATATTTCTTTGCTTTATTAATTTCTAAAGATTCTAATAAATTTGATTTTAAGCCCTTCTTCTCTACACGCACAATTTTAAATTCATCGTTAAAGGTATGGTCTGCTTCAATTAGATGAGTTGCATATGTTGAAACTCTTGTATTATTATTAAAACCCCTTTGTGTTCTGCTATTCGCGTGTTGAAGTTTCTTGCTGTTTGTCCTTTATATACCTTAGTGCAAGTACTGCAAGTCAGCTTATCGAATCCTGAATTATTTTTGATATTGGTTTTATCTTTAGCATTTTTTATGTATTTTTCAAGAGTATTATTAGTTTTCTATGCTATTTTATTACTTCCTTTCTTTAAAAACGATGCAGTTTTTTGAGATGGTTTTCCTATGTGTGCTATAATTTTGAAATTATGTGTATTGTCATCTGTAACTTTAGGATGTACTTGCTGTATAGCTTTATTGTACGCTTTTTTAGCTGTGATATTGTCTATTATTTTTGGAGAGTAACCGTTATTTAACGCTATTTGTTTTATTATATTTAATTCTTTATTATAATTTTCGTCAGACAGTCTATGTACTCAACATGTAATGTAGCCACTGTGTTGGCGAAACAATTGTTATGTTTAACAAATAAAAATTGAAAATCTAACCAGCAAAGGTTTTAATATTATGTACTTATTTTAGATCTTACTCCAGGAATCACATTTATAAAAAAATACAGTATTCTCTGAACAACAAATTATGCCTCCTGATAAGGTAAATGTTTCTTTAACATATACGACAAAAATAATGGGCCCAGTACTACACCCTGAGGCATTCTATATACCACCTGATCTAGACCTATAAATACATGTTTCTCCTATATCTACGCACTATGTTAAATTTGATAAATAAGTTTCTGTATGCTATAACTGTATGCTGTATTTTTAATGCCAATATTCTATCTGTACATCTACTAACTATATATGGCAACCAGTGTTGAAGGCCTTTGCCAAATCATTATAAACGCATAGTGAACTCCCCATTGTCCAGTGCATTGTAATATATTAATTAACGTTAAGGCGGGATCTTGTATTGATATATTGTATAAAAACGTATTTCCTATATGATATCAAATTATATATGATTAAATATGTAGCCTATATGAATCTCTTTTTCATTACCTTCTCAAATATTTTCATGAATATGGAGATCAGAGAAGTGTACCGATACAACTATAGACGTGCTGAATTCAAATGAGCAGTAACCTATTTCAATGATACTGTTTTAGATGACCTGTTAATTGATTATTGATTTGTTATAAATTTTGGGGCCGCCTTGATTATCTATGCCACCGACACCTACTGGATTGTTTGGTTTTAATTAATTAATAATATTCTGAATTTCCACGATATCCAAAAATCTTCAAAACATAATTTAAATTTGAACGCCTTGAAAAATGGTAGATTACTTTTCGTTTAAGTTTATTCGCTCGATTTTTGCTCATATCTATATAGGTTTTATTAGGTTTTATATTGATTTGAATTTCTTCCCTATATTGTGTATTATCGTCGTCTAAGTTCTTTATTGAAAAAATAACTGAATTATTATTATTATCCATTAAATAATTAACTAAAAGTTGCTTTTATATTATTAATAAAAGATCAAAACTTTTACTAACATGCGATATCAATAAAAGTTATCCCTATCCTAATTTTCCTTACGTTTTACGAACTAGAAATTTTAACCAAAGTTGGTTGATATCCTCGGGTGAACAATAAAATTTAAATTAAAATATGTGTGATTAATGATTACTATAGTCAAAGTACATGTTTTCAAAAGTTTGTCTTCTTTTCGTCGAGATTTTTTAATTAAAACTTTTGATACTTTAATCCTCATATCGCCTGATTATTAATCTCCCCGTATCTTGTTTGTTAGAGATTAACATTTTTTATCTGGATAACGCTTGACTTTTATCTTTTAGGTCTGTGTACAAAAAGATTAAGTTTTGCAGTCAATCTAAGAGGGTCGATATAAAATTGCACGCTCGTCTTATACCAAACATCAATTATCTTGAAGAATTCCACTCAGATTTAGACAGATAGCCGCCGGCCGACATAAAAATCTCTTTAATCGATGCGAAAACGGACGACTTAGATGGAATTCCTGAAGGGAATAAAAAACAGCGGTTTGGTATTTTCTATTAAAAACACTATATTTTCAGATTTTAACGCGTTCTTGGCTTTATAATTAATGCGCTTGAGACCTCGTCGCACGGAATAAATGCGGTTATTTACGCCAGCAAATGTAGTAAAATCAATGAATATAATTTTGGTGGTTGAGGGTTCATTGTTATTAATTTATATTTTTCAGATTAATAACAACAAACCCTCAACCACCAAAATTATCATAACGAAAATTTTCCTATAAGCCCAGTTTATAACCGCACCTTCATTCAAAATTTCACATAAATTAACAGATATAATAAAAGAAAACATAAAATTTCGTCCAAAATACAGTGTTGCAAACTCTTACGAATTAATAGATAAAATTACAAATATCACTTTACCAGACAACGTAAAATTAATCTTATTTGACGTACAAAATTTATTTCCAAAAGATGCAATCAAATTAGTAGAAAATCTTTTATATAAAAATTACACTAATACAGTAACAAAAAATGAAAGTCTAATCCTACTAAGCACTTGTCCTAGAACAAAACTATTTTCAATTTATTAATGAAATTTATACTTGTAATGAGGGCTTAATTATAGGTAATCTGCTGAGATACCTCCAATTAAAAAGAATTAAAGAAAAAGAACTCATGTCCGTCAAAGAGCATATTTAAATATAGATCTAATGAAGAGCTTTAAAGCGTTTTGATAGCATATAAATTAATAAAATCAAAACTAAAAATTTTATAGTAAGGCATCGGAATCTATATTGTCTATTTGAAATGTAAAAAATCGTTTTGTTGTCAAATATTACACCACTACCACGATATATATGTGGATGGTCCAATATAGTATTCAATATACCCCAACAGAGAATTGGATATTAAGATCTGAAAGTTATTGTTGTTGATAACAACTTGATACATAATCTATTATATTGTATTTTTGTTTATAAGGACAATTCGTTTGCCACACACTACCTACTTAT
Organism: Rosalia funebris; assembly: GCA_037954035.1. Taxonomy (NCBI): domain Eukaryota; kingdom Metazoa; phylum Arthropoda; class Insecta; order Coleoptera; family Cerambycidae; genus Rosalia; species Rosalia funebris. The sequence goes on along the minus strand of JAZFAV010000005.1, from coordinate 1,123,951 downwards.
ATTATTTAAATTGTATCGTATGCGTATATAATCCTCGTGGTTATTTATTACTCCATACATTTCAGTAAAGTTGTCAGTATAGAGAAGATATTGAATATTTAAAATATCTATAATAACATTTATATTATAACAACAGTAAATAACAGAGGACCCAAAATGGAGCCTTGTGGGACACCATATGTTGCGAAATATTTTACTTACTTCCATTAAATTTTATGTATTGTCACCTACTTGATACGTAAAAAGTAAATGAATCTATAAGAGAATTTGAAAAACCAATAAGCGAAAGTTTAATCAAAAGTATTCCGTGATACAGTCTGTCAAAGGTCATGGAAAAATCAGATCAGTGTAAACTACATCGATTTGATTTTCAGAGTTTACAGATTCAGCTATAAATTGAGTACCTAATACAGATAAAGTTCAATGTTGAAAAACGACCAGTCATGAAACCATATTAATGAATAAAGTAGACATATTTATTGTTGATACTAAGAAGAATTACATCGTACAATAGAAATTCAAGTCTTGGCAACATTACAAAGTATGATAATCGGTTAAATATTCATTATGTTCATGTTATCGCCTCTTATTTTAATGTAATAATGGTTTTGCAAATATTTCTCGTAGGTGCTACGATCCTGTTAGTTTAAAATATAGTATATGAATAGGATACATCTTATCTAGAAGAGAGAATAAAAAAAGACATCATTCACCTCTGTGAGGTGTGCGATTCCTTTTACCGATAGAGTCGAATAAATTGCCGGAAAATTTCTTTGTCGCAGTTGCTATCAACCGGAATCAGGAAGAATAACAAGAAGTTGACATTAGGTATATAAATAATAAAAGAATGTAGCTAGTAAAGATCCGAAAGAGTTTCAGGAAAGAAATTTACTTTAATGCCCCAACAAATAATATGAAACTTTTTTGTGGTCTTATACATATTTTTTTATTATTTTTATCTTCCACAACATATCTGAAGTTTTCTAATATAAACAGTAATTTTATCAATTCTGAGCAAAGAGTCATTTAATCGTTGTTTTTTCATTCGTTCATATTTCGTTTTGGAAGATGAAATATGACATAGTTTCAAAGCAATATCGTATAAATTTGCGTTTTTCTTCATTAACTGTGAAGTTTTCAACTTCATCTTTCAACACAGAAAGTTGAGAAGCTATATTAAACCGTTACATCATCCATAATTAGAAAATTTTGCATATTACCCCCGACGTGCTAATTATATTACAAGTTAGTATATTTACTTATGTAACTATTTACTTTAGTCGAGAACAAACAAGTTTCATAGTACCAAAACTTCTGGCGGCTGTTCAATATGAAAAAAATTACTACCTATGTATTACTATCTATGTGCGAGTACTAAACTGTCAATATAATTTAGAATAATTTTAAATTGCATTCCTAATCTTAATAGTTATAATAAATAATTTCATTCCATTTCATGGGCATGTATAATGGTGACCTATATTTTCAGTACACATCAGTTTACTATCAGCAGTGGTGTGGGTAGTGGTGCAAGTATTCCACATTATAATAAACTGTATATCATTTCTGTATGTTAAATTATGGATTGATGTGAGTTGCCAATTCAGTTAGCGACAATGATTAACACAATTATATAAAAATTGTTGTACCACTCAGTAAGAATATATTTCATATTCCCATTATGTATGTGTATTCCCAGTAATAAGGTTTGAGGTGGAACAGACAATGTGGCGGTAGAAAATAAGGCACGCATTGCTGTAGTGGAAAATTATCTAGAACAATAAACATCTCCTTCCAGCTGGAAACTCTTACTCAAACCACACACTAAATTTTTAAGGAACACATCAATATCCAGACGTTATTGAATAGATGTTTTATTGCGTTATTTATTAGGTGTTTTATTGCGGTAAATATACTACAGTCATTGATATTTACGGGAAACATTGGCGAGCGTAAACACGCCTGATTTTGGATAGCAATCGAAAAGCAACGGACATAAATGCCTCATTGACAAAAGATAAAACATAAGCGCGTATTAATCATTACGATGAATTCTGATGGTGTTATCATTTCTGCGACGATCGGTGAAGTTATATCGGCGCGATAGCTTGTGTCACTACCTGATATGAAGAACTTCATCAACATCTATCTCCTCCATGACAATATTAGGCTTCATATAACATATAACCTACATTATATAATTTTGTTTTCTGCGGAACCGTATGTTAACGTGTAATCAAGCCTTTTATTCACTAGATATCGTTTCCTCCGACAATGAAAAAGATTTATAAAAACTCATTATCTTAAAAGAAAATTTTATAGAAAATCATATTATGTGTAAAAAATTTATAACAAAATCTCTATAAAAAACATTTATGTGGTAATCTACAATTTTTTTTATTTTTAATATTTTGTGTCTTCTGTAATTGTAATAGATACTTTTTAATGGTCTTAAAAACAAAATAAAATTTATTGGTAATGATTAAAGATTCTTCAGAATCAGTGGATTCACTTACAGTAAGAAATGGTGCATTAAAACAAAATAAAAATAAACTTAATCTTTAAATGTCCAATGCCAGATCAAATTCTATATTAGTAGTTAATATTAGCTGATGTGAAGAACGAACGAAGAACTCTATTCCCTCGTTGCCTTTAACTAGTTGGAGAGTTTAACGTGTTGGAGAGTTCTCGTTGATTTTAACTAATTATAACACAATTTATAACTATTTCTATTAAAGGACTAATTGCTTGAGTTAATATTATTTAAAGGAGGAACGTTCTTGTGATGACATTTTAAGAATGAAAACATTAATCAATAGGGATTTCTTCTGGATGATTAACACTCCATTGCATCAGGAAGTTAGGGACATTATTTTTCATGTACACTTTTCCCACAAAACTTGTAACAAATCCACTTACAATAAAGTTAATTAATATTCAACTGAGTTTGCAATAACTGTGCTAAAGATAAAACTTCCATTTCTAAATTGTGACTAGAGTAAAGTGATACTTTATAATTTCTAAAGAACAGTAAAAAATACATAATCATTGTTCAACTTATAAATCATATATGCAGGTCGAGCATTTACCAAAGTTTGATCATTAATGAATAACTTTCAAGCTAGTATATACTTTTCGAAAATAAATACGTCAAACAATAAAGTTAATATATTTCTTGTATCTTGGAAAGAGGCTGAAAGAGCCTCTCATGCAGCAACAAAACAGGAGACCAGCTTTCTAGTAATTCCAAAAGACCACGCTTTTCTCTAAGCATGTCTAGCCAGTCAAGTTGGCATCATTGAGAGATTGAGAGATGATTGAAACTAAACAGTTTGAATCATCTTCCGATAATGCCAACATAGTTGGCGAAACGCTGAATATAAGTGGTTCGTAAATATGACGTTCTTAATATAAGTAGTTTCGCGTATACAGATAAAGGTGAAGTTGGTTCATTTTGATAATCACCATGAGCAGTTGTACCACACTCGCGCATCAGTCCTTTGATTTTGGTGATAGAGATCAAAATTGTTAGTGCCAATTCAACCTCTCTCTAAATTATATAGATGATTGGTAAATTAATTAGTAGGGCATAATGGTGAATAGTGCGAGATTCTAAAAAGTTAATCAAAATTGCACGAAAAATTATATTGGTAAAATAAAATATGATCAGTTTCTGAGGTGTTAATATCTGAAAATATAAAATGCAGTTTACAGAGAATATATGAAGGATTTGTAAGAACTAAAGTATGAGAATGAATTATAACGGCAGCTTATAAGCTGGAAGGAAATTTTGAGAAAAGACTAGAAGAGCGCCGTGTCATATATCAGTATACAGAAATACAAAAGAATTATCCTGATCAAAGGTGGTCATTAAATAAATGCTAACTACCATCTCAACTTATACCATCCGTTTATTAAGTTATACGCTATATTAGCATCAATAACGTACACATATTTTATAACTTTAGAGACAAAATACGAATGGACTAGAAAATTGAAAATAAAAATGGAAGAGTAATACTTATTGACAGACTAGTGTTATTTAATACAGTTAAATACTATTGGATTTGGTTAATTGGATTAATTGGACTGTATGGTTAAATATAATTAAATACTATTGGAATATTAGTAGCATTAAATATTATTAAATACTTGGAAATATGCTTCGCCTTATACAATGCTGTGTATCGACATTTTATAATAATTATTACTATTATTATTAGAAACTATTACAATATTTTATTCATATCCAAATGAACATTAAGAACATTACAATATAAAAAAGTACAAAAAAAATTGGCTGTGCTTGAGTCGAAATATTTCCTTTCCTGCAACATGCCAAGTCACGTTCCCGTTACTTATTCACGTTAGAAGAAAGCAATGAAAAAGGCGACTCGAATACCATCTCTAGTGCCAAGATAGGTTTTCAAATACCCATCTTTATTTAATAGTTTTATTATCACAACCTATATATACAACAGATAGCTCAATATACTCGAAATTATTATATTAAAGAGCGTAGAGCATGTAAGCAATATCCTTAAAAAAGACATAATTTACTTTTTACACGTGTTTCATTTCAAGTAAGCGCACAATTGTTCCATATTTATTTTAAGATGATTTTAATTAAGAACCTCATTAATTTTTTTTGATAGTAAACTTTCAAACGGGATCGAACACATGTCACCTTCTACCTCTAAAATTCACCTCTAAGATCTCAAGAATTTTGAGTAACTTTAAGTACATTCTTTTAATAGACAAATTTTCCCCAACGGAATGCTTTTGTGACTTTTATGGCTTAATGCTGCTTAATATAACTCTTTTTTTCTTCTATTAATTTTGTTGTTAACTTTACGTTTAGTGGAGGCAAATGATGTTTTGATCTCCACAGATCGACAAGAGGTGTAACGATAGACCAACCTAGGTATTCTTGAATGAATTTGACGTCCTGAAGAAAATTCATTGTTCAATGTTTTCGATCATTTCAGGATTTCACAATATTCTAATTGGTAAAAGTACAAAATTGGCAATTCTTAACCACATTGGAAATAATTCACGGATTCAATATAACGGAACAATATTTTAAAATATGTTGGTCAAATGATAAAATAAAAAGTATCTCCGAAAATAATTGATTAAACATCAGAAAACTTTCAATGAAACACATAAGACATATTTTAGAATTCCCAAGCACCACAACTATTTAACAAGTAAGGACAAAAGCCAATTTTACATATGGAAACCGTAAATGATGGTCTCTGAATGAGACTTTACAGTCTCTAACGCTTGTAAAAAAACCAAATATTTCTTAACATTTTTGTTCGGCATCTTCAATTCACTATCTTAAATTTTTCAGATGGGTGCTGAAATTTAGATACAGAAAGTTAAAAAACTTTTAAATACCAGGGCTTAATGAATTCAATAACAATTTTCTTTGCAATATTTGAATGCTTTGTCATTCTTTAGTTCTTTGTTAAATCTGTTCGGCATATTACCGTATGTAATATGCAGAACAGTATTAAGGACAAAATGTCACATTTATGCTATTGTACACAAAAAATAGCAGCTTTCAAACATCTAAGTCAAAAAATCTCGAAATCCTGACATTTTGCACAAAACAGATTTGTTTTTAAGAAATGAAAATCCTTCTAAAATACCTAATCGAACATTTCTTTAAAAACAAAAACTGTTGATTTTTGTCGGCCTGTTTTGTTATTACGTATATTAATTAACCAAAAATGCCTGCTCTGTGCTATTCACCATAATTACCTACCTACATTCCAATCTTTATTTAATCGAAGGGAATATGTTCATGTTGACAAAATATAAATTATATTTCCGCAATTAGTTTATAATACCTAAACATTCTCTAGAGATATTTAATAAAATTAAGCAAAAGATATTTTTACGAGTTTTATTTGCAACGAATTTTTTTCTGTGCGGTTTGATGAAATTCTCTTTATGCTATAATTTATAGGACTTCGTTTAATTAAATTCTGTTTTTCGATATCCTCAGCGCGTAATTATATTGCTTCTATATACGTTTTCATCGTCGTATTCTTTATAGAGATTTATACTCTAATATGCGCAGAAATGTCAAAGATCTTCATTACAAGAGTAATTACTTTCTTTGTTTTGCTTTCTTTGTTCTGTTTGCTGTTTCATGAACTTATTAATAAAGCAACAGAAACCTAATATGTGTGTATAACCAATTCAATCAGTTTAATTCTACAAATATGTAAATAAAAATTGCTCACTATTTAGATCGAAATTGAACCAAATATAGTGAAGTGGTTGTTACAGTCTTGTAATAACAGTCACACTATAGATAATGTTTTCCAAACATATCTAGGTGTCAGTATCATATTGTGATCTACAGTATGTCTATAAATTATAATACAACTTAATTTTCAGCTAGAATAATCAAATTAGTCAAAAATATGAAAATATGCGGTTTTATTGATATTGTTTATTCGTATATTAACTAAGAAATAACTTAATGGTGTAAGAATGACCCTGTTTTTAATTTTAATGTTATATATTTTTATAAACACAATTTTTCCTGATCAGATAGATATAAAAAAATTGAACCAACCATAGGTTAGTTTATATATTAACTTTATACAGACCTGATAAGTATAAATACTGAACGGACTATTTATGAGTATATGCCCTAGAACAGAAAAGAAATGGATCTTGTGTTACCGAGATAAACCAATGTTCAGCTCCATTCCGAAACTTTCTTAAAACGGTAGTTCTAATGACACATCTGAAGAAAAGGTGCATATCGTGAAGTGGTAATATGTGAATAATACTTATTGGGAAATTTTCGTAAGATTTACATTCACATTGGAGATAGACCTATTCCGACGATTCAAACAGTTATTAACATCGTTCATAAATTTGAATATTCGGGATGAATGACACTTTGTGGAAAGTCTAACTTCATGGTAGTGATGAACCATGGTAGAGTTCCGGTTAAGGGAAGAACGCAAACTATAAGAAATAAATTGTTGTAGCTTCGAGGAGGTAAATGAATCCTATTCCAGCAAGTAAATCTCTACCCTAGTCGATGTATCTGGTCGAGCAGTTCAGAGTATTTTAAGAAGAAATAAATATAATTACTATATGGTTACTCTTACTAAAGAATTGTTTCTCGAATTTTATATACAACATGGAATATTTTATGAAACGGATGGAGTTGTGTGAGAGTATAATGGAGAAGGACAACAAAAATAATAATTTCAAGAGAAATATATTATTCATAGACGATACTTCATATTCGTTGCATGGCCACCATAATCCATCCACAACTGGGTACTGGTCAAGGAAAAATAGAAAGTTACAGACCCAGTACCCTCAAAAAATTAACGTGTGAAAAGGAATTGTAAGGTATAAAATTATTATCCTTATTTTCATTTATGGCAACCTTACGGCAAAAAGAATGTTTGAAATTTATTAGAAGGTCATATAAATATGTTCGAAATTTAGGCATTGACTTCAAGAAGATTTAGTATCAGCAAGAAGATTGTTCTGTTCATAATATGAGCGAGGAAATCTCAAGCCTTTTTAGAGAATATATTCAGATCTTATTAGTGGAATTGGAACAGGTAGAATTAAATGGCATCTAAGATTAACCGACTTAGTCTGAAGTGATTTCTATATTATATACACGAAATGAAAATTTATATGAAAATGAGAAGGCTCGCAATCTTGATTACGTGAACTATAATTATAGCTACCTTAGAAACTGCAGCGCCAGTGATGCTTTCAATCATTATAAAATACTGTTTTGATCGTTAGGGTCTTGAAGAAACAAGTTTTAGTGTGTATTATTGCAGTTTATAAATTTTTTAAAAGGTTAAAAATTGTCTTATTATTGGAATTCTTTTTTATTTATTTAAGTTATTGATATACTTATCCACTGAATATCTTACGTGGGTCATGTTAGCTCCCAATCAAGATAAGGCAAACTGTATAAGTTTCACAGCAGTCACTAGCGTCTCAATACCGATATGATAAAGAACATCAATCGAAAATCATGTTGATTATTATTTCGAGGTCAGGAAATTAAAGAAATTGTCGTTTTTTATTAAACTTATCTGGTGGGAGAGAGCCTGTTTAAAGTCGGAAACCAACCGACTTAACAAGCTAAGAGGATTGATTCTAAGAAGTATAACCGGAGCCCCAAGATCAACGCCGATCGAGGCGATGGGGATACTGACGGAGATACCACTTCTTGATATCACCCTGAAAGTTAAAGCCAGAAAGGCAATACACAGGCCGGGAAACATGAATAGGAAGATAAGGGACCTGAATAGACTCTCAAGAGATCTAGCTGTGGAGGGACTCCTATGGATGCCCTCTCATAGTACAGGTGTCCACATCCTGTTTGATAAGAAATATAAGATCACCCTCACCAGTAAAACCGACTTGATGGAGGGTCCAGCTGAATTATCGCTCAATGGAGACATCTGGTACACGGATGGAGCCAAGAGTGGGAACAGAGCTGGTGCGGGGGTGTATAGGCGACGCTATAGGATAGGTAAAACCTTCTCCCTGGGCAAATACACTACCGCACTCCAGGCCGAGCTAGTTGCAATTACATGCGGTGTTCTGGGGGCCGACCAATATCGGACCCACGAGAAGGTATGTATCTGCTCAGATAACAAGGCAGCGTTGGCAGCCCTGAATTCAGCAACGACAAAGTCGAAACTGGCCTATAATTGCTATGAATACCTCTATGCACCAGAACCTGCAGTGGGAGTAAGTCGTCGGAATCTTATCAGAGACCGCATCAATGACTGGGCAAGAGACCAGCACAATAAAAGATGAAGAGATGTAATGGGTTGTCGAATAATCAAACTCTTCATCCAATACTCAGAGATTGAGAAATTGGCCCAAGAATAAATTGAACAGGCACAATGCCAGAACCCTAGTTGGAATCATAACGGGCCACCATAGTAGCCTGAATGCATATAAGCACAAGCTGAGGCTGACTGACAGCCTGGCCTACAGATACTGTAAAGGAGCCGAGGAATCCTCGATTCATCTCCTTTACACCTGCCCCGCACCGAAGGAAAAGAGGTACCTTATATTAGGGACCCCTTTTATCGTAGAGGAGGCGAGGCTTAAGGCGGGGGACGTGCCTAAATTGCTCCTTTTATGGGACAGCATTTTTGGATAATGACCCGTATAAGAGGGGATCACCAAGGGACTACCCATGCGATCAGTGGCTGATGAGGCCCAAACCGATATTACATAATAATAATATTAAACTTGTGCGTAATTTATGTGATTTTTTATAATATTAAGTTTCAATGGCCAACATATTATATTTTCTATAGCTCTAAACTAACTCTAAATAATCACTCTAAATTAACTACTTTTTATAAATATGTGTGGAAATACGACAGTGCTTACCAAATTTTCTAGCATAATTATTTTCTACTATTGATAATTTATTTAATATAATTTTTTTAATTTTTGTGCAATTTAAAATATGATTTTATTCTTACTCTAAACTTTGATTCTTCTTTAAGCAACTCTGTATAGGACTTAATTTATGTTATAACTAATTTTATTGAAAACCTTTTTCATATTTTTTCGGCTGATGGAATAGAAAGAAATTATTTTCTGATAATTTTAGCAAATCCATTATAATATGCAATTTTGCATTTATCAGATTTGATTGAGTGAAATATTCCACTTTGTCGAAATTCAAATATGTTTCACTTTGTGAAACAAAGTTTGCCTTTAAACTAGTTCTGGTAGTAAGAAAGAATACATACAGGTATGTCATACTTTTTGGGAAAATTATCCTCACCATTTATGAAATATTATATATTTGTAGCATATAGAAATTTGGTAATTCATTAAAATACTCCGTGGTTTTATTATTTGTTTATCATCTTTATTCGATGGCAAATTTATGAAGAAAATCAATTTTTATTTGAGAGGGGAGATGAACAAATGCACCCCTTCCAAATATACTCAAGGCTAGCAGCTCAGATTGTGCAATTTTGAAGTTACAAATAACTTAATATTGAGTTCTTCAGATTCCTTTAAAAGAACCCTACCGTAAATATTTCGAAGTATAAAACGACCATAAAATTTCTTAATCGATCTCTAGTACTTCCGATGTGGTGTTGCAAGTTACTCTGTCATCTCCATCGATCACACCTTGGAAATCTGAAGAGAAACAACTCACCTCAGTTGAATGACATAACCTTATGAAAACTCAGTTTAATGGTATTTTTTGTGCAACTCTGTGACTTTTTATAAAACAGGAGTAAGAAATCACTGCAACAAACAGTATATAGAACTTTTCTTCGAATTTTTTTATGCATTTTTATCATTTTCTGTAAACCCTCTTACGCTACTACGTAAGGTCATATACTCTAGATTTCCACTTCGCAAGAATTTATAAAACTGTACAAAAAGAATCCATTGCTAAATTACACTTAAATTATTTGCTATTCGACTGTTAGTAATTTTATGTATAACATGGTGAGTTAGTCAATATCAAATTAACAGGGAACGGTAGATGAAGACGATGCGTAAGATTTCAACAACACATTGAAAGTAATAATAATAAGAGATTATGACGTATTTCCAGAAATTTTTCTTGTTTCTTTATTTTTTGAGATATCGAAAGCGGGTTCTTTTCAAATAAAAATTAAAAATCTTGACTTTCAAATATTTGTAATTCTAAAATTAATCAGTCTAGACATTGAATGTTGGATATCTTCACAATAAGAATAAAACTCCCTTCCATATGAGACTACTTCCATACTCAATTCTTGTGTCCTATAGTAATTTATAAAAAGTGGAAAGAGTTACTGAACAACGATCGTGAAAGCCTCTGTTCCTATTTCTGAACCTTTCTTTCGCGGTGGCACTGTAAATTGAACAGTAATGCTATAAAATTTATAGAAAAACTGAAATTTATCATAAAAGAAGTGCGCTCTAATTTATGTTCCAAATTAAAGGATGTATCCAGTTTTACTTTATCCCTTTATACCTAGCTTCCAATATTTATAGACGCAAAATATCACGGAAATCATTAGTTTTCGTAACAAACTCTCAGAATCATAAATATACACTTTTATTTTCGCAGCACTCTTAAATTCTATTACAAAATATCAATAGATAAATTATATTCGCAACTGAAATTATGATTTCTATGTTCACTAAATAGTAAAGCAACTTTATATTAAGTAACAAGAAAACTAATAACAAATGAAAATATATGTACAATATAAATATAATGTAAAAATAAAAATTGAATTTCCTGAAATCTCAAAAAAAATTAAGAAATATGTAATGGAGATAAAGTAAATTAAAAGTATTTACAGTGTATAATAAAGTATATTTATATTTGATATATGATATTATACCTACTTATACAAATACACTAAATATAGAATATACAACTAAAACATTAGTTCAACGTCAAAGTTAATCTTGTTCATTAAATTATTAAACCATACATACAGAACTTCCATTCAGTCATTATTTTATAGAGAAATATTTTATTATATGAAATTGTGTACGAGTTTCGACTAATAAATAATAAAATCGTGTATGCGGAGCAGTATTCAGTAAAACAGATTCAGCTCGTTTCCGATAGTGATTAGTATTACACAGCATTTTTAGCATTTTAAATCCCCATTTTACAATAAAACTAGGCATATTGCCAACTATTTATCTACATATATTTTGAGTGATTATTTATCTTGTATCTTCATGTTTAATAGGAATAACTAAGAGCTTCTATATTTCCATGTGATTCTGCTTTTGTGACTACAGATCTATTATTATAAAAAGCCGCATTAATCTCTTTCACGTTTTGTCTTAGAGGATTCACTCGGACAACAACTACTATATACACTTTAAGAATACGTAACTCTTTTATTTTACATTACAATACCTGAATTTTTCTATATTTGCTTGTATAAATAGGGAAGTGAACACGTAGAAACAATACCTACCTCTCAACTTCAAATCTTTTTAAATAATATGTTCACCTATAAATCATCTTATGTTTTTATAAACAGAATTTTTTATGATGAAATGATGCTCATTTACACAGAGATAAATTTAGGTTATACAGAGTTATTTATTTTTTTAGGAAAGAGCAAATTTAAAGAAAAACGTCAATATCACAACCCAATTTTACAAGTTTTAATTTAAAACTGTAATACACACCTTATTCTGAAACCTTATTTCAATTTCCTAAAAATTTTTGTCAAATAATATTATTTAGAAAAATATATTAGCAAATCTACACTATCATACATAGGCAATGGATAAATTTGTTTTACGAACAATTTACACTTTTGAAAGAAAACTTTGAACAATTTTAATGGGTAATTATAAAACAACATTATTTCAGCAGAGATTTATACTTCCCAATTCACTCCCTTAGGAGTAAGACTTAATCGGCTAAATTTTTTAAATGGAGAACGGCTGTGGGTGAAAGGACTTTTAATTATATATTCAGTACAATTACGTACTCATCAATAAGATTTTTATAATTTCCCAATTTATTGTATAATTATAGTATATTGAATTATAGAAATGTACTTTGTGACAAATGTTACGTTTAAATATTACTCAATTGTATTGTAAATAAAATAAAACTTAGAAAAGAAACATTTTATATCAAATTTAAAAGCAGTAGCCAATTATTTCTTGATAATAATGGTCATAATCGTTATTCTTCTAAAAATTTTCTATTGCTTCCGGTGCAATTTTGTTACTTTCTTACCCTATCCTTTTAATAATTGATGATATTTTATTCCTTAAAGTAAATTATTGCATGAAAATCATCAATAGATGCGAAATCAATAAAATAAGCTGGCCATTCAATTCAAGTGCATCTCCTGATCCCTGTATTAAAGAAAACTTCATTGAGCTACATTAGAACATAGCTTTGTCCTTCTGTTTCTGTCAGTTTTAGTAGGATTGTGATCATTATTAAAGGACAATCTACATAACCTCGAAACTAAACAATATGGTATGAAGACTTAAGTATTTATAGTTTAAGATCAAGCTAATTTTATTTTCTTGGAATATTGAGCGCATATCTTCATCACCCAATATAATATATTTCTAGTCTAATTTACACAGCTCTCTTATCTTGTCGACTGATATATTGAATATATACTGCTGTTCCATACTAAATATTGCTTCATCTTTTATTTCTTTTATTAACAATAGCTTAATTGTTCTTATTTTATATAATTATCATGGCTTGTTCAATTGCAATCAGTCAAATTTATTGTCGTTACGTTTTTGACTATTTTAAATTAAGATCTTATAAATCTTATATGGGTAGATCTTTAACGTAACATGAATATTTTACTAATATGATTACGAGTTGAAACTTGTAGGTTTATGTGTAATATTTTCAATATTTACCTATATCACCAATTGCCCATCATCATTTAAAACTTTATCTACCAAGTCTTTGCCATTTTGATATTGAATTTGATTTGATATTTTTATTTACTAACTGAAGACAGAATTTAATAATTGATGTTCTTCCCTGTTTTATCACGGTATTCCAATAACATTAGAACATCATTTAATTAGTTATTCTTAAAATAATAATCAAAATATACTAAATGAATAATAACGAATAATAAATAACGAAGCTCTTAAATTATCTCCTGAAATTGTATGTGTCAAATAAAAAAAGTGTATCACACAATACCATGTGGTACCTTTTGTTACGTTTATTTATATACAATAATATTATACTAAATCATTGACTTAATAGGCTAGTCAGATTTGTCAAATATGTGATAAATAGGCAAAAACAGTTTACGGTTCGTTAGATTCAAAGCATGATTATATTTGAATATATATAATCGTACTTTAAAATTTTCACGTTAATTTTCTAGATAAAGGGTTAAGCGCTTATAATTCTACTAAAATGATGAAATCTAATAAAAATATCATTTTAGGATTAAAATTGAGGTGTTTTTTATAGGATTCTATTTATATAATATTCTATAGAATTTTCTATTTCTTTATTTTAATAAATTATATATTTTTTGTATGTACTTGTAATCCCTTCTTCTTGTTTATTTTTATATTCCTTTGTGTATTTTGTCATTACCTATAGGACATTCAAGCACCACCATATCGATAAACAGCCAGTAAGACAAATGTGTTAAAACAAAACTTGGTAAATTTTCATTTTGCATAGTTGTAATATTCTAAAGCATTTCCTATCCATCCATTCCCTGTAATGGTGTAATAACGTAAACTGTATCCACTATGATACCTAAAATAAATTCGTTATAGTAGGATTTGACAATTATGCGATAGTGTGAAAAATTAATTATGTATTTTCTTTTAATTAACCAAATATATCCTCAGCTTAAAAATAACAGCGGTTCTCTACAGTGAAAAACCCCTTATATTACATGCATATTGCTATATTAAAAAAATGTAGTAATAACATAATATTACGTAATAATAATTATTTTGCAGGATGATTAATTTTAAATTCAACCGGCATAATGATCTATATCAATTTCTTACATCCCGGAAAACATTTCCTATACCTTTAAATTAAAATAAATCTAAATGAAAAAATGTAATTTATACCAGTACTTTTTACATAAACTCCTTAATATTTCTCTAAGAAAGTCATAATATCCTTATTAGGCAAATATTACTTCATGGGGATCTAAAAATTCTTGAAAAGTAATTTTGTATTTAGCAGACATTTAACGTAATAGATTATTGATTTAATTAAAATACAACTTTTAATTTCTTCAATCCATAACATGGGAATTTGTTGGAGGAATTATGTACTTGTCCTTTGGATGCAAATACCGCTAAATTTAGTTACTAGAAACTCTATAACTGATTTTAGATTTGTAAGAGAAAATCGATGAGGAAAGATGTCCATTCTTATAATTTTTGTCGCTGTTGGTCATATATCGTTAAAAAATATCTTGCAATTCATTGTATTTGTATTTATAAAATAACTGTCTAAGATAAAATAACTTTTATTTTATATATTTCTTCCAAAACACACACTTAAGGGACAAGACTATGATACATTTAAATTGGGCATTGTGGATATACAATCATTATTTTGATAATCGTTAAAATAAATTTTAGAAGTACCTATAATGTGAATTCTCGTGGCTAGATTAGGGAATAGATTAAGTAATGAATGACGTTTCAGATCATATATTGCATTTAGAAATAAAATTCATAAGTTTTAATACAGTACCGTCTTGCAAACTTTGTATGAAATCGAGTTGAGAACGCTCTAATACTTAAATTAGGTGACAAAAACTTCTGTATGGCATTCCCCAATGTAACGTATAATCTGAAACGTTTTCACATAATTACATAAATTACTTACAATACTTTTAAGCGGGTATTCTGGTCTAGAATCATAGTTTTGGGCGTTTTGTCCAGCTTCATAAAAAAAACAAAAAACATTTTTACGATTAATTTTTTTACTACATATATATATATATATATATAGATATATATATATATATATATATATATATATATATATATATATATATATATATATATATATATATTGATATTTTGAAAATATGCAAAAAGGTTTTTGAAAAAAAAAAATAAAATTAAATAAGTTAGCTGTGAGTTAAGGATATAATTTGGAAGAAAAAAAGGGGTGTGCTAGTTGACACGATTGTCACCCTTCAGGTCATCTGAAACAAAATTTAAAAAAATATTCTTAATTAGTAAGAGTGTCGTATAGCTAACCGGTAGGTGTCACTATAAAAAAGAATTTTGCAAAACGGCGGCTGTTAGATAAAAAGACATTTTTCGAATATTTTTTCTAATTTTTAATTTTTTAAAATAGTAAACAAATATTTTAATACAAAAGCGGTAAGGGCAAGAAAAAGTTATACACTAAAGGTTGGTACAAAATTTCAAGTAAATCGGTTAAATAGAACTTGAGATATGTCAACCATGTTGAAAGAAGTAGTTTTAAGAAAGACGCGTTCAAAGTTTCAGACAGCCGCAGCAGTCTAAGTCATAGAGTGGTACGTTGGTACTTATATTTTGTTAATCGGCAATTCCTGGCTCATAGAGTGTGTCTTCCTTGACTTCAAAATATATATTTTCGGAAGCTCGTTCTGATTTACGAGCAGTTCTAGTTTCCTTAACTGATTTTCCCAAAATTCTAAACCACAATACCTCCTTTACATTATTAAAAAAATATTATTTTCCTTACAAAAACTATTTAAAAGTATATCAATATTTTTGCATATTTGTAGCTCCTCTAGCATTGTCACAATCGCTATCAAGAGAGCAATATCATCATGCCAGACAATTCATATAATATATACACAGCGAGGTATTCGCCTCCTTTGATTCCCATATAATTTTGAATCAATCTAAATAAGTAGCAGAAATTATAAAGGTTCATGTACTAACATCAAATTTCAGTTTTCTATATCAATCTGTATAATGAAGGAGTCGAGAAAGCTTTCAACTACCATACTTTTTACTTGATAATTTGGTAATATTGCTTTTGTCATTTGTCAAGATAATATTGAATGTTACTATCACTAAATCGCTTTAAGTAAGTCGATTTACTCTATTTTCACGTTATCCCCCTTAATTTGTTTACTGTATTATATAAAGTGAGTCCGAGAAGTAATGGATAAATTCAATAAAATTGGTACTAATGGTTTTTTTTTCAATAATAATTACATTTTCATTCGAATTATTAAAAAAAAAGTACATTAGGACTAGTTTTATAGAATTACATTATATACATTACTTTTCGGATTCACTCTCTATTGTTACACTATATGATTATTAGATTACATGAGTAGGTAGCTACTCTGCATTAGATGTAATTATTCTATATCAACCTCCCTTTTCCCTATCGTCTATTACACTTATGTGCGCAATGGCCCATACCTATCTCCTTTGGCCCCTTCTTCCTGTACTCTTGTACCCCAAGGGATGTCAGTCTAGGAAATACAGAACACATCTAGACACTCAAGTCATAATCGATTCCGCCTACTCTAGGCGAGGCCTCCACCGTTAGTGTAATAAAAGTGATTAAAACTCTTAACGTCGATTCCCAATGTAACGCTTTTCCTCAAATTGGAACACCACGTTACTCCGTAACTGTGATAAATAGTTATTACATACTCACGAAATGCCTGCAGTAACTACTCAGTGTACCTTAATCACATCGTAGAACAGAATAGTGAGTATGCCTTGAATTTTTTACAACCTCGATATGAATTATCTCCTCTAATTAGGTACACCCAAAGTGCTAGACTAACTCAAGCTAACCTTCTCGAATAATTATCTTTTGTTTTATTCATTACCGTAGATTATATAAGCTTATCGGAAATTGTTAAATTAGTAATGAAAGAGGTACTCTTGTTACTTCTCACCAAACGTTTGTAGTGTTGATCAAACTCTAAAGTCATATTTAGAACCAGCGCGAGAATATTGATTATATCAACCACTACATCACAGTCTTTTTCCAACCATCAACCACTACATAACACTACATAATTTGAATAAACCAAACCGGTAACATTGGTGGCAGATGTGAGGTATTTAAATGATATTGAAGGCCGACGAAGAAAATTAGTCAGGAATGTGAACAATTTTGTTTATTTGACAATTATATTACGTAAATACTAAATCTCAATATTACGGTGAAAAATAAAGAAAAAAAACAGGAATGTACTTATTTTCTTCCATTTCTCCGTATTTTTAAGCAAGAATTTGAACATCAACAAAACAGAGAATAGGAATTAATATAAATTTGAATTTTACTAAAAGAACTAAAAATTTGTGAACAATTACGTAAATTTGAATTAAATCAATAGCATTAAATTTAAAATATTGTAGAAGAAATTCAAGAATCAAGATAATTTATTGCTGTAAATAATAGCATCGAGAAGACTGAAGATTCAATAAGTAAAATATAAGCAAAAGTAAAGAAAGGAGAGAAAATTAAAGCAGAATCTTACAGAAAATTTAAATAATACAAGAGATCATTAAACAATATTTAAATAAATGGCGAATGCGCCAATGCAGCATTAACATACATTGATAGTTCTATATTTGTTTGATATACCTTACAACCTGTAATAAGCAAATATAATGGTTATATATGATCACATACTAATGCCTGTTAGAGGTTATTAGAAGGCCTATTAGAAAGTAAGAATGCAATAGAGGTAAATATATATTAATATAAAACTTGTTACATATCTAAATGCTTTAAGTAACAGCGGCGCATGCACTACTTTTTAAAATTGTTTGTTGATATTTATGCAAAAATAATTTAATCAACAGAAAAATGGAAAGAGTAACAAATGCGTTAGAAAAGTAAATATAGAAACTTCGAGGTTATAGTTGCATTTCATTTTATATTCGTAATATCAAACAGAGCTTTCTAAAAATAGCCCTAACATTTACATCATACCATAAAGCAGTTCTAAGTAGGCAACTAGTTTCTGAAATAATTTTTTAATCACCAAAATTGAGTATAGAGACATCTATCGACGTCGGTTTAAAACAGCTGCTTAAGTGAATGATGAAGGTAAACTAAATTCATTGACTCTAAGTTGACGATATCAGTTCAAATTATTCCTCAAGTAAAGCGAAATAATTACAAAAATATAACTGAAATTTTTGAATTCAGTTATATAAAGTAGTAAGAAGGTCATCGAAATTAATTTACTATACCCAACTATTACTTTGTTCTCAGAAACTGTCTGAACTTTGCAAAAGTTTGAGAAAATGAAATGAAGCCTTTGGAAAATTTGCGTCTATCTCTAAACATAAACGGATTCAAGGAATAGATTGAATTGTGAATTGAATAATATACAACATGTATTACGGTTGAAAAAGTATGATAATACATGTGCAACGTTGGTATATATTTCATTTTAAGCTGAAAAAAGTCATGGAATACATAATTAAGACAGTGATAAGTAACAACAGTTAAAACGAAACGGGTCCACATAGAATGTTGCTTTTATAGACAAAAAAAGGTATATAGCAATAAATTGCTATATACCTTTGGCATTATCTCCAAATAGACTATTTTGAGTGAAAACATTAGACTTAATGACTCTCCCAGAATGAAAGTGGATAGCTTCGTAAGGATCTGTCACTCAATGTACACGCGTTCGCTTCACTAACACCTCATGGAATAGGTAGTAATTTTCAAAAGATATCAATAAATCGACAGCTATTTGGCGCTTTGGTGGTGGTATTGACTAAATAAAGTCAAAACTGCAAACTCTTTATTTATAATTTATCACCAATATCTTTACAATAGGCACTGAATTTTCAAAATCAACCATTTCAAGATATTGATATGTACGATATAATAAAAATATATATACGATTTCAAAGGAATGTAAAAAATAGACACGAATGCTTGAAATAAGAAATGATTAGGTGGTATTTATAGATACTCGTAGTTAAGAACTAGAACTCAAAATAGTACTTTCTATTTTTAAATGTGTGCTATTTCTATCAGATATTATAAATAAATGAATGTTAGGATTATATATTTTGGAGAAATGTAAATTTATTATTGACATATCGAAAATCTGGGACACATTGATAATGAATTTGCAGAATCACCAGCTTATCTAACCATAAGATATCTAGAAAATAATTTACATAATAGTCTATTGTAACAAGTCACAAGCTAAGCCAATTTTTAGGAGAGTCCTACGGAAATATGTATAAGGTCTTGTTACTGTTTTGAAATTTTGAGGAAGTTTTCAGAATCATGGATGCATTTAACATCGGAATAGGGAAGAAAAGTAGAACTATTTATTATAATTTAGTACATGGCCATCTCTATTAACAGTATGATTCGACAGGTTTCTTGCTACGCCTTGCTATTGAAGACGATACTATTAAATACCTACCATAGTATATTACTGGAGTAGATTGGAACTTTCAGTGTGAAGGTAACACTGACTTAGTTTTCTACAAAACATCAAAACACTATACACTACACTCGACGCGCATTTAGCCAACAAAATTTTCATCATCTGGGGATGATTAAAACTGGAATTTTATTAGAATGAGAGATAGGGATGATTAAAACTGAGAGTTTTAGTCATCTCCAGATGATGTCAACTTTGTTGGCGAAACGCGCGTCGAGTGTAGTATACAAGGTTTTGGTGTCTTGTGGAAAACTAAGTCAGTGTATCTTAGTATGCAACGGTTTTTAACCTTAGATTTATAAAAGTAGTTAGATTAGGTTATGTTAGGTTAGGTTAGGTTAGGTTAGGTTAGGTTAGGTTAGGTTAGGTTAGGTTAGGTTAGGTTAGGTTAGGTTAGGTTAGGTTAGGTTAGGTTAGGTTACGTTAGGTTAGGTTAGGTTAGGTTAGGTTAGGTTAGGTTAGGTTAGGTTAGGTTAGGTTAGGTTAGGTTAGGTTAGGTTAGGTTAGGTTAGGTTAGGTTAGGTTAGGTTAGGTTAGGTTAGGTTAGGTTAGGTTAGGTTAGGTTAGGTTAGGTTAGGTTAGGTTAGGTTAGGTTAGGTTAGGTTAGGTTAGGTTAGGTTAGGTTAGGTTAGGTTAGGTTAGGTTAGGTTAGGTTAGGTTAGGTTAGGTTAGGTTAGGTTAGGTTAGGTTAGGTTAGGTTAGGTTAGGTTAGGTTAGGTTAGGTTAGGTTAGGTTAGGTTAGGTTAGGTTAGGTTAGGTTAGGTTAGGTTAGGTTAGGTTAGGTTAGGTTAGGTTAGGTTAGGTTAGGTTAGGTTAGGTTAGGTTAGGTTAGGTTAGGTTAGGTTAGGTTAGGTTAGGTTAGGTTAGGTTAGGTTAGGTTAGGTTAGGTTAGGTTAGGTTAGGTTAGGTTAGGTTAGGTTAGGTTAGGTTAGGTTAGGTTAGGTTAGGTTAGGTTAGGTTAGGTTAGGTTAGGTTAGGTTAGGTTAGGTTAGGTTAGGTTAGGTTAGGTTAGGTTAGGTTAGGTTAGGTTAGGTTAGGTTAGGTTAGGTTAGGTTAGGTTAGGTTAGGTTAGGTTAGGTTAGGTTAGGTTAGGTTAGGTTAGGTTAGGTTAGGTTAGGTTAGGTTAGGTTAGGTTAGGTTAGGTTAGGTTAGGTTAGGTTAGGTTAGGTTAGGTTAGGTTAGGTTAGGTTAGGTTAGGTTAGGTTAGGTTAGGTTAGGTTAGGTTAGGTTAGGTTAGGTTAGGTTAGGTTAGGTTAGGTTAGGTTAGGTTAGGTTAGGTTAGGTTAGGTTAGGTTAGGTTAGGTTAGGTTAGGTTAGGTTAGGTTAGGTTAGGTTAGGTTAGGTTAGGTTAGGTTAGGTTAGGTTAGGTTAGGTTAGGTTAGGTTAGGTTAGGTTAGGTTAGGTTAGGTTAGGTTAGGTTAGGTTAGGTTAGGTTAGGTTAGGTTAGGTTAGGTTAGGTTAGGTTAGGTTAGGTTAGGTTAGGTTAGGTTAGGTTAGGTTAGGTTAGGTTAGGTTAGGTTAGGTTAGGTTAGGTTAGGTTAGGTTAGGTTAGGTTAGGTTAGGTTAGGTTAGGTTAGGTTAGGTTAGGTTAGGTTAGGTTAGGTTAGGTTAGGTTAGGTTAGGTTAGGTTAGGTTAGGTTAGGTTAGGTTAGGTTAGGTTAGGTTAGGTTAGGTTAGGTTAGGTTAGGTTAGGTTAGGTTAGGTTAGGTTAGGTTAGGTTAGGTTAGGTTAGGTTAGGTTAGGTTAGGTTAGGTTAGGTTAGGTTAGGTTAGGTTAGGTTAGGTTAGGTTAGGTTAGGTTAGGTTAGGTTAGGTTAGGTTAGGTTAGGTTAGGTTAGGTTAGGTTAGGTTAGGTTAGGTTAGGTTAGGTTAGGTTAGGTTAGGTTAGGTTAGGTTAGGTTAGGTTAGGTTAGGTTAGGTTAGGTTAGGTTAGGTTAGGTTAGGTTAGGTTAGGTTAGGTTAGGTTAGGTTAGGTTAGGTTAGGTTAGGTTAGGTTAGGTTAGGTTAGGTTAGGTTAGGTTAGGTTAGGTTAGGTTAGGTTAGGTTAGGTTAGGTTAGGTTAGGTTAGGTTAGGTTAGGTTAGGTTAGGTTAGGTTAGGTTAGGTTAGGTTAGGTTAGGTTAGGTTAGGTTAGGTTAGGTTAGGTTAGGTTAGGTTAGGTTAGGTTAGGTTAGGTTAGGTTAGGTTAGGTTAGGTTAGGTTAGGTTAGGTTAGGTTAGGTTAGGTTAGGTTAGGTTAGGTTAGGTTAGGTTAGGTTAGGTTAGGTTAGGTTAGGTTAGGTTAGGTTAGGTTAGGTTAGGTTAGGTTAGGTTAGGTTAGGTTAGGTTAGGTTAGGTTAGGTTAGGTTAGGTTAGGTTAGGTTAGGTTAGGTTAGGTTAGGTTAGGTTAGGTTAGGTTAGGTTAGGTTAGGTTAGGTTAGGTTAGGTTAGGTTAGGTTAGGTTAGGTTAGGTTAGGTTAGGTTAGGTTAGGTTAGGTTAGGTTAGGTTAGGTTAGGTTAGGTTAGGTTAGGTTAGGTTAGGTTAGGTTAGGTTAGGTTAGGTTAGGTTAGGTTAGGTTAGGTTAGGTTAGGTTAGGTTAGGTTAGGTTAGGTTAGGTTAGGTTAGGTTAGGTTAGGTTAGGTTAGGTTAGGTTAGGTTAGGTTAGGTTAGGTTAGGTTAGGTTAGGTTAGGTTAGGTTAGGTTAGGTTAGGTTAGGTTAGGTTAGGTTAGGTTAGGTTAGGTTAGGTTAGGTTAGGTTAGGTTAGGTTAGGTTAGGTTAGGTTAGGTTAGGTTAGGTTAGGTTAGGTTAGGTTAGGTTAGGTTAGGTTAGGTTAGGTTAGGTTAGGTTAGGTTAGGTTAGGTTAGGTTAGGTTAGGTTAGGTTAGGTTAGGTTAGGTTAGGTTAGGTTAGGTTAGGTTAGGTTAGGTTAGGTTAGGTTAGGTTAGGTTAGGTTAGGTTAGGTTAGGTTAGGTTAGGTTAGGTTAGGTTAGGTTAGGTTAGGTTAGGTTAGGTTAGGTTAGGTTAGGTTAGGTTAGGTTAGGTTAGGTTAGGTTAGGTTAGGTTAGGTTAGGTTAGGTTAAACTAGGTAATCTATATGAGGTAATAGTTCACATTAGATTACGAAATCGTTAACAGCTTTTTTGTTTTTTTTTAAGTGGATGGTGGCGTAGGTCAACAACAACATCGTTAACAAGAAGACGACTTCCCGGATTAAAACAATAAACAAAAAATGTTTGTTACGCTCTCAAAGAAGCAAAATATTAGGTTTGATTGAGTTATGTAAGGTTAGGTCCAATGATAATCTATACGATTCTGTATAGATTATCATCGTTAAACAATACTGTGTTACGGCAAAAACGGCAGTTATCCCTTGCCAAGGGTTGATGGAGTATTAAATAATTTAGCGGTATCATAATGGTTTTCAACATTAAGGTAGGTTTAAAAATGGTTACTATCAAGTACCGCTCCATCCTTAGGGTAAGGAAAAACAACGCGTCCTCAGAAATAAAAGGATTTCACTATCATGCTATGTATTTGGATATAATCAAGTTTTATTGGTGTTTGCAGTTATTATTGGAAGTTGAATATGGAAGTTGAAACAATATAAGCCATCAAATTCAACAGGAGAAACCACAATGATTCTGATTGTTGTTTCATGTTTTTGTAGCCATTTCAGAAGAGAGTCAGTGTAATTACGAGAAAATTCAAAAATAAAATGGGAAGCAATTCCATGGATTTACTTAAGTGCTGCTCATCAAGGATAGGAATAAGTATGAGATTCTCTAGGTATGCATAAAAGAAAGAGTGAGACAGTTTTCGGACGAAAAAGGATGTACTTTATGTGCGGCCAGATCGAACTTTGTGTACATTCATATTCAAAATATATAATCATCGATATTCACTCTGCATGTCACCTGAGTCTCATGTCGACTGAATAAAGACCGGGCTATTGACTGCGTATCTCGTGGGCAATAGCATATCGATGTTTTGACACTTGTTCCTATTCTTGATAATCTGTATATAGATATATTTCAGATCATCATGGTAATGATTGTCTATGATAACATTGAATGTCCAGACTTAAAATATGCCCTTAATTGTCTTAAAAATAGAGGTGTATCAATCTAAACCAATAAATCGCTATACAAAAACAAAAAAAGCTATTTAGGACGAATAACTAACTAAAAGGGGGACAGTTTTATATGCTATGGTTATTACATATAGTAATTGCTACAAATTGCTACAAAAAAGAACCTAACCTAACCTACCATTAAGAAGTATTAATTCTGAGAGATTTACCAACGTTAGAAAGATAGCTTTGTATTATCTGTAGATAATTTTGTTGTATTTTTACAATAAAAATAATTCCATTTACACGACTAACAAAAATTTATAACAATACTAAGCTGCAATAGGACTAAAGCAGGTTAATCATTGTTTAGATATTTAGTAACCAATTGATTTAGTTTTATATATTATTCTATTCATAAATTTTTATTACACTATTTATTTCATGATAATACATTTCAACTTAAGAATAGTTCTAAATAGTTTAAAATCCACATAATCGTTTGAAGTAATTACAGCCTGTCAAATAAATAAGGCTTATTTAGAAACTTGTATGGTAGAGTAATGTTTACCGTAAATACAAAGGGCTATTACTAAAGATTAGCTCCCGAAAGCCAGGTGGGTTTGATGGACACATGTGATACGTAATGTCGTCAACAGCGCCAGATTGTATAAACGGCAGTGGTAGAACGAGCGACTCTCCGGAGCATTTCAACTGAGCTTGTTTGTATAAAGTGCGAAGTTTGTGAAACCTTCACCTGTCAGCAGATAAATATACAGAATGTTTAAGGGATACGAAATATTAATATTTACCTTAGACATACTTTCGCAAATGTATAAACAGTTTTAACTTCATTCCTATTTTTTATACCGAAAATATATCCCAATGCCCACCTGGAGATCAAAGGAATAAGGTGGAACACATTGTGGTAAATAATATTTTAAAAAAATTTAATTATTTTCATATATTTCACAAGAATATTCGTTTACTCGTGATATAATTTTAGTCATCAATGAACGATTGAAAGAATTAATTTTAATCATGAATTAACGAGCTTAAACAATGTGCTAATATTTTGTGATTTTATCGTTTCCGAAACTACATGGACTGAATCTCCAATGTCAACGAATCTGATCTATTTGAGAATACACTTTTATTGAATAATTTCTATTAACTAGTTGTTACCAACTAGATATCGAGCTAACAGAAATCCGTCAGTTGTAGATCTGATAATTACCAGTGACTAATTATTACTCTGTAACATACAATATGTTTGTCTAATAGCCTGCTCTGATCGCGTTATATTATCTTACAACTTTTAATCAATCCATGAGTAGTATTTCAAAAAATAAAACTCGCCACAGGTAGGATTCGACATTTGTCCCGGATCGGAACCGAACGACATACAGCTGTTTCGAACTTATTAGTTCTCATCAGTGCCGTACACGGTACGCCGATTCAGGACAAATGCCGAATAAACTTTATGGCGTATACATCTTTATCGATACGATCTCTGTCAGTAACATATAAGTCGGAAATCGAGAAAGGAACCACCAAACCGCCAAGCGGTTATTAAAGTAGTTCCCGAATAGCAAAGCTATTACATAGTCGCTCCAGGAAACAACTACTCCCTGGGCTAAAGCCCCGCCAGGCATTGAATTATACCCAGAAGCGATCCTCGACCCCTTTCTCGTATTTCTACACGATCAGATAAGGTTTCAAAAAATAAAACCCGCCACAGGTAGGATAAAACCCGCCACAGAAACCACAGACAGGTGGTTCTTTCTCGATTTCCGACTTATATATTATTGACAGAAATCGTATCGATAAAGATGTATACGCCATAAAGTTCATTCAGCATTTGTCCTGAATCGGCGTACCGTGTACGGCACTGATGAGAACTAATAAGTTCGAAACAGCTGTATGTCGTTCGGCTCCGATCCGGGACAAATGTCGAATCCTACCTGTGGCGGGTTTTATTTTTTGAAACCTTATCTGATCGTGCAAAAGCACGAGAAAGGGTTCGAGGATCGCTTCTGGGTATAATTCAATGCCTGGTGGGACTTTAGTCCGAGGAGTAGTTGTTTCCTAGAGCGATTATGTAATAGCTTTGCTATTCGGGAACTACTTTGATAACCGCTTGGCGGTTTCGTGGTTCCTTTCTCGATTTCCGACTTATTATATTATGTTACTGCCATGAGTAGTAGTCAAGTGAATAAACTCTGAGGCTCTGTATCAATTTCTTCGTGAAACAAATTGGGAGGAAGAATTATCTGTTCATCTCGATATCAACTCTAAATGGGAGATACTTCAAGATGGACTAAAGAATGATTGAAGTTGAGAAACTTTACTCGAGTTGTTTGAAAATATCGTAAATGAGCAATTTTTTCTTTGCTTATTCATGCCAGATACTATTCTCATTTCCAATGAGTGGGATTAGTTGTTGGAGTCGTTTAAATTTTTTGGTAGCTTTCCATAGAAAATACTCAATATCTTCTGTAGGAGATAAATTTCTGAGATATGCTTGAGTTCCCTGGTTTATGAGTTCCACAAGTAGTTCCTTAAGCTCTTTAGTAGCTTTGTTCAATTTCCTTTTCTTTTCCACATATATTGTTTTCTGCCATTTTTTCATGACGGCGCATTTCTAAAATTTTTATTTAACTATCATAGGATATTCTTCTCCTATAATAGCTTTAGATAAGTCACCTGTACCTTGCTGTATAGCATTTTGAATTACTTTTGCCTTATTTTCTACAGCAGTATCTATATCGTTTTCTATATTTAATGGGATGTTCGTTGCGATTAATTCATCAAGTTCTTGTCTAAGTCTACCTAATTTGTCTTTTTTGAGAACATAGTTGGTTGATTATTTTACTTTTCCGCACTATACACGAAAAAGTAATGTAATTGTGTAAAAAAATGTTTCTTTCTAGCCTTTGTCTTTCATTTTTCGACCTAAAAACAAAAAAAAATAATTTTTGAACCTAACATGACTCTGGTTTAGTTTTTTCGGCATTAAATCCTTTCATAGCACCAAAGTCTACAGCAGCAGGCATTTTATTGAGGTCATTAGGCCAGCAAGTGGATTCTTCTGTAGACAGTTATTGTAAGTTATTTTCTCTCATGGTTTTGAAAAATTCTTTTCCATTTGTTATTTGGACTGTATCCCCGTGATACATCATATTGGTTTCCACTAATATTTTTAAAGAAGTGTTGACAATAGTAACTCTTATTGTTGTTTCGGCGAAAAGTAGCTAGCTGAGATTAACATCTTTCTGCGCTTACCTTCAACCGAAACGGTGGTAGCTTGAAAGTAATTATATTCATATTTTTCAATTCATAATTTTTGATATTACTGCTTGTCACCATTGCTGTTATTCCGTATGCTGTTTGATCAGGGTGATTGATACTACATACGTTATATCTTGATATTTAAAGTTTTTGCCCGTAAAATGAGCCTTAGCATTATGTCAATGTCGTGCACTTTTAAAAATTATGTGACTTCTTGAACATTGAACCATTAAATGAATTTTTCTTTCTGCTTCTACTAGTATACAGTTCTTAACGTCTACCAAGTTTCTGTTTTATAAAATCCCTATCGTCTGGAACAGAAACAATAGATCCAATAGGGTTAGTAGTATGTGTATCATTGGTATAAATTGTAAACAGAATCGGTCCCAATAATTCTTTGCCATATATCATATATTATACATTTAGTTTCACTTATAATATTATATTATATATTCTTCATTTTGGTATACTGTTTATCTTCCAATAAGTAAACTTTGAATATAACTATTGCAATACCTCTAATTCCTTCCAGTTTATTAACAAGTTTTTATAACATACTGTAAGTTCATATTGATGTTCAGATACTTTATTTTTTAATAAACTTATTATTTATTATTAATTATAATGAAGTTATAGATTCACTGTAATCCAGAAACAATAAGTTACGATTTGTAACTTTCCACTACAAATTTTATTAAAATATATTTACTAGCTTTACTTTAATATATTTATTTTCCATAATATCTACGGAAATTTTATTTTTCGGCAGAACCATGGAAAATAGTAAACAAGTTATTTTTGATGCCACAGGAATAATAAAATTAGACAAATCATCAGAACCGGAGTGTTTACAATTACCTAAACTAATTTACTGTCCATTATAATAGCTACATTGCACTGAACTTATCAGTGATCTGAATATTAGTTATCACAGAATTACCGTTAACGAAGCAATATTAAATCATTTGCCTATAGACTGCATACATTAAATGAACAGACTTCATGTACACGCAAGAATTATTGTTATTAAACAAATCGATATGGTTTTGATTGCTATAATTTGCTGAAATCGCGTACATGATATTAATAATCTGTTTATGGCAAATATTTAATTGCATTTAAATATAAATATCGTCGTTCATACGCAACTGTTCAACTGTATTCACTATGCAGAATAGTCAGCCAATTTAGAAATATACAAAATATACATTTCCAAAGCACAAATTTTAATTATAATATTCTCATTTATTTACGTTCTATACTCTACACAAGTTCTTAGTTTATGAGGAGAATTATGATAAACTACTAATTGGCGATATTCTAAGTTTATCAGAAGTTTATTTATTAAATATTAATTAGAAGTTAATTTATTAGAAGTTATTTTGGATAACTTTTCATTGTCATTGCGTCATTTTCAATATTCAAATTTTATTTCCTTGCGTCGTAGTAATGGAAAATGTGCCAACATTTTCTATTACTGAAATAAAACCTTGAGGGGCTATATGCGCCTAGAAACATGAAAAAATAGCCGATCTTTGAGATGAATTTTTTTAGGAACTATTAATGATAAATAAACATTTTTCTAATTGAATATAAATTTATTATACACGTGATGAAATAAATACAACTTAAAAATAAACAGTTTTAAAACCTTAAAACGGACTTTTCCGCACGAAGAACATCTCTATCTCGAAATTGAGTAGCCAAAAAAAAAAATAAACCGACACGTAAATGCAGAATATGTGTTTTATGCGACAGTTTTACTTTTTTCAAATAGTTCATCCTCGTGCTTTCTCATGACCCATGAACAGGGTGGGATGTGTCCTATCCACCTCAAAATCAATAGATGTCGTCTTGTAGACGTCCCTAATCAGAATCAGTTTAAACCCGATCGATCCGACACGATTTAATTGAGTGATCGTGCCAACAAACAAATTTCTCAAATAGTCCACCATTGTTCTTTCTCATGACCCATGAACATGGTATAGTGTGTTCTATCCACCTCAAAATCAATATGTGTCATCTGGGATACGTCCCCGATCCGAATCAGTCGAAACCCGATCGATCCGACATGAATCAATTGAGTTATCATATTAACAAAATAAATTTTTCAAATAGTCCGCCATCGTGCTTTCTCATGATCCATGAACAGGATGGGGTGTATCCTATCCACCTTAAAATCAATAGGTGTCGTCTGAAAGACGTCCCCGATCAGAATTAGTCAAATCCGATCGATTCAACACGATTTAGTTGAGTTATCGTGCTAAGAAAGAGAAATTCTCAAATAGACCCAAGGGAGGGGTGGTGTGTGCTATCCACCTCAAAATCAATAGGTGTAATCTGGGAGACGTCCCCGATCAGAATCAGTCAAAACCTGATCAATCCGACACGATCTAGTTGAATTATCATGCTAATAAGAATAAATGCCGACGACGACAACACACACAACAAAATTTTAAAACCATTCTTTTTGGTTTTTAGGCCGAAAAACGACAAATAATCCCAAAAAAAAATTAGTTTTTTCACTTTTTCTTTACACGATTACATTACTTTTCCGCTTATAGTAGAGTGCGGAAAAGTAATATTTAACAGGAAGAGATATGCTCGCAGGAAGTTGAGCGTCTATTTCGCGACCCGGCTTGCGATGACCCATCTCCTGCTAATACTGATCATCTAGGATCAAAGATAGTAAGCTATCATAAAGCTAAGTGCAGGTGAAACATATTGATGATCGCCGTTTCCGAAAATTCTTCTTAAAAATAAGAAGAAAGTAGCACATGAAACTGAAGCATGAAAATTCGTTAAAAAAACTCAGTTATACTCGTAATTTGTTTAAAAAATTTTGGTTATTTTTGAAGAATGAGATCGTCACTCTCATAGCAACGACTTAATGCGTGATTGTGCCAAATTTCAAAAGAATCTGTCAATCGATTCTCGGGATATGACGGGCACCGATTTTATAAATTGTACTTCGAGGAAAATACGGATTCAAAGGACGCTGCCTTCATATAGGACAATAGATTCTCGTGCCTGTTTCGTCTCTCAGCACGAGAACTTCTGTGAGAAAAAATTATCGAAAAATTTGAAGATATTAGGTGGATGTAGCCACTCAAAAATTTTTACTGAATACGACAACTGCTAACCTAACCTAGCTCCTGGACCCTCATATATTTCATACAAACTAATTTAACTAAATAATACAAATATATGTATTTGTATGTAATATATATCCATGAATGCTAGTGCATAATACCATTGAAATGGTAATTTGATCATGGTAATTGTCATCATGATCCAGTCATGATCATTGGATCATGATCATAAATTTATTAATATAATAACTGTTATGTATGTAAATCAAGTAGCGAAAGTAAATATAATGAATATGATAAATACAAGTTAAAAAATGACGCACGCAACTGGAACATTAATGACTCAAATAGATTTGACATAAATTATATTTTTCCTATTAGTATACAGTAATTTATACGTAATCATTTTGGTATCGCTAATGTTTACCAATAAAATACCTGTTATGTGACACGACTAGTTTGCGTGTATTGAACAAACAATCAATGGAGTTATCGATAGGTTTATCCTATGATAGAAGATTCTCCTATAGAACTGTATATACAATAAGCTTGATGTTATGAGGACGGATATACTAGAAGCAGAGTCCAACTATGAATCTCATATGACCAAACGTGAACATAAAATAAGTTAGGTATATATCAAATTAACCGAATATCATGCGAGGAGGTACCCAAAAACAAAAAACAAGGATAATTTTCTGTACAAAAGTGGATTAGCAGTGCTGCCCTCTCACACTAGGTAAATTTATTAGATACACTCCCGTCTTAGTTGGCTAAGTATCCAACTAACCATCGAAGCGGACAGATTATTTTTTTCCTTAAGCCCGTCTCAACGCTTTCGGCAGTTTCGCGATTCCAAACTTTAAAGAGAAACACACCAATGAAATTCCATTTTCTTTTAAAAATAGCAGCGGCAGATACAGTTTTAATGCCCCGTGAAAGTTATGAGAAAGAAGCCCTAAGCCAGGCAAGTATTTACAAGTAGTTTGACAGGCTCAAAAGTGGTCAAATATCACTTGAAGATGAACCCCGTTCAGATAACCTCTGAACGTTCTGAACAGACGAAAATATTCAGATAGTGCTCTACGTCATCGTGTTTAATCGTCGAAGATCAATCGACGAACTGGAGAGAATATCATAAATTTTCCAAGAATTCAAAAGACAGGCACAGACTGATCTTAATGTTTTACCAAGTCATCACAGGAGACGAATCTTGGTATTGCGGCTATGGCCCCGAAATAAAACAACAGTCCAGCCAGTGGAAGGCAGTTTCATTGCCCAGACCAAAAAAACACGTCAAATAAAATCAAATTCAATAGTGAACCAAAATTGCTGTAAATGTTAATGCTATTGCGTGAGGTAGTTGGAAAAAACTAACAAAACTTCACCTGAATTGTGAATATCGTTAATCTTTTTTCTTCGCCATGACAATGCGCCTGTCCAGATAGCATTGAAAATAAATAAATTTTTAACAAATAAGACATGACAACTGTTTCACATCCCCTTAGTGGCCTGGCTTGGTCGCTCGCAACTTTCTGTTATTCCCAAGAATGAATATAAAGGAAAATCAGTTTTCAGGACATAAAAGAGGTTAAGAAGAAATCACTGAAGGCACTTAACAGCATTAGTTCACAAGAATATAAAAACTGTTTGGAACAGTAGAAAAATCGTTAGAATTGCATATCGTCTAATCGACAATCTTTGGAAGTAAATTGACGTTTTCAATATATTATCTCAAATTAAAAAAAAATAAATGAATAATCCTTGTTCTTTTAGGTACCCCCTAGTATATGATAATGGTCTTATTATTGTCGATTTCTTCAATAGCAACTTACGAAGTTATATGTAAAGTATTTACTACGTTATATGTTAACACAAACTGAATATAACATGGTATATTGTGGTCGTTACCGGAAGAAGTGACATCGACGTGAGGGAAAACGCCAATCTCACTGTTGAGAGGATCAAGAGATGGGTTGAAGAGAGGGAACTGACTCTGGCGTTGGAAAAAACGGAGGAAATCCTCCTGATAAGGAGGAGAAAGCTTCCGTGCATCACGTTTCGAGTAGGGAATACCAAAATCGTGCCGAAGCAGAGTATTAAGTACCTGGGAGTCTGGATTGATAGTTCTCTGTCGTTTAGGGAACATATCAAACAGACGCTGGAAAGGGAGGGAAAAACTGTCTTGGTCCTTGGTCGTTTGATGCCAAACATTAAGGGCCCCTTACTGTATGCCGCCCCGGTGTGGGTGGATATATTGAGAAGAGACAAGTGGAGGAAAGAGTTCACCAAAGTCCAGAGAAGAGCAGCGCTAAGAGTTTGTAGTGCATACAGAACTGTATGCACTACATACAGAACGCTGGTGATAGCCTGTATACCACCCATTGACCTTCTAGCAAGGGAGAGATGGGAGGTGTACGGAGGCGCTGACAGAGGTGCAGCAAGGGAGAGCCTATGGGAACACTGGCAGGAGAGATGGGAGGCGGAGCCCCGAGGGAGATGGACGAAGGTGCTAATCCTGAACATAAGGCCATGGTGCAAAAGGGCACATGGCGATGTCGGGTATTTCTTAACCCAGGTCCTTACTGGGCACGGCTGTTTCGCCTATTGGATATTACCTATTGGATATAGGCAAACGCGAGAGCAGAGAGTGCTGGTCCTCTGGAGAGGTCGACGATGCCGGCCACACAGTGTTCAGCTGCAAAAGGTGGACAAGAGAAAGGAGAGCTGCAGAGCAAAAGATAGGACATGCTATCATTGCAGACAACATGATCCCAATCATACTCGAGAGCAGAGAAAGATGGACAGTGGTGGAGCAGATGGTAACGTTCATCATGAAGGAGAAAGAGAAGGAGGAAAGGGAAGTGGGGAATGAGTAAGTATTCTGATTGATATGCCGAGGAGAAGTAAAGCGAGAGCGGTTCCTCTTCGGCATCACACTGATAGGATAGCGGGGGTAAAAAAAAAACGTGGTATATTAAATAGATGTAGATGCCCAAATGTTACTCACAATTAAAAAAATAAAACCCGCCACAGGTAGGATTCGACATCTGTCCCGGATAGGAACCGAACGACATACAGCTGTTTCGAACTTATTAGTTCTCATCAGTGCCGTACACGACACGCCGATCCAGGACAAATGCCGAATGAACGCTATGGGGTATACATCTTTATCGATACGATCTCTGTCAGTAACATATAAGTCGGAAATCGAGAAAGGAACTACCAAACCGACAAGCGGTTATCAAAGTAG
The DNA here is from genome assembly GCA_037954035.1 of Rosalia funebris. Lineage (NCBI taxonomy): Eukaryota > Metazoa > Arthropoda > Insecta > Coleoptera > Cerambycidae > Rosalia > Rosalia funebris. Next base: position 1,090,305 of record JAZFAV010000005.1, on the reverse strand, counting down.
TTCCCAAATAGCAAAGCTATTACATAATCGCCCTCGGATCGGCGTACCGTGTACGGCACTGATGAGAACTAATAAGTTCGAAACAGCTGTATGTCGTTCGGTTCCGATCCGGGACAGATGTCGAATCCTACCTGTGGCGGGTTTTATTTTTTGAAACCTTATCTGATCGTGCAGAAACACGAGAAAGGGGTCGAGGATCGCTTCTGGGTATAATTCAATGACTGGCGGGGATTTAGCCCGAGGAGTAGTTGTTTCCTAGAGCGATTATGTAATAGCTTTGCTATTCGGGAACTACTTTGATAACCACTTGGCGGTTTGGTGGTTCCTTTCTCGATTTCCGACTTATATGTTAATGCCTCAGTGTATTTTTCCGTAATGATATTATGCTTGAAATAATTGGTTACTGCCAAATTCAACATGACGTTAATAATTAGTACATTGTTATATGGACATTCTCCACTACTTCTCCCTATCGGTCAAAAATCCCATCGGCCTATCAAAATATCAGTCTTCTTTGTCATTTTTGATTATTTTTAAGTAAAACAATTTTAGCTCAATTGTGGTTTTATTTTGAACTTTAATTTAAAATTTGTGTAAAATTTTACTAGTTTCAATGGCCCGAATATTCTTTGTAATTTCATTATTTCTGGTATGGAATTATGTTAAATAACGATGTTGCATTGTAATTTAATTTGTGTTACATTGTAATTTAATATCGGTGTGTTACATAATTATAGTTGTAAACTTTAATACGTTATAGGTATATAATTAATATAATGCGACACACAACTATTTTACAGAATACAGGCATGTGGCTTTAAATTGATAGTTATTAACACTTGCCGCGATTTAATAATGTCATATTTTATGCATTAATCATGTTTATTATCTACTGCCATTTGTTAAATAATTAGTTATATTAGTACGCCCTTACCACCAACTAATATATTTAAATTTAATTTTGTATCTTCGGTAAATATGCATTATAAGAAAAATTACTAATAGATACTAAAAGCCTCGGGATATCCATGAGTTACATTTATTACCTACAAACTGAGGAGAGCATCTATATTAGAACGATAGAATCGCAAGACTTAGATAAAAATCTCGAGTAAGCGTAGCTCCTATTTAGTTTCAAAAGTATTTTAATTTTCTGGACAGCTTGACGTGTGAAATTGTATTAAAGTTTGCGTTACAAAAAAGTAGTGAAATTCACACAGACATCGTGTTGATTTTACTCCACTACTGGTATGAAAATTTACGTCAGCGGGTAATCAAATTCTGCCACAGGGTCAACTTGAGTGAAATTTAGTGAATGCTCCTTTTGAAACAAAGATTCAGAAATTCTCTTAGGGGAAAAAAATATTTTAAAGGCTTTAACTGTTACATTTTCTGTTATGCCATAAATATTGAAGTAGAGTGAGGAAAGGTGATGTGCTGTACAATAAAAAAAAATAATAAAGACCAGAAGTGAAATGAAGATATAGTTTTTAATATCAAAATAATATAGATACACATTTCTAGTATGGAATCAAATACATTTTACTTTGAAAAAATACTTAATGAATGCACGAAAATAAATAATTCTGACGAGGAGAACTATTTATTATACGTATGGGGGAAAATGTCTACCCTTATGGAGCAAAGGTCGCATATAATTCGTATTCGCAATGAAGTAGTTCTCTATTTTCATATGCCAATCACATTTCATGCCACCACGTCTTGCACATAGCACACTGAATTTAGTTTTAATTCAGAGGATTTGTGCATTCCTCATTGTATCCGAGACATCTCGTTTTCCGAGGTTTTATTAAACTTTTTTTATCTTTTTTTCTATACCTTGTGCGAGATAACCATGGGGAGGCATTATCAGGAGTTAAATTCTCTACAAGATACAACACCATTCAAGGTCATATAGGATGAGTGGGTTTATCCATAATTAATAAGACAGGATGCTGTCTAGTCTTACTGTCCAACCCAAATGTTTAAGCTACTGAATAAATAATCGTTGGTTTTCGACAAAATATTAAGACTGGGAGTATACAATTTCCCGTTATACTTATTGCACACACAATTTTTTTCGATTCCCCCGTTCACATGTAGAAATTTCGCAAAACGTTTTGCTTTCTATGCTATCTTGGAAATATTATTACACATAATGTTGACTTCATGATGATGACAATATTCCAATTTCGTTCACGGTATGGGCTGCTATACTTTTATACATTAACAAAAACTAAAAATTTTAAAAATAAACATTTACATAATTCCTTTAAATTAAAAACACTACATTAATTTGTGGTTCAATAAAACCCATTATTCTTCCTAATGCTGTGGGATTAGGAGTTCGTAATGAAAGATTATGCACTATGATTAAATTATTACGAAAAATAAATATAATAATAGAAAACCTCCAAGAACATTATTTTGTCATATTTTGGATAGATGAGACCACGTTCATGCTTAGTGGTATGTGTAACAGTAGAAATTCTTGTTCCCGACCACCAAAAAACCTCTATGCATTTATTCCTATAAGAAAACAGTTCATCAGACTGTTTGAGTTTGATGTGGAATCCCTAATAATAAAACTATTCGGTCGATTTCCATTCAGGGTGATTTAAATAGCCAAAAATGTTTACATATTTTAAAATATGAAGTCCAGTATATAACAGATAATATGGCAATAAATGTAGCCAACAGAATAATATGACAGGTAGTTCCTTGTCATTCCTACATATATCATCAACCTCATTAGGAATAGATAGGCCAGCAAGGAATTATTTGGTGGCCTCCGAGAAGTCCATATATTATGCCACTTGACTATTGTTTGTGGGGTGCTTATAAGAAAAAACAATACCTATATAGGTAGATGATAATTTAGAACAAATGCAAGTACGAATAGTCGATGACATTAACAGTCTAAACCAGAATCCTTTTAAGCGGATAGTAAAACATAATATTATAAGAAGAATAGCAGCATGTTTATAACATAATGGAAATGTTTTCAAACAATTCCACTATGGAACTGTTTGAGACATTATTTCAAGTTATAATTAAATTCTTCATTTATCATTTTTGGAATTATTATATTCTTTGAAGCATTTACAATAATACCCTGTTTATATGCTACTCATAATGTGTTCTTTTGTTTTGTTTAAATTACAGTCGTTCATAGATGTAATAATATTTATTCTAGGTATTTATAGGTACATTAAATTTCTGTAACTGAATTGGTCATAAATTTCTGAATTAATTCTTAAAAAATACTAATATGTATATATATATATATATATATATATATATATATATATATATATATATATATATATATATATATATATATATATATATATATATAGGGTATTCTAAACAAAAAATGGCCCTCAGTCAACCCTTGTATATATTAACTGGAAATAAAAGTTTGATAAGGCTTATGCAATGCACGCAACATTTCATTTGAAGATAGTTTTTTTTATTCAAAATGGTTACCGACATTTCGAGTTATGAACTTGGATAATCCATAAATAATCACCCTGTACATACGAAGTCAACTTATTTTATCAAACAGAGAGCTGGAAGAAGTAATGTCAAAATAGTTTGTAGAAACATCTAGAACATTTCTTTTTCTTATATACCTTTGTTTGAAAATCCCTGAAATAAATTTGTGATTATCAATAAAACTACTTAGAGGTTTAGTTTTATTTCAACCCTATGAGAAGAAAAATATGTTTTAATTCAAATAAATGTCAATTACTTAAATGTACAAACTTCAGGTATTCTCTTTTTTCAATAAAATTAAAAAAATGTTTGTGTATAGACGACAGATTTATTCCAAACATGAAATAAACAATTAATTGAATTAGTAAATTACTCAATAAGATGTCGTTACCCCGTGTTTAATGTCATGTAAGATTTAATTTCTTAAATCAATAAAACTTAATTTTAACCTTCAAGTAGCTTTCTTAAAATCAAAGTGATAATTCATATACGCTTTTAAAGTTTACAGCTAATACTTTTCCTGCCATTTTTGAGTGATTATTTAACGAATTTTCCAAGTCCTTATCTGCAACGCGAATAGAAAGAAGAATTATTAGTTATGTAGCACCTCGTAGCATTTCGTAAATAAAACTCCTTTGTTCCATTTTCCTTCTATATGTCCTGTGGAATCTTTTGTCGATAGATGAATTTCATTTAGTTACTACTTTTATGCAAGAAAATTTATTTTAGGGCAGAAATATGTATAGCGGGGTAAGACTGAAAAGTCCTGGACTAAATTATAAATGCGTAATAATAATACTTGTTGTGAGAATCATGCAACTTCTGCTCACTCACAGAACACTCGTTAGCTTTCTACATATCGTTTTAACAGTATCATCTAACACCACAAAATGTCATTTAACACCTTATAAAATTACTTTATAATATAACAACATCGCTGGACTGCATTCTGCGCATGTCAGAACATCGTACCATAGTCATTAGTTAGTCAATTACCATATTATTGCTTATGACAGCTAAACAAGGTCATACTGCAGACGTTTTGTAAAATCTATATATCTAATAAAAATTAGTTTCTTATATGGCTGCATTGTAAGAAATGACTATAATGTATAACAAATATTTCATATTGATTTTTCATACTTATTTGGGACTACTAAATACAATTTAATTCTCCCAGATTTTTCTCAATATAAAACTCAATTTTACTAGTAAGTGGAGTAGTAGTTTGAGCAGTTATTGTTATTAGTCATTATGCTGAACCGTTGTTGACATTTTGAATAGTAATACTCCTTCGAAAAATAGACTAAGTAATAGTAAAATAAAAACTTCATTGTGTGAAAATATTACAAATTTCTCAACTGACTTCTACTCACTACTAAAATTTAACACCTATTCAGTTTATATATATTATAATTTTGTTGTAAAATTTAATATACTATAGCCAGCCAGATATTAGTACAAATTCATTCATTCATTCTTTCGATTATTGGTTTAATTGACCCACACACATTTTTATTACTTTATTTGACCACATTTTACTTTTGTTCATTTAGCTGTATGTTTAATTGTCTACTTATTATTTAATAATAATCTATATAAATGCTACCAACAATACAAGCAACTTTTAATTTTCAGTGAAAATTAAATTTCTATAAGAATAATTATTAACTATTATTAACAGTAATTAAAAGTTTACCATCAGTCATAAGTTTAAGTCATGCCAATTATAAGTAATAGCTAATAAATTTGGAATATGTGTTAAACTTTGATAAAGGCGTAGGACGATTTCATTAACTAGGTAGTGAAGTAATATTTTATATATGACATTTTTATTTATTACGCAACTATTAATAATAATATATTAATTTTGTCAAGAATATTCCCAATTATTAATTTTGTAGATACACCGTGCCATTAAAACTATTTGAATTACAATATTTTATTTTCTCTGAGAAGTAAATTCTCTCATTATAAGAGGAATTATTTGGAAATATGCAAAATCTTTTGGATAACAATTGTGGCATTTTGGTATTTCATTTAACATACATTTTTTATTTATTTTTTAGACACTATACATAAAAAAATTAATCATACAAATACGTATACTCATTTTAAACTCAATTTTACACAAAAAATATAAAGTCGAGGATGAATAAGGACAAGGACCTTCCATTTAATAGTTTTCTGTTTTGGTTGGCACTATAAATGGATTGATGGTATTAATGGATGAGTGAATTAAATATTTATCTCGTTACGGTTTATTAGCCGTAAACCTAATTAATTATAAAAGATTATGTATTAGAAGTAGTGATGCAGTAAACCAGAATATACTATTTCGTCACTGTTCACTGATAATAAACAAAAATTGTTTCATTGTATGAGCTTATCAGTCAATACTGCGCGAAAGTGGAAAATATTCGTAAGAGTTTACTGAATCTGAACCAAATTGGAATATAAAAAGGGACTAGAAGTAGCTTAAAAATTAATTCTAATCTCCTGATGCTGGCAACTTGGTTGGCGAGACGCGTGTGAAGTAAAGTATAAACTTATGAGATTCATGGAAAACTGTTGGTGTAAGTAATCTCCTATGTTTGTGTAAGTTTTAGTAAAATTTTACACCAAGTGGTGGGGAACTGCCTCTTTTGATAGACTAGACGTGATGTTTATCCTAGACGTCATGTTGATTTTATTCCACTACTGATTTAAAATTTACATCCGTGAGTGATTACATTGACGAGATTACGGTATTCATTTCACATTACACTGGTTTGTCCCTAGGAGTATATGTATCCCGTTTGGTATGATATCAGTGCCATATTTTACATCACATTTCCGATAGTGATGTAAAATATGGCACCGACAGAAATATTCTGTCAGTGCCACAAGTATTCTGACAGAAATGAACATGATATCAAAAAGTATATTTCTATAGTATTTGGTACTGGAGTAGGTTGGAACATTTGGTGTGAAGATAACACTGACTTAGTTCTTCACAACTAGTTTTCAACACCAAAACATTATACACTACACTCGACGCACATTTGGCCAACAAAGTTGGAATCATCTGGAAACGATTAAAACTAGCGATGTTTTAATCATATCCATATATTTTCTATCTTCAGAGTTTTAATCACCTTCAGATGATGCTAACTTTGTTGGCCAAATGCGCGTTGAGTGTAGTGTAGAGTGCTTTGGTCTTTTGTAGAAAACTAAGTCAGTGTATTAGTGTATTAGTATTTAGAAACACATTGACCACATTTACGTTTTCAATAAACGAAAATCAAATAACTTCATGTATTTTTATCAAGACATCTTTTCTCAAATGATAACTTCTATCTGGATTCATCAGAATGGCATTGCAATACACACATGAAACGTCTCTAAAAATATAATTCGTTTATCTTAAAATTATACATGAAGATGTAAAAAAACAAAACCGATTATCCTTGAAATTCATATGTTACATTCACAGTTTCATTTTGAAGCCCTTTCAAGCGCAATTTATAACACACCTCTGATTCTTTCAATGCACTCAAGTTGCCATGCATACAACTTTTCAATATTGAAAACACCAAATTCAACAAGGTTCCGCAAGTGTTCTGGATTAATAATTTTATTGCTAACATATTTCTTTAGCTTTAGATTTATGTTATTATTATTTAGTCATATTACTTAATATGTGAGTTACATAATAGTTAATAATAATTGTATGTTATATGATAAATAATACTTATGAGCAGGAATAGTGGTTCCGATACAGCATATTTTTATTACGCACCTACTTTTCAAACAAATACGTTTTATATCTGCATATTTCAAAGCAATAAACCAGACCAAGTAATCGAAAATTATTAGTATTTATTCTGACATGGGATAATGAGTCCACGACCTTTTATTTTGCAATTATTATGATATACGGTACCATAGTGGCCCGTACAGATGACTGATTAGAAAATTGAAATTTATAGCTCCCCGATCGCGAAACAATTAGGATCACAATCAAATTCGCATTAGACTGCTCTTAGCTTCCCCTAGCTTGCCCCCAATTGCTCTTAAAATCACACAACACACGATCAATTGAACTTCCGAACATAAATCATCGACAGTCACGCCACGTTTTGTCCCTGGGTGGGTATATCGGTATCAGTATCTCTGCCGTGATGGAAACTTTTTAGGTTTACGTTAGACGAAATGCATGCGACTATTTTTAGACGTTATGCACATGTATACATAGTAAAATGTATACTATGTAATATGTAATAAAATGACTACAAAAGTGTCATTAAACAAATCAAAAATTTAATATATTTTCATATTATTAGAATGAATAATAACCTATTTCGATATATGTAATGCAAAGTTCTACTTCGCAGAGGGTAATTTTCAAACTACAGAAATAAGGAGATTATACTCCACCCCATCTGAAAATGCCTTATATAATGAGTACTAAAGAAATTAGGTCAAAACAGCTATTCTCCTGGTTATATGCCAAAGGCCGAGCGCTGAATTAAATGACATAATTTGCCGTATTTTTATATAACAGAGTTGGCACTAATATGCAGTGATTCAGATTGTTCTAAAACCACAAGGAAGATACAATGTGTCACCTATCTCAGGATATCGCTAACTGGAGACCGGTTTCGATCTTATTTTGGGTCTCGTCAGTGCAGCATAAGCGAGTATACCTTTAACAGATGAAGCTCACATCTTGTAGACGTTGTTAAGTTTCACCGCAGTAGAACGTACCAAACGCCATCTCTTGGTAGTTTCGAGAACAATCTTAATCGGAGTAAAAGCTTGATCATCAATATAATGCAAAGTTTTTATCCTCATGAGTCTCATCGGTTAAAAGTACACTCGCTTATACTGCACCGACAAGACCCAAAATAAGGTCGAAACCGGTCTGCAGTTAGCGATTTTCTGATATTTTGCATCTTTCTTGTGGTTTTAGAACAATATGAATCACTGTATTTTAATGCTAACTCTGTTAGACAAAAATACGGCATATTTTGTCATTTAATTTAGTGCTTAGAGTTCGAGATATAGCCAGGAGAATAGTTGTTTTGACATAATTTGTTTTGTCCTTATTATATAAGGCATTTGCAGATGGGGTGAAGTATAATCTCATTATTTCAGTAACTTATTTCGATTTTCTTATTTAGTTTACGAGTTATATAAATACTAATAATAATAACGATTTAATTATAAATTAATTTGTCGTTGAGCAGTGACAGATACGAAAATATGTAGAAACAACAATTAAGAGAAGGCACTGGATCATTGAGGACAGGGTTCTTTTTGTAACATTATTTAGGGTATTGTAGTTTTTTTCTGATAAGAGGTATGCTGGTACCAATATACTAAAACCATGTATAGTTTATATCATCGCTTCTTGCCAAATAAAAAATCCCAAACGGCTCTTATCTCATGCTATATCTCTAGGCTCGCTTTTATGGCTAAGCTCAGGTAGACTGTTTCGTTTATCGGCAAGATATGAGAGTTTTTTATTTGGCAAATAGCGATGAAATGAATAGTACCAAATTTGTTCAAGATATCTATCTTAATTGATTTTTTTTTTTTATTTTGGATATCCTGTAGCTCAGAAATGACAGCTTTAGGCCAATATATTTTTTGCAAGTAGTTAAGGATATCCTATATATAGATTTCTGTATAGTATTGCCTCAATAATCGAATATTTTTTGAGAAGGTCTGTTAAGAATATTTTAACCACAAAAATTAATAAAAAATTAATGATGTATTATATTTATTTAAGAAATAGTTCTAAACATTATTACAATGTAAATGGTATCCAAATATGGTAAACAAAATTAGCGATCTTCGACGAAGTAAAAATAGAAATTAATTGAGGTATCGTTAAATAAGGTTTAGAATAGATTAAGCCTTTCTTTCTATATCATACTTATAATTCTGTAGAGCTTATGAATGAATCATACATCATATATGTATGTATAATAACTAATAACCAATTTCTTATTTGGTGGTTATAGTTTAAATTTACGTATTTTAAGTCAATTTAGAATGTAGTTAGACTAAAAAATAATGTCCATTTTATATAATATCACAACAAAAGTATGTATAAAAATATAAGTACACATATGCAAGAAAAAGTCTCAGTTTTATTTACTATTTTGCTATTTTATATAGACAAGTTGCATGAATTTCATTCCCAAATGTATTGTTGAGACTTCAGTAGAGACCTCAATGTATTGTTGCTCGAGGTTTAAAAAGGATTCGTAGGAATAGATAAAAAACATTCCCTTATAACCAATTACAACTACAAGGTAGTTGTGATTGTACTTAAAACAATTCAAACTTTAATCATCATGTTGTCATTCTCCACGCAAGTTTAGAAGGGCAATAGTAGTTTTGCTACTACTAGTAGTTGTACAATTATTTTTTCAGCAGTGTATACTTCTGAGATATTTTATATAATCAGACCTAAAGTAGAAACGAGATCATTAATGAATTACCGATTTCATTGTGATCTGAATAATTATGATCTGCGATAAGTTTATTAGAGAACACTTATATAATATGTTCTGCCTGGGTTTTCTACGATTTACTTATGAAGTTTATGACATATGTATGAAATGTAGTTTGGTTTTTTATTTATCCTAAACCTGATATCTACAGATAAAACCTTTAGATTTCTTTAAGTATTTTGATGGAATGATTAGTAGACCATCAAGGTAACCGATAACCACAACATAACCAGGAATAATTTACTTTATTAGACAACGGCTGTGAGAGCCTTCTATTATTCTATTCTATTAGACAAATTCTATTATGTTGAACTTAATACCTTAAATAGAGAAATATACTATATATACTATATAAATATTTATAATTTGCAAATATAACATTTTCCATTTAAAAAGAAAGTTTTGGTTCGTTAGGTGATACTAAGCCACTCCATTCCAAGAACCAATTAACACTTTTCTTGATTAACACTATATACATACTTATATAAGTACTGTATATTTATATAAGTACATAATTTTATATAAGTTTAACACACATGAACGTACATATATAAGCAATATACGGGTTGAGAACGAAATTATCTGTTTTGCAATATTAATGAATATAGACGTTTTATATCTTCCTTAGGTCAAAACAAACATGCTCTCAGGGAAATTAAAAACAAGGAAACCTTTAAGAAAGACGCAATAAATAACAGACAAAATTAATGCCTAGAGAGTGTAGGGTCTACAAGGAAGATGAAGAGCATACAGATTACATATTATCAAGTGTTTCAGCGAAATGGGAATACATTCAGTAGACAGATAAGATATTTATTTATACAGCTCATGTTAAAAGATATATACTTAATTAAAGCACATTTTACGGGATGAAAGACAAGTGTAGCTTGCTTTGTTTCAATGAATTTTAATTAAGTGTGACATATTTTAATATTCTGAGATAATCATGGAATCCCTAAAAATAGATCCACATTAGCTGTATATTCAACAAAACTTTACTCTGCGTAAGCAATGAACACAATAGCGAAGCCATGCAATTGATACTTAGGAGAAAAAATGGCCATAAAAGAAGCTTAGAAATATAGAAAGTAATTTAAGTTTATCTTTTATGAAACTGAATGGTTTACAGTATTAACATTAAATGTTAAGTAACTTTAACGCAACTTTACAGTTACGAGAGAACAGTTTTAAGCAATCTTGAAAAATATATAATTTATTTTATTTGATATTATTCTCATTGTCAATAACTTACAAGTCGGGAATCGAGAAAAGAACCACCAAACCGCAAAGTGGTTATCACGTGGTTCCCGAATAGCAAGGCTATTACATAATCGCTGTAGGAAACAACTAGTCCTCGGGCAAAAGCCCCGCCAGGCATTGAATTATAAATGACAGCGATGCTCGAACCCTTCTCGTGTTTCTGCACGACCAGAGTTTTTTTAAAAGGGATCCCGCCACGGGTAGGATTCGACATATGTCCCTGATAGAATCCGAACGACAGACGGCTGTTTCGAACTTATTAGTTCTCATCAGTAATGTACACGGTACGCCGATCCAGGACAAATGCCGAAACAAATCCGTGGGGTTTTCATCTAAATCGATAAGATCTATGCCTGTAACTTACATGTCAGGAATCGAGATCGAGATATCATTGTCAGTTTAAGTTCAATTCAACCTGAAGCTCTATCACCAAGTTCTAATTACCTACCTCTATAACTTTTGAATTCAACTTCCTTTTATTAAAAAGAAACGAGACAATATAAAAATGAGAACGGAAAATAAACGATAAACAGTTACTACAGCAACTGGGGGTCTCTTTGATCACAAACTTCTATCTAATATTAACTTTATTTTCGTCCTTTCTAGACATACTCACTTCCTGTAAAAAAGTTTTAGAATTATGTTAAATAGAAATGAGAATGTTTAGAAATATATTAAAATTAACATTGGAAATTCAAATATGTTATATCAGCATAAAAATATATTACAATTAAAAGTTTAAATAGAAAAAAGAGAACACAAATGTTTGCAAATTTAAACTTTTATTTTTAAGTAGGAAAAGGAAATTAAAGGAAAATAGATCGATCAGCTTTAGCGTTAAATTCTCGATATAAACTAAATAAGAACCGCCGCTGTATATTCAACAAAACTCTACTCTGTGGAAGCGATGAACACAATAGCGAAGTCATGCAATTGATACTTAGGAGAAAAAATAGTCATAAAAGAAATTTAAGATATAGAAAGTAATTTAAATAGAAAGTAAGTTTTCTATAAAACTGAATAGTTTACAGTATTAACATTGATTTGTAATTACAAATATTAAAGTGTGTAAGATAGAGGTAATTTTCATCTACGTCTAAATACTTAGTTGTACTTACGACAAAGTATTTAATTTGTGAATTTTCTATAGAGTTATATTAGTTAAATTATTATTTGTTTAAATATTCAAAAAAAGAAATTCAATGATATGCATGGCGATTGTATACCAGGCAATTAATCCTCAATAACTAATTATTTTACATGTAATTTCTTCTATTATATATTCTGTAACTATCCCAAGTTCATTCAGAAATTTCATAGGGTTAAATCGTCTTGTTGAAGCCATGGGAATTTCAGATTTTTTCAGATAGAATCCAATAAATTGCAGGAAAAGGTTATAAATATTTCATACCATTTAAATTATATTTATATTAGTTATAATTGAAATAATTCTAATTGACCGGCCAAACGGACACCAAGAAACATGTAATCTTTAGGTGTTCATCAAAAAGTGTTCTCCTATTTTTGGAACTTCATCAGTGGGTCCAACCCCTTATCAACGTTCTCTAAGTAATTATCTAAAATAATGCGTACAATTTTAAGAAAAAAAAAGAAAATTCCTCACAGGTAGGATTCGACATCTGTCCCGGATGGAAACCGAACGACAGACAGCTGTTTTGAACTTATTAAATCTCATCAGTGCCGTACACGGTACGACTATACAGGACAAATGCCGAATCAAATCTATGGGGTATTTATCTAAATCGATACGATCTATGACAGCAACTTATAAGTCAGAAATCGAGAGAAGAACCACCAAATCGCAAAGCGGTTATCAGAGTAGTTCCCGAATAGCAAGACTATTACGTAAACGATATAGATAACAACTATTCCTCGGGCTAAAGCCCCGCCAGGCATTGAATTACACCTAACAGCGATCCTCGATTCCTTTCTCGTATTTCCACACGATCAGACAAGTTTCAGAAAAACAAAACCTGCCACAAGCAGGATTCGACATCTTTCCCGGATGGAAACCGAACGACAGACAGATCTTTGGAACTTATTAGTTCTCATCAGTGCCGTACACGTTACACCGATCCAGGACAAATGCCGAATCATGCAGAGCCAATGGATCGAGAATCGCTTTTAGGTGTAATTCAATGTCTGGCGGGATTTCCGACTTATAAGTTGATGTGTATAATTCAAGATTCTTCGTACTGTGGAATATACTGAAATTTGTATATTACTTTTCCGCACTCAACTATACTAGCGGAAAAGTAATGTAATCGTGTAAAGAAAAATGGAAACGAAATTTTTTTTTCGTTTATTTTTCGTTTTTCAGCCTAAAAACAAAAAAATGGTTTTTAAAAAATTGTGTCTGTGTATGTCGTTGTCGACATTTTAAAAATTTCTTGTTAGCACAATAACTCAACTAATTCGTATCGGATCGATCGGGTTTTGACTGATTCTGATCGGGGACGTCTCCCAGATGACATCTATTGATTTTGAGGTGGATAGCACACACCACCCCCTCCCTTAGGTCTATTTGAGAATTTTTTCTTTGTTAGCACGATAACTCAACTACATTGTGTCGGATCGATCGGGTTTTGACTAATTCTGATCGGGGATGTGTACCAGACGACACCTATTGATTTTGAGATGAATACGACACACCCCACTCTGTCCATGGGTAATGACAAAGCACGATGGTGGACTATTTGAGAAATTTGTTTCGTTGATACAATAACTCAACTAAATTGTATCGGATTGATCGGGTTTTGACTGATTCTGATCGAGAACGTCTCCCAGACGACACCTATTGACTTTGAGGTGTATAGGACACACCTCATCCTGCTACGGGTGATGAGAAGACATGACGGTGGACTATTCTAGAATTTTTTTTTGTTAACACGATAACTCAACTAAATCATGTCGTTGGATCGATCGGGTTTTGACTGATTCTGATCGAGAACGTCTCCCAGATGACACCTATTGATTTTGAGGTGGATAAAACACACTCTACCATCTTCGTGGGTCATGAGAAGTCACAATGGTGAACTATTTGAGAATTTGTTTTGTTAGCGCTCAATTCAATCGTGTCGGATCGATCGGGTTTCGACTAATTCTGATTAGAGACGTCTACCAGACGACATCTATTGATTTTCAGGTGGATATGACACACTCCACCCTGCTCATGGGTCATGAGAGAGCACGAGGGTGGACTATTTGAAAAAAGTATAACTATCGCATAAAACAGATATTCTGTATTTATATGTTGGTTTATTTTTTCTCCGCCACTCTGTTTCGAGACAGATATGTTCTACGTGCGGAAAAGTCCGTTTTAAAGCTGTTTATTTTATTTGTGTTAATACTGGGTTCTTTTACAAGATAGTATAGCTCATCCTATGCAATATGGCAGTGAATCCAGAAAATCGAAACCAGTACATAATCTTATGTTCCTCAAAATGAAGATTGTTTATGTGCGTTAAATAGTTGTTCCATCTACGCATCTGTTACGGCTGGTATTATTTCTACAAAAAACTAATACTGTTAGCCAAAATCCACATAATGTGCAATAGTACAATATTAAAGTTCTATTAATGAACTATAATTAATTGACTAATGGAAACATTTTCTTCCATATACATGAATAACACCATATGTCGGAAACTCTCAAGAGTAATAATAATTAAAGTAATAATAGATGTAGAATTTAATTTTCAACATAATACACGGATTTAATTTTAAAAGTGAATAATAGGGCATGTCAAAGGACATCATATCAGATAGGTGTATGTGCCCTTGCATTTATAAGCTCTTATATTGAGTAATTACTCTTAGATGATTATACAAATAATTACAATTTGAATATTTTAATTATTTTACAATAATACTAGTGTGATATGAACTTCTACTACATAGTAGTAGCATTCAGTAACTTCAAATTTATTTTTATCTTAACTTATTTTTATCATTTTGGTACACCCTTCTGTTATGATTCTCGCGATATGAATTAAGTCCTACCCCAGCAGCATTGAAGGTGCTCCATCTGAGACCAGAACCACCATTACGTGATTTGTTCTAAACAAGCGATATACAGTTAAAATCATTTTACACTAATTTTACACCAAAATATTGTATATTGTCTTTATAGTCCTTCCCATCGCCTATAGCAACCAAATAGTTCCTAGGTTACGTCTAAGTAACTTTCGGAATATTTGATTGGTATATCGTAATTAAGTCAAATTACTTTACAGTGAATTTTATAGTAACAATAACAAGGTGTTACCTTATTAGTCACATACAAGTTTATAGAATTTTAACGTAGGCGTAGTTCCAAAGGATCAGCTACATTAGCTTATTATCCTTTACATCATGTCGCAAATGAAAATTTTGCTTACATGACTCATAAACATTTATTCAAAGTGAATTTCACTAATCAATGCACACCAAAATAACGATATACTCATTTTTTAAATATACACCATATTTATTTGGAAATATTGGAAAATAGTATGTTTCATTATAAATATACGTCATATTTGCGAAATATTGAACGCCATGATATTGAATGTTATATTTGATAACTGCTGTGTATTTACACTGTTGTTTAAAAAATAGTATTGTGTATTTAACACAAAACAAACATGAAATTAATCCTTAATTGTACTTATTTAAATAACAATATTTTAGAACACCGTTTCCATACTTTTTATGTTTCTATGCTTTTTTGATGTAATTTTTAGGAAACAATTTTTTTAATATGTATTATTCTTTATTTTTCCATTTATTATTATCATATTTCACAGAAAAATTGTGGAGATATAATTTTTGTACATTCAAAACCTTTAAATAGTCAATGTTGTATTTATCTGTAACACTGCAGGCATTATAAAAATGTAGGGTAATAGAATAGCTAACACAATAGTTAATACATTCATATACATAGAAAATTACAGTAGAATCCTTTTTAGGATGGAGATGAGATGTACAAGGATAAGATGTAACGCATGTCTCAGTTGGAACTGTAGGATTTGAATTGCACGCCATTTGTGTTCTGTCAAAGACAGGACGTCAATATTCAACGACTATCATCTACGAACCATACGACGTCAATCTACTGCAGTTCAGCAACGAATATTTTGTGTTTTATAAATGTGGGCGATCATTTACAGTTGGATTAAAAAAAATTATATTAACAAAATTCAAATTTTGATAATTCAAATAAGTTGGATTAACAAAATTAGAACAAAATAAAGAATCTACAAAGATAACAGTTCGTAACTCAATCAATAAATTTAAAGAGACGGGTTCTGTTAGTGATGAGGTAACACCAGTATGTCCTCGTGGTGGTCGGTTAAATGAAAATATTGCAGCAGTGTAAATGGTCTGTGACGTTTAACTGTTGTGTCAACTGAATTTTGTATGATTATAGATGCAGAACTTTCTTTAAAATCCGATGCGTGGTGGCTCTTGACAAATTCAATTATGATGTAAAGTTCATAAATAATTATCTACAATGATACGTACAATTTAAAATTATTTACATTTACATCAATATACGAAAACTGAATATTTAATTTCCGTAAGAATACCGAATAAGTATTTTTTTCCGGGATACAACAATAAATCCAGGAAAATTCCCGGTATTATTGTCACCTAAAACTAAAACTGTCAGCTGTAATCCACATATCATAATGAAGTATTGAAATTCTATTAACAGACTTTAATTAATTAACTGTGTAATGGAAATATTCCCCATCATACAACTAAATGATGCCATACATCGATTGCAACTTAATAATTAAATTAGTGATTAATATGGAACTGAATTTTCAATATATTCTATCAATTTAATTTCAAAAGTTAGTAAAATGGCATGTCAAATACACAGCTCAAGAAGTATACATATTATATGAATTGGGTGCATGCAGATATATTTCTGGTACTGTCATTATATTTAATTTATTAGATGTAATCAAAATTAGGAGTACTTCTTCGCCAAAAGAACCCTAAACGATTACAATTATTATAATTTAAACCGCGAGAATAAAACATTATTATTAATTTACTTCATAAAAATCTTCCAGAACAAATGTCATAAAGGAATTCAAAACGGAAAATTGAAAATCCAGCATTTTATCTTTCTAAAAGCGATTACCTTTAAGTATTTTAAAACCGAATAAATATCCTAACCCATAAATTCACAGGGATTTATGATTTGTACCTAAGTTTATGCCAAGAGTTGGATTTATGAGTTTGAAGTTGCCGCTTACGTCACTTAAGTAGTGAGAAAGTGAAGAAGAAAAGTTTTTATTTCTTTTACGATGCCCCTTTGAATACGTCGGAAGTCCCAAACCACAGCAGCGTAGCTGGCATATTTGGTGTATTCTCACCCTCGCCTATTATTACTTCAATGTATTATCCATTGTAGTAGTAATTAGTTCAGATATGCTGCTTGCATGCAGACAATAGATAAAATCAGTATTTTTTGATTATAAAGATTTTCTTCTACTTTATGTGAATATATACAGAAACAATTATTATACAGTCTATTTATAACATTGAACATTAGTTTCCTATTAACATGTCTTAAATGTAACACATTATACGTATAATTAAAGACATGTATCCACCGAGATATTAAAAGTTATCTTGAATAAATGTGGTTATGAATTGAAAAATATTCATCACAGTTTATAACATTTTTTTGAAATAATTGCCAAAGTTTGTCAAGTTATGTACCGTACTGAATCATAAATGATGTTAATATGTTATTAATTAATGAGATTAATGAGAATAATATGAACTACGGGTTTAAAAATGATAAAAATGATAGACTAATAAAGTTTTTATTAACTAGAAAGCCGAATTATTAAGAAATCAGTGGCAGTACACAAGATGTCTATGATGATCTGTCGGAAAAAATATTTGATGTTACTATATTCTAAAAAAATAAAACCTGCCACAGGTAGGATTCGACATTTGTTCCGGATTGGAACCGAACGACATACAGCTGTTTCGAACTTATTAGTTCCCATTAGTGCCGTATATAGTACGCCGATCCAGGACAAATGCCGAATGAAAGTTGTGGGGTATGCATCTTTATCAATTCGATCTATGTCAGTAAGGTATAAGTCGGAAATCGAGGAAGGAACTACCAAACCGCCAAGCAATTATCAAATAGTAGTTCCCGAATAGCAAGGCTATTACATAATCACTATAGGAAACACCTACTCCTCGGGCTAAAGCCCCGCCCCCGCCACTTATATGTAGATTGATTTTGAGGTAGATAGTACACACTACTCCCTCCCTTGAGTCTATTTGAGAATTTTTATTTGTTAGCACGATAACTCAACTAAATCGTGTCGGATCGATCGGGTTTTGACTGATTCTGATTGGGGACATCTCTGAGACGACATCTATTGATTTTGAGATGGATAGAACACACTATACCATGTTGATGGGTCATGAGAAATCACAATGATGGACTATTTGAGGTTTTTTTTTATTAGCACGATTACTCAATTAAATCGTGTCAGGTCGATCGGGTTTTGATTTATTCCGATCGGGAACGTCTCCCAGATGACACCTATTAAGTTTGAGATGGATATGATACACCCACCCTGTCCATGTGTCATGAAAAAGCACGACGGTGGACTATTTGAGATTTTTTTTTGTTAACACGATAACTCAATTAAATCATGTCGGATCGATCGGGCTTTAACTGATTCTGATCGGGGACGTCTCCCAGATGACATCCATTTTGAGGTGGAGAGAACACACTCTACCATGTTCATGGGTCATGAGAAAGCACAATGGTGAACCATTTGAGAATATTTTTGTGAGCACAATCACTCAATTAAATCGTGTCGGATCGATCGGGTTTCGACTCATTCTGATTAGGGACGTCTACCAGACGACATCTATTGATTTTGAGAAGGATAGGATACACGCCACTCTGTTCATGGGTCATGAGAAAGCACGAGGGTGGACTATTTGAAAAAAGTAAAACTGTCGCATAAAACAGATATTCTGCATTTATGTGTTGGCTTATTTTTCGCGGCCACTCAATTTCGAGATAAAGATGTTCTACGTGCGGAAAATTCCGTTTTAAAGTCTTAAAACTATTTATTTTTTTATGCTTTTGTATATGTTATGATTAATGATTTTATATTCTTATGATTACCAAACATGTAACTACAAGTATACTTACTGTATACAAATAGTAAATAAAATTCTATTCTGTTCTTATCCTGATATTAGTCGACATTAATGACTATATACTAATTCTTGTGAAGTGGGGATATATTATTTATAATTCAATATTATTGTCTCATTCTTATCAGATTATAGGAGTAGACATAGTATATAAAATATACAAAGTTTTGTTGAAATCTAGAATGCGGAACACCTTTAAAAAATAATATATTTTGAACCTATTACTATTTGTTTATGAAAATCTTTTTACCCCTATCCTGATTGACGCCACATGCCATATAGTAGTATAAAATAGAAATACTATACATAGTATACTTACGAAGATTAGTTGAAATCCCTTTCCCAGAACACCTCTTAAAAAAATAATATCTTGTGTAACTATTACTATTCGTTCATGATTTTTTTTTATTTCCCCTCATCCCCGTTAGCACTACATGCCATAGAGTAGGACAGCATAACAATAATCTACATAGTATTACATAACTGTTTGGTTGATATCTATAACGCGGAACAACCTTTACAAACATAAAATGTTATTTATCTGTTTACAGGTTGTCAAAAAAAGGAATAAGCATGAGATCCTCAATATAGGTCTCAGTGGGACTGAGTAAAGACTAGGCTATTTACTGGATATCTCGCGGGCGATCCGATGGCGCGGTTTTGAGACTTGCTCCTATTCTTGACAACCTGTATAAAGGGGCATATTTTTATGTACTTTTGTGACCATTAAACAAATCATCATTGATACAGTGATATTAAAAAAATGCAAGTTTACTATACAGCACTGCATATATTTTATCTATTTCATAAACATTTGATTCATTAATTTCTTTAATACATTCTATACTATAATCAATTATTATTACAATAGATTCCTAAAAGATATTACAAACGACATCTAAGTTTTCTATATAACTACTTTCGTTATACTTTTGTTGATTTTAATATTCATTTTTTTCTATTCACTTATTAATTAATTAACTATTTGGTAGGTAATTTAATATCTCTTTTAAAATACATTATAAAATATCAATCGTTTGATACATCAACTGATGTGACAGCATTTATTTGTCTTTATCGTAACTAATAACAACAATGGAATAATAATAAAAATATAGTAATAAATAATAATCAAAATAAATAGCTCTTCTAATTATTCTGAAAAATTTTTTAAAGTAAAAAATTATATTCTTTAAATTGAAATATAAATATAGATGCAGTTAAACAAAAACGTTGTAATATATGAAGATAATAAGAAGCAATAATTATGTATATATTTTGGTACAGAACAATCTCTATTACATTCTATTTATATCCAATGTGAATGTTTTAACGTGTTAATTATTTATGATAGCGAATTCATTTCGATTTAATAATAATAAAATCAATGCCCCTCTCTATAAGAACAGAAAATCAGTTTCCAGTTTATATTCGAATTAAATACAATATATTCATACAAATTATGAATATATTCTGTGTAGTTGAGGAAAATATACAAGTATTACATATAATTAAACTAGATAATCTTTAAAAATATATATTTAGTTAATCGTTACGAAATATTTCTATATGATAGAGATTTTTCTATTCTGTACAATTTTATGTTTTTATATGGCTGTAATAAATATACCTATAAATATTTGATAGGTGTTATATAAGACAATTTATTACACGTATATGGGATAAATTGGATAGTACTGAACGATGGCTATTATTTATTTATTATTAAACGTTATAGCCCGAAAAATGTTTTTTCGGAATGTTATTATTACTGTTATAAATCACTTCTAATGGAAACGCAACATAAAGGATGAGCTACAATATTACAGTTATTATGATGCACTAATAATTCATGTTTGTAAAACTTTAATTAATCAATAATATATGTCTTTATTAGTAGCTGTTAGACCATCAGCTGTAACTATTTTATATCAATGAAATATCGTTGTATTACAGGTTAATAGTCCATAGTAGTTACGCACTTTATGTACTAATAAAATATCTAAACTTAATAGCATGTGTATGTGTGTATGTCGTCTATCAGTTTATAAAGAAATTGATGAGTTTGTTGACCATTATAGTGAACGAGGTAACCTCAAAATAGGTAATTCAACAGAGATATCCTATAATCTGGTATAGTTATAGCATACATTAATAAATAATAAAAGTCGTATTTTTGAGGTCAATTGCAATTGTCTGTTTCTTTAGGAGGTTAATTGCAGTGCATACAGAACTTAAAATACACATTTCTTTTTCGCAACAATTCAATTCAAATGACTTGAACTTATGTAGCTCTCTTATGTTGTTCAGTTCATGTACCCACAGCATACATGAGCTCACACCTTCTTTGAGTAATATTTCGTATGAGTAACATGAAGTTCCCTAAATCGCGATTTTGAAATCGATTGTCCGCTACCTCCTAAATATTTATTTATTATGCCAGTTTACTATACTCAGTTTATTATACTTGGACATTCAGTAATTTATATGACAATTTTAGTTGACATGCAGGAGGTGACTCATTGGCTTTCTCTTGTGAATTTTATCATTAACTTCCAGGTTTCTGCTTATGAGCTAATTTAAAATCTAGTCTTTCGAATCATTCCAATCAACGTTTAAGTCTACGGTTACCAATAAGTCTTCTATGAAGTTGTGTCATCAAACTGTTTGTATGAACACTTACTCTTTGTAAGAAAGTCTCATTGTGATTCTTTATTTCTTGTTTTACACTCACTACACTAGGTCGAAACTGACGATTTCACTTGGAACGAACCATGGGTCATCTACGATTATTCGCAGCAGTTTGGACTGAAATCTTTCAAGTAATTTAATATTGGAATTGAAGACTGAGCCCCACAGTTGGAGATCATGTGTCCAGATGGGTTTTAGAATTCTTTTGTACATCATGAGTTTATTGCTCAACGTAAGTTGTGACTTTTTTCCAATAAGCCAATAAAGTTTGCTAAGTTTTAGTCCCATTTGCTTTCTTCTTCTAAATATGAACCTCATTTATATTCATGACTTCCCTTCTATAATACTTCGATGGTGTCCTTCCGATTTACAAAATCTCAAATATCTGTTAAACTATTGAGAGTAGTACAGATACTTGATATATTTTTGTTAGTATTGACTTTTTGATTAAACTAGATTTAAGACATAGAGAGGTGAAAACCTAGATGCAGCGACAAAAGTCAAGAGAATAGCCAGCCTACAGAAAGTACAGAGTCTAAAATCTCTCGATGCGTGTTTCGCCAATGAATTATCGCCGTATCAATTTCGCCGTCATCAGGATTTGGTTAAAAATAAATTAAATGACGTCTAGGCCCGATTATAGTTTTTAACATATTTAAGTATAAATAAGGACTAGAGATAGTATAAAAGCTAGTTCTAGTCATATCGTGATGTTGACAATCTAGATAGGGAAACCATCTGAAAATATTGTCCCTTGTATTTTTCATCATCAAAACAAAGGTTCATCGCGAATTAAACATATTATTTACTGTAAATTCCCATAAGGGAATTTACAGTAAATTCTTATGTCTGTAAATTCCCATAAGGGAATTTACAGACATAAGAATTTACCACATTCCATATCAAATTGGTATAGAGTGTCATTGGTATAGAGTGGCATTAAGCCTACATAATTTAACACATTCTATACCAAATTGGTATATAGTGTGGATCTATACGAAACTGATGTAATTTGTCTTTGAACTCTAAACATACAGTTCACGCACAATGTAGTTAAGTTCTGTAAGTAATTTTTCTTGGTATAATAAAATATATACCATATATTGACAAACACTTTAGTGGAAATTGGTTATTCACTTATTATCATTACCACTTTATTGGAATCCGTCAGTCATTGACGGATCCAAAAACTGAAAAATCAG
Source organism: Rosalia funebris (assembly GCA_037954035.1). Classification (NCBI taxonomy): domain Eukaryota; kingdom Metazoa; phylum Arthropoda; class Insecta; order Coleoptera; family Cerambycidae; genus Rosalia; species Rosalia funebris. The sequence continues at coordinate 1,066,928 of JAZFAV010000005.1, read as the reverse complement.
TCGAACTTCAATATCTCGAAAGCAAATTCGATAGAAAATATGAGCTTTGTCAAGTTCTTCTCAACAATATAAAAGAGAAATCGATTACATCATGATGAAGAACCTCTTTATTTTTACCTACATTACTTCCTGTGGTCTACATATTTAATGTAGTTAGCGAGTTATTTTACGAGAATTGAATTTACATAATTTAACACATTTTCATTGCTGTTTGTGACTGTGTAAAATCAACAATATAAACATGGATATATCAAAAGCAAGGGCGGTAGAAGATGTAGCTTTTCTTAAGTTTGTTTTTAAAATATAGAAAGGAAATTGAATATGTCATGATGAAGAGAATCATTATTTTGTCTATATATTTCCTGTTATTTATATATTTCATATATAAATATTTCATATATGAAATGATTCATTTCATGTGAATTAAATTTATATAGAATATTAGTTAAATTTAAATTTGATGGACTAAATAAAAATACGTTGGTATAATTATTTACATACCTTCACAGATATACGGTATATCGACAAATCCAAAACACGGAAAATCAGTCAGGCCAAAAATGCATCGAATTACGAGTATGTTGTTAACGAGTTATTTCACGGTAATTAAATTTGTATAATTTATATAATTTTCATTATTGCTTGGCTGTGTGCAAAATTAACAATAATTAGGTTATAGTAATTTTAGATAGAAATAGATTTTTTTTCTAAAACAATTTTTCATAATTAAAATATTCATAATATATTCTGAATAGGTTTAATTATTCCATAATTAACGCTGTTTAAAGTATAAATCACATTTATCTATGAAGAAAAAACTATTTAAGTATTACCTTAAAATTATGCGTTGCAAATAGATGCCAAAAGGTAAAGCATACAATAAATATTTTAAACATTTCTAAAAATAAAAATATAAATCACCTCTAATAAAATCACAGCCGTATTTGTTTTTAGCAATTTCAGTAAATCAAAATGGAATAAACTTGTTAAAAATACATTGATATAATTATTTACATATAATCACAAATACATGAGGTATCGACGGACGAAATTTGGACAATAGTTGAGACCTAATATCGCGAAAGCCATATTTTCTGGATTTTGTCAAATTTTTCTCAAAAATACAAAAAATAAATCGAATGCGTAATTATGAAGAGAATCATAATTTTATCTATATATTTTTTGTTGCCTATATATTTTGTGTAGTTGACGAGTTAGTCCACTATTATTAAATTTGTACAATTTAAATAACCTGTATTATTACTAATGGTTATACGTAGGATCAATTTAAATTATTTTTGCCATATTAGTATTTCAAATATCATTTAAAATAGTGTCTAATTCAATAGTCCAGACTTAAATTTAATATTTGGCTTCTAGGTCGACAATTAAAACTCTGTCTCCGCAACAAAATCCTGCTATAGAAAACCATGTTTATACCTATATGAGCTTACGAGTTTCATCTATGGAGTTGCGCAAAACTGAACACCATTCAAATATTTCAGTCTAAAGTGCTAAGTTCAATAGTAGATGCTCCATGATACGAGTATATAAGTAATCAGATACTTCACGATGATTTGGAGATTCATTTTAACATGAACAAACATGTCAAACAACGTGAAAACGAGCTAGCAGAAGAGCTCTTCAACAATAGTCTGACTACAAGAAGACTTACTAGAATTGGCCGAAAATCTAATTGAAAATTAAAATAATGTAAAATAAGAAAAGAAATCATTGGATCTTTTCTTTCCACATACAAAACATATAAACATACTTAATATTGTAAATTAATGCAGATTGTAATGCAGAAATATAACAAAATGTCAAGTAAAAAAAATAATATTTATGTACTGGTCTTGCTTTCAAACATTCAGAGATCCTATATAGTACAGTCAACCGTGTTTTACTGCTTTATCGTTTCTGCTATCACACTCTATTTTCTGAAGTTTCTCACATTCATAGAGTCTTTTAATCAATAAATTATAATAATTAATCCGCTATTAACATTATTTTATATAACACTATTCTTATTTTCTTCAAAACTATTTAAAATCTACCAAGTCAGCAATGATATCCATGTTATTTGATTCTGGAAAAAAAAAGAATACTTCAAAATTGACGGGGGATGGAGGGAACTAAATAATATGAAAGTTCCGTTAATTTAATTCACGTTTTACAACTTTAATTTTGTGTTCATCATTTTTGGTAATACTTTTGTATTCACTGCCGAATTTCCATCAACCTGAAAGTGGCTCTAAATTCACCGACTCATAATTACAGGATGAAAATGTCCGCAGTATAATTATTTTGAGGCGCCGCGCGCCGGCAGTGAAGTTAAGAGGTAACAAAGCTGTAAAATGTACCAACTATTCAACTTTCAAGTAGGAGGTTTTAAATTTTACATGTAATAAAATATTTTTTATTAATTTACAACGATTGTGTAAGAATGTAAAAATTAATGAAATGATATTAAAGTTCTTTAGGAAATTTGGAAAAAAAAGTAGGTGTTAAAGCTCCGTCTTAGGCAATATACTTTCCTAATATGAAAGTGCACCTCCACCACAGCCATTAGTAACAAATTATCCACACATTTTCAGTCAAGTATACCATAAAATTATTTTTATTTCATTTGTAGGTCATATTAGAACAAGAAGTATTTACTGAAAAATTAACTAATTTTCATAAAAAAACATCTAGAAACCATACTTTATTCTTCCGAGTTTTGCTAAGAGTGTTTCATATTAGTATTTTTTCTCATATTATAAAGGAATAATGATGATGGCGATTCTAAAAAAATAAAATATATCAATATATATATGCGAAACTATGCTAACATGAATCTGGGTTATCATAATGTTGACTATCATAAGTTTCATGTTTCCTGTTTTAAAATATTAGTTTAATAAATTTCAATCAGGAAAATTCTAAGATATGTTATACATATAATTTACAAATAAAAGGTTAGTGTTTTTAATTAGAATAATAATTATTTTGATAGTGCACTACTCTAATGCAAGTAATGGAAAGATATTCACAGATACATTGACATATGTATATTCATAAATAACACAACAAACTATATACGCGCATTACGTAAACTCTACAACAAAGTATCATCGATAATTTTTTTTATTAAATATTTTTTAATGCCATATATTGGCTCATATTCTAATTATTCATTTATTTGATAATGCACATATCTATATCTCTCTAATAGTTTTCATCCTGCAGAAAAGTTATCAATAATAATGTTTTGAGCTTAATTAGGTACACAGAAAAGAATTACTTTTTATCAAAAAATCATTATGTTTAAAATGGTTGAGTTAAACAAAACATTTACATGTTGCCAAGTTTTTTTTTGTATATATGTAGTTAGTATATTATTAAAATAAGAAATAATATTATTAATTTAGTTTCGGTCTATTTATAGATTAAGTTTGAATCGAAACTTAATGTGGAAACAATAATCCATATACGAAATAGTTCGATCAATTATATTTTGAATTTATCTTACATAATATAGGACAGTCAGACGAGGCGATTTAGCATAACAGCACTGTTAAAGGAAATTGACGAATTTCAATAAAATATTTCCTTATATATAGTTATGTTGATGATAAAATCAGAGTAGTTTGATTTTTTATAGCCCTGTAATAGCCCTGTATTCCATTAATGATAGCAATAATATTAAAATTTTAACTGTGCAGCAGAAACTATTGTAAGTAGCTGTCGAATAGTAATTTACACTTTGATGACGCATAGGGTACCAATGAATGGCTTGAAATAGCAGAAAAATGACAAGACATTATATTGTCGGTGTATAATTTTTAGAACTTGTTTTTCACATATTATTCTCAAAACGTGCGAAAAGTTTGAAAATCGATCAGAAAATTACACTACAAATATAGTATTTTATAATTTGTTGAAATATTCTATAAACTTACTAAAGAGGTAATTAAATTTAAATTTTAATTAAAACAAAAATTTGTCGAGAAAATTAACAATAAAAGATCTATCAATTAATAATAACATAGTCTATAGTTCAAATAAACTAGTTAGTGACCGATTTGCACTAGAAGAGGTGTATTCAGCATTCACAATAATTTTGCGTTCGTACTTTTCTAAATAATTGCTATCGGTAGGTAAGTGTATTGGCTGGTACTGTGGATAAAGTAACAGCCATGGTCCTTATATTTAATATCATTTCATTAATGTTTCATACTGTTATTTAATGTTGAAGTTATTTTTTATGATTATATTTAATGACATTTAGTTTCTACCATAAAATATAATTCGTACAGGAAATTGAAAGGATCAATAAGATGTTCAGTGTGTACAAAAATATGTTGACATTATTTTCATTGAACATGTACATATAACCTAATCTCATATTTATATGTACCTAGAATATTCAATTGTACGTAAATAAACTATTTTCGTAAAGTATAATCTATACTTGAAGTACTCTATATTAAACAAATATATTTTAATGAATACATTCCATATTTTGCCAGGCAATCTCTAAATATATTGTGCAATAAATGCCACTACTGTCTCTAAGATATACTTTGTAGATAATACTGTAAAAATAAAAACTTTAAAGTTATTATATACATATGCACATTTCAATATTATTGGTATTTTGTAATTCCAACTCATTCTCTCAAAACTCTAGAACTCCATCCAGCACTTGACAAACAATGCTTCACACATTATAAAGTATACATTAGTATCTATTTACTTCTAAAATGTTCATAATATAATGAAATTTTGAACCTTAATAGAATAGTATCATTTATAATAGAGATGGTTTATGCACTAAATGCGGGAAAGCTGTATTTTCATATATTATTATTTTTATATTCCCTATTTTCCACATATTATTATCTACGAACATCTATGTTATATTTTAACTAGTTACTTGTTCTTAATTAGTAATTGGAAGTAAATAACTTTATATTAATATGTTTATTTATTTATCGTATTTATTTAAAAAACTTTGTACATTACTTTGTATATAAGTGCCCAGATACTTCACCGTTACAATATTGGGATTACTTAGATCAAGGTGGTTCTATTAATAATCTGCAATGAATAGTTTCTTTTTTGTTTTGTAATATTTCAACGAGTAAAACAAAATTAATCAATATAAAGAAAATGTATATGAGAGTTAACAATACTAATTTCTTATTCGATATAGAATCTTAATAATTGTAATCACGTATTTAATTAAATAATAACATTTTATTTTTCAAATTATGTACCTAAGTATATGTATAGTAATAATGTCAAATAAAAATATATTATTCACAATGAAATCAGAAATGTTGTCAGTGGATTAGTTCAGTTTTACTCACTATTACGTTCTCTTAATCTTTTCTCAAAATTATACAGCTACTTGGTTCGTAAATAATTGATGTAGACGTTCGCTGTAACTTTAGAGCTGCTTTACAAAAATAAACTTTACACTGTTTACATTTTTATTTAGGTTGATCCGTAAGACAACAAACGGTTGATATTTTATCCCCAACGCCTGGCTTAAAAATTAAATCCGGGATTTAAAGGAAACAACGTACTCACCGTCTTTTCCGGCTTTGGCATAATCCGACGTAAAAACAAGTGTAGCAAGAAGCACCACCCAAAAGAAGAGCATCTTCGAAGCGACCCTGGACATTCCGGAAGAGTTAAAATTGCAAACCACTAAATCCGCGCACTTCACTTTGAAACCGTGTACTCGAATACCGACATTATTAGTTATATTTACGATTAGTTTTAAACTGCGCGCGATACACTGGATGATAGTTTCACACTAACAAACATTAATAGACCACAGTACATTCCTAATCAAAGTAAAACGGTTTCACGTTAAACACTTACACACCTAAACAAATGTTATTTTTTTTATTTTATTAAGCAATCACAGGACGCTGTTAATAGAAGTGTATTTTTTAAGTATATTCTATCAGTTTCTTTGACTTTGAAATAGTTAACCGACCAACGCACGAATTACGTGAAGGTAAAATCAATCAAATTAGGAAACGCTGATGACGCCGTGGACATAGCACCCTACGTACTGACTCTGAGTTCTCGCCCCTCTAGAACTCCGGCGTCGGGGCGCATGTCTAGCATCCCTTATCCGTACCTGTAGTACAATAGGATTTACTTGCTCCATACAGTTTTGTAATGTGAAGTTTTTTCGTTTATGTCGAATAAATCTATGGCCCATGTTTCAAATGATTTGCGATTTGGAATGTTTGTTTGTAAATATATATCGCAAGTTAAAGTACGAAGTTTTCCTGTGCGCAATCCGGGGGTATTTGTATTTGTGACGGTTAAACCAATAAATCAAGTAGGTTCAGGAAGTATTAAGATTAAACGCAAAATATAATTCATGGTTGACCACAATAATATAAATGAGGTTAATTTATGTGGGGTGTTAGAGGCAAGAGGTTTACAACATAATTATTATTGTAAATTGTGGGCGTATATACGTATTGAACGAATCTATTTTAATATTTGATATATACCAAATTCCTTATAGTGAAAAATATTGATACAAATTTTATTCCTCGTATCTAGGCATTATAGTTGTAGTTTTATAGTCTATGTCCTATTACAGTTATACGTATATTTGAAATCTCAAATTATATCAATTTATGGGTTGAATTTATGTTATAAGTATCAGTGATCCTCTGCAATAAAGACGCAATTCAAGATCACATGTTTTTTTTAGTTTAATAGTGGATTATGTTGATTATAATAATATATTTTATGTCATCTCTCCAATTACCACATAACTACTAGGGTGCACATTTTGCTGAATATCAAGATTAGCTATTTCGGTTACTAAACACTGACATTTCTCAGTTATAATAAAAGCACTCAAAATCTGAATTAAAAAAATTTCTTATATAACAACAACGACCATTCGACACACAGGAATTTAACATTTGCACACCTAAAATTATTTTTGAATGGATTCGTGTGAGCACTATTACTACAAAAATCTATCTAAATCTAGAAATTTTGAACTTTTCCTTATTGCAATGCTACATTTGCTCTAATGCGAATAGGTTTCTTGTCATTTAAAATTTGTAATAGTTTTTACACCTCGTCTGCTATCTTAAGTCACCTAAGGATAATGAAATATTATGCAATTTATTTATGGTATTTAGTATGACGCCAGTTCTGCGTAATTACTGTGAATAATTTTTAAATTTGTTTTATTTTTACTACTTTTGCATTTATATAATATGATAAAAATTGTATCACCGAATATGATTACAGGATATACTCGTCATAGGGAAATTTTCTGCAATTCAGTCTTTTCTTAATATACTGAGTGAAGAATCGTATGTACCATTTTCTTGAAACACTTTATCTTTAGTACGTGGCGTAAAGCCTTCTTTAGTGGTTTCATTCTTGATTATTCTTAAACATTCAATAATGATTATGCGCAGACAACTACGATATTACAATTAATTAACTTGAATTTAAACTATTAACTAACTTGCGTGACATCATCAGTGACTTTTTTATAATTCATACTGTGGTTGGGGGTGGAGAACTATGCTAATAATTGGTGTCATTTTATACCTGAAGCAAGTTACACCTAGGAGAACTTGGAACTTCTCACTGAATATGAATGTGTTACTATTAGTTTTATATGTACATTTCCCCTTTACAGTCCGAAGCTTTAGGGGAAGTAAGTCGATATATGTATGTCCAACTATTCGCTTCTATTTGTCAATACAGAGATTACATACGTAATTATTTTACCACATGATTATCCAGTAATATGTATATTTCTGATTTAAATATTAATAGTACTGTAGTGCGCTGAATAGTAGTAGTGGTGTAGCTACTTTTCAGCGTCTGTAAAGAAATCGTCTAGAATTATTGACGAATAAATAATTGATCAATGATTATTAAGCTCAAGTTTTAAGCGACAATCTAAGAAAAAGTCATAAACACTATTTCATATTTAAATATTGTATTGCAAAATAAATGTAACGTAATAAATGTATACGTAATTAAAGAATATTATTATCAACAAATAGATTATCTTCTTATTGTCACAAGAACCTTTTTAGTAATTATCTACTTCACCCTAAAATGGAGATCGATATCATATTTATTGTTTCATTTTATCTATTTAACAATTTTTGATTATTATAACATCATTTCTTATTAATGTTTTAAAACTTCTTGTTAACTATTAAAATTTAAGACTTCCGTCCGATTTTTACATATTTTTATGTTTTTATATTTAATTTTTTCTTCTAAAATATTTAATTTTTTCTTCTAACGCATATAATTTATAATTCTCGCTAAAATTAGGGTGTATACATATAATATGTAAACCCTCGCCACTGCTCGCTGAAGGACTCCTTTCGGCTTCTTTCATAAGTTGCACATGTCCTGAAACGTCCCTTGAAAATTAATTGCCTTGTAATAGATATCTTATCGTTACCAATAGTGTGACGATTATATTTGTTTGGAACATGCTAAAATACTGAAGAGGATTTATAATTATTTAAAATTAAAATAGGCAGTTATTTATAACTTTTCTTTATAATTCACGTCCAATATCTTTTTGTATATAACTTTATGTCTTTTACATGAGAAAATAGTATTTTTTATGTATTCAAAATATTGGTCTATACTAGTTTATGTTTGTGTCTTGTCTTATACATATTAATTGTCTTATACATAATAATAAAAAAACTTGTAAATAGCTGGTTCTCCTATAAACATCTTCCAAATTTATTGTTTCACGACATTGAATGAGTTCCTTTGTGTAAATTTAATTATTGCAATTAAAAACTAGTGTGAAATATTTATTATTGTATTGTATTAATTAAAATAAGGGTTTAATTAAGTCTCCACCCAATTAAAATTTAAATTGTGTAATATTTGATTATGGGATCTCTCACTTCCATCCGAAAGAGTCGTACTACTTCCCATATCAGCATTAATAGTAAAATAATGTGATTAAGATGCTGATCTCATGTTTGAAGTTGATTAAAATGTACATGTTTAAGGAAATGACACGTTCAATATCAAAGATATATAATCTAAATAAAAATGCATATGTGATTTCTAAAATTTTCTCTATCATCAGTAACTCTGAATTTACTCATTGCGTTTCGTATGCACGCAAGTATATTAGCTTCTTTAGCTAAAAAAGTAATACATGCATACCATGCTAGTATAAAGCCAAATTTGCATCTCTCTAGTCGTGCTTCGATGCACGGTACAAAACTCACTGTGAAAATAATATTATCAATGCAAATTGATATCGACGAATTTTCAATTCGACACGATTCAGCAACTGATTTCAGGAGGTCAGTTATGTACTTTGCTGAATATATGGGGCTATATTTTAGTTTTATTGTTTGTTCAACTAATTTAACAATTTAGCAGCATTCCATATCGCACCCTTTGACAATAACTCTTCAGATTCTACACTTCAATTAAAATGAATGCGGTGTTAACTCCATGCACTTGTAAAAGTAAGGAGCGTAAATATTTTCAAGAGATACGAACTAATCATTTACGCTTTTTTATCTCCCTCCTAATGCTGTTAACTTGGAAATTCAGAAAAGGGAAATTGGCACTCAAACTAGTTTCGGTTAATTTACAGTTGTTGGGTGAAACTTATAGGCGATATAAACAAGTTGGAAATTATTCCGCTAAATTTAATTTCCTCTGTTGCAACTAATGTAGAAGGTAACGCGAGCGGCGTGGCTTTAATTGCTCTCGTGCAGAGGGCCATATTTTAGATTGTAGGTAGTCAAAAATAACTGTTGGTATTTTAAAAATAACGCGTAATAATAGTAAATTAACAGTAATTATACTCTTACTAGTAATATTACATTTAAATTGAATTACTTTAATTTTACTTTTTATAGATAAAATATATCGGTATATATAAATATTCTATGGTTGCAAAAAATATATTTAACATTTTCGCTTATAACTGTGTTATCTTTTTATCGATTTCTTACTTTTTAGTCTCATTTGAAAGAATTAAAGCTTACCTCCAAACTATGTTTTATAGAAATTTAATATTATAATCCTGTTTAAGAACGAAACGCATTCATTACTATTATTACCAGTACATTATATCTGACAGTTTATTTTATCTTAGTGGCTGGTATTTTCATAATAATTCGAGGGCTAGTTTGTAAAAATCTGTTAAACATTTACGAAGAAGTCAAGAATATGCAAAAATCTTTTTATCACACATATGCCTTAGGACTTGTCATCATTTTCAAAAAATTATAATTTAGCTACACCACTTAATACAATAGTCCAATTTATATCAACATCATTGAGAACTATAAAGCTTGAGTAATTATTGTGGTATAATTAATATGATAATTATCGTTGTGTACTATAATGGTATTAACAAATGAAGATAAGATTTTTATTAAAAATTTGGAGCAGAATATTGACAGAAAGAACATGGAAAACTATGTAAATAATAAGGATCTTTGTATATATCCAAATATTCCTTCTAGATTACGGATAACGTTTCTTAGATTAACTACAATTTTGTTAATAAATATAATAGATATTGACAAATGTTTATTAACAAGGAGTATTTTAAAAAGTATATTTTTGTACGTACTGTGTGGTATATTTAGTTAAAAAAAAATTAACAAATTAATCAGAACAATGTTCTGAAAAATAACAATTAGTACGCATAATAGCCATTAAATTAAGTATCCAAATTGTCTGCCATTCACCTCATAATAATACGTAGTTCTATAAATAAGAAACTGATATCCTTGTAAAATATTATTTAGCATTTCAGCGGTAATTAGTCTTATTTCAGTCTAAATTATGTCTTTTAGTACCTCGATAGTATTAAATCTATTAAAATTGTGACTCGACAGACAAAAATAGTCCCACGGATTTATATTCACGGTTGCGGGGAGGCTCTCTTAATAGAGCTTAATAGCTCCTCTTCTACTAATTTAATTACTGAGAAAGGAGGTTGTTTAAGTAATCGCACGCTATTCATGTAAAATAATGTTGTGACATGATATCATTTGGTACCATACTGACTGTTCTAGGAATAATAAAGCAAATGATGGAACTATATGTCATCGTAACAACCTCAGATACTTTTCAGGTACTACAATTGTAATACCAACAATTTTAGTTATACTAAAGTTGCAGAACCAACAATTCCTTCACACATATTAACGTTATCTCGAAATTATATGTATATCTCATTTATCATTCACTCATTTGAACTTATTACAAACTTAGTATTAAATATTGTTTTTCATAATGTTGTAATTAATTTGCTAAGGTATGTTTCAAAATAATTGTTATAAAACCTATAAAAATATTTAATGCATTATGCGTTAAAAAATATGTTTTAAATGGCATCATAAAATAAATGACAAAAAATGCGCTATAAGAAATAGCTATAGGAATAGAAAAAATTATTCTATTAATACATAATAGTGCAGCTTGATTAAAATATAATTTTATGTTTTGAGTGTTTTACTTTCAATGTACACAGGAGTAATAGCCTATGATTCATTTCCGTTCATATTTTATTTTTGATAAGAATTGAGTCACCGGCATTACACATAACGTAATGCCGCCATGAGTAATCCTATCATAATAATAATGGTTTTCCATGCATTTATTTAACTATAAATTAAATATGCACTCTTTCTAAGTAGATACAATTATTCCAGTCGGTCTTAGAGTCAGATCGCTGTTAGTTTCATACAAAATAAAAAGTTTTCGTGAACCTGTAGTTATTCTTCAAACAACGTTTCTTCCGAAACATCATTGGCGCAGTCGCGGTAGGATTTGGCAGTTGTTCCTGTGAAGCAGTCTATCGAAGACATCCAACCCCGGATTTCATCAGGACAACGTTGGTTTCAACCATTAAGCTGAACCAGGACCAGAAGAAGTCTACAGGCAGAAACTACACAGTGAGTAGAGTTCAATAGTTGTGTCTCGCCTCCTTTCTCAATCCTTTTCTGTGTCTCGATTTAAGTTGTTTACTCAAATTTACCGGACTAAGGCGTGAGCGCTCGCCTAACAGTCTTTCAATTGTTTAAACGATATACGCGACTCAGTAAGGTCACTTGCAAGGAAATTCCTATCGCTATCACTTACGTAGTGTGATAGTTTACGGAAACAAACCTTTAAAGATTAACTACCGTAGGATTAATTTTTAAAGAAGATTAATAATTTCGCTTACTTTGTGCGAGTATTATTAATGTTAGATTAAGTCAAACAAATCAATCAATCAATTCAATTTTGAAAACTTAGTTTTAAGAGTCAATCATTTTATAATAATTTCGCTTACTCTGTGCGAGTATTATTAGTTTTAAATTAAGTCAAATAAATAAATAAATCAACTCAATTTTTTAAAATTTAGTTTTGATAATCAATCATTTTTACCTTTAAGTACATATAAGTACACAGTAAATAATTAATTTACTTTGTTTTATGTCATCACATCACACACAGAAAATTTATCAAAATTTATCTGAACCTGAACTTGACCAATTAACCGCTGTACTTTCACAATTCAGTATAGTAAGTCCAACTGTAAAAAGTTCTGATCAATTCTTTTCAATAGAAATGTCTCTAGATTTGCAAAAAGTTCGTAACCTTTCGGAATTCATCCCTATTTTCAATGGAGATGAAACTAGACTTAAAAACTTTTTCGAAGCAGTAGATAATTTACTTGATTGTTGTCCCGCAGAAAATGAATTACATATTAGAGTCCTCCTAAGTGTAATAAAAAATAAAATCACCGGAAAGGCACAACAACTTTTAGATAATAGACCTGATATTTTAACGTGGCCTCAAATTAGAGATTTATTTTTTCATTTTTCATATTTATTTATTTTCACAAAATTTTAGCGATCATAAAAGTATAGAAACGTTCCAGTGCGAATTACAACAAACTCGCCTTCAGCCTAAAGAATCACTACTTTGTTTTGGGAATCGTGTAGTAGAATTAAAATCAAAAATAATTTCTAAAATTATGATGTCCCCAATACCAAAGGAAGAAAAACAAGGTTCAATTAAATTTTATGAGAATCAAATTTTCAATACTTATAAAATGAATTTGCCGTCACATTATGAAACTATGTTGCGTCTTAATTATAATATAAAAACTATAGAACATGCTATGACATTTATAGACGAACAAATAAAATACGATGAATTTAAAAACTTAGCTCTAGGTCATACAAAACAACATAATTTAAAACAAGTCCAACGACCTCCAGTCAAAACCAACTGGAATCAAAGACCATATTTTTCACAACCTAATTATTTTCAACAATCTTATCGACCTCCATAATCGCAACAAAACTTCCCGTCACAACAAATTAATATTCAAAGTCGTCCTGTAAATAGGAATTATCCAACAAACTCTCAAGTCTTTGGTAAGCCCCAAAATGGCTTTGCGCCATCTCAGCGACCTAATCAACCTGTGAACAAACCGACCTCTATGTCAGGAGTCTCTATACAACCTCGCTATAATCAAACTCAACAAAGACAAATGCCACCACGTGCGTCACAACCTTCAGGCATCCGTTTCCAAAATACTAGACAACCTAAGTATCACGTAGAAGAATTATTTTCTAATGACTTACAAATCACCACTCCAGACAACCAACCGGACTACTGTGACTACTCCAATCAATATTACCAACATGAAACATTCCCCATTGAAGAACGACAAGAAGTCGCCCCGCTTGAGTCAGGAAGAGAATCTAAATACAACGATTATTCATGGGAAGAACCTACAAATGAAGACAATGAAGAAAATTTCATCCAGGTACCTCAATAAATCTCCCCTACGTAAACCACGAGTTTAACAATATTTCAATCCCCTGTTCATTACCCTACATCTTAATTCAAAATCCTCCTCTTAAACTTCTTATAGATACAGGATGTTCAAAAAGTATCATCCGTCCTGACATTATTCAAACTAATTTCCCAGAATGTATTTATCAAGACACGACCAGATTAAAGACTTGTACTGGTCAAACAGATGTTCAATTTTCCGCCCAAATTCCAGCATTTGCAGAATTTAACTCTAATAAAACATTAGATGTCCTTCTTTTCGACTTTCACGATTTTCATGATGGTCTTATAGGTTTTGAAGATCTTACTGCTCTTAATCTAAAATTAGATTTTGAAAATCAAATTCTTTATAATAACTTCCCTCAAATTCATGTTTATATGCGAACTCCAAATGAAACTTCAAGGACTTATTCGATAAATTCGAATGAAATTATTCTAAAATATGTCCCCGTTGATATAACTTCTGGCAACGTATATATTCCTCAAAATTCGACTTCTACTTGCCTCATTCCAGAGACTATAACTACAGCAAAAAATGGCTTAGCCCTTGTCGAAATTCACAACTTGGAAAGTAGACCTACTCAAGTTGAATTCCCAGAGCCTTTAAATGTCTTGCCCCTTGATCATTTTAACACTTACGATTCAAAAACCTTATCCCCTTCTGAAAAACCTACAGATATTGCTAATCTTTTAAGAACAGATCACCTCAATTCTGAAGAACGAAATGCCCTTCTCTCATTATGCAATCAATATTCTGACGTATTCTATTATTCCGATGATAAACTTACATTCACCAACGAAATCAAACATCATATTAGAGTTTCAGATGAAACTCCTGTCCACACAAAATCATACCGTTACCCATATTGTCACAAACAAAAAGTCCAAAAACAAATTTCCAAATTACTCGATGATGGTATCATTCGACCTTCTTTCAGCCCATGGAGTTCACCTATTTGGATTGTACCCAAGAAGCTGGACGCTTCTGGCAACCGCAAATGGCGTATGGTCGTAGATTATAGAAAAGTTAATGAAAAAACCATTTCTGAACGTTACCTACTTCCAAACATCACAGATATCCTTGATAAACTAGGACGTTGTCAATATTTCACTACGTTAAACCTCGCTTTAGGATTTCATCAAATCGAAATGCATCCTGACAGTATCGAAAAAACGGCTTTCACCGTTGAAAACGGACACTATGAGTACACTCGCATGCCCTTTGGTCTAAAGAATGTCCCGTCCACTTTCCAACGAGTCATGGACAATATTCTTAAAAATCTTCAAAATAAAATCTGTTTCGTTTATATGGATGATGTGATAATCTTTAATACTTCCCTTCAAGAACACATCCAAAATTTAGAACTTATCTTTAAAATTTTCCAAAAAGCCAACCTCAAAATTCAACTCGATAAATCTGAATTCCTTTGTAGAGAAGTTGAATTCCTTGGTCATGTCATCACTCCAGAAGGTATTAAACCCAATCAAAAGAAAATTGAAGCTATTAAAAAATTTCCAATACTCAAAACTCATAAAGAAATTAAGTCTTTCCTTGGTCTGTTAGGTTATTATAGAAAATTCATTCCAGGCTTCGCTCGTATTACCAAACCACTAACGTCTTGTTTGAAAAAAGATGCCAAAACCATCCTTACCCCCGAGTACAAAGAATGCGTACAAAAATGCAAAGACTTGCTTTGCAATGTCCTTGCTTATCCCGATTATGAAAAAACATTTACTCTCACTACAGATGCTAGCAATTTTGCTATAGGCGCTATTTTATCACAAGATGGTCACCCAATAAGTTACTATTCTCGTACCCTAAATCCAGCCGAGTGTAATTACTCAACTATTGAAAAAGTGCTTTTAGCTATTGTTGATGCCACCAAACATTTTAGACCATATCTCTTTGGAACGAAATTTATTATCGAAACCGATCATCAACCCTTGCAATGGTTATTCAATCTCAAAGATCCCCATTCTCGCTTAGCTCGATGGAGACTCAAACTCATGGAGTATGATTTCGAAATTAAATATAAAAAAGGTAAACACAATCCCGCTGATCCACTCTCTAGAATCAGAATTGACGATTTGAACGCTATTGAAAATGAAAACACCGCCCAAGATTAACCAGTCCTAATACACATCCCCGAATTAAACGACCTAGAAATACTTTCAATGAATGCTCAACTAGGCAACCCCGAAGAATTTGACCAATTTATCTCCGAAATATCAAGAAATGAAAATCAAGATGTCACCACTGAAAATAATCTCCCGACACAAACTGAACCCGTGCAAACTATACAAGACTCAGACAATCAGACTACCCATACATCTCATGAAAATCCACTTTTTACTATGGAATATACTCCTAAGTCATTAAATTCTTATAGATACCAATATATAATTTCAGAAAATAATCGTAATATTAGTCATATTTGTTCTTACGAAAAAGTATTTGATAACCATTACAGATGGACCATAAGTCTTAAAAGTCGATCATCTGACCATGATGTTTTCAAATTTCTTATTCAATGGATTAAAAACATAAGTAACCATATACCTTGCTTTTATTTTTCTGATCAAAATGTTGAAACAAAAATTATTCGCGTACTTCAAAAATATTATTCAAGTTCCGTAATTAGCCGCGAAAAAGTCGAAGATATTATTAGTGAACAAAGACAACAACATATAATTAAATATATGCACGAAGGAAAAACAGTGCACCGCGGACAAAACGAAACTATTATAGCCATTCGAAAAAGATATTACTGGCCTAATTTAGGACAACATGTTAATATTAAATATATTAACACTTGCGAAACTTGCCAAACTTGTAAATACGACAGAAAACCTCAACATCCAAAATTTCAAATCACACCTACACCGGAAAAACCTATGGAAACATTACATATTGACACATTCCACTTTGACCATAAACAATTTCTAACAGTCATTGACCCTTTTTCAAAAATTGGACAAGCTTATCCTCTAGAAGCTAAAACAGGTATGTTAATTCAAAAGAATATACTCGTTTTCATTCAACACTATGGTTTACCACATAAAATAATTCTTGACTGTGGTAAAGAATTCAATAATGTCATGATCCAAGATTTTTGTCATTTACATAAAATTAAATTACATTTTACTTCCATTCAAGGCCATACATCAAACGCACCTGTTGAAAGGTTCCACTCGACATTAGTACAATCACTTCGTTGCCTTAAACGTGAAAACCCTAATGCCCCTATCGATTATTTGATGCAAATCGCCGTCTTAGGTTATAACAATTCGATCCACACAAATTTAAAACATACCCCTTTCGAAGTTATTTTTGGTCATCTTGAGAAACCATCTCCCTTCGAACTCTCCGAAGATGTAATCACTTCAGATTACATACAACAACATAAAGACCTAACAAAAGAATTGTATAAGAACATTCGTGACAACTTAGAAAAAACAAAAAGTAAACAAATTTCTAACCTGAATGAAAAACGTGACGAACCAGAAACAGTTCAACCAAATGAAACTGTCTTAGTTAAAACCAACCAAGCCGAATTTAACAAGGCTAAACCTCGTTTTCTAAAAACTCAAGCTATTCAAGACAAAGGCCCCGTTCTTTTAACAAAGCGTGGCAAAATTCATAAAAGTATTGTCAAACGAAAACGCAAAATTCCTTCATTAACGAAGAAAATCTCTTTACAGGCTGAGACATCACCTGACAGTAACAACACTGAACCACAGCCTTCAACGTCACGAACACAACAAACTGATAATATCCCTTCAACGTCACAGACACAACAAATTGACTATGACAGAGAAATACCGCGAACAGAAATCTCACTTTCAACTAGTACACCTAGTCCTCCCCATGCTTCTCGTCCTGTTACAAGATCATGTACACGCTCTAAAAACAAGAAAATTAACTAATCCCATATACTTTCTTAGACTTTCCAAACAGACCAGATTAATAAATTCTTACCACACCTTCATTCATTCGATTGATTAAAATACATTATCAACCAGTTTAAGTCAACTAAGCCATCAAATTGACTTAAAGAGAAAATATTGTTCTAAAAACAAAAATCGTATCGAACAACTTGACACTTTGTATAATTTAACAAATCAAAGACTAATCAACTTACAACAAAATCACGATATTAAAGTTAAACGAGGATTGATCAATGGTATAGGAACTATCCAAAAATTTCTTTTTGGCACAGCCGATGCTGATGACGATTGAACAAATTAATAATCAAATAACAATTCTTAAGAAAAATCAAAATAATCTAGTCACTGAACTAAATTTACGCACATCCCTTATGGATTCATTAGCACTAAGACTTAATAAAACATTAACAATAATAAATAATAATACTGAGAAAATTAACCAAGACATGGATTTATTAGAAAACCTAATTGTTGATGTAAACTGTCACCAACTCATGATACAATTAAGTCAAAATTTAAATTTCCTCTTAAATTTTATTGATAATATAGAAAATGCGATTATTGCCTCACATGCTAATCTTCTCCATAACTTTTTCTTATCAAATACAGAAATTCGCTATATCCTTAAACAAACGAAAGAACTGTACACTGAGAGTGAGCTCATACATTTAAAGGACATACAATCTTATTATCAACTTTTTCATGTAAAAACTATAACAAAAAATAATCAATTGATAATCAAAATTATTGTACCAACTTTTCAAAGAGACACCTTTCAAAGTTACCACCTGGTCCCTATTCCTATAAGAAACATCTCTCTTATACCACCCTTACCTTACCTGGTATTGAGCTCTACAAATCTCCACCTTTGGAAAGAGCAGCCATGTCCAACCCTCGAGGACAACAGTATTTGCAATGGTTTACCTACCTATTGGAATGACCACTGTTATCAAAAGTGCCAACAGCCTTCAAATTATACTTATGTTCTAGTTTCCAGCATATCGTCCACTGTCTTGCAAGTTGCCAAAGACAAAATCTTAGTCTTCCCAGATGAACCGACAATAGCCAGCTCATCCTGTGACAAAGATCAAATCATTAAATTGGATCAACCCACCGAAATTCAACTAGAGGCATCCGGTCCAGCAACCATCAATGGATACCGTTACTACTACGACAAATCCCAGCTAGACGGAATCAGCCCCCATTTACCCGAATTCGACATAGAAACAGAACCACACCTCCCTGCGATACATCTCTCGCAGATACCCTTGGAAAAGATAAGGAATTTACACGAGACCCTAAGTGCTCTTGAAACAGTGACACTTGAGAACTCTAATGATCACATTGATCACATATACATATTATATATTATTATAATTATTGTTATTATCTTTGCTGTAGTGTATATTTTTCGAAAACCATTATTGATAATTTTAAATCATGTTGGAAACAAAAATCAATAGCTAAAATCATTTTTGACGAGACTCCAGGTCAGCCTTCTGCCAACCCTACGTCTCTTATTTAAGGAGGGAGGAGTAATAGCCTATGATTCATTTCCATTCATATTTTATTTTTGATAAGAATTGAGTCACCGGCATTACACATAACGTAATGCCGCCATGAGTAATCCTATCATAATAATAATGGTTTTCCATAGTTAGCATTTATTTAACTATAAATTAAATCTGCACTCTTTCAAAGTAGATACAATTATTCCAGTCGGTTTTAGAGTCAGATCGCTGTTAGTTTCATACAAAATAAAAAGTTTTTGTGAACCTGTAGTTATTCTTCAAACAACGTTTCTCACGAAAGATCATTCAGGTTACAAAGTTAGTCAATTTATTGAAATCGGGATGTAATAAATAGATATAAAGAGTAGAAGTATATTTAGTAGCAACCTGTATTTATCATAAAAATATGTTAAACATTATGAATCTCTTCATATTATTTAAATTTATATTTCGAAATGGTTATTTAAATTTTAATGTAATTAAGCATACATGTGGTATGCCATCCTGCATTTACATGCAGATTTTTTATGAAAATTCCTTATATCATTATTATTTTATACCAGATAAATGCTATCCCTGGGTAATATAATAATTTTGTAGTTCACTTATTATACTATAGAAACGTATACAAACCAAAGTAACAAACAAAAGGTACTAATTATTTTAGAGACAATTAGAATACAACACAATAGACATTTTTTGTAATATACGAAACACCCTCAATTAAAATGAAATTTCAATTAAAACTCTTCCTTAATAACAAGCTCGTGGTTTGGAGCATACTGGAAACTATTGTAATTAAACGAATACAATTAAAATTTCCAATAATGACTCTCCAAAAATACTTGACACAATGGT
This sequence comes from Rosalia funebris, assembly GCA_037954035.1. Lineage (NCBI taxonomy): Eukaryota > Metazoa > Arthropoda > Insecta > Coleoptera > Cerambycidae > Rosalia > Rosalia funebris. The sequence goes on along the minus strand of JAZFAV010000005.1, from coordinate 1,046,748 downwards.
TGAATAGTAACGGAGCAACCCAGAAATCCAACTTAGTAAACTTCGCTCGACCTCTTGTGAATACATTAAAGAAGTTTGGTTTAAGGTTTTAATTTAAACTCTGCATTTAGATTACGTATACATTTATTTTGTGTTTTCTGAACATAAGCTAATGGATTTTTAGTGCAAATGTAATTTTCTAGTAGTTAAAGTAGTAAGTTAAATATTTACATGTGTTACACACAATTACACACATCTAAGTAAGTAATAAAAATCGAGCTGAATATATTATAAGTCCTTTTCAATATACAATAAATAAAACCCGCTACAGGTAGGATTCGACATTTGTCCCGGATGGGAACCGAACGACATACAGCTGTTTCGAACTTATTGAATCTCATCAGTACCGTACACGGTACACCAATCCAGGACAAATGCCAACTGAAACCCGTACGGTATAGATCTATATCGATACGATCTATGTGAATAACATATACGTCGGAAATCGAGAAAGGAAGTACCAAAAAAGGATTCGACATTTGTCCCGGATGGGAACCGAACGACATACAGCTGTTTTGAACTTATTGGTTTTCATCAGTGCCGTAAGTAGTGTTTAATCAAGGTAAATTCCCGAATGTCTTTAAAATATCTATAAATAAACCAATGTTTAAATCAGGCGGTCCCCTCTCAATTGCAAAGTATAGACCCATATCGTTAATCAGTAATATAAAAAAAATCACATAAAAAATAATCACTTGCAGGAATCTTGAACACCTTAATAAATATAAAATTATGAACTCAAATAAGTTTGGATTTGAAGAGGGTATCTCCGTATTGGATGTGGTATATATAATACCTAGGAAATGCATATGTATATTATTAAATGGAGATAGAAGGCCTTTGTCAATTTCTGTAGACTTGGCAAAGACATTCAACATCGTAAGATATTGAAATGGTTTGAAATCCGTAGGTTAAGTAATGCATTAATTAAGGATTATTTTAATGAGTCATGTCAGGTATCAATATAGCCAGAATGGATCCAGCAAGCATTAATCACATTAGGCGTACCACACGAAACAATATTGGGATCTATTTTATTTCAATTATATACAAATTCGCAAAATATACAAAATTGTAAACTGGTTAAGTAGAAATTTATTAATCTATCTATATGAATAAGAATGCAAATGTTCGTTTGTTCAATATCTTAAATCTCCGAAAGTTCTTCATCGATTGTTTTGAAACTTTGACACAACATTGCATTCAAATACGCGTGTATTTTTATATACCCATTATTATATAGATGTCACACCTGTAATAGGTAAAAGGCGGCAGCACAACTTGACGATGTACAGCTAGTGGTAAATAAAGGTATAACAAACTTTATTACATCCTCTTGAAATAAAACAAATAGTTCGCGTAAAAGTCAACTAATATCACATAAACGTCTTAATAACTATGAACTGTGGTGCCTGTCTAGAGTCCATTGAGACCGCAATAGATATAAAATATTTAGAGATAAAGATTAACTTATATTTAAGATACTCACATTGAGGTGTTCTCGAATAAGGTTAGGAGCTTATTATATTTATTTTACCAATTAAAACCAATTTCTTGGAATTCAATACTTAAGAACATTTTGATAGTTCTACAGCAACGAATAATAAAGTATTTTACAGTAAGCCAAAAGTTTTTGCGTCAGATATATTATTATCTAAAATAGGCAACTTCGATATAGCAAGATTATATGATTTCTCAATTGTAACTTTAACTAAAGAAAATACCCAATTGAATAATATAATAAATCCGCACTATAAGGGCAAATAATAATCGATCTCTTAAATTACCTATAGCAAATAACATCCTTTTTAAAGTCTGTGGACTATAGCGACATAAATCTTTTTAATAATATACCTTCAACTGTTCTCTAAATTAATAGAACTTTAAAAGATACAACCAAGACATTAAAAGTTTTATTCTTATTAACATTCAACTAGTATAAAAATTCGTGCTTTATTTACCATAATAAATAAGAATTATAACTCTACCTGCATATATATCCTTATGTAAATATTTACCTGAATTTGCAGATACTCCAGATTTTTGTGCAAATTTTTTTATAAATATATGTTTATATAATCTATCTTTATCTACAGTGGTATATTAACAGAAATTGCTTCTTTTTGTTAAATTTATATGTATTATATCACTATAAATTTATATGTATCACTATCCTTATGGTGGTATAGCTTATATTACTATAATAATATTAATAGGCCTTAATTGGAGAAGTATTACAAGGTTTAAAAAATTTATATTCTCGCAATTGAAATGATTTCAACGGGAGTAATTTTTAACAAAATTGCGAAAGTGCCACTACTATATTAAAGTGTGCAATACCATACTCCGATGTAATTTCCACATCTATAGATAGACACTTCTCTGCACGAAGGCTAGAGATTAAAAATCAAGAATACGATAACAGTAAATAAACACTCAACTAAGGTTTATTACAACAATTTTTCTAAATATTTTACACGATGTAATTTACATTGGCGCCTTCGCCATTTCATCGAACCTGCTATACAAGTATAAAATCGTAAATGAAAATGTATTAGCCACAACAGTATATTGTTTTCGAATATTTAATTTTGAACCTCCCTTATAAATAATTATTGTAAATTTAACATAAATACATTTATTTGTCATGGTTAATTAATACCCTTTTATTACAGCTTTAATATGTTCTACTCGTAATACAATATTTATGTTAATGACGTTAAATAAATAACCTACTTTATAACAACACTTTACAGTGTAATAATAGACAATATGATGAGGTCTAATAATTACAATTATTTTAGTGATATATCGTTCACGATGACAGATTATTTTTGAGTAGGAAGATCCAAATCTACTTTTTAAATATGGATCATAGTTCTTCTTTTAGTCAGCTGTATTGAACTTTATGTTCGTGAGTCGGATTCAAATAATATACTTTTGAGGCTCACTCAAGACTACTATTTAAAATTAGATAATGTAGATGTGTATCGTCTTCTAATTATGTCGATTATTAAAGGAGAACAGCATTGATCAAGTTCATCTTACATATTTGCATTAAGTATTATGCATTTAAACTTGTTCCAAGGATAGAAGAACTTTCTTTTTTTTTTATTTTAAAATACCAGCTCAACAAATTAATGTTATACATGGTAGTGTGTATTATCGTACATAACATTTACATAAGGACGGAAACAAACATTGGTTTAACTTAGCAGAAATAATTCGTAAACATTATACAGTATCACTACTGGAAAGTAAAACGTCTTGTGGTAACCGTTTTTTTAGTTTATTATTATGTGTTTTTTCACTTAGGTTTAAATTTCTGGCACTGGCACAATCGTTTATATTTAAAAAAAAGTTTTTGCACATAATTTTATAAATTCCTCAATGTATGGTACGTCAAGTTCCCGGTGAATTTGATTATTTCTTATAAACCACTGAGCATTCATTGCAATCCGTAGCACCTTGTTTTGAAATGTTTGTACCTTTTTGATGTTAGTTTTGCTGGCAGTTCCCCATATTACACAGCCATACGTTACAAAAGGTCTTAGAATTGATTTGTATACTAGTGTCGCACACTTAATCCTTAATTTGGATTTTTTGTTGATGACGGGATAAAGCATACCCAATCGAGCATAACCTTCGTTTAATTTTTTGTTAATATGATAACTCCATGTTAGGCGTCTGTCCAAGTATACGCTCAGATATCTAATTGCACTATCTGAATGGTTCCACGTTATTTGTTCATTGTTGATAACAATATTGTTGGGGTTTTGTGGTCTTCTTAGCGTAAATAGTTTTGTCTCGCATTTCGTTGGATTTAATTTTATTTGCCATTTTGTGAACCAGTCTTGTAATATATTAAGTGCAATTTGAAGTTTATTTGAAGATATATGTATGTCTTGATCTTGAGTTATTATTGCAGTGTCATCTGCGTACATTGCTATTGTGGAGGTCGGTGTTAGTGGTATATCATGAACGAATATATTAAACAATATAGGACCCAAGATTGAGCCTTGGGGTATTCCGGCTTTAATTGGTTTTTTATCTGACAGACAGTTGTTTATTCTGACAGAAAATGTTCTGTTTGCCAAAAATGAAGCGATAATGTTTGTGAGATATGCCGGCGTGTTTATGGTGATTAACTTAAATAACAAGCCATTTAGCCATACTTTATCAAATGCTTGCGCTACGTCTAAGAATGCTACTTTTATGTGATTTTTATTCTCGAATCCTGAGGCGATAATTTTATAGATGTGTAAAATTTGTTGTGTGGTTGAATGATTGGGTCTAAATCCAAATTTGCAGTCCGGCAATACATTGTTTTCTTGTAGAAAGTCATTTATTCTAGAATGTATTATCCTCTCAAAGAGTTTGGATAACGTTGTCATCAAGCTAATTCGTCTATAGTTTTCTGGTTTAGTTTTGTCTTTACCCGGTTTGTTAAAAAGTATTATCTCTGCGTGTTTCCATTTGTTGGGAAAGTATCCTATCGTTAGACATCGGTTGAATATTGAGGAGAGAATGGCGAGTGATTTAGTCGTGAATTTTTTGAGAACAATATTGGGTATTAGGTCATGTCCGGGAGATTTTTTCAGAGGAAGAAGTTTTATAAACTTTTGTATTTCCTGGGGGTTTGTAAATAATATGTTGTTTTGATTTGGATGTATTGGTAGAGCGTTATTTACAAATTCTATGGATGTTTTTGTAAATTCGTTGTCGTTATCATTCAAGTTAAATGTATTTTCTAGGTGTGAGGCAAACGCGCGGCACTTTTCTTTATCACTACATATCCTTTCGTTGTTGATTTGCAGTGGTGGGATAATCGTTGGCTGTTTTAATAGTCTTCTTGTAGCATTCCATATTGAAGAATCTCCTGGTTCTATATCTGCCAAATATTTTTGGTAAGAATTAAATCTATGATTATCCAGCTCCCACTGTACTTGATGCATAAGGGCGTTAAGCTCAATTTTATACCTCTGAAATCTTGTTCTCTGCCACATTCTTCTGAGTTTATGTTTTTGTCTAATCAATTGTAATATTCTTTCAGGTGGATGTAGGTGACTGTTACGTCGAAAAGAGTTTCGATGGTTAGTTGTCGAGATGTTTATTGCTTTTACGATATTTTTTGTAAAATCTGCAACAGCTGTTTCTATATATTTGCGAGAGTTTAAGTTGGGTACTTTTAGCAGTCGGTCTAATTCAGTGTGAAATTATTCCCACTCCACATAGCCATTGATTAATCGTGGTGCGGGCGTGTTAAGCACAGGTGATTCTATAAATGTTGAAATGATTGGAACGTGATCAGAGTCTAGTTCAACATAGACATTTGTATATACTGGCCTCGGAAAGTTTTTTTGAAGCAGAATATCCAGAACATCTGGTTGATGGTCTTGGCGATATCGGTAGTACGTTGGTTCATTGGGAGCAGTTACCTGAATTCCATGGTTCATTGTTATATTATGAAGTCTTATTCCATTTGGGTTGTTTACGCGACAATTCCAAGCAGTATTTTTACAGTTGAGATCACCAAGAACCAATTTACCTTAATTATTGTCGAATAGAGTAATGATGTCCCTATCGCATAGGCGTCTGTTTGGTTGTAAGTAAGCAGAAGCTACGGTAATTGTATTATTACTAGAAAGTTTTAGTTCAATAGATGTGGCCTCAATTTGTTGTAGTTCTGGTAAGTATTTCTCGTAATGTGTTAAGCTTTTTTTAATTATAATTGCTACTCCTCCGGATGCTATTTGTGCGTTTCTATCTCGCCGGTAAACTTGATAGCCAGGTATAGTGAATTTCTCATTGATGATAAAGTGAGTTTCAGTGACATATGCTATATCTATATTGTGTGATGTAAGAAAAGCTATAAATGTAGCTCTCTTGTTTTTTAGACCATTCACATTCCAGTTGGCGATTGTTAAATTTTGTAAAATACGATTTCTATTTGCCATTGTTAAATAATGAGGAAAATAGTGATAAAAAGAATTGTTTGATTTGTTCAATAAAAGGTGAGATTATATTACTGATAATTTGGCTTAATGTTGGTGTTAAATCGTTTAAGTTCGGAGGTATGTTTGTTGCGGCAGAAGTTTCGTGTTTACTATTATTATTATTATTACGCACAGCATTTGCATATGATTTTCCTTGTTGAATAAGGTTTGAATTTGTTCGGCTTGCGGGGTTATTTGTAGAAATGATATTATGTTCTTGTGTTTGAATTCTAAATTTCTTTATTTTGAGATAATAAGAGCAGCCTCTGTAGTTGGCTGTGTGATTTCCCCCACAGTTAACATACGAAGGTTGTTCATTACGAATTTTAGAACATTCAGAGTAATGATGAGGCTCTAAGCATTTTATACAACGTGGTTCAAGTCTACAATAATTCTTTGTATGACCATATCGCTGACAACGAGTACACTGTGGAATATTGGGTGATTTCCTTCTGGGTTGTACCTCGATTATTGAATAAAATAAACGTTCTAATTTAAAAATATCTAATTCCGTCTTTTGTGATTTCGATAGCACATATTGGAATTGGTTTTTTATCCTTGTTCAGCAGTCTGGTAACTTTCTTGATATTATATTTTACTTTTAATTCGTCCTCAATTTCTTTTTCAGTTATCGAAATAGGAATGTTACGAATAACTACAGACATATTTGTATTTTCCGGATTTTGATAAGTATAGTATTGGACCTGCTGTGTGTCGTAGAATGCTGTTAATTTTCTATAATCATCTTCTGAATAGACATTTATCTTAAGGGAATCTGTGCGATTTTGTGTTGTAAACTCTCCGCTGATATTTAATTTAATGTCTTTTAGAACTTCTTGGTAATTATTCGCATAGTGTAAGTAAATATGTGGGATTTTTTGCTTTTTATTTTGTTCATTTATATTACTTTTTTCTTCACCTGTTATTGATTTTTCAAGTTCTGATGGTAGATAATATTTATTTTTTGATAATATTGCTTCACTGTCGATTAATACATATTTTTTTTGAGTTTCACTAAGTTCTGGGGAACGTAGACGTTTTCTAGAGTGTTGACCATCAAGATGTGTTGTCATTGTGCATGATATCTTAAAGATATCTTAGAGATACCTTTTCTTTAGCAGGTATTATTTTATTTTGGTATAAAATCTAAATACAATAGAGTACAGTAGGTAATAATAAAAACTTATCGCACTTACAGATATAAGAAATAATTGTCGCAGATAGCGGAACTTCAATGAACACTACTACACTCACCGAATGCTCGCATAGAACCAGAACTTTCTTAAGAACAGAGAACCAAATACATAGTTCTAATACATCTCAGTTGTCTTAAATCCTCATTACTAAAATTACTGCTTCTCTGATTTTTCAATCTACTAAAAAAATCATTAGTAAGAGTAAGAAGAATAGAACTAAAATCTATCACTATATAAATAAGTGTCATGAGGCAGCATGGAACTAACCTATAGCTTAATGGATTTTTAAGTAGCGCTATACGTTGTATTTATTTTATAAATTCATACATTGCAATTTAAGAAAATCCATAAGTTTAAAATATTTACAGAATAATAAATCTCCTGAATATGTATATAAGAAAATAATAAATATATTTGATTCTATTAATTTTATATTAAACTGAGGGCATGTCCACATCTAAATTTTCATCAATTTAAGATTGCATTTTGTATTTTTCAGTAATGATATTTAATATATAAATGATGGTAATATGAATTATGAAACGTCCAACGCTTAATATCTATGTACAAGTATCATCACAACAAATAGATAAGATAATGTGACTCTGGAAAAGGTGATTCAATGAACTTTTCTCTTAATAAATTAATTTTTAATTTATTAAGAGAAAATTAATTAAGAATTAATTTACTAAGAGAAATATTTATTGAATCGCATTTTGCAGAGTTAATATAAAATAACACAAGTTCAATAAAAGGGTACGCTTGAAATTTCAAAAATATTACGTCAAAGTGAAATAAATAGTCAAAGTGTAATCGTAGAAGTGTTAGTATACATCGAGACCATACCAATATTAAATATATGCTTTTTGTCCAGCAGAAAATACATTACTATAGGCCAAATTGTTAACGAATATAGTCTTAAATATTAGTAAAAGAGTTAACATTGAATACACTAATAAATATTGTGATTTCTTTTGAAACCTTTTTAGTAATTTCAGTATATGGAAAGTGATTTTATGACTTTGAAATTAATCGGAAATTTTGTGATATGCAATAAAAATAATTGTATATGTATAATACATGCATCATTGTATATAACATAGCACACATGTAATTTAATATTTTATTATTATCCTTAACTTTTGCTTCATTATTATCTTCATGACGTTTAGACAATATACTTTCCAAGATTTGTCGTTTATTAAAGCACTTTATTCTATAATACATAGTGTCTTTTGCATGCATTGGTCAATTGATCAATGAAAATATATTATTCTTAATAACTAATAATTACATATTAATTTTATTTGCAGTTTGACTAAATATATGTTAATTGTTGGTTTGTTCAAAGCATGGGAATCGATAACTCAACGTACAGAACATATCACAACATCAAAATATTACACCAACAAAGGCATAATAATCTATGTGCCAATAATACAGATAGTATACACCCTATTCTTCTGTTAACTGCTCACATTATTTATATGTAAATAATAATCGTCAGACGCTGGTATCCACAAATCATAAAAAATGTCTAATTTTAGAATAACTAGATCTGTTGAATATGTTATATATTTCTATAATGTATACAATTAATAAAGTAGAGCACAAATGAAGAAATTATATAAAAGAAAGAGAAGTAAATTCCTAATTATCAGTTTACAAATAATATTTATCAAAATGCGCTAAAAACAAAACATACGGTTTGTTACATGATTCTGTTTTAACATGAAAAAATAGGAACCTTGAAAAAATAGTAATATGTTCCTAAAAGCATTCGTACTGGACAAATATTTTAAACATTCTCATTTATTGAAACAGAAACGAATGGAGAAAATGTGCAGGTGTATATGTTTGCATAAATAGGGGTACATATATACGTATTTGTTTATATATTTGTATTCAAATATATCCTCTAAGAACTTGACCAGGATATCATAAAAAGACACTAAGAAGGATAAGTAAATGATCTGAAATTTCTCATAAAGAACAATACATATATGTTGTAAATAAAAATTAAATGGCCAGCACTGTAATGTAATAAAGTTCGTAACACTTAAAAAATATTTTATCAATTTTGAATTCGCATTCGAATAAGAAACAGTATATATGTACGTGTGTCCTTATGTGTTTGTATTTGGATAAGTTTCCGCGGTCAGAATAATATATAGAACTATCTAGAGCTCGGGTTGAACCGCATATAATAGCGAGGTCCTAGACGTTTTGGATCCGATTTTGGAGTCGTTTTCATTGGAAAAGGAAATGGGAAAGGAAGGTGGAATATTGTTTAGAATGGATATGAAACTTGCCACCGTGATCTCAATGTGCCTAGTTTCCATGGGTCATTACTGGTTCTTACCGATGTCTTAACCTGTATTTAGTTCGAACCGAGGAGTAGGCGGATTGAGTTGATTGAACCTCAGCAAGAATCAGTATCGAACCCTGCGAAGTAGGTAGATTGAGACGACGGTAGTAGATAGATTGCCAAGTTCTCCCTACTGGTGAGTGCCAATATATCTAGTCTAAATGAAATTCCACCTTCTTAAAAATGGCTCGAAATAGTTTGGTTATGTTAAGGAAGATATAGTAAAATGTTATAACACAGAAAACAGAATTGTGTTTCAACTGTAGAATATACAAGAATATAGACATATAGACACAACGAAAATAATATTTAATAACATGAAAAGTTTTCAAAATGTACATTTTCTTTCAAAATTAAGAAAATGTGAATTCATTATAATTCATGTCAATTTATGCCAATGTATTATTTTAATTAATGTCATTATACTTTCCCGACTTTTATTTATTTATATTTGATTTCTGTATAACTTGTATCAATATTTATCACAGTGAATTATTTAGAAGTGTATTGCTAATGAAGTTTATTCCTTTGCATACTTAATATATCGTACTAAATGTAGCTAGTAATTAAACACTAACTACTAGGTATATTACTTGATTAATTTCCTATTATAATTTCCACTAAAAAATAAGCGGAATTTTACATGGCATTGCTTTTAGTAGTAACAGGCATTATATGTTCCTCTCTTATAAAACATTTGCACACTCGGATAATTCTAATAAATCCGCCTGTTGAAAAAACTACCACACGTAACCGTATATTCGGTATAATTTTCGCTTTTGATGCTTCCCATTTAGTTAGAATGTAATTTTCACTGTGTATAAATTACATAAAATAAAGCTCGAGAACGGGTGCTGAGTGCTGGCTTTTAAGTTTTTAGCGAAATTGGATTTCTATCCATGCTTGTTAGTGTTTATTTTATTGGGTCGGATTTTCCTTTTGGCCTACCTCCGGCCACAGAAATTACAGTCAAATATCTAAATATAAAATATTACCAAATAACTTTTAATCAACTTGATTTTAACTGTATGTGTAGAAAATATATAACTATATAAATAATTATTGCGCATTTTTACGCGGAAAGCTTTAGGATTGAAGTGTTATATTCATTACAAGAATATTGTGACCGTGAAGATAAATAGTGTTTAATCACTATTAATATATGTTTAAAATTAGTTAATAAATAAATAAAATAATAAAAAAATAAATAAATATAAAATAACACTGTTAATAAATATATAGAAACATTTAAACTCTCTCACTCTCAAATATGTCATAAAGATTCTGGTGTTTAGCATTTTAAAATTTTAAATATGTAGTGCACATTTCAAGACGAGCAGGAACATTTTAGTTGTGATAAGCTTAGTGAGTCCTCAAGAAAAAGGAAGACGACAAATCCAAGTATTGTTGATTTATTCATTTACCTTTACCTAATTAGGCAAGAGTCTTGTAGGTATCGTTATGTAACAGTTTGGATTTTAGAAGTATAGTCTACTTAACAATCAATATAATTTTCTATACTATTTTTCTTATTTTTACGTAATCCATATAGTACATAAGCAGGAATTATTAATTAAAAAGATGCATACAATTTTTGTTCATATAGTCATATAGACTATAGTCATATAGACTATATTCATATCTTGCTATCTATTCTGTTACAGAAAGTTTTAACTAATATAAATAATATAATTCTCGACGAATAATTCTTCTATTAAGATATTTCCTAATACATGTATTGTACGAATAGGTATTATTGATTGACCAGATATAATACCAAAATTTAAGCTATTGGATTGTTTACAGGATATCAATATAAAGTTATATGCAAAAAATCAGATAACAGTGGGTATCTCAAGGGAAATATATAAGCACAAGAAAGAAATATTTCGCCACAAGTTTCAAAGTGAACCAGTAATATTTGCGCACACACAAATCAACCTTCTTTCCCTCAATCCTTAGACTATACAAAAGAGAATTACACATATAGATGAGAACAAACACAAATGCTTATGGAGACGCGAGAATGTCCTTCCCAAAGTTGTGACTCAAACCCACACAAACAGTGGTACCCACACTGACCGCTTAATCCAGTCCACTACCCCGGATATCAGTTAAGATGACATTACTGTAGCTACTCTGTAGGAGAATACGATAGTTTACCCATCCATACAGTGTGTAGCAAGGTTCTGCACTTTTATTAGCCCCTCACTAGGCAACTGACCAAAATTCCTAACATATTCTCAATAAATTTAATTTAGTACATCTAAACATAACCAAGAACTAAATAAGTAATATTTGTAGAAGCGTATAATAATCTAAAATTAATCTAACAATTTATTACCTTTAATTAACCAAAACATCGGTAATATTACAGGAAGTCTTATTGGACATTAAAAGGCACTCGTCAAATACAATTCAGCAGTACAAGATTATATGGACTATTCTAAAAAAGGCATTTCTCTATTAAATATGTGCTAGCTAGCTTCTAGCGCCACCAGCAGAGAATGCAGTCCCCAACGAATGGTACTTTTATGTTGTTTACCATTGCTGTAAATGCAAAATCGGTGATGCAAAATCTAAAAATGTAATTAATAGTGCACTTGTGAGGAAAATGTAAGTGCAGTAAATAAATAAAACAAAGATTAAGAAATACAAAGAAGTCATCATCACAGATTATCATAGTCATAGATTTACGTAGGAAAATAGCAAAGTATGGAGAGAATATTGATATCAGGATTCGGAGCCATTAGTAACACAATAGATTCTAATCCTCAAGGAATATAAAAAAGAATCGCCCTTGCAAACTCTCATGTCGTGAGAGTATAAAACATCTGGTCCTTCACCACCCTATCAAGTTTACCTTCTTGTAAGTACAAAATATGTTTTCTCATCATTTTGTGCGGCGATCAATTAGCATGTAACTGATTTTTTATTTCATTTTATATAGATAACTAATGATCCAAACGTCGTACAAGCGGATTGTACTTGTGTGTCTAAACAAGACCACAAATTTAAACATATTTATGCGATGATACATTATCTTAACATTGACCGAAGCTGAAATTCTAGTTGAATTAATTTGTACGATTTCATTCATCGCTTCCACGGTGTCTTCAAATATTCCTCGACGATTTTCGCCCGTTAAGTGAGAAGTATTCTTAAGAATGGGTTGTTTTTGTCTTCTTAACCCTCATAATATTATGGGGTCACTGGAGACCCCACGCGTTCTATGATACTGTCTACATATCTTTGAAACCGTTTTTCCTAAAATTCTACAAAAAATTGACTTGACAAAACAGCGTGTTTTATATTTCGGTAAAGTGTGATTCGTACACCCTCTTTCATTTGTTGAAAAATTAAATAACTTACACGTAATACCACTGGGGTTGTCAGCTACCTCCGCTACATAAGAGGCATTTTACAACTGTTTACATTCATAAAAATTTCTGGAATAACAAGTACTTCGGTCACTTGCTACCTACTGGGTTTATGAGGAGTATCAATTACCGACATTTTCGTGCCTATTACTTTACCTGCTCGTATTATTGCAAATTCAGAAACAGGCATTCATTCATTGAGAAACTATGGCTGGAACAAGTTCGGTTCGCGTAAGTGATAAAGGTGGGGAAGAAACGTTCCTAAAGTGGCTTGAAGAATGTGACAGTGATGATGAGGATTTCCAGAATACTATTGACAAGTCAGATGATGATGGTGAAAAATATGTTACTGAAGTGCAGTCGAAATATAACTCCGAAAATGTTTCCGATGCAGAGCCTGACATCGCTTAAAATGACAATCAGCAAAGCAGCTATTACGTATAAGTAGCTAATTTATATTTTACAGAGCAAATGTAGAACACTTATTTTTACCGCAGGTCAAAGAATAAACTTGAGAAGTGGTATATAGAGCCACAGAAACAAACAACTAGACGACAACCACAACGAAAGGTTATGCATCAAGGGGGAGGGCTTACTAGATATGCAAACCGAAACGTAGATACAATCTGCAGTAATTTTCGTCTCTTCTTTAGAGATAATATTATATACTACGTTGATCAGTGGACCAATACAGAAGGCAGGCTCAAACATGGAAACTTGTGGACAGATATTACTGCCAAGGAGTTTCTACGCTTTATTTGTCTACTAATACTCGCAGGAGTTTATAAATCTCATAACGAAGGGATTACAAATTTGTGGAATGTTGACGATGGACGTCCTATATTCAACAAAATTATGAGTAGAAATAGGTTTATCAAAATTTCTCATGTTTGAGTTTTGATAATGCTGCCGCCAGAAGAAAAAATCGAAATCCAGATAAACTAGCACCGATTCGGGTGCTTTTTGAATTATGGCTACCTACACTCCAAGATGCATATATGCCCTATGAAAACATAACGGTTGACGAACAGCTGCTAACGTTTCGAGGTAGGTGTCCCTTCAAACAATACATACCATCTAAGCCAGGAAAATATGGCATAAAGATTTGGGCAGCCTGCGATAGTCAAACTTCCTACGTTTACAATTGCTAGATATACGCTGGTAAAACAAGTGATCAGCGTGAACGCAATCAAGGCAAGCGAGTTGTTTTAGAAATGATAAAGGGATTAGAAAAATCAGGGATAAATGTGACTATCGACAATTTTTCTAGAAGTCTCGAACTCGCAAGAGAGTTGAAAGAAAAAAATCTAACATTGCTTGGTACGTTACGAAAAAATAAACCAGAGCTTCCTAAGGAAATAGTAGATTCGCATAGAAGAGAACGCTATTCAACTAAGTTCGGCTATCAAGACGATGCTATTATAGTGTCTTACTGCCCGAGAAAAGGAAAAACTGTTACGTTACTCTCAACTGTACACGAAACAGGTGAAGTTTCTGAAGATGACAAGAAGGAACCACTGATAATAATCAACTACAACAGAACTAAGTCCGGTGTAGATACCATGGACAAGCTTGTTCGAACGTACACCGTAAGGAGACAGACAAGAAGATGGCCTGTTGCAATCTTTTACAATATTATAGGCATCAGTGCTGTTAATGCCTACATAATATGGTGTTACCTGAATAACGACTGGCAAACAAGAAAAGGCCACAAACGGCGACAGTTCCTTCTGCAATTGGGAAAGGAACTAGTGGCTACTAAAACAGAGATAAAGAAACCATTACATTTACAGAGACAATTACAAGAGTTACAAAAGCTAAAACGTGGTAGATGTTGGGAGTGTCCACGAAACTTATGTAAAGCATAAGTAAAATGTTTATATTTTTTATCGATAATATTATTTAAAATAAGTTACATATAAATATTTTTGAGTATACTATATTACCATAAGTCGTTTAAACAATGTATACTAAGCTTAGAATAAAGGTTTTACATATTAATCTTAATTTTATATGGAACCAGGTTCGGGGTCAATAGTGACCCCAATGGTATTGCATGTCCTAAAAAAGTTAGGGTATTATAAGGGTTAAATATCATTCAAACCTGACGAAAAAATCAATTTGTATCTTTCTATGCATTAGTTGTAATTTTTATTTTAAAAGACACTGCTCTCTTGTAAACAATAGGGAAAATTGTTGAAATAAAACTTGGACTTAAGGGACGGTCCGATTTTTTGTTACCAATAAAATGGGCACTGCATATTCTACTGTATTTGTTTGGTTGCCAAATGTTTCCACCGACGCTGAATAAATAAAAATTAATAATATACTTTGTGTAAATGAGGTGATTCGGTTACTGCAATATTTGTAGGTTACCTTTTCCTATTGACCGCAGTTATCCATTTTTCTCGCTCAGGTTTCTTATGTGGCACAGAAGGAAAAACTTAAAAATGACACTTTGGAGAATTACCATAATTGTTTTTGCAACCAACCACACCAACACACTACCTTAGAGCTCTATTTTGGCGACATTATTTATCGATTTTTAATGATTTTTCTATACAACCACGTGTATAGCCCAGTATATTAAGTATAAATTTACCTACAAATGTTTCTGAATTTTGCAACTACTCGCGCTGCATATCAGCTGCCCCCACTTTCTGACCATCTTGCACATACTCAATAGTACTGCACTTATATGAATCATTCTGTGTAGTTAATATTTCATGTAGAAGACTATATTTACTATTTATATTGTACTTTTGTATATATTTCTCTATTTTTGTTCTTCTTTATATCAACCATATAGATAATTCAAGAACATCGTATGATACAAAAAAATATTTGAAGCGTTTCTGTATAGTTAAATAGGTACATTAATTGCAACTGAACTATTTAGAGTACAATGTAATGCATAATTGCATTTTTAAACTAATACATCTAATGACTGACTACTGGCGATATATTATAAAATTCTACTCTATGGTTGCACGTAAAGAGATTATAGAGGAGTATAAACTTTCATACATGTATCATTGTTCGCTTGATAGAAAATACGGTGGTATACCAGGCGTCTCGAACTTGGGCGAACATGCGCGGAATACCATTCGGGCTATTCTGTGCATGTCGTGAGCGCAGAGAAATTTTACCACTTCAGTTTGAATCTACTTCATGCGCAAAACACCTTGATTTGTTTTCCGCGCACATTCGAGTACGCCGGCAGCGCCATATTTCATCTCAGCTGAAAGCAGGAGTTTACACTCTTTCTCTCTAATCTCCTTGGTTGCATGTTTAAGCATTTCTTCTCATAAATCAGTAAAATAATTTCAGAAATAATATTATCCTACGAGTAAGAAAATCGCAATAATATTGCGCCGCCCCTTCCTTCAAATCGAAAACACCCCCGGAGTATACCTCTAGAGGCTTCCGATCAAAAAACAAAAGTTACCACGTTGTTCGCAAGGGTCGATTTACAATATTGATTTTATCAAAATGCCGAAATTCGAAACGAAAAGCATTTTATACATCGACCTAAAAATTTCGGAACCCACACGAAAACAGCCGTTTAGTAAATATAGATATAAAATATAAATGGCTTCCATCCTGTAAAAATAAAATTATCAGTAAACGTGTCTTTGTGTATAAATATTGTCTACAGAATTATCATTGGGATACAAACATACGTCAATTTTATTCATGTTGGTAGTTTTCCTACGCACACTTTGACTTTGAACATTTCACTTAAGACGTATGTAAATCTATATCGAACTTAATGTCTTATTACATTTTAAATTCAAATAATATCACTTTTGTATAACCGCCCCGCGAGGAAGATTGAGCTGTGACAGGGAACATAAAGATTTATTATTTTTAATAGATACGTCTTTCACGTACTAAACATCTTTATTGACAGCGTTGCGAGTTTCCTTTCTTCTTTATGTGAGCATCTGTCGAGAAGCCCCTTAGGCCGAATAAGGCCGACTTTCGTCTCATAAGCAATACTTCCTTTGCTTGCATCACGTTCAGAGAAATAAAATGCTCTTTCACATCCACTACAGACGTTTGACAGGCGCACGTTTTACCGACAGATATAGCTATTGACAGTTTAACAAACCACATCTGGAACATTAGCTTAAGCAGAAGTCTTGCTCGACTTCTCTCACAACTTTTAAAAGTTATTTTATTTTAGATACTGCAATATAGGATGCCCAACTTTAGACGCGAAATATGGTAGTGCAATAGTCTATTCAGTATTGTTACTGTAAATGTATTTTATTTATTTTTGCGAGAGAAAAGTTCACTGTGTCTACCCCATTTCATTACTTACTTCTCAGCCATTTTTTGTAGATATAGATATATAGAAAATCAAATCTTTATTTCCAACGGATCTGCATTCAATAGCAGGAAATACATATTAGATAAAAATTGTGTATAAAAGTGTTATGGCGATTAATAAAAAAAAATGGAACTGAACTCAAATCTGAAACTGAGGGGCCTAAAAACAAGCATATTAAATTTCGTCCAGAAATATTTTGCAATGTGCATCTTTTTGTAAATTGATAAAAATAATCTTGGCATAAATATGATGCATTGTGTGATGCATTAGATCTTCCATGTTTGTCTGATAGACTTCGGTTATTTTATATAAGGGCAATGAGAGTTTTTGAAAAGTATAGGACATTGTATGAGGAGGTTCCGTAATAACTTGCACAAATTTATATTTCACCCATCAAATGTTACCTATACTATATAATTTGAATATGCCTTGCCTGGATTTTATTACCTGGCATAATTTGTTTCTTTAAAATATTTGAATTCGAAATTAATAAAAAATAGAAACATTTCCAATGGTCTTTTAGTTACGCTGCTCTCCTCTCCGAAGAATAAGAATTCTCTTCCTGAAATACTATTCCTAAGAGTTTTAAGTCCTTTAAGGTCAGGACACACATTACCGCACCGCGTCGGCACCGTGCCAGCACCGCAGATTGGCCGACAATCGGTGACGGTGATGGGAAACTACAGTTGTCCGCATCTGATCCGTATGTCGGCGTGCTGTCTGCCTCACAGTGAGCTTCAAAAAGGATACTTCTTGAAGCTCACGCAGCCGCTTTGTACTGACAAAATGTTGAGAAGTTTTACAAATAGTGAATTAAGGGTGGTAGCACTTGCTCTGGAGGAAGAAGATGTTAATTGAAGAAGATACATTAAGAGAAAAGAAGATAAAGCAAAAATTTCTAATTTTCACGCTAGTGCTTCAAGCTTCACCCGATAACATAACAAATATTACTTTCCACACTCGTCCCTTATATTCAGAGTTCCTAAAATTCGTTCGATTGGTCATATAGCACCGGAAACTTCCTTATCTCTTCAATTAATTTTATTATTAATTCATTCATTCTAATATTAATAATAATAATAATGAATAATATAATGAATGTATTATTAATATATGAATAGTACATAAGTATTATTAATTTAAAATTTTAAATATTTGCAATTAAATAGAAAGCAACAACAAAATCCTCAATAGATACACCGCACCATGCCCGTCAAAAAGTAAACTAAACTAGTCGGGCACGGTGCGGTATTGTCGGGTGGGTGTCGGTGCGGCTAAGTGGGGACTACGTGGTACTATTCCATTGCTTACTTCTCCACCGTGTGATGTCCAATACACGTTACATGGTGCGGGTGCGTTGGGGTTATGTGTGTCCCGGCCTTTACATATGTATACGAACTCCTTAAAATTTGTTTTTAAAATAATTTTTATTTTCCTGACGAAAAATAATGAAAACAGTTTCTTTTTGTACAGATATGTCCAATAAAACGTAGTTAGCCGCAAGCAAGCCTTATATGTAAAATGATACCTTTCAACTTTCTGTGTGAGGTAAATAATAAACTAGTTAGATGCTGGTGCTATTATAAATATGAGACATTGTGCTGTCATACTGGAAGAACAAACATGGAATATCCATAATTCTACCATACTTTAATATCTGAAATAATTATAGATGAGTCATTTTTAAATAGAAATACTTGTTTTATATTATCCCAATTTTGATTGTAGATGCATCAAGGTGAATAGCAATAAAAAGAGTATTTCATTAATGAAGAGAGAAAACTATTCAAATCAGTAAAACCAGATAGAATCATTAACATTAGTATACATTAAATGTCTAAAAAATATGTTTAATTTTTAACAAACTAACTAGAGTATATCATTGGGTAGGTATTAAATAATATTGAAGTGCACAACAAGAATGGCAAATATAATTTGCTATTCTTATTGTGCACTTACTAATAATTACTTACTAGCACATTAATCTTATCAGGAATGTACCCAATTATTAAATAATGAATATAATAATTGGCACACTCTTGATTATGTTACCATTACATTAACACTATTTAAATTATAATTTCTATTTTCAGTAAAGATTAAAGCCCTCACTCTAAGAAGAATTATTATTACATAGAAAGGCATCTGGATGCCTATGAAGTAAATACATCCATAACTTATTAATCCAGAAGAACATTAGAACAGGATCATA
Organism: Rosalia funebris; assembly: GCA_037954035.1. Lineage (NCBI taxonomy): Eukaryota > Metazoa > Arthropoda > Insecta > Coleoptera > Cerambycidae > Rosalia > Rosalia funebris. The sequence goes on along the minus strand of JAZFAV010000005.1, from coordinate 1,027,221 downwards.
TCATTTACTTGGAAAGCTCGATAATGCAAGTACTATTTCAAATATCATAGTTAAGAATTCCGTTGTGTTTTTTCGAATATATCTAATATTTTCTCGACGTGCACTAGCACATATATATTTTATATATATACACCCATATTTTATTGGTGCAATAAAGAAATTAACTTTGTATATTAAATATATATATATATATATATATATATATATATATAATAAAGTGTATTTATTTTCTTTTATTGTACAATATAGACAGTGAAAGGTATATAATTGAAATAAAACTTATATTAAAGGATTGATTTTACTCCATTTTTAGTATGAAATTCACATCAGCGACTAGCAAAACTCTACAATGGCCTTGCGGTGTTTACTTCATACCAAACTGTGTGTCTCTATATATACCCTGTGTGGGCGAAATTCATGTCCCACTTCACAACACATTTGAGACAGTGTATTACTTATTATCTTTCATAAAATTGTTCTCATCAGTTTGCTATATTAATTATTTCAGTAATATATAAGTCGGAAATCTAGAAAGGAACTACCAGACCGCCAAGCTCTTATCAAAGTAATTCCCGAAAAGCAAGGCTATTACATAATCGCCATAGGAAACAACTACTCCTCGGGCTAAAGCCCCGCCAGGTATTGAATTATATCTAAAAATGATCCTCGACCCGTTTGTACTGTTTCTGCACGATCAGATAAGGTTTCAAAAAATAAAACCGGCCACAGGCAGGATTCGACATTTGTCTCGGATTGGAATCGAATGACATATAGCTATTTCGAACTTATTAGTTCTCATCAGTGCCGTACACGGTACGCCGATCCAGGACAAATGCCGAATGAAATATGTGGGGTATAGATCTTTATCGATACGATCTATGTCAGTAACATATAAGTCGGCAATCGAGAAAGGAACTACCAAACCGCCTAGCGGTTATCAAAGTAATTCCCGAATAGCAAGGCTATTACGTAATCGCTATAGAAAACAACTACTCCTCGGGCTAAAGCCCCGCCAGGCATTGAATTATACCTAATAGTGATCCTCGACCCCTTTCTCCTGTTTCTGCATGATCAGATAAGGTTTCAAAAAATAAAACCCGCCACAGGTAGGATTCGACATTTGTTCCGGATCAAACGACATACAGCTGTTTCGAACTTATTAATTCTCATCAGTGCCATACACGATACGCCGATTCAGGACAAATCCCGAATGAAATTTGTCCTGATGAGAATAATCTATCAGTTATTCACATCTGTTTCCGACTTATATGTTACTGACATTGATCGTATCGATAAAGATGTATACCCCAAAAATTTAATTCGGCATTTGTCCTGGATCGGCGTACCATGTACGGCACTGATGAGAACTAATAAGTTCGAAAGAGCTGTATGCCGTTCTGTTCCAATCCGGGACAAATGTCGAATCCTACCCGTGGCGGGTTTTCCTTTTTGAAACATTAATTATTATTTTCCATAAAATTATTCTGATTAATTTGCTATGTTTTTGTTCCTCAAAAAAATTATTATGTAAACTATCACAAATTTTTTGCAAACATATTTTATGCATTACCCGTAAAATACATGTGCTCTCTTAAATTATGTCATCAGCTAAGGGCATTACCGTTAATAAAACTATCGATAATGTTGCAACAAATAATTTCATGTTTTTACAAATCCGAATTGAATAAAGTTAACTGAGTTAGAATTTATTTCATATTAAAAAGTTCCATAACGATTCTTGCTTACGATTGCGATGTGTATATTATTCGTTGAAATTAAATTATGGATCGATGTAACCGATATTATCATCTACTAAACACTCCGCGACAATGTAAAAAAAATCTCTGTCCATTCAATTTCAGAGCCATTATAAACTGATGGTTGTCAAATTGCACAGTAAAAACATAACTGCAGTAATTTACAATTGACGCAAAATACATTACATGGTGTGAATTCTACTTTTGCCTGCATTTCCAATTTCCCGGTGGAAATTAAAAGTAACATGGCACGTCATTCATATTACAAAACGACTCTAACCCCGTTCCAAATCGCGACAGACTTTATTCGTAAAATCACCGTCCTACAATGCTATTCCTCAGAGATATTTAATATACATGAATAAATGATTGGAGATTTTTTTTACTTATTTTTGCAGAACTGTGTATTTGTATCGTGCATATTTTATTAGAGTTGACGTGGTTATTTTGACACGATTCTTTATGAAAGATACTATCTCATTTATAAAAGACGGTTGTTGCGTATAAATTATCGGAATACTTTCTTATATATATATATATATATATATATATATATATATATATATATATATATATATATATATATATATGTATATATATATATATATATATATATATATATATATATATATATATATATATATTAAACTGTATATAGATTCCACCGTTCGGTCCTTCTCGGAAAATTAGCCACCGCTCAGGTGGGGAGTCCGGCCGTACGCCGTGATGATCGACGACTTAGATTTTACATTTACCGTCGCATACGTGTTTGGCATTTAGACGAGTGAACTTCTCAGTAATACGTGTAATTTTAAATAGATTCTTTTAATTCTAAACTTAGTAATTATGATGTACTCACTTGAGAAAAAAATTGATTTGATATCATGGTCTCTTCAAGGACATTCATTACGTGCAATAAGGACCTTTTCTCAGTCAAATATGTAAATCGTCCGATTCCTGCCTTGAACACAATATCGACAGTAGTCGAAAAGTTTAAGTCAACGGGATGCATTTTAAGTTGTAAATGCCACAAGACACCTAGAAATAACGAGGATGCTGAAATGCAGAAATTAATGGTGTGTGAAATGGTAGAAGAATATTCAAATATTTCTATCCCAAAAATTTCCGAGGAGACTGGTTTTAGTGTGGGTAAAATTCACAAAATTTTAAAGAAAAATAAATATCATTCCTATAAATACGAAGCCCATCAAGAAATTTTCGATGAAGACCAGTACCGTAGAATGGAATTTTGTAACAGGGTAATGAAACGTGCAAATGCGGATGACAATTTTATTTATAACATCATGTTCACCGATGAATCCACGTTTCCGTTACATGGTAGGTACAATCCATCAATTCTACGGTATTGGGCTATTGAAAATCAGTATCGCCTGTTAAATACAAGGACACAATATCCCGAAAAATTGAATGTTTGGGCTGGTATTTATGGGAATGATATTATTGAATCATTCTTTATTGATGGAAATTTAAATGGGGAGACTTATTTGAATCTTCTTCAAAACCAAATTGTTCCTGCATTGGCAAACAGTAACCCCAATTTTGACAACGTTTGGTTCCAACACGATGGGTGTCCGGCCCATAACTCAAGAATAGTTATTGACTATTTGAATACGATATTCCCCCAAAGAATTATATCTACGAGAGGCGTAATTCCATGGCCACCAAGATCGCCAGACTTGGACCCTAATGATTTTTTCTTATGGGGGTATATTAAATCAAAGTTATACGGGCATCCTCATAAAAGAGCTAATAATTTAAATCAACTGAAGGCTAATATTGAAAATTTATTTCAAAGTATTAGCCCTCTTATGCTGACCAACGTTCGTTCAGAATTTTACGACAGGTTGGGTTATTGTTTGGCGCAAGACGGGGGCATCTTCGAAAATTTTCTTTAGTTTTTTTTCTTATTCAAGGGGATATTTTTTAAGTTTTAAGAGTATGTATTTTATTTTTAATTATTTGGCGTTAGCAAGGATAAAAGTGCATTTTGCCTCGACCGGGAATCGAACCCGGCTCTCCCAATTTCCGGTTGAGTGCTCTGACCGCTGAGCTATCGAGGCATACTCTTTATCCTTGCTAATGCGCCAGTGTTAACGCGTCGCTACAGTTATTTTAAGAGAAGCTATTTATTTTTTTTAACTAAGTGCCTTCTAACGTTTTATTAGAAGGCACTTTTTTTAGTGCAAAACCAATTATAAAAATAATGCAAAAAAGATCATAGTTTGCTGTTAAATATGGCCAAGATATTTTTTCTTTAAATACCATGATCATCTTTTAACAGTAAACCCATCAACATCACTTCCCACGTAAAAGTTTTTCCCCGTTACAAATACGATGTACACTCCCTCACGTGTAGAACGTAACTGTCGTAGCGCCGCTAATTATCGACACTGGACAACCTCAAACAGGGCGTACCGTCCGCGTCCCCTCCCTACACATTATACGAGATCGACCGATTGACTTGCTGTCTAGTAAAAAAATGAAAGAGCGATATATATATATATATATATATATATATATATATATATATATATATATATATATATATATATATATATATATAGGTATATATATATATATATATATATATATATATATATATATATATATATATATAGATATATATATATATATATATATATATATATATATATATATATATATATATATATATATATATATTCGTAAATATAGGGAGCACATAAAGATTGTACCACATTCGATAACCGTACCGAGTAAGTAACAACAAAATACGCGAACAATAAATTTAGTTCTTTCGATGCAAATTTTTTGGTACACGTATATTTTTTCGATCATCGCTGTTTGTCTTTTATAACTCAAAAAGCTATCGTTCATACAAAACAAAAAGCAATGCACGTCATCATGGGAGGTAATTCATTACCACTACACTTAGAATTTCATTCGTTTTTAATCAAGAGAAATTTAAATTTGACGCCCATTTTGCAATTATATTTACTCAGTCAGTATTTCATCGAATTTGTTCAAATCCTTACATGTTTATTATATTATAATATTATCTGACCACAACCGTCCACAGTTTTAACTATTTTTGATCAATCGTATAAGCAAAAAATGTATATGTATTGGCTTAGCTTAGTAAGGTAATACTAAGACAGTAAGTATGGCTACCTAAGTAATACTAACTAACAGTAATACTAAGTAAGTTAATACTAATACAATATCTTGTGATATTGAGACAATCTGTGAGAACTTTTCTAAAATCACAATATCTATTGAGATCTTGTGATTTTAGAAAAATTCATAAAAAGGTTTTATGAACATTTTACGTCACTTCTTTGTTTCCTTCCTAACATTACAAGAGAAAATTTCATAAATAATCGTTGCGTATTTGAACATACTTAGTTAAAATACTAATACATTAATAGGACTGCCATTAATTAATATTAACAAAATATAATGACCATTTAAAAAATGTATTGAAACCGATGATCACCTATTAAAGTAGGTAAGATATATTTATTGTTAGTATTTCAGCAGGAACAGTCGTTTGTTTGCACGTACAAAAATTAACCTATTTTTACTAAAATATCAGGCTGTGGAAGGAAAAGTGGGACCTAGATTTATTAGGAGGGTTATTAGGGTTTTTACTTAGGAACTTCATTTAGTTAATGAAATATTTGAAATTATTTTAATATATTTTATAATTAAATTCATTATTGTATCTTGAGAATGGCCTTTATGGAATTTGCATGCAGCAGGAGAAACAGGAGAACTGTTTTCCATGAACACCGGACAATTGCACGTTACCTAACGCCTATTACATCAACCAGTTTGGTATCATCGGATGATGATAGAAACTGCCAAGCAGTATTAATCACCTCCTGATTACGTCAAGTTGGTTAACGAAATATGTTATGAGTAACGTGTAATCTTTCAGCATTGGTGAAAAACTGGTTTCCTGTCGTTATAATATTTATATTAAATTTCGACATTTATAAATATTGAATTTTATTTCCATAAATTTAGAACTATTTAATAAATTCACACCTTTTTTATAATATGGACAACATGATTCTATTTCGTGGAGTTTGGTTGCCGCAACGACCCATGTACAATACATAATTTTTGTGGATGCTAAATGGTTTCTGTGTTTACATGAAATATTATAAGGCATACCACAGCACTTACAACTTCCCGGAGTTGGCCCTCTCCCAGGTACATAAATATAAAGTTAAAAGTAACTCCCACTATCACAAAAGCAATAGAAGAAATGTTTTCATTTTAATTTGAACGATGATGGCGGCGTGGTTGTTATGTAGTACATTAAAAATATTTTATGCATGCGGATGCATTCCGTTTTTAATAATTCGAATGATGCTGTCCATAAATTTTTCTATTAAATGTTGAAAAATCGCATGAAATGTACTGAACAATGGAGTAAATAACAATTATTGTATAAATGACGTACGCATTATAGAATAAATTATTGTCAAAATATTTGCTGAAAAAGATATCACAGAAATTGATTTTTATTTTTAGTCATCTTTTGATATACCAGTTAAATTTATGATGGAATCTATGGCGGCTTAGAGGTATCGCCCATGATTCTATTGTACTAGTTCTATTTGGTTGTTTTCTATGCATACACAGAAATTAATTTCCTTTTTATAAAGTTCAGACTGTAAAACGGAATGTTACACATATAGGCGAGAACAAATATGTCCATGTTTCATGCTGAACTTACGCGAAGACAAAAGATAGCATCAGTACAAAGTAATTTGCGCAAATGTGAATTGAATTTTGTAAAATCTAGGTGGATGGAAATAGTAAAGATCCCGTCGTTCATCGTTGTTAAAAATATTATTCTTTTAGACGAATTCACGTTTCTAATAATGGGTTAAATAAAGTTATTTTCTCCATTATAGCAATTTATTTAGAGTTTCACGGTAAAAGAAACAACTAATCGTCTCACCTTGAGGAAGAAATTCATGGTAGAATACACCACTCCAGTCGTTGCCAGACTTGACGAGCATTTTTGTTTATTGCTTACTATGCAATCTGTGACAACATAACAATAGGCATATTTGCTGACAGGAATGTGACGTGACGGGGTTGTGTCCAGCGATACATATGCCCATAGGATTTACATTAAAGATATCTTATGACTATTTTACATATCTCAAGGTTCACTCATATTTCACTTATTAATGTTGTCCAGCAGATTTATTAGTACATACGAGTGGGATATGAAGCTTGTCAAGAATAGGAAAAGATACAAGAGTATGTATAAATAAAGATATAAGTATAATATTCTCTATGTACGCGTAGTAGAAGAAAGTGTGAGTCAGCATTTGAAGGAAAAAGAATGCACTTTATGCGCAGCCAGATCTAACTCTGTGTGCATTCGATACACTCGATATTCACTCTGAAAATGTCTCAATGGGACTAAGTAAAGACACCTTGTGGGCGGTCCGATATCACAGTTTCGAGACTTGTTCCTATTTTTGAGTAGCTGTACTTTACACTACACTCGACATTCGCTTCAGTCACTGTCGGCACCTCCAAATCATTGTATGTATATGTCGCAATTTGTCGCGAACCATTTGTCTTTTATTGCACGTAATACCTTTGATTGGTACCTCTCGACGATTGACATAAGCTGCAGTCCATTTGTCCAGACTGGTTTGAAAATTGCATTGTATACTAAAAATTTGTTGAGTATGGAAAGTTTTAACTTGCGACCTAAGAATCAGTAATGTTTTTGTAACTTTAAACCAAGTTGCTTGCGTTTGCTCCATATATGCTTTCGTCGTATAAATCCCCGATCCAAGTGAGTTAAGTTTATTTAACACTAACACAAGTTTTTAAAAACTATTTATTTACAATTGAAATGGAGCAGAGCCTCCGGCTAACAACAATATTCTAAATTTCCTTTACAAAAAAATGAGAATTTTTATCAAATCGGCTTTTGGTTAAACGCCGCGGGACTTGTAATGCCTTCCTTAATTGCGGATGCTGCTTTGACCTTATAACGACTGCCTTGATAAAGGGTAGTGTGTGGTCCATAACTCCTCCATCCTTAGATCTTGGCGTCCTCGTCAAGGGTGGCTTGAAGATCCTTGAAGTTCTGGGCAGGAACTTGGATTATGGTTTTTGGCATACAAAATAGGGTTTTTATCCTTTTTCTGTACAAACAGAGAAATATCGACGTGATTATGAGAATAATAATAATTACAATTGTTATGGACAGGTGTCCAGTATGCAAGTCAATTCCTTGTAGATCAGTCTCTTGCGTTAAGGGTTGGAGATCGGCCTTGAGATTCCTCAGCTGGTCAAGGTGTGAAGACTCCAAGTTGATGCGATATTGAGGTAGACCTTTGAGTGTGGTAGAACTCTTTGGAACTGTAAAACTCGATTTTTTATTAAAATTATATTCCGTGTTGTCTATAATAATCGAACATGGCGAATTTATTACATTATTTCCTAGGATAAAATGTCTTGAAATAATGTTTTGACACTTTTCTATTATTTCTTTACGGTCTTTAACACTGGTTAAGAGTCCGTTGGAAAGTTCTCTATATATTTCAAAGTCACTAGTTTTCGCGGTAGTGCACTGAAGAGTGTTTTTTAAACTGCACTGGGTGGCTAATAGTTTTTCGCAAACAAACATGTTATTAGCTCTTCGACAGGTGTCAGTCCATCGGTCTTCGAATGGGGATTGTATGTAAAAGGTAGCAGGGGGGATTAAAACGGTTTTTGTCGGACTCGGTATAGGGTAGATTTTAGAAATATTATAAGTAGTTGGATTTAAAATAGGTATTTTCAGTACCATTAAAAGAATGTCGTTTACCGAGATAATTCCAAGTTTTGAATTTCCTAGGATTTCAAAAGGGTGATTTTCATCGTACGAGAGCAACATTGACCTTGAGTAATGTTTTAATAGTTCGTCCTCTATCATTTCAAGTTCGTTGTGGTCAATTATTTCTAAATTTGGTATTTCTCGATTTGTTAGTGTGATCGTTCTAATCAATAAATTTAATCGGTTTTCGAATTCAAGTAGCAATTCTTTTTGCGAATTTATGATTAACATTGAGTCCAGGTAGTACGTATAATTTTTAATTGATTTTTCTAGTTGTTTTTGATTTGAATATAAGTTGTCAAATTCTATACGTATTGAGGTTGTTAATTTTGAGAGAATTGTAGCAGTTTGAGTTAGCCTCTGATTTATCTTTTGTTGATTCTTTGAAAGCTTTTCCAGATTTTGGTTTATGTTTTCAAGATCTTCTTGATCTAAATTTCCCGATATAAATTTGACGACGGATCCAAGGCCATTGATTAGGCCTCTTTTATTTCTACAATGTATAATTTTATTTAGCGAATTTTTTGTTCTTGTTAAGATGTTTAGTAGTGATTGTTTATTTTGTATTACTGAGATTATTTCCGGTTGTTTGGTTTTGTGAATTAGAGTTAATGTACCGTTTGATAGGTTTTCGAAATTTGCGCGCAATTGAATGAGGTCGTATGAAAAATAGAGTTTATGGAAGTAATTGAGTGTCTTCGCTGTCCCTAGAGGTTCCTGGTAGTAACCTTGGGTCTTGAGCGGAGTTTTTATCATTGCTTGACATGTCAGGATGTTCCTGCAAAGGAACAGTTTTTCTAATAGGTTTTAATTTTTTTAATGGTTGGGTAGTAATTGTTCCTTTAAGGGTTTCGATTTGAACTTGTTTGTCTTTTTGTGATATTACAGTACCTCGTTGGTAAATAGGTGCATTTTTTGGGAGCCTAGTTTTTTCTGCTGATTTATGGTAAACAGTTTAACCTGATGGTAGAGGTGGAATATTTTGACTATTGCGATTTCTCATCGTAAGTGCACTTTGTGACTTTTCTTGATTTTTTTTTATTTGCTCTAAAAACGGTAAAAGTTCTCGCCTTCTTTGTTCTATATAATTTTGATAATTTTGTGGGGTTAAGCTAAAGTCAACTTCCTGCATATAGAGACCATATAAAACTGAAAAAGGTGAGTGGCCAGTGCTGGAGTGGATTGACTGATTGTATATCCAGGTAGCTGTAATCATCTGGCTATCTGGGGTCTCTTTAGGGTTCTTAAGGTTAATTATTCTAAGTTTCTCGATTATTGTCGAGTGGAATCGTTCGATATGTGAGTTTGAGTTCGGGTTGTGAGGGGTGCTAAAATGCAATTCTATGTTAAAGAGTTGGCAAAATTCTTTAAACTGAGTATTATTAAAATTTGTGCCTCCGTCGCATACAATTCTTTTCGGTATGTGATGGTGGCTGAAGAAATGTCGTAATTTTAGGAGTGTGCATAAAGTATTTGCAGATTTTAGAGCGTATGCCTGGGCGTATTTTGAAAATGAGTCTATAATTGTTAAAAACTTCATGTTCAAATACTGAAATATGTCCAGATGAATGTTTTCAAAGGGTTTGTTGTAGATCATTGGGCCTTGTAAAGGTGGGTTTAGTGGTTGACGTTCGTATTTCGACATCTGACATACATTACAGTGATTAATAATGGTGGTAATTTTGTCTTTTATTTTAGGAAAATAAACATTTTTTGAAAGGTGTAGGTATGTTTCGTTAATACCATTGTGAGTTTGGTTATGGTAGTTATGAATATACTGTTCCTGTTTTTCAGCTTCAAGTATGTCAGTTAATAGAATGGACGAAATTACAATTTTTGTTCTTTTATTGAATTTATTTTTCAGTAATCTAAGTACTTGTTGTCTAAAATCTGGGTCCGGAATGTGCAAACATGTTATATCGTTTGGTGAGATTGACTGGATTAGCATATCCATAAATAATTCGTTAGTATTAGGGGTGGAGATTGTTATTCGTTTCTTATTTTCAAAAATTGTGATTACTCGTTTTTCGACATGGCCTTCGCATTTTTGAATGACTAATTGGTTTTTAAAGGTATTTACCGATTTTTCAGTTATTGGAATAACAAGCCCGGTATCATCGTTATGTACTGAACTAATTTCCATAGGTAAGTCATTATCTTCAATCTGATTCTGCCCAAGTAGATCTCCGAGTTCGTCAGGTTCAAACTCCGGTAAATTATTAGGTGACAAAAGCAGTTGTTCTATCTCGTCATCGGCGAGTACGGGAGGATTTTCAGAAATATTGGCTATCAAAGATTCGGTTTCGTTTACATTAATTTCTATTCTGGAGAGAGCATCGGCGACGTGATTTTCTTTACCTTTACGATATTTAATGTCGAAATCGAATTCTTCCAGTTTGATTTTCCAGCGAACAAGACGCGAGTTTGGTTCTTTTAATTTCGAAAGCCATACGAGAGGGTTGTGATCGGTTTCTATCGTAAATTTTCGTCCAAATAAATACGGCCTAAAATGTTTTGCAGAATCGACAATTGACAATAACTCTTTTTCGATAGTGCTATAGTTACGTTCCGCAGAATTTAATGTGCGCGAATAGTATGCAACGGGTCTGTTGTTCTGACTGAGTACCGAACCGATAGCGACGTTGCTTGCGTCGGTCGTCAGCGTGAATTCCTTTTCGAAGTCTGGGTAAATTAGTACGGGGGCGTTTGTTATAGATGTTTTTGCATTTTCAAATGCTTGCTTATAGTCATGATCAGATATATTGATTTTTTCATTTTTCCGTAGACATTTAGTAAGAGGTTGAACTAATTTTGCAAAACCTGGTATAAATTTTCGATAATATCCTACTAGGCCTAGGAATGACTTTATTTCCTTTGTTGTTTTCGGGATGGGGAATTTCGTGATTGAATCAATTTTAATTGGATTTGGGATAATACCTTCAGGTGTAATTACATGTCCAAGAAACGCGACTTCTTTACGAAGAAATTCGCTTTTATCTAATTGAATTTTTAGATTTACACTTTGCAATTTTTGAAAAATCTGTTTTAAATGAATTAAATGTTCTTGAAGTGATTTTGAAAAGATAACGATGTCGTCCATGTACACGAAACATATTTTGTACTGAAATTCTTTTAGAACTTGGTCCATCATACGTTGAAAAGTTGCAGGTGCGTTTTTCAGGCCGAACGGCATACGTAAATATTCATAATGGCCATTATTTACGCTAAATGCAGTTTTTTCAATGGACTCAGGATCCATTTCAATTTGATGAAAACCTTGGGCAAGGTCAAGGGTCGAAAAATAGGTGCATTTACCTAAATTATCAAGGATTTCCTCTATTTGTGGTAGGGGATATTTATCCTCGATAGTTACCTCGTTAAGTTTCCTGTAATCAATTACCATTCTATACTTTTTTTTTCCAGATGCGTCAACCTTTTTTGGAACAATCCAAACAGGTGAGCTGTAAGGGGATATACTGGGTCTGATGATTTTATCTCTAAGCAATTTTGAAATTTGGCGTTGGATTTCCTCTTGCATTGATTGAGGGTGTCTAAAGGATTTAGTGTATATGGAATGGTTATCAATAGTTCTAATATTATGTTTGACGTGCGATGTGAAAGACAGATCGCAGTCTTCATGATTAAAAACATTTTTAAATTTGTGACATAGGTCGATTACTTTTTCTCTTTCTTCACGATTGAGATGGTCAGTGCGTATTAATTTAGCAAATTCGAGTTTTTTATTATCTTGCGTAATTTTAGATTCGATATTAAAATATTCGCAAGGGATAACCTGTATGCGATTTGGAAATATAATTTGGGAGTCAAGTGATTTTTCAAATGGGATTTCGGAGATGCCATTTTTTGTAATAGTCAGACAGTCAAGTATAGTGTGGTTTTCGTCAATTTTAATACTTGGAATATAGACAGGGCCATTTTCAATTGATGTAGGTATTAATATTTTGTCTCTTTCGGTAGACAAAAAGTTTATTTGTTCGTCTAATTTAAATTCAAAATAAAATGGTATACTTGTAGTTTTATTTAGAGTTAAAATTTGATTTTCATAGTCTATATTAGCTTTTAATCTTTTAAGATCGTGCGATCCAATTAGCAAATCAAAATTTTTGTGCCAGGGAATTACTCTAATTTTTATTTTATTTTTGACACCTAATTCTTCAAACAGTCTGAGTTTAAGATTTTTGTCGGATCTTACTATGCGATGTAAGCCTGTTAATTCGAAAGGTTCGAGAAATATATGTTTTTTAAAACGGTGCAAAAGATTCGGGTTAATAACGGAATCTGTAGCTCCGGTGTCTATTAAAATTTTTAAATTAATGTCAGGTAAAAAGAAAAATGGCAGTTTAGGTTTTGAGTTAATATTATTTAAATCTATATTTATTATGTGGTGTTTCGTTGATTCGAGGCATCTATTATAAAATTTTCTTGATCTTCTGTGTCTTGTAATTGTCCGTCACAAACGTCTATATATGGTTCGTGTTGGTCAGAGTCGTAATATTCATATTCATAATTATTTGTTTGCGATTGTGATGTTTCGTTTTCTAAAGGTGTGTTACTTTCTATGTTATAGATTTTTGGTTTTGACGCTATAGTTGAGACAGACATAGGCGTTGGCTTGTAATTTTGAGGGGTTTTTTGTTGGTAATTAGAAAATTGTGATCTTCCAAAATTATTGTTTGAATTTTGAAAATTATTTTGCATAGGTCTATGTGGTAATGGTTTATTAATATCTCCGAAAGTTCTTTGATTTGAATTTTGGTTCGTATCTGGGCTTTGTACGTTAGGTCGAGGGTTTTGTTGAGGTAGGCTTTGTTTTGGTACTGGTTTTGGTTGAACTTTTTGCGAGAAGGAACTTGAATTTTGGTACGCGAATATTTGCTTGTGAGCATGTTGTCTGTTGTCGTGTTCGTGGCAGCGAGTGAGGGCTGTCTCGATAGTATCAGGTGGTATATAAGTAAATAGGGTGAAATACGGGTCTCTAACACCTAATGTGAATTGTTCTAAGGTTATTTTAGCAATATGTGACCTTTTCCATTCAATTTCTGTTATATTTGAGGAATATAGCTGTGCATGATTATTTAAGGCGTTCCTACATTTAACAACTCTGTGATAAAATTGCGTGATATCTTCGTTAAGGTGTTGTCTACAACCTTTTAATTGGGCGTATAACAAGTTCTCGTTTTGGTGATTACCGTAGTATTTTAATAGAGCAGCTTTAATTTGAGGCCAATCATTGGTAGGTTCTTGCGATACGTCATCAACAACTTGTCCGCGCAATTTATTTAAAATGCCTAACTTAATAAAGGAATGTTGAAATTCTGACAGTTGAAATTTTGAAAATATTTCGAGCACATTATCTATATTTTGGATAAAATGCGGTAAATTGTCGTGAGGGCCAAAAGTAGGAAGAGTTTTCAACATTTCAGAGACCTCCTGGATCGAAAGAGCCATTTTTAATGTGTTATTGGTATTTAAATTTAAACTTATTTCACCTAATTCTAAGCGAATTGTTTCGATAGCCGATTCAGGTAAATTTATTTGCGAAGTCGAGGTTGTAATAAGCTCGACAGGTATGTCTTGAGAGACGAGAGGTTTTTTTCTTAAACTTATTGTTTTGCTTTTTGCAGAACTTGGAATTATTTCAATATTTACGAGGTCTTTTGACATGAAATATTTTAAATTATATCGTGGAGTCGGGTTTTAACCGTACTCTCACTAATAAATTAAACGTCTATAGGTGCAATTAATTTGAAATAATTTCACAATTAAATGCCTATGTAAAAAATTATTTTTTTTTTTACCTATTTTATTTGAGAATACGTTGTTAGGGAAAGACGGGACTTATAACTATGAAATTGGAAAGGTACTTACAGGAAGATCAGACCGATGAACATTGTCTCTGGTCTCAGGAATCTTCTGTCCGTGACTTTCTCTTTTCGCACTCGAAGATGGAGTCGTGCTGATTGGGGCTTCTCGGTGAAGGATTCCAAGCAGCTTTCTTGAAGGGGTTGGTGGTATCCTAGGGTGTTGAGCTTGCCGTTCTCGAGCGAAGTGATTCACGAGGAATTTTCTTCTTTGGAGAAAACGTTGTCGGTTCGTTGGATACGTAGTGAGGTATTAAGATACACCGTTGGCAAAGTTTTTCGCTATGAATGCCTTTTCCAACGTCTACGTATCCTGTTCGCAGCGCCAGTTAAGTTTATTTAACACTAACACAAGTTTTTAAAAACTATTTATTTACAATTGAAATGGAGCAGAGCCTCCGGCTAACAACAATATTCTAAATTTCCTTTACAAAAAAATGAGAATTTATATCAAATCGGCTTTTGGTACGCCGCGGGACTTGTAATGCCTTCCTTAATTGCGGATGCTGCTTTGACCTTATAACGACTGCCTTGATAAAGGGTAGTGTGTGGTCCATAACTAAGTGCATACCCAAATACTTACACATTCTGCTCTAGCAACTTGTTTATTATTAAGTATAACTGCGGGTGATTTACCACAATATTTTGTAAACACTATGTGATTCGATTTTGAGTCGTTTGTTTTTACGTGCCATGTCCAATTCCCAATATGGTTTAGATCGTGTTGCAATATTGTAGGTGCTTTTACAGGATCTCGATGTACAGTGTGTCCAATTTTCGTTGTATTTGCAGGGTTTCTCCTATTTCCAGCGGAGATAGAGACTTGCAAGTTTTACATGCCTGTACTACTTTTTTGAGAAATGAAGGATGACGCAAACAGATTGTCGGTAGCTTTTTTTGCTTCCGAGATACAGGGTGAAATTGACAATTTAGCATTCTCCGGCACATCCTGTATCTCGCTTATGCTGCAACTTATCAACAATCTGAAAATTTCTTCTTACAGAACTTTTTATGTGGAATCCACTGGAGTACGTAGTTTTTTTCTCAGGGCGACAGTTTTGGAGAAAAATAATTAACGTTGTTTTTTTCAAATGGAACACCCTGTTCATTTTTTCATAAATCGATTCAGCTCCATTTACTCTTTTCAAAGATATGATATAGACTATAGTTATTTTAATTACTTTTATCATAAACTGCAATTAATGGAGATTTTGACATTTAGGTAAAATAAATACAACCCCGTAACTTAATTTTTCTAAGAATAGTAAGTTTATAAATTGTAACTGAAATTAAGTGTCCATATATATTTAGTGCTATACAAATACTTTAATAATAAAAGAATAAAGAAATAAATAAATAGAAAACAACTAATACAAAAACGCAGGAACAAACATTTTAATAACAAAATAATATATAAAAGAAAAACACAACAAACAAGTAACGAATGACTAAACAACTGCTATTCCAATGAATGTTAAATTATAAATACTGTTCAAACATGTTTCCATTTTTTTGGATACACATGTCACATCCTTTTCTTATAGTATTCAAAGCATTAATAATCATGACAGGTCGCTCTTGTAATTGTCTTAATGCCTATTCGGTTGCAACCCTAATTTGTTAAATTTTGGGCCTGGGTTTGCCAAAGGAACCATAATTTAACAAATTTGATTTTATTCTAGAAAAAATCATTTTATTTGGTTGCCTGCACTCCGGATATCTACAACAATTAAAATGTAACCTACAAAGTCAGTTGCTAAGAAATTAAATAATAAATACCTGTTAAAATAAAGTTCAGTTGCATCATCAGCATTTTCTTGACATTCTCAAAAAAACAACAAAGCATATCATACTTTTCATAATATTGAAAACTTTCGTTTACTGCCATACCTACTTGTTTAAATCAAGATAAATTTTAGGCTTTATTATAATTAGATGCTTTATTTAGACTGGATAAATAGAATAAACTTGACAGGTAGAATAGTTTTTTGTTTATCTGCCATAGCCTACTGTCAATGAAACCGATCAACGATATTAAGACATACACTTTTAGTTTTTAGGCACCAGTTACTATTTATTTTTAAAGTCAAGAAATGCTTATGACACAGCCGAGCTTTATTTCAATATGTCATGTCTGTTCGTAAATTTTATTGTAAATTATGACTTCCATACCTATCTCCGCCTCATAGGTAATGTCACAATCTCCATTAATTGCAGTTTACGACGAAAGTATTTAAAATAACTATAGACTATATCATATTTTTGAAAAGAGTAAATGGAGCTGAATCGAATTACAAAAAAATAAACAGGGTATTCCATTTGAAAAAAACAACATTAGTTATTTTTCTCCAAAACTACCACTCTGAGAAAAAAACTACGTACCCCAGTGGATTCCACGCAAAAAGTTTTGTAAGAAGCTGTTTTCACATTGTTGATGAGTTGCAGCATAAGCGAGATACAGGATGTGTCGGATTATGCTAAATTGTCAAATTCACCCTGTATCTCGGAAACAAAAAAAGGCTACCGACAATCTGTTTGCGCCATCCTTCATTTCTCAAAAAAGTAGTACAGGAATGTAAAACTTGCACGTCTCTATCTCCGCTGGAAATAGGAGAAGCCCTGCAAATACAACGAAAATTGGACACACTGTACTGTCATGACTGATGTATCGTCTAAAAAGTTTAAATGATTATGTTGTTATTTGTGGGTAGGTCTACAATACATATCAAATATAGTATTGTTTCCTGTACATTACCTTGTGGTACGTCTGATCTTATGTGATGTAGTGCTGTGTATTCAGTTTCATGTCTTACCCGAAAATGTCTGCCTGTTAGGTATGAATAAGATATTGTAAATTTCTTCAAGTAAACCTTTCTTGAGTTTACACAATAATCCCTTATTTCAGACTTCATCAAAAACCTGAATGACATAAAGGGAAACAGCCGCGCTATATTCTTTTCCCTCAAAAGTTGTATTTATTGTGTCAACCGCTCTATGTAACTGCTCCATAGTTGAGTGGTGTCTTCTAAATCCAAAGTGGTGATCAGGCATCAAAATTTTCTCTGTTAGTATGTTTAATAGCCTCTTTTAGTAGTCGTTGAATTATCTTTGACATTATAAGTGGAAGGCTTGGTCTATATAACGACGGTTAGTTTGACTCTTTGCCTGGTTTCTGTATGAAAATTACTTCTGTGATTTTCCATTGAGCGGAAAAATATTTTAGCCTAAATATTGCATTAAAAAGTTGCGTTAAAATGACGATTGCTCTTCGTGGCATGTTTCTCATTATTTCTTCATTAATCAGGTCATATCCTGGTGCTTTTTGGGATTCTATTCATTTTTAATTATGTTTTTTTATTTTTGTTGGTATTAGTGGGCATATAGCTTCTCCAGTTTATTCCCTCTCTTCAAGAAACGCTTTTATTATTTCATTTTTATTAATGTTATATAATGATGCTGGTTGAATCACTTCTTTTAAATAGTTATCAAAAGTTTCTGCCTTTTCTAGGTATTTTCTTGTCCAATTTCCATTTGGATTCCTTGGTGGGATTTGTTGCCGTGGTTGTTTAAGCTTTCTAGTATCTTTCCATAATGAGTACTCACTGCTATCTGATGGCGTTACATTTTCAAGAAATTCTCAAAAGCTTTTGAGCTGGTGGAGGTATTGCTTTCCAGTCAGCTTTTTGTATAGCTACTGTGTAGCTTTGATGTTCTCTCTCCAGTTCTTCCTTTGTTGTTAGTAACACATTAAGTTTGATATATTAATCTAGTGATTCTCGAAATAACTGTTAGTTGGTTCTGTGGTTATATAATTTTGCAAAGCACTTCTTTGCAAAGCACACTGTTGCTATCACGGGACCATGATCATATTTAATGTCAAAGTTTGTCTCAATGTCCAAATGCCCAACTCAAAAGCCTTTAGTGACAAAAAAGTTCAAAGACAATCAACAACGAGCTTCTTGGATCTAGGAGAGGCTATTGACTTCCACTATAATGATTGAGTCTTTGTTTCCACGTTGTACCGCTATGCCTAAGTCTAGCTCCTGGTGACGATGTTTTCAAAAATACTCATTTGCAACTTCAAAAAGTTCCGGACAAACTTTTCAACTCGACGTTATGTTTGTTTCTCAGTCATCAGTCTCTGGGAAAACTTCGCAGTAATATAGCGCACATGAAGTTTTTGAGCTAGAATTTCCTGACATAAATCTAGTGAAATTTGCACTCCTCTGCCAATTCACGAATGATTAAATAACGATTTGGCTATACAAGGCTGTTCACTTGGGCAACATGAACGTCGTCCGTCTCGATTTTCGGTCTTCCCGAACGAATATTGCTTTCAAATAATGTCTCACATTCGTTGAACCTCCCATGCCACTCAGCACATCATGAACTACTTAAAAATTCATCCTCGCAAGGCTTCCACATTTGAAAAGTTTCCATAAATATTTTTCCCAACTACCTAACTAGCTGTTCTTTCTTTTGGTTCATTTCCCAAGGTCAATGGACGCAAAAACCTGGTTTCCCGTACCAGTTTATTGGGTTATCGTAATAAATTCGGACGTTTTCGAGTGTATTCTGGATAAACAATTATACTAACCACACCGTCCTCCTGTCGTACATTTCGCGCAAATTTAACAGTTCTAGAACTTTTTGATCAGACCTTGCAGGGAGTCCTTAATTTGGACGCAGTTGTATTTCGAACTCGGAATACCGCTGCATACGAAACATTTTAGGGAATTTTGTTTTATAAAGAAAGAGTGGGTTACGACTTAAAAATTAATTTACATGCAAAATACACACACCGTCAAAAGTCTTGGACCCCCGATGTTTTGTATTAGTAAATAATTTATTTTTAAATATTGTATTTGTTATTCAAAGTATGTTTTTTCTAAATGTATTTTTTTTGTAATACAGGAATAATTTTTAAAAATTTACTCAATTAAAAAACAATGAGAAAAAAATTTGCAATTTTTAAGAAAATTTATTATGACAAAAATTAACAAAAAATATTTTTTAACAAAGTGAACTACAACTTGATAGTCAGTATGGTCTCCTCTACTTCTCAGTACATATTGACACGCCTATGCATTGAAACAATCAAACGATTGATAATTTCTTGAGGAATAATGTTCATTCCTCTATTGCTGCTGCAGCTAACTCTTCAGCATTTTGGGGTGGGTTCATGCATTTGTGAATTGCTCTAGAAACAAAATCCCCCATGTTATCAATGGGACTCATATTGGGGAATTAGCTGGCCAATCTAATCGGGTAATATCTCTCTGTTCAAGTACATCTTGAACCGTTCTTGGGCGATGTGGCCTCGCATTTTCGTCCAT
The DNA here is from genome assembly GCA_037954035.1 of Rosalia funebris. Classification (NCBI taxonomy): domain Eukaryota; kingdom Metazoa; phylum Arthropoda; class Insecta; order Coleoptera; family Cerambycidae; genus Rosalia; species Rosalia funebris. Next base: position 1,007,384 of record JAZFAV010000005.1, on the reverse strand, counting down.
GAAGATGAAATTGTCACCTAGTTCGCCACGTAGTAGATAAATAATTGGCCTGATAACACTTTCAATATAAACTTGTCGTATTCTGATTTATGGGAATTAACGGCGTACGTTGATTGAACATTATTCCTCTCCAAAACATTACTGTCCTACTATTGTAGGGAGCAACCTCACGGGGAAAATTTAGTCTCTCTTGATAACCTGGCTCTCTCCAGACCCTTTGCATATTGTCATCACTCACCAGTCCAATTCTGATTTCATCTGTGAATAAAACTCATCGTACTGCTGCAAAAGCCAATTACTACGTTCCCGTGCTCATTGAAAGGGGGAAGCTCGATGTCGTGGAGGTTGAGTGAGTACCCTTAAAGACCTTCTCGACCGTAAATTTGCACGATGAAGTCTTCTTCGAACTGTAGAGGTCGATATAACAAGGCAAAACGTACCTTGAAAGTGAACCCTGAAGGCTTGAGCTGAATCATTTCGGTGTATACGGGGTATATTGAACCAAATACCGATCCTGCCATTCATTTGACACTCGAGACTGACTACTATGTGGTCCTCTTTCCGCTCTCCCTAATTCTTGATACCCTACGAACTACTCGCACAACAGAAGATCTAGTAATGACTAAGTTCCCGTATATCTGATGATTGGAATATCCAGCATCATACAAAGCAATAAGTCTTGTCCTATTAAATGCAGAAACCTCACGTTCTGGCTTTATAACGAAAGAAAAGTATTAAAGTCGCTTTGCTAAATATGCAATAAAACTGACGAATATTTATAAAAAATTATAACTAATCAACAATATTTTATCTATCAATTCATTTGATCTTGTTTGAAAGCTAAATAACTCACCTTTGTTGTCTAGCAACGAAAACAAAATAAACATAGTCGAAATCTGTAATATACGGGGGGTCCAAGACTTTTGACATGTGTATAAAAACAATAATATTTTCAAGTCACTCGATGTCCCTTTAAAAAATAAAGTTGACACTTTAAGAGTTTCACAAAAAATCATTTTATAACAAAATTATTAACATTATGCTAAAATGTTATCATCATACTGTATATCACCACGAATTGTTGCTGTAAATTATGTTGGGTAATAAATATTCGATAATTTTTTTAACGTTACAATTATAATTATAGGTTCTGCATGCATTTTCTGCCTTATAAAAGAAGAACTAATGTTAGGAGTTTTCGACTTCCTGTCGAGAATAGTAACAAGTCTCAAAACTGCCATATTGAACCACCCACGAGCTGCGCAGTAAACAGCCTGATCTTTACTCGCTCGCATTGAGACCTTTGCAGAATGAATATCGATGAATGTATATGGAATGTGAATGTACACAGAGTTCGATCTGGCCTCGCGTAAAGTGCGCCCTTTTCCCTCCGAATGCTGCCTCACTCTTTCTTCTACGTATACATAGAGATTCTCATACTTTTTTATTCTTGACAAGCTGGACTTCTCATTTTTAACATTCTGAATGAGCATTCATTGATTCCCAACTAATTTATTTCATATAAAATGTATTACTCATTTTCTATTCAGAATAACGAATTAATTAATAAAATTAATATATGAAAATAGGTTAATTATGACATACAATTGTAACTACATTTTGCCTAAACATTAATAGGTACAATTAAATATTTCCATTTTCATTTCAGTATGAACAACTGCTTATTCGTATATGATGAAACGATAAACTTGTGTACCTTTGTTATTAATAATAAAGTTATCGACGTCGTAACCAGTTATCGACAAAACCATTGCGGCTTTCAAGTCAATCGTAAGCTTAGCCTTAATGCTGATGGACTTTAAACCGACATTTACTAAATTAGTATTTCCGTCCTATATTTACACTTGTACCCCTTTCCATCATGCTTGTATCGCATAAGTTGAACACGACGTTAATAACAATGTTTATAACTGCGTACACATTGTAGAAATATATATGTATTTACGATTTCTAGCAATTTCTGAATAATTACTTGATTTACCTTTCAACGAACTATTCGTCTATTTGGTAATAGAAGAAATATTAATAAAAATTATATTTTCAGGAACTTCAGGATAATTACAGAGAAAAATATGATTAATTATTATATTATACAGATACAATAAAGGAGAAATATTCATGTATAGAAATAATTGTAAGTAACACTGACTTAGTTTTCCTCAAAACACTAAGACACTATATACTATACTCGACGCGCGTTTCGCCAATAAAGTTGGCATAATCTGCAGATGATTAAAACTAATTTTGTACTGACAGTGTATCTTATTTATACCCAATTTATGGCTGCGGCTTAGGAAGCCCTGACCATCACGGTTACATCTCATTGAACTACGACCGTCATGGGTGCGGCTCATTGAACTGCAACCATCAAATACATCTAGCTCTCAGTATTTGTTACATTCCTAATTATTTTAATAATTAATCTTAAGTTACTAATATCTATCTTATAGTTGTTCTCGAAGGCATGTTGGACAACACTGGACTGTTCTACCATACTTGAGATGTGCCATGTGTTCTTTGAACCTGCTTTGAATAGATCGTCTGGTCTGTCCAACGTACCTTTGATTACAGTCGTTACAGCTGACTTTGTAAATCCTCGACCTGTTATTTGTATTAATTTTGTTTTTCAGATTGCCTAAAAGTTGTGTTAATTTATTTCTTGATAAATCAACTACCGTCATTTCTATATCTTTAAAAATCTTACTAATACCAGGGATGAATCAAGGGTAGTAAGGAATAGATACATATTTTTCTGGATGTCCTCTTTCAGTTTGAAAGGTCGAGGAATTTCGAACTGTTTCTTTAAATTTACATCTCCTTGTGTTTACGAGGAAACGTAAATTTTAACGCAATAATTTAGGTATAAATAGGATACATTGTTAGCATAAGATTAGTATTAGTCATCTCCAGATGATGCCAACGTTGTTGGTGAAGCGTGCGTCAAATGTAGTGTATAGTGTTTTATTTATGTAGTTTTCTAAATGATAAATAAAATAACAAACTAACAGGTAAAGTTATTATGATAAATATTGAGGTTATAAGCTAGTAATGGGGCTTCAGTCTAACATATTATAGACAACAGATCAGTGTTTTTTACCCCCACCGAATGATAATGTTTCCCTAGTTTTTTTAGCATATCAACATACAACCCACTAGAAATTACAGCCACGCCGATCCTCCGCCCACTCAAATGACAGACGCTACGGCAATGACTTAACATTTGACATCAATAATATGTGCCCCAATTCAGCCTACAGAGTTTCTCGCCAATCTGGCTAGACAAATCAATAGTACAGTTGATGTAACTGTTTCTAATTAAACATATTCGAAGAGCATTTCATAAGTTTTTTTCTTATAAATGAAAATTCTTCTAGGATTTAAAATTTCCTGTAACAACGTTATTAAATATTAATAGCATTTTTATCGTGTACATAAATTAAATTATGCTGCAAAAAATCTGTAATAGCTTTTAGTTACTAAAAGCAAACTCAGGCTTTCTACTGAAATGCTTGAGCTATAAAGTTTTATGCTCTATAAATCCAAATATGATTTTTATATTGATGTAACTATTGTCCGGTGCATAATTGTCGCAGTTTTAATAACGGTGCATTATTTTTATTTTGATTGCGGTAATAAACACTAGAAATTTTAAAACCTTGTTTTCCCTGTTGGACTGGAAATAGTAAATGTAGCAAACGGAAATACCATTTTACTGTAAACAACCAAAAATGAAGGAATTAATCGCAAATATTGGTGAATTATAATGGCAACTTGTCCTCAAATGTATATTATTCCTCCAGAACAGTGTAATAAAATCATTTCATGCGAAACATTGTGCTTTTCATTTTTAATATAAAAATTAATGATATATATGAATATTGAGATGATTGGCCATTAGTTAAATTAAGATCGACATGTCCACAGAATCTAGTGTTGCGCGTAATCAGAAATTAAGAAAAGTTCATTTAAAAAAAAATGAGAAACAACAAACTACATTTAATTTTAAAAATGTATTCCATGAAATAAAGAAATAACAGAGTATATGATCACAAGCAATATTAATATATATTATTGCTTTCAATTCTCCAGACAGTTGATAACGAAAAAAATTAGTCATAAGATTTTTTATTTCAGCTTTACAGACAAATAATTTTAAAATTTCTTAATGCTTGGCATCTTCTTGCCTCTGCATCTCTGCATTTTAGGCTTACATAAACAGAAAATATTAGAATAATTTCTTCCCAAAGAATCAAAAAAAATATTTCTTGTCTGAAAACTAAAAAGTCACCAGGATTCAATCAAATAACTCTGAAAATTCTCAAATAGCTACCCAAAAAAGCTGTTGCAATGTTAACCTACCCTTTTGTTACTATTTTGAGGCTCCAGTAATGGCCAGCAACAATTTAAAACTTCAGTAATAATCCTAGTACCTGATACTTTGGAAAAAGACTCCGTAACATCCTATAGACTAATTAGCCTTCTGTCAACCATATCTTAACTTCTGCAAAAGTTTATATCTAACAGGATAGAACCTCTACTCGATAACATCCGAAAACCATCACTAGATTGTTTTCCGTCATTCACACTCAACCATTCAACAGTGTCACAGATTAGTCCATGAAATAAGTAGATCCATAGAAAACAAACACTACTGTCCATCAGCTTTCCTCGACGTAAGTCAGGCGTTCGATAAGGTCTAGCACGAAGGACTGTTATACAAAATTATGCCTCTGTGTCATCTTCTTTTGAACTATTTAAATCATATCTATTGGACCGCCAATTCATAACTAGGGTTAACGACGAAGTTTCAATCGTGATTCCAATCAAGTCTGTTCAGAGTCACCCAGGGTAGTATACTAGTAGCGGTACTCTATTTACTGTATACCTCAGATATGACAATGACAGACAATATAATAACCGGGACATTCGCTGATGACACAGCAATAGAGCTCAGCAACATAAAAAATCAATACAACTAAATTTACACAAGTTCCCTTTACTCTTAGAAAATAAAAATGCCCACCAATTACTTTTAACGGTACTATAATACCAGAAGCCTCATCTGTAATATATTTGGGAATGCACCTAGATAAGAAATTGAACTGGGGAGAGCATGTAGCGGAAAGGAGACAACAAATTGATATGAAATTCAAAGACTTGTACTAGATACTCGGAAGAAAAACCCATGTTTCTTTAGAGAGCAAAGTTCTGATATATATAGCGGTCATAAAACCCATGTGAACATATACAACAGAACTCTGAGGATGCACGAGCAAGTCAAGTATTAATATTCTTCAGAAACTCCAATCCAAAATATTCCGATCAATAACAGATGCACCGTGGCACACATTAAACAGATATTAAACAATACACTATACAATGACCTCGTCAGATCATTCGTTAGTGATGTTATATAGGACAGGAGAAGTAAATACCATAGTAGACTCAAAATATACCCCAATCCATTCTTATGACCACTCCTTCGCGAACAAAACTATAGAATATTAAAAAGAAGACTACCAATTGATGTAAAATGAACCCTCAACTAATGGACTTATCTACATCTGTTCTGTGATATCAAATTAGCTTATAGAAAGTATCGTATTTCTGATTGCCGATACCTCGAAATAAATTTTTCCTTTGTTTTTAAGTATAAGATTTAAGTTACTTTCTTATCAGAATAAGGAGGATGTGAATAAAGTTAAACTGGTCTTGGATATCGTATCCTAATAGGCAACCTTTGTTTTATAAAACCTCCAATAAAGTCAAGGGCTTTGATCATACCTTTATATTCTACATTATAAGAAAATTGTATACATTATACAAGTAATAATATATTGTTTATTAGAATGGGATTAGTTCGGGTGATATAACTGAATTATATTTAATATAATCGATTTATTAATTTTTATTTTTTTTTGTCCTAAAGTTACATATAAGATTTTGTTAATTCTTCATTAGTAACCCTTTTGAAGTTATCAATTTGAAGTTGTAAAAAAGATGTGTTTTATTTTTTAAATGTACAAATTCCGTATTAAATATTCGTAAAAAGTTTACATTACTTCGTTGAAAATGCCATACTAGTATACACAAATAATGTGAAAAATTCACGTTAACTGCATATACATATGCAGAAAAACAATAGTGTAATACTGTCAAAAATTGTAATGTAAGAGGCTGGAAAACGACGACGAGTAAATAAAAGTGTCGTTTAGATGTTGTGTCACGAATGGCAAAGAGGTTAGTATATTTGTGCCCCGGGCGAACCATTTCGGAACATCTGGGAGTCTTAGATTTAGAAAACACGGAGAATGCAGTATAGATTACGAGCAATACGGTGGAACACAATACATTTATTGGTATATAATGCACATCGAAAGTTGTTTTAAAATTCAGGCGACTCCGTATTTGCATAAAAAGCATAGATGTATATCAACTGTAAAAACAATAGTATCTTTAAAACGTTGCTTTGCAATTATTTAAGATAAAATATAAGTGTAACAGGTTTTATTATCGTTAGTTTATACACTTCCATTTGCCTGATTCAAATACATAAAGTAATTTCCAGTTTTAACTTTCTAATTTTTTCAGAAATGTTTTAATAAGAGTTATACAAGGTGGGTCTTAGAGTTGTGAATATATTTTCATCACGTAATGTTTATAACTAATAAATTATTATAGTGAAAACTATTTTTAATATCATCATTAAGGCAATTATAGAAATGTTTGCTCAACATTTTGAGAATCACTGGTTTGCGATTGCGCTACAGATACACTCTACGAGTACGCTACATCAAGTTTATAGCGTCCACTATTGCCCAATCACCACAATGCTATAACTTGGATACAAAGCTCGAAAATGTGGACTGCATTCCGGATAATTAAATTATTGGTATTTCAAAGGAATATTTTCAGGTATCCTTTGCATTACCATGGAACTTATTTATATTATAATATACTGAAGTTGCAGTATTTTTTATTTCTTACCTATTAAACCCATTTAAAACGACCCATCTGCAGAAGGTTTGTCAAATCAAAGGTAAGATCTCTCCATGATATGAAAACAAATTTTATTTAGAAAAATAGTTTGTGAAACTATTGTCAGTAAACTATTTGTTGAAAAAAAATTGTAAATACATTTTAAAGACTTAAAAATTGCATTTTGAAGTTAAAATATAACTCTATTAATTTTATCCGACGTATCTAAATACGCGTAAATTCTACGAATATTAACCACCATAAAAATATTTCGCATTCAATATTATACCGATACTGGAAGATAGAAATTAGTTCTGAAACTTAGACCAAAAATGTATATTCATCTACGTAAAACTTGCCTACGTAAAAGTAGCCTGCAGCCTATGTGTACCTTGTATATCGATGGTTATATACGGGAACTCTCAAATATTGTAAATAGTTGTGAATAGACAACCTCATCTTTTAAATAGCGCGATCGAGGAGAAATCTATTATACTTGAGTTTATTTTAGTTGTGGGACTCTAGGAACTGGCAGCTCATATTGAGTTAGTTTCGTTAGTTAGTTTAGTTAGAGTAATTCCTTTAAATAACATTCTTAATAGTTCTTAAAACTTCAGTTTGTAAAAATAAAAACTTTTAACGAATATTTGTGAAAAGTACTATTATATAAAAGTGAGTTCTAGTGTATAGTGATTATATGTTATATATTATTGGAATAAAATAGTTTATTCAAACCCGGAAATATGCTACGCTGCTATTTTTTGACAAGGGAAAATATACACGAAAAAGATTATATTCCGAAACATATTCAGGGACAAACCTCTTTGATGAATCTAATTTTATAAAGAAGTTCGAGCTGTGGCGAGACTAAGGCTTTCTTCTATCATCCATACATAAAATATCTGTAAAGGACAAACGACAAGAATAATAACTGTCTTTCCAGTGTTTTTTGACGCAATTGAGAATTAATGAGTTGAGAAAAGTAAGTATTCGATTACATGTATATCACGTGCCGAATGTTGAAGGTTTGTTCCCACCAAATTTACCAAGATGATAATTATTTGAATGAGTACAGGCAATAGAGTGAACAGGATCCAATTGTTTTAAGTAATTTTGTGAGCAGGTGCATATTCAGGGTTTAACAAAGAGGAAATTAAAGAAAAACTCTCAAGACTTTCTAACAACAATTTGCGATGAATTATTCATTTTAAATAGGATTTATTGACGATGTTCTAATTAAGCCATCTATACTGTTTCTGTGATAGAAAACAATTGAGTTTTTATTTGCTCAACTATTCGGTTCACTATTTCATTTTATTATTGACATAATGTTTAATCCTCAAAAACATTTTTACTTCTACTGTGGGATATAACTTTTTTTGTTACATTAAAATTGAAAATGAGTTTATTATAAGATACTAGTTCTAAAAACGAACAACTCGTTTCTAGAAAAGTAACACGCGAAAGAATATTTAAAAAATTATTTTTGGTATTCTAGTGTAATTTTGAGAAACAGCATTTATGTTTGCTCTTACTCAGTACCCTTAAAAGATGACATGTGTACTGGGCTCGTACTGAACAACGTTTTTGGCTCAATTCTCATTAAGGAAAGCCTTACAATAGAAAAAGAATTCAATTTGTTAGAAAATCATATAATCCTAGATGTTCGCACTTTAAACGTAGATATCGGGGAGATTTGGTATCAACAAGAGGGTTATCCTGTTCATAATGCAAGAGATCAATAAGTGTATTTAGATAACACATTCCCCAATACCATTATAAGTGGAAGAGGCACAATTAAATTATCTGCGACTTATCCCCAAATAATTTGTTATTAAGGGAATCTACGAAAGCGAAAATTTACGGGCACGAACATCATAAAGCTTGATGAATTACGTTCCAAAGTAATTGTAACTACCGTAAAGAGTGCACAAAAGAGAAAAAGAATTCGCAAGAGAAACGCATCTTTTGATCACTTAAGGTATGATCTCACCCAATCAGGATACATTATTCATCCTTTTATATAATAAAATTTTAATGTGTTTGCATACTTTTTGTGATTTGTTATTTTTTTTAATTATTGTCTATTTGATTTTTTCTTATTAGAAAATTCTGTTATATTTATTTACATTATTTGATATACTTATCCGCAGAATATTTTCATAATTTATTGGCTGAATACTAGTTTAATTTCATGCTAAATTCTAAAACATATTGATCAAAAACGAAGCTCTCTTTAGATATTTGAACACTTCTAAAAATAAATGAATCAAATAACTTATTTCAAGTGACATTTACAGGGCCCTTCAGTAAGGACCCTCAAAATTTGTTAGGTTATAGCGGCCATGTTTTTAATGCAACGTCTGTCAAATTTATTGTGAATTGTTCAGTAGTGTGTGAGAAATTCCCGTGGAAGGTTATAACGTTCAACAACGTTCAACAAATTTTATTTTCAAAATCAGTGCTCCGTTCACGTTCCACGCATTACGTGATTTTTATCCTCGCCACAACCGTTCAGGCGGCACCGAGTCGACTATTCGATATTTGGTAGCCACATTCAAGTTAACCGGCTTGATAAATAACCAGCCAACACTCATGCGTCACCATAATACAAGGTCTACTGATAACTGCGCTACTGTGCGTGAGAGTGTACGGAAAAACCCGAGGCAGTCAATTTCTCGTCGTTCACAAAAATTTGGTCTTTCTGGGATTTCAACTTTTACACCGACTTTTACATCGAGACTTTAGTCTGCACCCGTATAAAATCCAACTGACCCAGGAACTTAAGGTAAAAGACCATAAACAACGCCGTATTTTCGCTGATTGGGCTCTGGAGCAGTTTGAAGTTGACCCAAATGTGGGCAAAAAATCATCTTTAGTGACAAGACCCATTTTTAGATGAATAGATATGTAAACAAGCAAAATTCTCAGATTTTGCGTGATGCCAATCCACATGAGATACACCAGCACCAAGTGCATCCTAAGAAAGTCACTCCTTGGTGCAGATTTTGGTCTGGCGGAATCATCGGTTCGTACTTCTTCCAAAATGAAACTGCCTACCGTCAACAGCGATCACTACAGATCGATGATACATACGCAACTTCTTATGACCTAAACTGGATAATATGGATACCGACGACATGTGGTTCCAACAGAACTACGCTACAAGCCACACAGCGCATGCAACGATGGACATTCTTCACGAGCAATTTAAGGGCAAGGTTATCTCGCGCAGCGGCGATGTGTACCGGATACCGAGATCATGCGATTTAACGCCTCTAGGCGTCATTCTTTGGGGCTATCTTAAGTCGTAGATCTATGTGAGCAAAATTCAAACAATTGATGTTCTCAAAGTCAACATAACGAACGCCGTTCAGCAAATTCGGCCAGATTTATGCGATAAAGTCATCGAAAATTGGACCTTCCGAATACGGGCCACCAAGGGACGCAGCAGCAAACATTTGAACGATATTATATTCTATACTTAATTCCATAGAATATTCTTTCAAATAATAAAAAATTGAGTAGATATCTCACACATAACTTATTTTATTTTGAAAGCATTCAAACATTAGAAAATATTAGGATTGTATTATAGATGTAATAAGTGAATATGCTATTTAATACAACATAATATAAAGTTTAATTTTAAATTCAGAGAAGCAATTTCTGCAGTAGTAGTAGTGGTAGTAGTAATAGTAGTAGCATTTTATTTGTTACAAATCCTTTTTGTTATTTCTTATCAAATTAGTAATTTGTTATAAATCATTTCATAATATAAAATTTAATACAGTGCCTCAACATGTTCAATATGTTACATTTACTTTGGGTGCATTTTGCCGTCTATAGGCGACATTAATATAGTAAAAAAAAGTACTTTATGTTAATCACATACATATACTAGTTACTCTATAACTACATATTCCATTGCAAATATTAACATATCAGTATAGTGCAGGTAAGTCTATTTTCATTAAGTTCCACCCCATAGATAGGGTGTAGATATAAAGTTCGGCAACATCAGGCAAATGGTCTTGATTTTCCCAAAACGAATTACTAGCAGTGCATTTTGCTTTGTTAGCTGATACCCCTTTTACGTGATGGAAAACAATAGCAGCTTATTCAGTGTTCAAACAAAAGCACTTTTGTTATTAGATATAGTGGCTGCAGTTTGATTTAAAGCATGTCTGAACTGCATTTTAGGTAAGTAATTGTTCAGGTTTAATATACAGAGCGGGAAGAAGACTAGAAATTGTAATGAAATAATGGAGATCTCCCTGCTGAAGATATACTCTGATAGAGACTTTTTATACCGAAGACAATTGTTTTTTCTGTATTGGTCTTTAGCTATAGGCATTTTTTGCTGCCGCGGCTATTTTTCAGTAGTATTTGATAATATGTAATATTAAAATTTTAGCGTCATGTAAATGTATACTTCTAATCTATATTTTTTTATTATTTGATGATGTGACCATACCAAATATTACTTTATGGTGTCATTAGTTATTATAAGAGTAGTACATAAAATATCCTACACAGTATAGACAATTCTATAAAAATATGACTATTAACCTAACCATTTATTCAAAACGTACAATACAAGCTTCATTTTAATATTTCGAGGGTAGCAATTCCATAATGTAATATAATATTGACATAAATACAAATGTCTGGAGAAAGTGGATAGTATATATTAAACACAATGAAAATAGGATAATTGGCATCGAAAAAAATACAGTGAATGTAGTAGCTGAAAATCTAGTCCACATCGGAAATTATACAAGCTTTTCTAAAGCGAGCCCACAGTGATCTACGTACCGAAATTTTTTAAGAAAAAGAAATCAAACTACTTAAAAAGAGCTTATACAATATTGCGATTCAAATTTAGATTTTCAATAGATGGCTGAAGTTCTTCAATGTCAACATCCTCAGTAATTTATTAATAATTATATCTCTTAATAAATATTCTGCCTTTAATAATCGATTATCGTAATTCAGGATGTTTGGATATATTAAACTGTTGACAGCAAAATCTCATTTCGTTGAAGGCTGATGTGAAAGTACAGTCATGCAGCTATGTTGAAATGCCTTAATAAAGAAAAGTTGACTTCTACGGAACGAAATATTTACAAAAACTACCAGAAAATAAAAGAGATCGTATAATTTATTTCTGCTTATATACAACAAACAAACTAAACTGAATTAAAGTAGCACTTAGTTCAATTGTTTGTCAAGTTTTACATTGAACGGGAAAATAAACTGGCAGAACTGTAGGGATTGGTGAACGGAAAATTATCATTGGATGCATAAGACACATACACAAGATACTCAAATGGTCATCGTTTGGGTAGATTTCAACGATCATATTACTGGTCTAATTTGCATTGAAGAACATTTGCATTAGACATACTAGTTTTTATCTTGGCGAATTTGTATACAAATGTATTTTAGTCCTACCTAGACTAAATAGGGTTTAATCTAGAATCTTGTTTAATGAAATTGTTTTGTTTCAAAACACGAAATAGTATATCATTATGTTGTAATTTTAGAAGGGTACTTGAATGAAAAAAGCATTCCAATCCATATCATGATAAATGGATTGGACGATAAGTCACTATTAAGTAGCAGCAGACATTATTCCGTTAGACTATTCCCTTCTGTGGGATTATCTGAAGAACGTATTTTATACAATACAGCTAAGTATATTAATTATGAAGGAAGAATGGAATACAAACAGATATTACAAATATTTAACCCCATGTTTTAAGAAAATGTCTATACCAGATTATTACCAACCAAAAAATGGATAAAAGTTTGAATATTTATTTTAATTTTATATACATGTTTAAATAAAGAATAACAATCAAATAAAGTTTTTATACAATCTCTCAGTTTAGTAGCTGCAATTAATAAATTAATTAGTTTATCAGTGTTATAGGTTATCAAAGTAATGAAGGAAAATTTATAATACAAAAAGTATACCATTAAAAATTATCTTACCTATACTTTACTTCCATATATCACTCTGTATATTTTAAATTTCGTTGAGAAGATGAGTTATTTAAATTAAAGTGGATATGTTCGAATATTTCTCATTAAGCTCTACAATAAATCGAGAAACAATTTTGTTCTACCTCGTATATGTACATACACCTATGTCAACATCTCTTCATTGATTTCTTGATATTAATTTTTATAGGAATATTTAAAGATTTGGGTTCATGTAAATCAATCGTGAGCTAATAGATAATGTAAATAAATTTTAAATAATTAAAAAAAAACTTATTTTCAATAAACCTCAGTATTAACTTTGTAAGTGAAATATGAAAAACCTAGCAATATATTTAAGATATAAAATTAGAAGTTTAAACTGACATCAATATTAACGAACACAATAAATTAAATAAACTATACAATATTACTATTTTTTTTTATAAAAGTGTTGTCACGAAAATATTAGCAACATTTCGTAAAGTACTTAACAATGAAAATAACGGTTTGGTCATCACAACAGACAACAGTAATTTTTTAATTTTATCTGACTAAAATCCATCACTATTCTATCCGTCCCCTCTATGAGACCTGAAATAACGAAAAATGACAGATATACATTGAAATGTGAAAATAATGTTTTAGTTAATAAATTGTGGTACAATCCTCAAAAGCGGCGTTGTAGTGTAATATTAAAAATTATTTTAAATCTCAACAACGTTGTTTTTATTAACATCCCTCTCTCTTGATTTTTGAAAAATCGATTAAATTTATTCAATTTATTAACGAAACATCATTTTTATACTTTACTGTATTTAGGTTAATTTTCATTCTACTAGGTTCTCTCAGTTCCAAAGATAAAGGGGGCAGGAAGCAACTTTAGCTGTACACCTTATATGATTGTTTTCCGAAATTCACAAAAGTTGTAAATTAATTTATTTAGGAATAGTAAATTACCCTAAAATAATTATGCCGAGGAATATATCTCCTAGTTTTCAAAATGAAGGTTTTTGTTAGTCCAGCGAAAACGTCTATCGCTGTTTCTTCAAATATTGGAGACGATCTCATATCTTCTAACAAGGCACTATCAATATTTATTAATGCTAAAACTGACAGTCTGTCTTGCTTTTGAGAATTTCGCAGATAAGTATTTATTCTCTTTAAATATGAAAATGATCTTCCCGCGGAACTGCCCGTGACAGGAATAGTCAAAATTAAACGACACAACGAAAACAAAAGATAATTGAAAGGACATAATATATTGGTGAAGCTCAAGCACAGTGCACTTTTTCATATCGGGATCACTATAAATCACTGAGAGTTCACTTTTTAAACGATTTGCAGTAGTATATACATATTGGAAATTCTTTGACATGTCCAATATGTATATACTATAGAAGAAAAAATTTCACCAGGAAAACGTTTCACGAATGAAGTAAATTGTGTGGAATCTAAATTTAAGAATATCAGTTTAGAAATTTTACTAAACCGTTCACTAATGTTTGAAATAATAACGTCCAAAATTTCATAAAACAATCGTGCGTAGGTACTTTTCTTATCTTCTTCAGGAAATAGATCCAAACGCATTTTTTACTTAGTGGTTGATTTTCTAACTCAAACCTGTCCATACGGTCTAAATGTCACTAATTTCTGTTCTCATTTTTTGAATATGTGATTTGAAATCGACGATCTTTTTATTACCGTAACTAACATCTGATAGTCCGTAGAATTTTAAACAGACTCGGAATGTGGAAATATTGCAGAAAACACTGCTAAGAAAATATTAAAGTCAAAGTCGCGCAATAAAGTTAAAATGACTCTAGCACAAATAATGGTTTTTCGATACCATTCCTCATTTTCATTTTCCACAATTACCTGAAACACTGCTTTCAAATCTTCATTATGTTATGACGACAGTCGCCAAGATAAGTCACATAATCGCATAACCGAGTCCGAAAATAACGACAACACCCACTCAAGGTTCCACTGTTGAGTGCGTAAGATCACTGACCTTTTCGCCCATCTAACGCGTAGCTTGGATGTAACGTGGACCATTGCGTTTCAGTACTGCAGCAAGTAACGCGGGAGTCCAATGATTTCGGGCACCTTCACGGCCAATTTGAAATAAAAAAGTTGATGGTAGCGTTTATAGTAAATAATGTATGTTTGCAGTCGGTTTGAAATAATTAAAAAATTGTAATAATAGAATAAATCGATTAAACTCTTAAATAACATTTATTTGCCAATTTTTTAAGGGATGCGACGCATCATTCGCATCCATGTACGCTACGCTCCTGCAAAGAGGTTTCCGATAATAGAGAATATCATGATTTCTATAATTTTGGTAGAATTTTAGTTTCTATTTAGGATTTCAATAAAAAATGTGCTAAATGGATCTACTGGTTATTGGAACTGTAACTCGGTTAATACATTTTTACCTATAGTCTTTAAAACAGACTTCATTAATCCCCGACCTTTCGTTACTCCCAATTTTATGTTTCGAATTGTCTCACAGTTGTTGTAATTTATTGCCCGAAGTGTGGAACTAATGCCATTCCAGTTCCCCAGTAAATTGCGGTTCGTAACGAATCGATAAAATGTTAAATTTTGATTATCTCTCGAAAGGTTCCCAACTCCATGGAATTGTATTAGGTCTACATTTTTTATTGCTTCATTTAAATATTTTTCTAGGTAAATTCTTATTCTTATGCATATTGTTTTGTTCATTACAATAATGGGAATATAGAAATTTGTCTTACCAAATTTGTTCTTATCATACATTTTTATAACGAGATTTTCATACAAGTATTTTTTTCAACCACGCTAATTACGCAAAATAGTACATCGTAAACTACACCGAATAACGTTATGACCCAGAGATCAACTAAAACTAGTTTTTTGAATTATAGTGTTGCAATTTCTTAAGTATTTATTTGTTATGTATATACAGGGTGCAAACCATTATTGGAATAAATATTGTAACTCGAATATAGAGGATTTCCATAAAAATTCTAGAAATAGGTTGGTTTTAATTGCCCACATTTAGTGGGTAACAACCTTTACTTATGTTCACCATGGGGTTTGTAACCACCTCCTCTTTTTTTAAATGGTATGTCAAGTGATACATTATTTCAATAGTCATATCAATGAAAGGTACAGATGCTCCATTTTCTAAATTTTTCAAGTTATTACTTGTCAAAAAGGAATAAAAACACTTTTATTAATAGCTATTTTATCTTAAAAGATGTTCAAAGTGGGTAGTGTTTAGTTATTGACTGTATTTAGTGACGATGAAATAAATAAATTGATATAAATGCATGTTTTGTATCAGTCATTTCTCATTTATTATTTATTTACTGTTTGATAATAATTGTTACTTAATTGCTATAAAGTTATTACTGGTCAAAAAAGAATAAAAGTACTTTTATTAATAGCTAGTTTATCTTAAAAGATATTCAAAATGGGTAGTGTTTATTTATTGACCATATCTAGTGACAATGAAGTAAATAAATTGATATAAATGCATATTTTATAATAATATACATAGAAATATTACCAAGGATATTACGAACATTCTATTTTCAGTGAGAACTAAATTCAAGTAAGGAGATTTATTAATAATTTTTAAAAATTTAAGAAATTCGTCAATTTATAGTTTCTGAATAATCAACTTCTTCCCAATGGTTTATCTATCTCAATAAATAAACATAGGCATTTTCATGATCAACTTTATTAAAGCTAATACGAGTATATATATATATATATATATATATATATATATATATATATATATATATATATATATTCGATGTCTGAAGAATATCGTTAAATTTTGACAAATTCGCTGTAGGATATTGGTGAGTAGGTAATTAAGTGACGTTTTATACTATTTGTCATTCTTACTGTACACTTACTAATAATAACACATGAGTATTATTAAGAATGTACGCAATTATTAAATATTGAATTCAATAATTAGGTGCATTCTTTATTATATTACTATTACATTAACACTGTTCAAATAAATAGTTTTAAAACCTTAAAACGGACTATTCCGCAAGCAGAACATCTCTATCTCGAAGTTGAGTGGCCGATAAAAAATAAACCAACACATAAATGCACAATATGTATTTTCTGCGACAGTTATACTTTTTTCAATTTCTCTCAAATAGTCCACCATCGTGCTGTCTCGTGACCCATGAACAGGGTGGGTTATGTTCTATCCACCTCAAAATCAATAGATGTCGTCTGGTAGACGTCCTTAATCAGAATCTGTCGAAACTCGATCGATCCGACACGATTTAATTGAGAGATCGTGCTAACAAAAACAATTTCTCAAATAGTCCACCATTGTGCTTTCTCATGACCCATGAACATGGTAAAGTGTGTTCTATCCACCTGAACATCAATAGGTGTCGTCTGGGAGACGTCCCCGATCAGAATGAGTCAAAATCTGATCGATACCACACGATTTATTTGAGTTATCGTGTTAACAAAAAAAAAAATCTGAAATAGGTCACCATCGTGCTTTCTCATGACCCATGGACAGAGTGGGATGTGTTCTATCCAACTCAAAATCAATCTGGGAGACGTTCGTCTGGGAGAAGTTCCCGATCAGAATCAGTCAATACCCGATACATCCGACACGATTTAGTTTAGTTATCTTGCTAACAAAAAAAAATTCTCAAATAGTCCACCATCGTGCTTTCTCATGACCCATGGACAGGGTGGGGTGTAACTTATCCACCTCAAAATCAACAGGTGTAGTTTTAGAGATGTCCTCGATCAGAATCAGTCAAAACTCGATCCATCCGACACGATTTAGTTAAGTTATCGTGCTAGCAAGAATAAATTCTGTCGACAACGACGACGACATACATACACAGAATAGTTTGAAAACCATTTTACTTTTTTTTTGGTTTTTAGACCGACAAACGAAAACGAAACCCTAGGAAAAAAAATTTACACGATTACATTACTTTTCCGCGTATAGTGAAGAGTGGAAAAGTAACAATTTATATTTTCAATAAGAACTAAATATCCTGATCCTAAGAATAATTATTACAAAATATCCAAAAGCACCTGGATATAAGTGAATCACATTTATTACTTATTAACATAGAAGAATATTCAAACTAAGATAGGATCATAATATTTAATTGGAAAGCTCTATGATATAAGTAATATTTCAAATATGATTTAGAAATTTGGCAGCATTATTCAAGAATGTACAAATATTTTCTAGACTTTCACTAGCAAATACATATAATATACACTAATATTTCATTAGTGCAATAAATAAGTTAACTTTGTATATTAAACAGAAAATTATAGTATTGTGTATTTTATTTAAAAAGCGTTGTATTTTCCTTAATAGTATGGCGTTGTATTATGCTTTCAATGTAAATTAGCCTGCAAATTGAAATGAGCTTACAGCAAGAGATGGTAAAATTTACATCAATCATCATCATTATCATGGTATGAAAATTCACACTACCGAATAATAAAATTCTACCATAGTGGTACTGGGCTCATTTCACACCGAACTGGTGTATGTAGCCTATTTGGTATGAAATTGGTATCATATTTTACACCATATGTCACACACGTATATTTTCTTAATAATAACTAACAACAGTCAACCTTATATTGTGCGAGTATTGTAGTGTTTCAATACAAATTACAATTAAATTTTATTAGCATTGACATGTCCAGTGAAAATCTGATATAACGGTTCCAGTAGTGTTTTGACATATTTATGTAGTATTAACTTGACAAGTCATGATTAATAAACTTAATTTTCCGCATAGTGCGTGTTAAGTCGATTTAATTACTTTATTAATTATTAGTTAATCGAAATCATTTAACCAGTATTGAATGAGTTGTTACGTATAATAAATGATTGTAATTAATCAAGCTGTTTCTACGATACACCCATGAATCAAACGCATTTTCATTATTCTTACAATCAGTTTGTATATATAAAGATATTGTCAGATCAAGATTTTTTCTACACTATAGTGAAGTAGCTTTTTATTAAAGAAGTTAGTTGTGGAATGGGTTATGTAAGGGATATGTAATACATAATTTAAAAGTGTGTATTGCCTTCTATGCAGTAGTATAATTTTGGTAAATAAAATACAGTAAGTGTATACATTCCAAGATTTGATTATTTTATCTCGTACCTTTCAATAACATGAAAAATAAATCGTGTTACCCTATGGGTGAACCTATATCGTATCAGTAAAGTTTTTATTAACTTTTGATTTATTTAACACTTATATCCATATTTTATGTGTAAAGAATTAAGCATCACTACTGGATATGTATATTATTAAACAATGTATTTCAAATTATTTCAAATGTAACATTTATTTCACATAGCATGTACATATTTCATGTCTAATAAATGAAAATGTTATCTCCTCTCTAATATGTTTGCACGAATAGACTGAACAGATCATATTTCAATGTACTCCAGGTTATTATTTATTTATATAATTTTATATTTATTTCCGCGTATCGAAACATGGAACTTCTTATAAAAGTTATCTATTACCAGTATCTTATTGTCTTCTTCTACACAATATTACTAATGCACAATTTAACCATTAAATAGTGTTATAAAATAAAAAAATAAATAAATCATTTGCTTCCATAAATTTGTTTTCCATTATTTACCGAACCTTAGTTGTTATTAAGATTAAAATTAAGCTACTATTATTAGCTATTTTTGTTAAATTAAAACTAGTTTGTAGTTTATAATATCCTATTTTCCCGTAAATTAAATGAATTATAACAATTGATAAAGCTAACAAGAAAAAAGATTTTAAGATGATTATTGAGTCACTCGGTGTTAAAATAAATGCAATAAACAGAACGTTAAAAATAATTGAAATCTTGGACAATATGGTTACGCTCTGTAAAATATTTTCAACAATTCACATTCTGTGGCTCTGCACTAACGATTCATAATAGCGACAAAATCGTGATGCAGTTCTCCAGCTTGATAGCCCTATCAGGAACAAATCAAACGGGACGATTCTCTTCCAGAACATACAATGTGACTTGCATATATGAAAGACGAAAATTACAAATTTGATCTCAAGTTTATTGTGGCAGTCGATATTTAGATATCAAATTTTAATTCTGTATTGAGAGACTTCTAAGGATTAGAGACGACTTTCATTCTCTATATTTATTTCCAGAGAGTGACTTATTTAATTAATCCATGATAAAAAAAATTGGTCCTTACCCTGATTATTTTAATGGGCATAAATGCAACAACCTATATATAGAGTCGGTAGGCAAATAACATTTTTAATAAAATTATATGTAATTTATTTCACCTATATTCAATGAATGGAGTAAATATTATTATCAACTGATAGTATGCACGAACTACCTATAAATGTTTATTTTCAGATAGCTGGTGGTTTCAATTACATAGAATGTCATGAAATGTTGCATTTCTAAGTTTATTAAATGTCTAAATTACTTTTATACTAAACGGTTTGTTATGAACTAACGCGATGTTTAAAAATTTCTTTGCATGTAATTAATCATTAATGTAGCTACATTATGCTGTTGTACGATTCATATAATTTTATACAACACATAAATTGGGGAAGGATTAGGATTACTTAGAAGGACTAGAAGGACTAGTTGAAAAAAATCATTACTACCTTCTAATATTGCCAAAACAAAAGCTGAAATTCGAACCCAAAACACAATAAACAACAATTTCTTCTTCAATCACACTTACTACATAACACACTATAATATAATGAATTTTGATATTACACATGGAAGTAGATGTTCGATTTGATTTTGCAAACGTCAAAAACACCAGAAAACGAATATGTATGTACTTTGATATGAAAAAATAAAATTCACTCTCTACTTGCAAAAACAAAAGGATGATATTTTTTATTCTGTCTACCGATAAAACTTCATAATGTAAAAATACAATCAAAAATACTGTCTCAAAGCACAGAGTGTTTTGAATAAATCTGAATACACTTCCAGTTTCTTAAACGTAATACCCTGTATACTTTATCCTTACTTCCGCTTTTGGCGATAAGGCTCCATCCTTTACCGCTGTGAAACGCTGGTATAACGAGTTTATTCATGGCCGCAATTCACTCACCAATGAAAGTCGTGAAGGTCATCCAAAATCAGTTGTTATATTAGAAAACATGAATGCTCTAGAAAAGCTGATAATGCAAGATCGTCATGTGACATACTATGAGATTGAGGTAACCTTAGACATTAGTTCGACTAGTAGGTATATATAAAATATTACATGATCATTTAGCTGTAAAAAAGGTTTATTCTCGTTGGATCCCACATGATTTGAAATAATCTCAAAAAGATGCTCTTGTCGATTAGTGCAAACAAGTGCTCAGGAAATACAATGGCGCGGTGCTTCAAAACATATATATATAACATTGTAACAGGTGACGAATCATGGATCTATGCATATGAGCCGGAAAGTAAACAGCAGTCGACTGTATAGGTATTTCAAGGTGAACAAAATCCAACAAGAATTGTTCGCGCTCGAAACACTTCGAAATCTGTTTCCTCGCCTGTTTTTTCGCCTATTGTTTCGGAAAAATTGGTCATGTGGCAATAATGCCATTAGAGGAACGTTAATCGGTCAATTATGAATGGTACACCGTTTTTTTGCCGGAAGTCTTTGGTGAAATAAGGAAAACAAACTAGCGCCATCGGATCATTCTTCATCATTATGGCAATGCAAGCTATCACACATTTCGTCTAATACATTTTCCAAATGCATGCAAAAGTGAAAAATAGATAATGAAGATTATTTTGATAAACGATAAAGTAGTTTTCAATGACAAATTAATATATTTTTTTTATTATTAGTCTCAAAATATAAATAGTGCCCTCGAGATATTTTTAACTATGCTGTGGTGTATATTTCTTCATTTACGATAAACTTCTTATGTCTTAAATACAAATTTTAAGTTTGTATGTGAGTATTCTTCTTTCTCCTTTTAGCATTTAACAATATCTTTTTGATTTTCTGTATCTTCTCTTGTTCGATCTTCTTTAGTATACATGGTAGTAGCTTTCCCTTCATTACACTGCTTAATATCTCTACCGTCGCGTGGGATAGAATAATGTATACTTTAAGCCACATATTATTACATTACATAGTATTGTATTATTTCTTGCTAGTTTTTCTGGATATGTTAATCTTGGTAAAAACTTATTTGTTTAATTTCCTTTCGTTTCTCTGTTTACTCAACTGTGATTTATTTTATCTTTTCTATGATTATAATTTCGTTGTTAGTTCTCTTACTACTACTTACTTACTTTAGTACATTAGGATATTTTTACTTATATTTTCTTTATGATTTATCATGTTCTGTATTCCTACTTATTTTGCTTCTTATTTACTTTTATGCTTACACTGATCTAGATACTTTAAATTCTTTTATCTAATTTAAATTATATTACTGGATATAATAGAACTTACATTATGTCAATTTTATATTAATTTACAGTATAATCATTTAAGTTATATAATAAATTTCACCTCAATGATCATTTCTTCTTGGATCTCTTTATAGATATTCCTTTTGCACATTGCCTATGCACAAACTATTTGTGCATAGGCAATGACAAGAGTGACTTACATATCAACGACTTGGAAACAATAGAAGGGTGCAACGAATATAAGTATTTGGGAACTATGTTTGATTCAACGGGAATAGATGATAAGGAGATGCGAACAAGAATAATTCAAGCAAAAAGAGCAATTGGGTGTTTAAATGGCATTCTATGGAACAAAGACATAAACAAAAGACGAAAATTTAATATTTACAACACCCTAATAAAAAGCACCTTAATACATGGGGCTGAAACATGGAGGCTTACGAACAGAAATGAGAGGAAGATTGAAGCTACGGAAATGGATGCTCTGAGAAGATCAACTGGCATATCAAGAATTCAAAGAATAAGAAACGATGAGGTACTTCGACAAATGGGACTTACAGACACTATAACCTGTGATATTAAATGAAAACAGCTTATATGGTACGCTCACGTACACCGTATTGCAGATTCTAGATTACCCAAACAAGTTATGACGTGGATACCAGCACATCAGAGAAAAAGAGGTAGACCAAAGAGAAGCTGGACAGAGGGAATAAGAAAAGCCATGAGTGCCCGCAACCTACAAGACGGCCAATGGGAAGATAGGAAGAAGTGGAGTATAGAAATCGGACAACGTCGCCGAACGTTCTAAACCGAACATATGTATCTTTCTATAGATCTATCACTATATGGAACACTGTTTAAAAATACCTTATGCCCATCCACCCACAATATATAGTACTATTTGAATTATTTCAGTAAACTTCATTTTATTTTTAAAATAGCACAAAACAAAAGTTGGTTGTACAGGCAACAGCAGATAAGGTACTTAATAAAATCAGGGTACGATAATAAAACTAATGATTTTTTACCATAATATTATTTTATAATTTCTAATGATTTTTGCCTAAAACTGAGACATTTATTTTGTTTTATAATCTACATTTCGGGAATGATTAGCCAACTGTAGAACGAATACAGGAAGTTGACATCATATAGATTTATTAATAACTAGAGAAATTAAATACTCGTATTAATATTCGAAAAAAATTACATTATTTGACAATGTCGTAATGGAATTCTGACGTTAACATATGGTGATATTTTAGACTAGCATGCTACTCTAAATCCGCTAATAAGTGTTTTGTTTAATATATTATTTTCTAACGAAGGCTACTTCTAACTAACCCTATATTTTGATTCGAAATGTTTATTTTCAGATATATGCAGAATATTTTTAAATATACTAGCTTAATCCTATTTCTGAAGATATAATTGTTGATCGTTATATCAATTACAACTATTGTTATTTATATTCCATATCCAGCCGTGTGAAAACTCTTTTTTAATTTAAAAATATCATTCTAGTTTAGAAGACATCGGTAATTGGTGCTAATGTTCCCAAAACTTTTGTTCATGCTTTGAAGATAGATTTTCGTTATTGGTCATAAAATAAACTGCATCCAAGAGGATGTTATTTTTTGTCATTTTTAATTAATGTAATGTAATCTACTGCCTCCGCAGATTGGGAATGTTTACAAAAGGAAATATTACAGAACATCCAATGCTCCTAAAATGCCAACCAACTAATAAATCTCACAAATCCATTATTTTTCGTGCGCTACTGACCAATATTCATATTGATCTAGTTGCGACAAGGCACTGATTGATGAATGAAGATAAATAGCATTTGAACATCTCGGTTTGTTTGTGAGGCCACCATATTTGCCACTGCCACTGTTTTACTCATATAGTCACAACTCTTAATCTTAATTTCTAAGCTTTTTATATTTCTTGCATAAAATAAATGCGCGCTTCTGGACTGAGTAGGCAAAATATACAATGAATATTTTACGGTATATATGTTAAAAATATTGAATATTTTAAAATATATAGTATGTGTTAAAAAATGTTGTTGGTTTTCATTTATTAGACGTGAATTCATATTCAGCGTCATAATAAAGTTTCGTAGAAGATTTATAATTTTGCCATTAAATGATTTATTTTTAACTCTAAAATATACTATCTAACATAATAATATAAAAGATATATCTAATATAACATATAATTGTTTATCAGATTCTGTATTGTGCAGGATAGCATTTTTTAAATTGCAGCCCATATTATTTTTAACAAAATGAATTCCCTAAAGTTTTTCGAGTACAACGATATCCCATATTAATTTTTCCTATTTATCGTTTACTAGAGCGTATTACATTCTGACAAGGTCTAAAATCTATCTAAGTCTAAAACCTCATAAGGTGCATTATTTATATTGTTTTCTTTTTCTATTATTTAATCATTGTAATTGTAATTGTTTAACCAAGACAATCAACATTAAATAGACTAGCTTAGGGCTTAGAATTCAATTTGACTTGGTTTAGCCTTTAGTAGTTCTTTTCCCAAACAATAGGTATGATGATATTGTACTAGATAAATGTTATAAATATTATGAGGAATACATTATCGCACTGCATAAAAGTTTCACACGTTACATTCTTAATAATTGTTATGGTATAGGTTGAGAATTATTGAAATAATATAAAAAGTATTATAGTTCCTATTATACAAGGCAGTTGCAGATGGGTTGGAGTATAATCTCCATATTTCAGTAGTTTGAAAATTACCCTCTACGAAGTAAAGACTTTGCATTATATATAATAAGTTTATTTTAAATTGAATCACTGGTAATTACTTGACAGATGTTACATGTAAAATGGAAATATTATGTTCATCAAGCTCAAATTTAAAACAGCTGTAATACTTAATTACTTTCACATGAGTCATAATCCTCAAACAATGGCAGCTTATTAAAGAAAATAAAAACATATCGAATTCACGTATATGATAAATAGGAAACGATTTCAGAACACTATGGTAATCGGCCGTATTTAGTTCGTACTTTGACCCATATTTTGTGCTACAAGCGACTGATTGATGACAATGTCTACAATTTCATCCTTATATTTTTTATTTTTTTGTTGGACTCTACTAAATGCCACTGTGACGGCAATAGCTCAGCGGAAAAGCGATAAATAAAAATCTTCTTTCATCGTCTGATGTTCAGATTCGATCCAGGACTGAAATCATTACCATATATCAAGGATTACTAGATGAAGATTATTATATATGGGGTGTATGTGCAGTACATGCATTTCTGGACATAAACTATAAACTACCAAATAACTAAATAAATAAAATGACAGCTGATGCGCTTTTAATTTGTCGTTTACATTAAAATTCAATTATATCTGTTGTGGAGATACGCTCAATAGCATTTGATATGTTCTGGTCATCACATATTTTATTACAAAGGGTTTGGACATGGGTAGAATTCATAAACCGCATATATCAGTTCTTAATCGTCAAACTGTCCATGTATCATTATGACTTTAATTTTGAATACATAATTAGTTCGTAAAGTGGTGTAGTGGATAATGCTCTGGCCTTTTACGCCAACATCCTAGGTTCAATGCTAAGTAATGACAGGGATTGGTCGGGGTTGTATATACAAATCGCCAGAGCTTCTGAGAGTAAATTATTCAATAATTACCTCGCAGAGGATATCCAAGTTCTCTGTATTGATCTGTTTCGTATTGTAACGATTTCAATCGCAGGGAGCTAGCCTATACTGTTGGCTTGAACTAATCGGGATATGGGTTCAATTCCTATATACGTCGGCTGGGTGTAACTAGGTATGTGCCTCTGCGTGAATGTGTAGAGTTGAGTGGAATAATAGTACGAATCTAAACCATGTCCCCCCGTAAAGATAAAGACGCAAAAATATTCCAGATGGATGTAATTACAAAATTGTAATTTCTTTGATTGGTGAATTACTATTATGGTGAATTACCTATGTAATTAACATGAATTTATTACCCAGGCGCTAGTGTGTATGGTGTAGTTCCGTATGATATTGAAAAGGGTGATGAGAAGTCATGGAAATATTTATTGAATTATTTCTCTTTATAACAAACCTACAGTTGGTAGCGCAATAAGACCAACCTGCATAAAAAAATAAGTAATCTTAGAATAGAACACAATTTACAATAAACCCATTCCTACGTGTTCACGCTTTCTTACTGAGAAGGTTAGGTCTATGGATACAGTAGAAGTTCCCAATCGAAGGAAAATTTCAGCGACAGTTCAATTACTTCGTTGCCTGTACTTGTGTTTAAGTACGCAATTAATATGTACACAATAGATAGATTACCTTTATATATATATATATATATATATATATATATATATATATATATATATATATATATATATATATATATATATATAGTATATATATATATATATATATATATATATATATATATATATATATATATATAGTATATATATATATATATATATATATATATATATATATATATATATATATATATATAAACGGTTGCAAGTCTTATAGTAAGTATTGTAGATAAACATGATAGAGTCAACTGAAAAGTGTACTCAGTTCGTTTCTCTGTTATTCTTGTTCTGGTTCTCTGGTATTCCTGTTGGTGAGTTACTATATCACACGTATTCATACCCACTAGAGAGATACTATATTAATTTTAAGGTGGATTTATTTTCGTTATTTAGAGCTCTTTCTATGTGTAAGTATACTAAAACAAATAGAAAGAATTTAAAATAGTTGATGGTTCTACAAGCAAGGCAATAGAGTTCATTTAAAATAAATCATGTGTGATGAATCACGTGAGAGTTAGTACATGACTAGTTTCAAACACTTATACAGGGTGAGTCGGGAGGAATGGAACAAACTCCAAGAGTGTATTGTTTGTTATCCAAACGTTGTTATCCGGTTATTATTTGTTTTCAAATTATAGCGTAATTAAAAACAAACGAAATTTCCTACATTAACGTTTTGATAATCATAGCGTTATAAATGTTAAGAAAAGCGCTATTCACCTCTAAACATTTTCTGCTTTTTCTATGAAGGGCGCCTGATCCTCTCCTGATTGAATCATATCTTTGTTTAAGATCGGCTGCAGCATTTCTAATACGTTGAATTAGTACATCCCGAGTGCATCCACCTTTACTTTATACACTGCCTCTTTGAACCCCATAAACAATAATCTAGTGCTGTGAGGTCTGGAGATCTGGGAAGCCAACTTGGAAGCAACAAAATCAACAACCTGGAAAACTTTCCTTCACATGTTCCTTGACCTGATGAATGAAATGTGCAGGAGCTCCATCGTGCTGGCAGTACATTTGCATTCTGATGTTCCATCCTCGAGTAGTCCGTGTAATTCATTTTGTAAAAAAATTAAGTAGCTGTCCCATGTGAGGCGATTTTCCAAAATGAATGGGCCAGTTAAATAACTATCGACCATACCACACCACACGTTTACCGAAAACTTATGCTGAAAGTTACTTTCGACTATTTCGTGGGGATTTTCATCTGATCATACATGACCGTTGTGAGTATTATTAATGCTGTTACGGGGTTGCATCTTCTGTTACTACATCCAAAATATCGCCTACCTCTTCTAAATCTTCACGAGTAGCTCATGCAGATGTTACGTTAACACTGAGAAGCTTTTCGGTCTAGCACAGTTTGTTGAAAGGTCTGATAAATACATTCTTATTAGGATGCCTGTGATGTGGAAACCGTTGACGGTATTCTTCAACGGCAGCTCTATCATTCCCATCACAGAAACCATAAACAAACACCATATTTGCATATTCTAAATTTGAATAACTATATGGCATTTTGTAATACTTTATAATATATATATATATATATATATATATATATATATATATATATATATATATATATATATATATATATATATATACTTGATTCCTGTTCCCTATAATATAATTTACGGGAACAGTAACCACCGCGATCAGAAAATCGAATGTGTAGATTTATGCCTCCTTTCCCCTCCCGACTTGAAAATGAAGCGGCTTCACGAATTTGTTTTTGAATCAAGACACTGAAATAAATATTAAATTCTTCGTGGTAGATCCTTTTAGAAATCATGTAGGATTTTACTTTAGTGAAACCCCTACTATCTAAGGTTCTAGAATTCTAGAATTTATATATCTGACATACATATACAGTGCTAGGTGATAGTGATCTAAACAGTGATTTCCATAATATTGTGTGAAAAGGTATATATGTAATACTCGTATATATTTATTTATAAATAATTTAATTATGTATCATCCACCTGGCACCTAAGGAAAGACGGATATTTTTTTTTCTTCGTAGAATATCTTATCGGGTCACATATTTTCAATAAATGCATTACCAATTCCCATTGACAACGAACAAATTGTGACTGATGCTACAGCTCCAATATATTCTGCGAATTGCACTCTATCGATTCTTCAAAGTTATAGAAATCAAAAAAGAGAAATATTATTGTCAATATCTATTAAAGTACAAACATCATTTTTCTTAAACCCTCGGAATATCGGAATCCCAAGCGAATATAAACTGGTGGCCCTCTACATTGCATTGGCGTAACAGATCAAACTTCCCTTCATTTACTCTCTTACACCGTTGATTAAAGTGAGGGGTGAATTCTTGAATGGCGTGAAATCGACCTAGTTTGTTCTTGTAATTTACTGCCCATTATAGGAATTTACAGAACACCTTATAATTTTTAATAAAACAACAATTTGTCTGCATAATGAAAGAGTAAAGTGAAATATCCAACAAAGGCTTGTGGAAGGACAACAAAGAAATGGCGTAAAGGCAGGGAAAGAATATTTTATTAGATTTTTTTGCTTTTTATTTTCCTTTTATAAATTATTTTGCAAATTTGAGAACTTTTGCATGTATTCATTCACAATTTCTATATAATAATACATATACATACTATTATATAACTGACATTAGTTTCTTTTAATTCACAATTAAAATATTTTTACCAGTTTAATTTGTAGTTGAACAATGTTTTTCAACAAAAGTATACTGTATCATATTGGTCAAACAATAATATATTACCGAACTGTTTATTTTTTCAGATTATAAATGATCATACAAAGTTATATTACGTGTACAAGATTTCTTAAATACCTACGAAAATATATTTATAAGATAACATAGCGCTAATGATATTTGAACGTTGTGAAAATTTTAGTAGTATTTTAAGACGTTCACCAAGCGTTCACTTAAGCAATAAAATATAATACTGTTTATAATAAAAACTCCTATGGGCTAATACAATTTCTCTGTAACCTTCTGATAGATCTGCGTCAACCTTGAATTGTCAATCATTCCAGTAACCTCTTCAGAATTAATATAAAAATATTATGTCGACGATAAGCTTCAATCTTCTAAGCTTACTAACAAAATAATATATTTCGTTTGCATCTACAAAAATATTTTGTTGTTTTTACCACCCTTTAAAGCTTTGTCTTTCTAATTCTAGTGATATTAAAAATCCATTGCAAAATGTTATTCATTCAATACAATTTATTCACCAAATAATTTTAATAATCAATCTATTTTCTTAAATACACTACCAACAATAAAATTACATCCATCTAAATATTCTTATCAAGTTTGATCTTTAATAAATGTTAGTAGTTTCACTTCAATAACTTTTTTTAAATTTATGAAGGAGTTTATCGAGATAATTTCGGTGGCATAATGTTGCAATGTACATTGAGAAAGTAGTGTTATTTTTTTCCTATATTTACCATATCCTGGATGGGAAGTGTGTCTACTAAACTCCACTAAACTCGTTTTAATATAGAGACTTACTCATTCTCAATATTCTATTTTTTATTCATCTCAAAATACATTTAGGGGATTTAACAATTGTGTAAAATGGTTTACTTTTTACAATTGGACATATAATGAAATAAAAAAAAACGACAATAAAACGTCAATGGCATATATTACATCCCTGATATAGACTGCAGTTTCTATTCATCATGACAACTTTCATAGGGTTTGAAATGTAGTTCTGAATCATTGCTTCCCATTCTAGTAATATTACGCTCTACTATTGCACGTTTGCACATGCAGAAATTCGGAATCGACCTCATTTCTCTATCATGTTTTAAGCATGTTCCATCAGATTGACACCCAGACACTTTGCAGGCCAAATCAAGCGATTCCACTTCATCTACTTTTGCATTTGCAAGAAATTATTATGCATTGTTATTTATTACTGTGGAAAGAAGTACGACGTGTGGTTCTAAGATGTCGCTAATATACCTGTGTATAGTCAATGGTCAACTATTTACCACCATTAATTGTGTACGAACTTCCATGCTAATACTACCAACAGTATTATTGAGACACCACCAAAACTAAGATTTGGCAGAATCTAATCTCTCTTAAAGAGATTTTCCCTGTTTGAGAGATATTTCTCCAACCATATTCTGTGATACTCTTCGGGAAATACTAAGTAAAACTTGATCATCGATGAAAAGGATTTGTTCCCACTTCTCAGTACAGCAAGTTTGGTGTCCACACAACAGGAAGTACGTAAACAAGCAGCTTTCCTATTTCTTAATGTTCTCGAAACTAGAAAACCGTTGCTCAGAACAGTAGATCTTTCTGGTCTAGAACTATCTAACACAAACTGCTCTACAACTATATATCCTAAACTAACAATTATTCTAACTAACTTTCAATATTTAATGATTGAGATTAAGATATGACAACCTTTATTGCTATAGCCAACTAATGGCATACCTGAAAATCCATTGGAATATTTTTATAATTTGTCGATTAATTCGTCAAAAATATTATTTTAATTAAAAATCTCCTACATGCATAAATATATTGAGATAAATGAAATAAAAAAGTATTAGAATTGAATAAGTCTTTACACTAAAAGTGGTTTAGTTAAGTTTAAAGAGCATATGAGAGGACGAGGATGAAGCAGCGTACTCCGTTCATTGTCGGACCTGCGCTGTTCGAAGTCAAGCAACAAATTGTACGGTTGCTACTTGGATAGGTGACGCCAAGTCAGCACCACCGCGGCACCATGAGAATAAGATCACTTATTCTCATGGTGCCGCGGTGGTGCTGACTTGGTATTTGGTAACAGGGTGGCAACTGGGCCAAATACTGGGCACATTGTCTGCGTGAGTTCGATTCTCACCAAAGGGAACTTGGCACTTCCCTCAGGGCTGGGTGTTAGTCCGCGTTTATATGTGTAACCTTTCCCCTACACAAAGCCTGCCTGTAGGCTTTCTGGGGAAGGATGTCTAATTTCCGTGTGTCCACAAAAAAAAAATATTTAGTTAAGTTTATGGACCATACAGGGTTTTATAAGTATACTTCTTATACATTTTCTATTTACGTGGTAAATTCTAATACTATTTGCGCGGTATTACTTATACGTGATCAATTTACTGGATTGAAGTTATGAATTCAGAACATATATTTTCCTTAAATTTTTAAAAATAAGTTGAGTAGGACCGATAAAAAACTCACTGTTATTTTGTACAAGCTGCTGTATTTAATACACAGTAAGTAAGCAATATTACTACCCTATTGTTTAGGTACTTATAAATTATGTTGTAATTCTAATCCAAACATGTTTAACAAAAGATCAATAACATCAAGAGAGAAATTTTAAATCGCAAAAATGAAGAAAACTTTCATTCGCATCCAATCCATGTAGTACGTAACATTCTGCGTAAATGGAAGGGTATGGATAAGAAATGGATAAAACTATAAGAACCATAATTCTCTCTGTAAAAAATCATTCAAATGAGACTGCGCGTAAAATTTTTTTTAAACAAATAAGTATCTAAAAAACTATTGTCTACTATTCTATTCCATGTATTTAGTTTACTTTGATGCTAGCTGAGCGATTCTTGAACCGAACGATGGTTCTAAAAGCCAATATCTATAGTTACGATGATATACCGTTATTCCATTTAAACAAAAAAGCCGTTTTCTCAGAAAAAACAACAAACTTTAATAATTAAATGGGATTTTTGTCACAACGTAACAGGATACTTTATCGTAAAACTGCTTGATAGTCGTGATTAAACTCCTGTACTATATAATTCCTTGATGTCAGAAGTGCCCAAATATTATTGAATTTCAAGCATTACGTATCATTTAGTATTTTCACTGCCCTGAGGTCTATCTTGCATAGATAAATTTTTACACTACCAGTTTCTCTAAGGTCTTGAACTACTCTACTTACTGTTAGTCTTAAAATAGATAATATATCGGTATGTCCATGATGAAATAACTGACAATAATTTTTGTGATATTCTAATCCAACCACCATTAACACTCCAATTCACCCTCGTAAAGTTAAAGAAAACAGAACATTTTTATTCACACTGTTTTGTATATTAAATACAATTTTTAAACAATCTTCCAGACAGAATAAGATTTTCATTAGGAGTAATGGTATGATTAATCATTTTAGAGATATGATACTTCTTAAATAGTTTTAATGTAGAACAGTTTTTGTCACTATTTTGTCTATAAGAATTTTTTTTAATATTATCTATTTCAGTCATAAATTGTTTTTATATGTTTTCAATTGATTTATTTTTCAAATTTTATTTGTTTTCAAAATGAAAATTAGTGTATCGTACAAAATGTTCAAAATGTCCACAATATATCTTAATAATTGCAAAATATGTATTTTTTTCCATGTAATCGTATTTTACAACTTTAAGTCCAACACCCTCTATTTTAAGGAAACTCGGATATAGGATGCCTTTGCACTGTGACAATTTTAGAAAAGTAATTTTTGTAAAAAACAAGGAGGAGATTGGCATTTAAAAAATTTGATTGCGTTTTAATAAAAAATAATATTAACATATTGAGTTTTTTAAAAATATATTTAAACATAATAATAAACATTGTCGAAACTTTACCATCACGCTGAATGGTCCAAAATATTTCAAGAAACTGTACCTATTGTAAGTACAAAAACTTATGTGAAAAACTAATATTGTCTATAAATTCTAGTTCAATTTTAACGTTAACTTGAAATAAATTTATCATACTTTAACATGGATTTTGTAATACACCACTGACCGGGCGCTCCTCTACCATTTTATGATAAATCAGGTTCATCTCTAATTAGAATTCATCACCGAAGGAAATTATAGGGTGTTTGCCACCATGAAACTGAAATTTCTATTATGATAAATGATCCAATACTAATTGATATATACGATACAAAAGAATGAAATATCGGTTTCTGTTCGGGGCCGCAAAGGGAATTATACGCACGATGATTATGGTGGCGAATTTCTATTTATGATATTAATTGCAGTGTCAATATAAGACCTTTATGCTGGCGATCTATTAAATTATATGTAAAGAAATAAAAAGGGGGAAATACTGTCGTTTATTGTCCCTTGCGGACAATGGCTTTTAAGCCAATACTAAATCGCTTGCGATTTTCAATGTGCATTACCATTAAACAGATATAAAAAATAGGTAGTAAAGATTTTTATAGCACGTTATGACACGTTCATATGCGAATATTTTCCATACATTTAATCAAAATTCCATTTATTAACCAATTATTTGTAGTTTATAGGGATAATAATTTTTTTACATACTTTGCCGCTCACTTGAATGTTCATTTTGACTAAAAGTAAATGCATTACGAAGACTGAATACATCAGACCATAAATATACGTAATATTAATATCAACTGTGTAATAATAGAACAACGATCAGCATCATCTTCACATAAAACATGAACTAGCCATAAATCCAATCTGAATGTACACAATAGAACATTAAATTTTTCCTCCAACTATAAACATACACCGCATTTTAACGTAATGCCTCAACACAGAAATTGTTAAGTAGGCGAGTATCCCACAGGAAATAGATCTAATCAATCAGGTGTATTCTTTTTTTTTCTAGGATCTGTATTTATTTTGTTTATATTTCCCACTCAACAGTCTGATTTCGGCTAGAAATCGGAAAGAAATCACTCTGAAATTCTCACCAATAAAGATTAGAACTTTATAAGGTTAAATGACGTTGCATACTGATATCAGGTGCGATCAGGGAAAAATGTTAGAGGGAAACGACATCTGTTTGTGACCGATGTGATGCTGAAGAGAGAAGAATGTTTGATAACACGGAAAAATATCAACACGATTTCAGCGTCACCTTCTACGTTTATTAAAATTTATTAGCATGTATAATTTATGCGATTCTATGGTTATCAGTCTGAATACTTCAATAACATTTTTGGAGTGCCTTAAGGTTCTACAATTCAATCAATTTTGTTTATATTCTTTCGTCCTTATTTATTATTAGCAAAACTAAAAGTCTTAAGATAAATTACTACTACTTCAAGGAATATGTGAAGGAGCAGTCGATTCCCTTTAAATTCAGTTAAACAGAACGTTATGTGTGTTTAACGTCAAACAAACCCACTTCATTTTAATTAGTTGACATATTTACATATTATTTTACTTACATTATCTAACGCATGTTCTGTCAAACATTGGACTAAAATTGTATTATATTTTGGTATTTATGAAAAACTGGTTGCTCTTTCTGTTGCTGCATCGAAGGTGCCAGTCCTTTCCTAGGACATATTAGATAGACCTCATTTTTTAACAGAACTGGACGTTAGTTACGTAACCCTCTAGTTAGAGGAATAACAAATGACTTCTTTTTAAATTAATTTTAAGAGACAAGAATTGTTATCAGCAGTTGTTGTATTGCTGTATTACGTTGTGTAATATTATTAAAAAAATTTCTATACAAAATTATCGATAAAATCAACTCTCAGTTTATTATTGCAGAAGAGGTAATTTTCAGTTTTCAGAGTAAGTTTCAGATTTCAGTTTTCTATTTCATGAACTAATTGTTATGAACTCGTTTTATATAAAATGATTTTAAAGTAGTATAAGTACTCAACTGAACATACTTAATTCTAAATAATTTATACAAGGAGTATTTATTGAACAAAATTTAATTGTTTACTTTACTATTGCAAAATTGTTCTGTTTTGTTAGTTACATTTCATATTTCTGTATTTGATTTAGCACATTTATTTGTAGAACGTCTTATATTCATTTGTTGTATTTACAAATTTCTATTGTTACTTCTATCTTGTATATTTCTCATTGCCATTTTGTTATTTATCAGGCAACATAGTTTATTCCGTTGGACATATTAATTAATAACAAGTTCTAATTCAAGGTGATAATGACTAACGAATATTTTGGAGGGCACACAAATTGAGGAAAGTGTGTATAGCTATATATACAATAGTTTCATCACTGTTACCCGTAACACATTTTTTCCCACCCATACTTGTATGGAATAGTATTTTACTATAATCACCTAAATCTGTACACGTCAAGTAGTTGCTTTTAGTTATTCCCTTCTTAAATTATTCATTGTGCATACATTAATATCAATGCTTGCATAAATGATTTAGATTAGTTAACTTTAAACTTGTTTTCTAATAATTATGTAAAATTGAAAACTAAACGTATGTATATTATTACTATGCACATTTTTATATTAAAAAGATGAATTAAATTTATTTTGAACCCTGTTGATATTTTATTTAATCCGAGATCTAATTGGCCATGAATACTGTTGCTACAGAAAATCTTTTTTTATTATCCTTTCGGGCATAACAATTAATTATAGATATAAAAAAATATTACCAACCCCAAAATTAACAAAACTAAAATTGTTGCCTGATGTCTAATGATAATTTTCTCATAAATACTTCAGTGGATGTTTCATTTAAGAATTCTCTATATACTTGAAAACTATTATTTAAATACTTAATATTACTTGAAATATTAGGATATTCTATATACTTCAAATATTAAAAGTATTAATTAATTAATAGTATAATAGCTAATAAATGTTTAAATTTTATAAAATAGGTAAAGAAAACACAAATATTTATTTTCAGGTTCACACGAACTTGAAAGCTACTCTAAATTGTGTCTGCCTCACTGATTGAAACAATATTTGCACTGCTTGTCTCTCATTCATATAATTTCGTACACGTCAATAAGTTTCATAGGACATCGCGGGTGGTTAAAATTTCTATTAGTTTTAATTAGTTTCTATATTAATTATCTTTATGCGTAGAGTGCTCTAGATGCACACTACTTCGAGATTATCATATACGTAGATGATCTAATAATACTTCTTAATGAAAAATTCAAGGGGATACTCTAAGAATACAAGTAGGTAACCCAAAAGAAATAGAAAAATTATGCAGAATGCACTCTTTCTGTCAATCCCAAGAAGGCAGAAATGGTCTTCATAAGTAAACGAACTGAAGACCATAATGACCCCTGTTCTTCAAGACACGTCACTAACATTTGAGTCAGAATTCTTCATCACTTATGACACATATAAATTGGAATTTTCACCTCGAAGGAATAGTAAGACAGGCTTGCATCTCCTAGGAACAGTGCCGTAGAAATATTGACGTGGAGAATGTAGGGAATGCAACTCAAAGTGGTTTTCTGGTTACACACTGCTATTATAACACCGAATGACTTATGGAGCCATTGCCTGGTAATTAAAAAGCCAACAAACAATGAAATAAACAGAAGCGTAATCAAGTGCAAATAGTTACTTATTTAAACATAATTGTCTTAACACACACGGTGTAGAGGCAACAAGGAAGCTGACAGATTGTCTAGGGTGTCCGCTAGTCTAAATATTAATGAACCTGTCCCACTTAGTACATTATCAGTGCCAGCAGTAAAACATCTAGTTCAGATAACCCGCATGGGAAATTAGTGGAGCTGTAGGATGACATGAAAAGCTGTCAGTTTTCTAAGGAAGTTTTAAGATATCTTAGCCGAAATATAGCATAAACTTTATCGATAAAGTCTAGGAAGAACTTATGCCTTACGATGGGAATTCTAACAGAACACTATCAACTAAAGAAACGCTTTGAAACTGTCCTGTTCTTTCGACTATTATATAATCAATTTTGGAAGAACTTTAACCGACTATAGCCGATGTTAGCGAACTTCCCTAGGTGACGTCATCATCTATTTCTCAAAAATAGGCTAGCTGATAGTCTAGGTGAGATTATCTTTTTAAACAGGGTGCACAAGGGGTCCAATAAGGCCTAAATGCATTCTTTGACTAGACTGCTCTCTTACCAATTTTACAATCAAACCTCTTTGAAACTGAACTTCTCGTCGATTGCCTCATTTGGGTCCTAATTTAAAAAAAAATAATTTTTATGTATGACTATGATTGTGATGTCTTGGATTTTAAGGTAGATCTAATTTTCTAGGAATCTAGGAGTGGAGATTAATTTAATCTACATATGCATATGGTTCAATGTAAAAATCAGATAGAGCATATTCTGTGGGTGAAGTTGGTGGTGTTCTAAAAGTAAGAGGTATTAATTTAGAGGTAATAGGATAACACTCTCTTTGGTATTATAAAAAACCACTTGACCCACCTGTAAATGTATGTACATCCTAATAAGGATTTCAAATTAATATAGATAATAATTTCAGTTATTTACACTACATTATATATTTTCGTATAACATATTCTGGTATACACACTACATGAGATGTAATAGAAGTAGCATAATTGGTGGTCTCTTCCCCGTTTTCAACGTTCGCTCAATTATATATACGAAATTAGGCCGAAAGTCGGTTTACGCCTGAAAGGCAGGAATTGGATACATTCACTAAAGAATTAGTTATTATATAGTACTAGAAGCAGACCTTTATTTCAACTTATGTAGGTAAATTAATGTGTAATTTAATCTAGGATAATGTGGGTAATGTTATGTTAATATGAAGTTCCCTTTATATATCTAAAATAACAAACATTAAAATAGTATTTTAATTTAAAATATTGCTAATTATTATATCGACATATTAGTTAGTATCGATGGGCATGAATAATTCCTTCATGGTAATTGTTATTTAAAATACTTCAAAATAACAAGAAATACGTCTAACAAGTAAGTGACAGAACTATCCCCCTCCGATTTTTATAAAACTGCGCGGAGGAGAAATATCGAAAAATAAGGTACGCATATTTTTTACATGTTAATATTTGACTTAAGATGACCAAAATAACTTCCAATGTTGTTCAAAATTTTGGATATATTTTATATAACAACATGAGTGAAGAACAATATATCCTACTAAAAGAGTGTTCTTAATAGGACAAATAGAAATACCCCTTTAAGGGTGAATGGGCATCCTTTTATCCCATTTTTATTTTTTTAGTACAAGTTTTCGTTCAGAATAATAAATTTTCATATAAATATTACATAAAAAAGAGATGTTACCTGTTTTTCAATTTTTTCCTTAATTGTGTATATGTTACAAGTATGCTATATAGAAGAAGTTTTTTTTAAGTTACCCTGTAGATCTCAGTTACTATCTACTATCGTATTCAAAATACTTACCCAAATATAATATTCAGTTTATCGTAGTTTAATTGAATAGCATATATAGAGTTGCAACGTTAAAATTATCATAATTGATCTAGCGCTGTAAAGAAAATACAAAAACAAAAATAATAGTAACCATTTATCGGTGTGAAGTTTAACGTAATACTTTATTTTTGTATACATGATCAATTGTAATTATACAACCAACAAGAAAATTTAGTTTGCTAAATCATGTTTTTACCATTTCCTATAAGGCGAATTAAAAAATCTATACACTATACACAAGAAATTAAAACGTATATTCTCTAAAGCTGAAAGTGCAGTTAAAAAAACATTCTGTAACAAAACTTATAAACAGAATCGTGAACCTATATAATAAAACGCATAACACGGGAGTCAGGAACATCGACCAGGAGGACAGAAGAGTGGCTTTATAGTCTATAGCGATGGTAATACCATCGCTATAGACTATAAAGCCGCTCGTCACCAGTAAAACTCTAAGCATATTATAATATATGATACAATATATAATTTCATATACTTAGGTAAATAATTATGTTCTGAAGATAAGAGAGCAAATGGTGTTAAATGAAATATTAATATACACATGAAATATAATTTAAATAGTGCCATTAACATAGAAAATTAGCAGGTCCGAGCATTTATCCTAAGAAAATAAATGCTAGATGTTTGAAACAATATATATATATATATATATATATATATATATATATATATATATATATATATATATATATATATATATATATATTATATATATATATATATATATATATATATATATATATATATATATATATATATTTATATATATATATATATATATATATATATATATATATATATATATATTTATATATATATATATATATATATATATATATATATATATATATATATATATATATATTCAACTTATTATCCATTAACATTTATGTGCCCAATATATAATTTAATATTTTTAATAATTTAAAATAAACAACTTAATAAACAATTAACTAGAAAACGTAGGTGTTAATTACATTTTAATATTTATGTTGAACTGATTAAAAAAATAATTAAAAGTTAGTTTGAATATCATCCAGTTAATATAATTAACTATTATTGGTTAATCTAACAGTAATAATTTATACAATATAATACAACTGAATCGATTATTTTCAAAAAGTGACATGTCCAGTTTTCTTCGAAATTCGCATTTTAGCGGGATGTTGTAAATTGATCCTTCTCATCCCAATATGTGAAATATGGTGGTTATATCTTAAATAAAGAAGGCAGTAGAAAATAAAACAAATTCCGTTTATTTTCAAAAGTTGGCATGTCCCAGGACTAGCGGGACTATTTTTAGTGGCTAGTGACCCATGCATTCAAAAAATAGTTCTATTGTGAGTGAATTTGTAAAATGATAACAAAATCTTTTATTGCGTTCGAAGACTTGGAATACCCTCGTTCTACATTTTCGAATACAAAGATTATTTGGTCACAACATGCAATTTTATGGATGGCCTCTTCATGGATACTTTTAAATTATTAAAAAATCTGAAGCCGTGGTAATATTTCCTAACGAACCCATCGATTCAGGAAAATTTTAGTATATACTCCCAGTAAGTTCCTTATATTTTACGAGAAGATTTTGTCATGAAAGACGAGAACGAGTGGAACAGACGACTCTGAATATTTCGTTCAATTGGATATCTCATAATAGCATTTTCCATTCAATTTTTTCTTAATCGACAGTCATTTTCTAGCCATCTGATTTTTGTTTTGTATTTTACCTAGGTATTTATGTAAAAAAATAATATTTTCATTCAACTGATTTTTTTAATGAGATAGTAATAATAGCAATGACTATGCGATAAAAATTGTATTTTATGGTAAAGGCTATTGTAAAACATGGCCCTTACTGGCATTTAATTTCCATTTAGTTTTAAAACATGACATGTCCAAGTTGATTTTTATGATTTGTGAATCAACAGGTGGGGTAGAAAAGTTCAAAAAATAATAAGTTAATAATTATGGCAATTTAACGTAAACTTTGCAAATTTAGACCCTTAAATTCCATATTTAATTGGTTTTGTTTTTATTGGAAATTTTTAATTACTGGATCTTTTGAGAATAAACGCTCCAACGTATAATACATTAAATTAAACATTGGCCATAAAGCTACAATAAATTCTGAAATGAAAGATATTGCCACTCATCTAGTTTTTTTTTCACAAGAGAAACTAATATTACCAGTAACGTTAATTTAATCTAAAATTTAATCCTATGAGCGCCATGCATTGCATGCTCCCGAACGATGCATGCTGAAAGCACGATATATATTACTAAAATAATATAGGTAGTAAATTATGAAACCGCAACTAACTTAGTTCAATTTTACCATGCAGTTTTAATTTGGAGTTCGTGCACTGTTTCATTTAATTATATATTTGCGAATGCAGTATGTCATAACTTGGCCTTATACATTTCACTATTTCTTCCAAAGGAAATATATTCATTTAATTATGAAACGCCGCCAAATTGTGAATGTCGTTCTGTTGAAATTAGTTTCATCGTAAAGTCAACTCAAATTGCCATCACCATATTCATTTATTTTTCCATTACGTTATTTGAAAACGTTTGTCTTGAAACTCTAAAACTATTTTTGGAATAAGGTGGAGAAATAAATTAGGGTTTTTAGTCTTGATTACCACATAATTATCAAACGGTGCGTTTTTGTATTATTGGTATAAAATAATTAGTGCACAAACTGTAAATCAAAATTATCATTATTTCATCATTTTCAGGTTTTTTAAGAAAGGCTGTTGTACCATTTAATTCTTAATTACTATTATGTTCTTTGGCTGATGGCATTGTTATAGTTACCAAAAAATGCATTAGTATACCCAAATCAATATGCAAAACTTAAAAACGGTATTTATATAAGTTTAGGCTCCTTAAAGGAATCAGAGTACGTGCATCTAAGCAATTTATTTCAAAAATAAAATATATTCCATATAGTCGTCTATATTATTTTTTCTGTAATCAACTACAAACTATTGTTGGCACCTTCGCCATTTATTTAAAAAAATTACGTGGGTGTATACCACAAGATAGAAACATCGGAAATAAAGGTAGAGGTCCAATAGTACCAACATATTATATTTCCCTATTCTCTAAGTAATACTTCAAGAAAGCTCTGGGGATCTTTTCTGTATCGTAATCAACGTAATTGGTATTATTTTAATATTAATCCACTAGAATGTACATAATCTGCATCTTTCTCACATATGTAAAATAAATAATTTATAGATAAAAATCCAAATAATTTAAATGAAAATATTAATGGACTTTAACTTAAATATTAGGGAATTTAATGCTAATGCATTGCATACAATGCAGTAGTGATATATTTATTTAAATTTTAAGAAAAATAATATAGAATGAAAGTTGAATATTTACTGAATAATTCACAACAACATAATTTTAGAGTACCTCAACACTTTTGTTATTATATTTACAAGACATGCACAGTATTGTTAATTTGATTTAAAAATCTCCAGATAGTGGAATTTATCAAATAATTTGATAGAGTTCAATATTATCCTGTAATAGCTTGTACGATTATTCGCTTAGAAACACGCATTCCTTTAAAAGTAACATTTGGCAATAACAGATAGAATAGTGTTTGCTTCTAAGGAAACGTATGCTTCTTTTTTTACTTCCTCATATCGATACATTAGTGTGATGTAAATTTAATTGGAAGACTTGGCTTACTAAACTGTTCTAAAAAGTGTTGGCTAATTATAATACCCCTTCGAATTTTACATAGATTCGTTTATTATAGCGAGTATTAATTACATCAATATAGTCAAATTTAAATAAAGTGGTAATGTATACAAATAACTTTATTTTATATGCATTTTATAACGAATTAAATTGACAATAAATATAATTAATATAATAATTAGTAATTTCATTTATATTAATATTTATTTGACAAACGAAATCACGAAAGTGTTAAAGTAGTATCACTACGCGACAACAGCAGACTTGTTTGACAACTAACGAAAGTATAACCATTCAAATTAGTCTATTGGCAGTAAATTTCCCATAAATTATAATTAAATGTCTATCATACGAAGAAAGTGATTAATGTTATGTGGAGTCTGTCACTGGACTATCATCCACTGAACAGCCAAGTCTAAATATTAGGAAAAAAATATTATTTTATATAATTATTTTTTATATTATATCTGGGGTGGTGATTCACTAAAGTACGATTAAATTCTCAAATACTCCAGATTTCATTTTGTTAACCGCTTTTCAAATTGCTTCAAAATTATGGGTTCGAAAAAAGCTGGGATGTAAACATATTCTTACCGGATGATAAGGCAAACGCAATATGAAACACAACTATTTGTGTTGATTCACTAGGGATCGCACTTTAAAAAACCCTTCATATGGCTAATGAAAAAGTTTACACACCAAATCATCCATGAATATATCAATGAATAAATTCATAAATTACGTAAAACGTAATATCATATATTTAGTACAATAAACCTCTTAGTCATTGAAAATGTTCAATGTTGAAGTTCAATTCGTAACTACTCTTTGCAAAATATTTCATTTTTCATACAACACTCTCTATTGGTCACGATGTATGAATTTCTATACACCTAAGATGCGACATTACTTTAGAAATCATATAATATGATCTCTAAAAATGCAACATAGCTACACGACATAAATACAGGACAATTTTTGTAATCTAAATACAGGTTTAATACTGATGGATTTGCACGCCACTGGATTTAGTTCTATTCGAGGTTATGTTCTATTCGAGGTTAAAGCTACAAATTTTCCTCTCTGTGATAATAAATTATATTTCAGGTTCTTTAAGTTATTCAAATGTTAACTATCTTTGCAATAAGGGTAAACTCGACTTAAACATATTAGTTAATTTGGCGTATCTAAAGCCTCGTATGAAGCCCCTTATGAATATTTTATTTTCAAAATCGCCCTGTATAGTCCCAAATTACCCTGTATAGAGAAATTAATAGATATCCAGAATATATTCCCCTGTACATAAAGGAGGAATGGCTTACAG
The DNA here is from genome assembly GCA_037954035.1 of Rosalia funebris. NCBI lineage: Eukaryota > Metazoa > Arthropoda > Insecta > Coleoptera > Cerambycidae > Rosalia > Rosalia funebris. Next base: position 963,299 of record JAZFAV010000005.1, on the reverse strand, counting down.
TCATATTTCTTATAATACGAGGGTGAGTCATATATAAACTTAAATTTTGTATAAATAAATTTATTCTCACAGTAGGAACATTTTTGAATACATATTATTTTTCTACATAGTCTCCTCCTTTATCAATACGTTTTTCTCAAAGATTGAAAGTTTCTTAATGCCGTTATCGAAAAATGAAGTTAATCAATTGCGCACAAACGATTTCGCGTCTTGGTCGTCATTAAAACCGCGTTCTCCAAGCTCTTCTTTGCGTGGCCCAAACATATGATTGTCATATGGTGACAAATACGGGCTACAGAGCGGATGTTTAAGTGTATCCCAATTATTTCCAGTTTTTCTCGGGTCAAAGCAGCTGTATGTGGAATAGCTTTGTCGTAAAGAAGAATCACATATTTCGTCTTTTACACCAAAAACCCAGTTACGCTTCATCAAGGAGCTAGCAGTAGTAGGCAGCATTAACTGTCTGCCGCTCATGAAAAAAATTAATGAGCAGTACCCCTCTGGAATCCCAAAAAACAGTGACAAGAACTTTGCCTGCAGAAGAACTAGTTTTGGATTTTCGAGTTTGGCCAATTTCAGGGTATGCTAAATTTCTTATGCCAGTTGTACATTTGGGTCTTTGAAGGGATTTTATTGGCAAACTGTGCAGTCAATCGATATAAAATTTCAGCCTGTTTTACGCCCTTCCGCGTCAAAAATTTTATAACAATGCGTTGCTCAACGGACGTATGTATCTCTTAATTAATCGGCTTTGACGAACCGCGCCGATGGAGTCCCCACCTCGATGGAGTCTTCCTCACATCTCCACCTAATATATATCAAGACAGAGTGCAAATTCCTTGACCCAACGAATATTAAAATAAAAATTCCTGTTTATATTTGACCCACCCTCGTATTCTGTCTATTATTTGGGTTTTAACCTTAATAATAAACTACACTAACACTTGACCTTAATAATAAACGATACAATATATCGATCGACTAAACTAAAGCACAAAATGTGTAAACTCAACATTATATGATATCATAAAAGTAATGTATGATAGCAATACGTCATAAACAGGCTGCGAACGCTATTTTTCACAGCTAGATTTGCAGCGGATATATGCGAGCATGTGAAAAACGAAGGGTAATGTTTATAAATTATCGAGTACTTGATGAATGTCTAACTGATACAACAACCGCATGTGTTACCTTCCTGAACTGGGCGTCTTGGATTAGTTATTCGGAAATTATCGACGTTTCCTGTGCAGTTTCCGCGGGATTATATTAATTGCACCGGCTGCTGTGGCTCTAAGTACTTAATACCGGTTAGTAATTCATAGTAATTTAACATATACGTACCACAAACCAGGTGATAATTTATATTGAATATTTATATTGAATACTATTGTATTGCGTAAGTAGTTTAGTTCTTAGAGCTATGTCTGTAATATTCAAATTAATACAAGTTGCTCTTTGATGAGGAAATCATTAATTGCAAAAGAGAGTTAAGTTTCTCTGTATCTTATAGAAAACCTTTTATAAAGCATTTGTTAGGGTGGAAATCTGAGATATTATACGTACGGTACTGTTTCATATGTATCTATACCGCGAGAACACTCTTTATATAAATAAATTACGGTTATACCAAAAAAATATTGTTTTTGGATATGATGAAACAAATATTTTTCCTACTATAAAACAAGTTTCTCTTAAATAAATTATAATTTAGAATATATTAGCAAACCTTAAACCGCTTATTAGGTAGAAGACAATTTAGTAAATTATAATAAATAAATAAATTATATCTAAATTCGTTACTATGTAACAAATACTTTAGGATCAAATAGTTATATTTACGTTAAATAAATCAAGTTACCATGTACTAAATTCGTATCATATACATACCATTCTATTCAACTAATTTTCCCATTGAAAATCATAAAATGAAAAGAAAACTTTTGGTGGAATAAGTTTCAGTACTTTTTTGTCTAAATTATATTCCTTGAATATAATTTAGGAAAATAATACATTGGAGGTATTATTTTAAGTTAATTTTCTTACCATAAGTGTATTAGTATATTATTCATAATGTATTAATATATCTATATTAATTAATATTAATACCTATATTAATATACCTATGTTAATATTTTACATAATGTACTAATATACATATATAAGGTAATATTTAACGTACATATTCTATCGATATGTACATGGAGGAGTATAGAGGAGCAGCATGCATGTCAGGTAATCTAAATGATATGCAATTGCAGACACATAACGTAATTGAATTGTATAGCTCCCGTACTCTCTTGTCTATACCAATGTATCGCTGATTTAAATCAGCACAATATAGAATGTCGCTCTTCAGACGTACTTTTATTATCTAATAGTTACTCAGCGCAATGGAAATAATCATTTTAATATGTGAAAAATAGTTGTCCATCAGTAAATTCAAATTGGAATCAAATGAAATCTGTTAAATATAAAATAATATTATATGCTTCGAATGCAATATATTTTGATAAGAGCAAGTGGTGGAACTAGAAAAATAGTAACAATTTTCTAATTCTGTTAAGCCGTAATTCTACAATAAGCAAATAGATATGTAATGAAGAGAGTTTCCCTAAATAAAGAATATCTTGGTGACTAAGTCTGGGATCATTTTATAATAAAATGTATTACTTTACCTACAATTTGTCATATTTGCGTTACACAAACTGATATCAAATATACGCCTTTACATATTAGAAATAGACTGTTCTCTCAGTGTATATACACCATTCATACTTGCCTGATGACTTCGAATCTATCAAACACCAGTATTTATAATGCTTGTTAAGGTCTAAACTAGATTTTAAAAAATCGACGTTGCCCATAGTGTCTTAATGATACAGTCGTAATAAACATCATGAAGACCACAGAAACTAACAAATTTAACGTCTTGAAGGTCGTTTTATCATTTAACTGTTCTTATTCTATTCCGAATAAATATCAACAAACAAAATGAAAACACTTTGGATGTTTTCAATTATATCAAATTTACAAAAAAAAGAAACTTTTGAATCGAATCGGTCAATATTGAATATCCAATCTTAAGCTTGATGAGTACAATCATTCCATGATCAGTAAAATTTGAGGCGTCCAGTCTTAAAGTTCTTTACATCCTAGATAAGCATTTTCACAGACAATCCAAAAAACGTATAATTTGTTATATATATGAAATAAAGTTTTTATACAGGCTGTCTCCTAAAAAACGCCGTAAGCCATAACTCCATTATTTATAATCTGATATTAGAAAACAAAAAATCAAATGAAATGGCTCTAAATACACTCTAGAGTGAGCATACCGCAGTGTTTTTGAACTTTTTTTTTTTTGAAAAGCGATAGTCAACTTTTTCTTCAAATAGCAATATAGTTTTTTTATTTACAATAATGCAGATTTATTTTCCGAATCCAACGATGTATAACAAATGGACTTTTGTAAAACATTAGTCACAGAAAAATGGTGAAAATATTCGCCGATACCGCAATAGGCGCCCGGTCGCTTAATTGATGACAAACGTATTTTGACTAATCATCTGTGCCGTGGAAAACAAAAAAATAGAAAATTACAACAAAGCGAATAAAACCCAGAACAGAATTCGAATTTAATTATAAAAGAAACAGTACATGAAGATCAATTAAAAACAAGTTGATTAAATACAACATGCAAAGATAAACACGAAAATACATTAAACAAAGTTAAACAGCATTAAACACGAAATACATTAAACGAAGTGCAACATAGTTTAACTCGAAACAACGAAAGAAACAAATTAGCAAATCATATAAAGATACCAACCTACAAGTGTTGCTCAAATTAGTTACCGGCACAATCAAGACATACCTGGCATCTTCTGAATACTGCATTGGTCACATTCAATATAAAATTGGGGGGTATTTCGCGACACGCACGTATAATTCCTCAGAATTTCTTCATTTTCTGGTCAGATTAAATAGACATGATCTTGAAGATAACCCCACAACCAAAAATCAAGTGGAGTAAGATCTGGAGAACGGGCAGGCCATAGAATCGGTCCATAATTTCCTATCCACATTAAATATGGTGTTTAGCCAATTAGTATTCATTCTGGCATTTTGAGGGGTAGCCCCATCTTACTGGAAATAAATTCTATTGAGTTCTGCAATAGATAGTTCATCTAAAAAATTCTGAAGTTGTTCTATCAAGATTTGATAATATTTTTCTTGATTTAGGGTGCCGTCTATGAAAAATGGTCCAATCAATTTATTACCCAAAATGCCACACCACACATTAATACTAAACCTTCGCTGAAAATTAGTTTCGACGATAATCCTTTGGTTTTCTTGGTTCCAATGTCGGGGGATATTTCTATTAAAAATACCATTGACACTAAATTCGTCTGACCAAATAATCTTAGTCTGGAAAAGTGGGTCTCGTCGCACTGAATTTAAATGCAAATGACAAAATTGTTGTCTTCGTTCTCTATCGTTTTCCTCCAATGCCTGTACTTTTTGAGGTATGTATGACATAAACTTGTGCTCTTTCAATATTGAATTCACATTTCGTTTTGAAGCTCCAATATTATTTGAAATTTGCCGAATGGAGGTTCTTGGGTTTTCTTCAACATTAAGAAGAACATTGAGCTCCGTGTTTTCATTAAATTCGCGTTCTTCTCGTTTCGGTTTCTGAAATGCCCCATAGTTTCTTAAAATTTCTTCAAGTCTTCCAAACTTACGTGGTTCTGAAACTTATCTATGAGGAAACCGCTCTAACAAAGGCGGACTGCAGCACCACGATTCTAATTACACTGAAAAGTATACCTGAATCATATCCGTCAATATTTGATTATTGTCCATACTGCACTGTTGACTTATTTCGCAAAAAATAACTTACCGTAATGACACTATGACACACAAAAGCAAAATAATGTAAAAAACTGGGATGCGGAAGTTGAAATGACATTTACTCGATTTGTTCTATTATTTTTTGTATTCCACGGCACAGATGATTAGTCAAAATACGTTTGTCATCAATTAAGCAACCGGGCGCCTATTGCGGTATCGGCGAATATTTTCACCATTTTTCTGTAACAAATGGTTCACAATAGTCCATTTGTTATACATCGTTGGATTCAGAAAAGAAGTCTACACAATAGTAAATAAAAAAACTATATTGCCATTTGAAAAAAAAAGTTGACTATCGCTTTTCAAAAAAAGTTTAAAAACACTGCGGTATATTTACTCTAGAGCGTATTTAGAGCCATTTCATTTAATGTTTTGGTTTTTAAACTCAGATTATAAATAACGGATTTATGGCTTGCGGCGTTTTTTAGGAGACACCCCGTATGTAGTATATGTGAGGATACGGTCTTCATAGTGAATTTTTCAATTGTGAAAAATATATTAGGCCGTAAAAAAGGTAATATGATAAAAGTTTGTAGACTTTTGTAACTAAACAACGTATTGAATTAGTTATGAAACTGTCACTGTTCAAATAGTAAGGTTTTTTATTAATTAAGATGATATTTTTAATTACTATTGTATCTTATTCCCTTAATACATAAAAAATTAAATTCTAAGCCCATCTTCTTCTGTTTCAAAAGTCTCAACGGCTTTTTCATGATCTGCGTTTTGTTCCTGATCAACAGCATTACTATTGTCAATAATATGTTTGTAAAATGTTAAATCTTCATTGGGAATAATCCTCCAGTTCTGCCCGAAGTGCTTCTTTAAAAGGACATATACATTTTGTATTTTATCTGCTTTAACAGAACGAGTCTTTGGTAAATGTTCAGGCTTGATTGCACTGAGGTTTTTCCCTTTTTTTTAGTACCGATTTGTAAGTACCAAAATCCGACCTGTAGTTGATCTCTCCTTTAACAACATTTTTACCTCTCTTGTTGGAGTTTCTTCTTAATTGATATTCTTTTAGCAGCTGAAAACTTAAAATGCCATTGATTCGGTGACACACACCCATCAATAGCGTTTTTCCAATCAAATACATCACAATCTTTTTCGAGATAAATACAGTTGCAAGATCTGATAATATTACACGGTATTCCCTTGGATGAAGAACAACTTCCTTCTTTTTCACTTGTCTTCCAAGTCTTTCGAAAATTCTATCAGATGGCAGGAAGGAATGCCCAACGATGGGAAATATTATGTGAATATCCTCAACTGATGATCTCGCAAATTATTTATGCCTTTGTTAGGCATACAAAAAATGATAAAAGTCTCCATACTACAAAACTTCACTCACAGTACAATTAACACATTAACCAAAATAATAGTTAGAGCAAGTTGTAAGCAACATGATCACATCACTATCAGATGGCTACTAAACACAATAACGACATGCAAAACACAGAAAGCAATTGAAGCAGTTTTGATCACGCCCAACGCTAAAATGTTAGTATACTATTGGATGTAAGAAGTTTTGATACCCATATGAATGGAATGGAATGATAAAGTTTTGAAACAGTATTTACGGAGGACTGAGAAAGTTTTGTTACTGTAACTGGATTTCGATACATTTGCGACAAATATAATTCAGAATCATACATAGTACGGGCATTAGATAGCAGCACCACTGTTACGGGTTTTTTTAGGACTTGGATTTAGAGACTTTTGAAACCGGGCGTCTCAGGTTGTTGACAAACTCTATTTTGCTATACTTGTTTTAATAGCTTCAAGTTTGTGAATTGTTGTATCCTAGTGATTCTGCTATATACTATTGCATCCCTGTTTCACCAAATTAATGATGGCCTGTAGACCAATTGGTGACTTGATCACCATGAATAACATAAGTTGCAATCTGAGCAGCATTATCGGATTCTTCGTTATTATCCCTATATCCTCATATGTTCTTATATAATTATTCCTACATCCTCATATGTCCTTATATAAAAGAACACATGAAAGTCATTTCTTTATGTGGAGAGAAACTAATATACCTCTCTGCAGTTATTCTCATTACTTGAGTCTGTCTGTCGCAGGTCTTGCGAGAACTTATCGCTATGGTCGTGACAGAGTTTAACATTATATAATTAAAAGGGGGTCTTTCCGTATTTTCTTTGAAAAAACAGAGTTAGTGTAAGAATTAATTGTAGCAAAAAATTTTAATAATATTTTATTGCAAAATACATTCTTTAAGGTTTTTAACAAAAAATTTCTTTTATAAAAAAAATGGCGGCTGTCGAGCCCCTCCTCTTTTTGATCTGATCCAGCCGGCATACTTGCATTAAGTGCAGTTTTCCAGCGAGTAGTGTTATCTGATATAATAAAATAAAGATTTTTTATAAAATATAAGGTCATAGCTAAACCCTACCATAGGAGTTTTTTTAAATTTAAGTTTTACTAGATTTGGTGCAACTTTGAAGAAATAACTGCGATCACGACATATTCTCTTTACCTTTACATTATCATTAAAAATTATATTTTTGCAATACCAATATAATCCCATAGCAGGATATAGCAACATCGATTGTGAACATTTTAACCTAATAATCATTAAAATCGGTTCATTGGTAACTCGGGAAAACCGTACTTAAAATGCAATAGTATAGTTTTAAGAAAAACGCTTTAAATTTTAAACGTTTTAAATTGTACAACTTACCTGTCGTCATCTATTCCAAACCCGTACGACCCGTACCTGTCTCGTAGAACTCATTTGCTCCAGCTCTTTTTCCCTTGCGGCTGTCTTCACGATTTTCGTTGCCAGCGTCGCCCGGTTGTTAGCTTGTCGAATACGGTCGTCGCGATTGTCTGAATAATCTTTGACTCTGTGTCCCACATGAATCCCTATGTTGTGAAAAATCAATAGGATACTTAAAAACTCATTGTTAAAAATGTATACTGCAAAAAATGTGGCAATGCCTATGACGCTTTTCCCGACGAAAATGTGTTTTACGAACCTAGTACGATGCTGCCCTCGCCACAATCGCCGGCAGCAGGCCGATATCAGGGTCCCTAGACATCCAACTACCATCACCATAAATTCTATAAACTATCCCACACTGATCGCGCTGTCCACTGTTATGAACGAATATTTTCGATTCTACACTGAAAGAAAGGTTTGCTCGTCGCTCCTTTGCTACATCGATGTGGAGGCGCCTGAGACCAGCGGAAACGTATGGAATGTGAACAAGCCGAGGCATTTAGTGGGTAACGTACATATCTACCTTACTTACATATCTTACTTATCTGATCGTGCATAAACACGAGAAAGGGGTCGAGGATCGCTTCTGGGTATAATTCAATGCCTGGCGGGGCTTTAGCCCGAGGAGTAGTTGTTTCCTAGAGCGATTATGTAATAGCTTTGCTATTCGGGAACTACTTTGATAGCCGCTTGGCGGCTTGGTGGTTCCTTTCTCGATTTCCGACTTATATGTTACTGACAGAGATCGTATCGATAAAGATGTATTCGCCATAAAGTTCATTCGGCATTTGTCCTGAATTGGTGTACCGTGTACGGCACAACTAACAAGTTCGAAACAGCTGTATGTCGTTCGGTTCCGATCCGGGACAAATGTCGAATCCTACCTGTGGCGGGTTTTATTTTTTGAAAGAAAAAAGTAGCAAGGATAATGTGTGTCCCTTGATAGCTCAGCGGTCAAAGCAACCAACCGGCAATTGGGAGATCCGGGTTCGATTCCCGGTCAAGGCATGCACTTTTATCCTTTGCTATCGCCAAAAGTTCATGAGTAATTAGCGCCTTGAAAATATAATGCACATTCCATGTCTGTGTGGGTTTTTAATTATATTAAATATTTCCATGAGCATTACGTATGTAACTAAAATATATTAAGTCTGACAGTCCATAGTTACTATTTACCTTATAAATTCCTAAAATTCTTGCTTCTGGAAGATAAAATCGTTGCTTATTTTTCATTATTATGACTAATCGTTGAAAAAATAGTGTAACCAACTCACATTTAATAGCTATCAAGGTAATCGTATTCTAATAGCTATCATTAAATGCTTATTGCATAATATACTATTACATTGTATATGTATGGATATTGTATATTCATTTTAATCATTAGACAATCTTTAAGAATATACTCGCACATGATACCTCTTTTTCAACTGATGTATTCTGGGTTATGTTATGTTTAGTCTACAAATAAATTAAAATATGTATTGATTATGTGTCAATAATGTTGCAAAAAGTTATATATTGCATTTATAAGAATCGGAAGGCTACATTTGATTGAGTAATAATAGTGTAAAACAGATCGTTAAAGTACCAAATAATATTAGGATTTATTGATGTTTTACCACGGGAGAGAATGCATTGTGTCCATGTACATTCTTTATCATCGAGGGAATTGTATCATAATCAGTAGTGGAAGTAAATTGGTTTTCTACGTTCCTTGTGTTATAATGCCACGTTAACCGTGAAAATCACACAGCTCTGACTTCAACTTTCATGTTGTTATTGCCTTTGTTGGAAACTATTTATACTAATTCGTAATTCTACTAATCCACGTATTTCGCTTTCGTAGAAAAAAACTTAATAAGCAAGTTTGTTTGAGCGAAAACCCAGAAACCGTTTTATAGAAAAGTCGTTACAACCTTTCATGAATCAAAGTACACTTACATTTTCGGCCTTGTTAGTAAACTGTGTATTTGTTTTGACAATTAATTTGCATTTCTACCAATTCCTGGTAAGCCCATTTAAGATTTCAAGTTACTGGCCAGAACCTTTAACTCAGAACTAGTTATTCATTATTATTAAATTATTAAATATTAGAATTATATTAAGTACATGGAGAAAACTTGTCAATAAATTATAAAATGGAAATCATGCCATTCAAGTACTATATAGGACAAACTTTAAGATACATGAAATTTGCTATAATCAGTAATCAGTTATTTAATCAGTGAACGTACACACTTAGCCATGATATAGTGAGCACGTAAATGTTGGAACAAATTCAATGATTCCTATTCATCAATCCACTTATTTAGGATGACGGTGTTCAGGTAATTATTCAAAATTCATGAATAATGTGGTGGCACGATCATATTGGTACCATATTGACTATTCTATTCCATAATTTTCATTATTTAGACGCAGTGTCACAATTTGGAAAACTATGAGGTGCTGTAGCAATTCCAAATATTTTTGTTCAATAAACAATTGTTGTGTAGCCTTACAGATACAAGTAATCAAGTAACGTAAATATATCACTACATCTTATAAAGCGTAGAAGAACAAATAGCAATGATAACATTTATTTATAAGTTGTTTTATATCCTTATTTAGCATCAGCATAGTTCCATTATCAAGGCTTATCACCGACCCCAGGAGACCAACTGTCCCCAAGTTGGAAATTATGTGGAAAATATACTCTTGCAATGGGACCCTTCCATTGTAGTAGTGTAAGTAACATGTAATAGATGAGAGACATATAGTTTTACATCTTATCTGAGGGATGATATATTTTCTACTCAAACCTCGCCTAAGTTTGTGTGACTTCTGCGAGTCCACTGATGTGTATGCTTCGACAAGTTACAGATGAGCCAACTGATGGCCACCCATTCTAGTGATAACTGCGCCAATTATTGCTTCAACTAAATATATTTTTCTTGTTTTTCTTTAAAAATTTTTATAGGTTATAATATTGTATATCCAGGCCTATCTAAAATATTTCATTTCATGATAATTATTTATATTATATTTATTGTAATATAGTATTTAATTTATATAAATTAAGCATACAATTAAATAATATTTGTTTTTTGACTGATATCGATAATCGTTCTACTCAACATAAATCAGGCTCGCCCACATATGAATTTAAAAATATCAAAAAGTATAATTCTCAAAAAATTCAACAACCAATATCGGAACAAAATAATGGAAATACATACTGTAAAATTAAGTTAATAAGTTTCTCTAATGTTTATTATGTAATTTACCACAAAATTTGCAATATTTGTTATGAACTTTATACAGTACTATGCGATAACGGTGACATAGTTCCTTTCATTTCTATCGCTCACATTTCTGAGTACTGTTGTAAATTTATATAGTTTCTTTTCTTAGTAAACACAATATGTAAAGGGTATCTACCTAATTTTTTTTATTAAATTTACGATTTTTTAATACGTATGTTTTATTTAATAGTCACTGTTACATTTATAAATATTATTTAATTTATCGATTTTTTAATTATATGTTGAATTGTTATCATGCATGTGGTCTGCGGTTTAATAAATTATTATAATTACTATTACGGGTTTCTTTGTAGTGGCAAAAACAATTTCTGTTGAAAGATCGAATAAAGAAAATATATTCTCACACCAAAAGGTTTTCTGTGCATACCATATTATATACAATCCAAACATGAATTTGTTAATAACCTATGGAGACGAAGCTTTCAGAAATTTATTTATATACATTGAAACCGTGGCAATGAAATGAGGATCTTAAAAGGATTTACCAAACTTGTTCTCGTAAAATTATTATTACTTAGACATTTATTTTAGATCTAAAAGAATATAAGTAGAAGCCCTGAGTAGAGATATCTTGAAATTATTTGCGTCTGTTACTAATTTTAACACTAATAATGTAATAGATTAATTTATCTGTCGGCTTACCTTTTCCGCCATCAAAGATGTTTAATTCTTATATAATTCAAAATATTTTATGTTATCAAGCTGATTTTGTCCAGACTTCTCAAATAATACATACAATTTGTATAATAATATGCATAATTAAAATTTCTGAGTATTTTTTATTGATACTTTTTTTACACACAACAATATTATTGAAATATGTAACGCAGCTTTCATTACAAATACATTTCCAAATTCATGCACTTGGCATATATAAACATAAGATTGTTGTATTGATGTTATATCTATCCTAATTAATATTAAAAATGCGATACAATGAAAAACATTCACTGAATAATACATATTTACTGAAAATTATTATTGAATTTATATTTTTATGATGCAGCTTAAATTTCAATATGATATTTATTTAAATAACATCATTCTAGAAATAGCTTGTATAAAAATATAATTTTTTTATGTAGAGGGTAAACGAAATATTTAATCCTACAAAATGCGTATTAATATATATTTATTTAATGCAAAAATGTTTTATATTTCGTTCATTTATCCATGTGTATTTATTGTTTATTTAAATTCGTTTACAAATGGTTTTAAATTCTATGGCATGCAAAAGGTATTTTTAGGTATCATGAGTTAAACATTTACAGACATTCTCTTTGAATATAAAAAGTATAAAGTTCTAATTGAAATATGGAATACTGGAGAAAGAATAAACCATACCCGTATTCTGAGTTAATTCACGTAGGTTGCACTTATTAAGATTCAATAATAATAGCAAAAGTTTATAGAAATTGTGCAGAAGTGGAATCATACTTTGATTATTATTTTCTTAATATATCTATCATCACTGTTAACCCTTCGTTACACGCACGCCAATGCGGTCCCCAGGACCGCATTTTCACGAAAGTTGAATTAGCCCGGGAACCACGCATCTAGGGCCAAGGAGAGTCACAAGTGTTCTTCTATACGCTTTGAACATCGCAGGTAAGAAGTTAGGTCTCCACGACTCTCTGGCCGTCGTTGGCAAAACGTTATTGTGGAAATTTCCATGTGTGGACGTATGTCATGCCTAAGAAATGTAGCGAAGGGTTAATCATATTAAGAGACGCTTCTTATAAATTTCATACCTTTACACTAAATTATATATATATATATATATATATATATATATATATATATATATATATATATATATATATATATATATATATATATATATATATATATATATATATATATTGTAACTACTGTATGTACATATACACACATAATTATTATGTTTTACTTGATACATCTGTCTATTATATTCATATATCTTGCATGTATTGTACATGATTCTTCAATTATCTCTTGCAGCATAGTGTGCATTATTCTAGTAATATTGTATCAATTGTATGTTGTAAATATATAAATAACCAAATAAAATAAATTAATAATTAAATACAGTTACCATGAAATCTTCCCCATTTCTTTGAAAATTGCTAACGAGGTTTATACGAAAGGTTATTTCTCTATCCTTTCGTTCAGTCCCAATTAGATCAGAGATTATATATATTTAACCGTATGGAATACTTTTCAACGTAGCAATGTATTCTATATACGAAAATATTATATTTCGTAGTAATAGTTTGCTATCAGTGTAACTATCGTATATACGTATATATATATATATATATATATATATATATATATATATATATATATATATATATATATGTTAACACTGCTAGAATTATTCGTTGTTCAAATGAAGACCTATATCAGCTGTACATATATGAATGATTTATTAATTCAACGGTAATTAATAATGGCTAATTCATGAAGTCGGAAAAGGAAAGAAGCAAGCCCGACCAACCGCTCTCTTAACCACTCGTAAATCAGTACAGGCATCCAAGCTGGCCATGATACAGACCAACACCCACATCACGGCTACCTACATGGATTCTGTTTTTACAACCGATGCCGCAGCCAACAGCTCGACACGATACCCGTTTTTGTATTCTCGAAATGATTAACTGCTTCATGCATAGCGGAAAAATATAATTTAATAATTTATAAAAAAGATGTTTATGCATAACGGAGATCCAATATTCAGAGATGGAACATTCCACATTTAATCATGTCAAAGGTAATGGACAATTATATTTAAATGAAAATCGAAATTTCACAAATCACAAATTTTGATATTAACTTTTATGTATTAATTTTTCTTGACACTGAGTATACACATCATGGAACTTTGAAATGCCAATAAATTCAAAGATCTTCGCCCTATCACCTGTGAAGCATTCAAATTCCCTGTTTAATAGTATCATACAGGGTGGTGATAAAGCTTCACACAATATTCATAATTCAATAAATTATTTTTTGGAGAATTCTAGAAAAGGACAACCTTATCTTTTAAGAAGATTGATGTAAAACTTTTATTTTTTCGGATTATGTGTTTGAGTTATGACATTATCAAAGACTTTTTTTACTGTACTCCTTATTTTTTAACAAAAATATGTTTCCTAAAGTTTTTTGATACTTCTATTTTCATAGTTGAGGACGTAAATATAATTATTTTTTGGCTGAAAAAAGTAAATATAATAGCTAATAGAACCAAAACTGTTGACCAAAGAGTAGACTACTATCCTGATATCCTATAACTGTTAAAGTTGATTTTGTAAGATATCGTTTGTAATTAATGGGCAATAAAGTGTGAATAAAAATTATTCATTAAACTGAACGGGTAAACTACTAATGGTGGTTAGATTTGGTAACATATTGATATCTCACGAGGAGTATTGTCAGTTGTTTAATCCTAATAGACCATATAATTGAAGATCAAGGATAAGTTGACAAATAACGAAAGTGATATTCCCCACCAAAGAATTTAATTTCAAAAAGATAGAACTAATTATTTCGACGATTCATTTACGATAGTTTCTAAATAGGACGACAAAAATTAACTAAAAGTCCATCACACTCTCCTAAATTACCGTTCTTGAGTTTATTTTAGTGAGAGAATTAATATGCCAAATCTGTTTCAATAAACAAAATAAATTTCTAAAATCTCATTATTTTAAGACGTATAATATAATATAAACACAACACCAAAGCTTGTTATTATTATCGAAACTAATAATCTTTTCTTAGAGTATAGAGGCATTTAATTTTTATCAGTATTGAAAGAATGTAAACAAAGTGGATAGATATGGTAATTACTATTTAAATTGAATATTTTGTTATGGAAGTATAGTTAAATAGTTAACTAAACTAAATAATTAGTATCTGAAAAGAATAGATGAATAGGTCTATGACGCTACTATAGCAAAAGTTTTATATAAAGAACGTACTGTCACGAACGCCTCGAGAGATCCCGAACGCCGGGAATATTCGAAACCATCGAGAGCGAGTGGAGTTGACTTCCAGTGTGTTCTATACTAGAAGGTTCGCCCAAGTTCTTTATCTAGAAATGTCTAGAGAGACGTCCTACTGCCTATATAAGAAAGAATTGTGTTATCCAGCCAGGAGTTAGTTAAATCTGGACCACGATAGTGAACGATAAGATGCTAAGAAAGTGACATTGTGTAAAAGTGCGAAAGATAGTTTACAAAGTTAAAGTAGAAAGAAAGTTAATTAGTTAGTTAGACTTGTAGTTGTAAATAAGTGTTCGAAATAAATACAGTACTTTTATACCCCCGTCAACAGTTATGGGGGATAGCGTTAAATCCTATATGGCATAATAAGTATGGTACTAACATACTTATAATGTTAAATTGTAAAACACAGGGTGGTGATAAATCTTCACAAAATATTCTTAATTTTATTAAATTATTGTTTGAAAAATTTTGAAAAACGACATCCTTATTTTCTTTTAAATTGAAATAAAACATTTATTTTTTTCAGATTCTCAACCACCTCTTATTTACTCAAAAATGTGTTTCTTAAAGTTTTTCGATGCTTTTATTTTCAAGTTGGAAACGTAAATATAATTCGTTTTTGACTAAATAAGTAAATATAATAGCCAGTAAAATCGAAACTGTTCAAGAAATATTAGACAGCTATCATGATATTATGTTACTGTTATTGTTACTATTAAGTTGACATTATCAGATATAGTTTTTAAAGTTTCTAATTAATAAGCAATAAAGTGTAAATAAAAATTATTCATTAAACTGAACGGGTGAAGTACTAATTATGGTTAGATTTGGTAACAGATTGAGATTTCATTGATTGAGGAGTACTGATAAAACTAATAAAATTTAATTCTGATAGACCATATAGTTGAATATCAATAATAAATTGACAAATAATGAAGGTGATGTTCCTCAGCAAAGAATTTAATTTTAGCAAGTAGATTTTAATTACTTCGATGATTTCTTGACGATAGTTTCTCTAGGAGATAAATAGGTCAATGAAGATCAACTAAATGTCCACCACACTCCCCTAAATTACCATTCTTGGGTTTCTTTTGTGGGGATAATTAATATGGATAATCTGTTTCAATAGGCCCAATAAATTTCTTTAAAATCTCATTATTTTATGACCTACAACATAACGACCCGCTACTCGTAAGATAAAGTACGGTACATTCAGTTTTTAACGTATGTGGATCATCTAACGATCATTTTTCGAAAGAGAAAAGTCGTACAGACAATGAAAGTGCTGTGAAATTTTTGCCACAGAAACTGCCAACTTTTCCAAACTTCGAAGCAAATTTATATAAAGCTGTAGGTACAGATAAACCAGTTGGTGCTGATAATAAAGAGGACATATCTAAAGTGAAGCCCCAGATAAGTGAAAAGAGGATCAGAATTGGGCATGGCATATTTAAGCTTTAACTGAAAAAAAAAATACCTAAAAAGAGAAATAGATAATGTCTAAGAATACAAGAAGATCCTATACAATTTTGGAGCCGTTAAATGTTCATCAATATTATGATTATCTACTGCGTCATTTATCTTACCGTGGGTTACACCACAGCATTGCGTAGAAGTGTAACATGACGGTAGCCACTGACCTAAATTGGAGTCAACTAACTTTTCAATTTACGTTATAAAATAGCCTTCGTTCTCAACTGGAAAACTTTAGGTTGTTTCACGGCTGTCATGAGTCATGAATAATCTTGAACATGGTTGATACCACGCAATTGAAATCACATGTTGTTATAAGTATTAAACGGGCGAAACTTCTCTGTTATTCTTCGAAGTATCTTAAGTGAAATATTGGATAAGAAAGCTCATTTTTCGAAGGAATCAATCCCAAGAAAACTTTGTGTAAGTTTTGCAGACGATTTTGTAGTATTTCACGCTTCCAATAATTTGGTTTTATTGAAAGTTTACAGTAGCTTCGGAGTTGTATTGATAGATATTATTAAGAACATCTAGATGTTTATTCCTCTATAATCATTCCGTTAGATATATTTGTTGTAAGGTAACATTTTCCTGTCTGTATAGATTATAGATTTTTGAATTACATTTTTAGATCTTTATATTCTGTATATAGATTACAGAATATATGATTTTTTCTATTATAAAATTGCATTTTTCATTATAAAATTATTTAATGTTGTTTAAACTTATAAAGTGGTCGGTTTCCATAAAACATGTAAATATCCCTACTTTTTAAATTGTTAAATACCAATACTTTGTATTCGTCTGTTCTAGTTAAATATTGTTAAAGAATATCGAAAGTACCCCAGTAATATATTTCTATTTCAAATAATACATTCCTTTTCTTTTGAAATATCTTATAGTATTCTGAAATTAGTTGTTTTCATAAACCCTATATATTCTGAAATTTTATTTATTTAAAACCCACATTTTCTATAAAATCTCATAAATTTAAAGCCTTGATCTCTTATCCATTTTAATCTTAAATTTATATACACCATAGATATAAAAATATTTAATACAAAAGTTTCATGACTCCTAGAAATTTAACAGATATCACTAATAGTTTAGTCTGGGAGGAGGGGGATTTGAGGACCATTCCAAGGTCAACAACCCCTTTTTGGTTAATGGAGTTATGTATTTGTAGTTACGAAAATAGAAAAACCGGTACATTTTGCATCTAAAGTTGTAAGATGATAAGATCATACAATGGATTGTCAAAAAGGTTGTCTGAAGTTTTCGATAAAGTAAATTATTTATAAGCAAATGTTAGAGATTATTACCATATCAGTATCATGCAAATTCCCAAAGCGAACAATATGTCCAAGCATATGGTATTTGTGCGTAGCAGATAATAGGCCTTTTTATTGCAGGATGTGTGTGTGTGTGTAAGGCATATTTGTTAATGCTGAAAAACCAAATTGTCCCTTCTAACAATATCAGCAGTAACGCCTCCTTCTCGAACCAAAAATAAATAGTTAATAGAAAAAATAAAGAAGCATTTATGTTTAAAAAAAAAATAAAGAAGCTTTACGATATTTTGAAACAAACGTTTAATAGGCTAAACATACAAAATAGGCTAAAAATTAAATACACAAGGAATGTGTGTGTATAATTTTATTTTGCCGTATATTTATACAAAAGTGATAATAATATAACAATGGTAGTGCCTAGAGATATAATTAAAAATTTATATTTTTAGACTGGAGAATAGAGCAGAATACTGACCTAAAAAGTGATGTCACCCTTTTGGCTCATGTGGGATTGAATAACTTCGTTGTATTTTATAGTAATCTTTAACGGGGTAGTGATATTTTCATCCCTCGACGTTTCGTGTTCATAGAACAATCATCAACTTCATTTTTTAAATATGAATATGCACTTTTTTCACGGATTTTGATTATATTTTTTTATTTGAAATTCGCCTATATACCACACATACAGGTTAAAATTTATTTTTCTCCATTTATAGTTGCTACTGGGAGTTCTGTAATATGGCCTTTACTTTGAAAGTTGCCTATAAAATTTATTATTTATTTCAGCTTTGAGTAAAAGAACATAAGACAACAAATCAACATTAAATTATTTATTATTAAATACTGATTAGTAAGCAATCAAATTATTTAAAAAAATATAATAATAACATCACTGTTTTGTTAAAATTAGTTAAAGAGATTAACCCAAAATGGCTATTTAAAATTATGATTTACTTTTCTTCATTCTCAAAATATTATCAATTTTCATTTTCTATAAATGTTAACATTTTAGTTCCAAAAATAATACCATGAAATTTAAGATTATTTCATTTAAACTGATGAAAGTTAAGCAAAAAGGTGTGTCTAATCTGCTACTCATATTAAGTTACCTTTTTTTTAGTAATAAAGGGTATTATAAGTAATCGTTGATTATCTCATTTTGTAGTGTCTTTATATTTACTAATGGAATTATTTTCGAATGAAAGAGAAGTTTTATATATGGTGACATGTTATATTTTGTGTCACTGAAATTATCTCGCTGCTGAAAATTAATATTTCGATAAATACCAGGAAAGAAGGCATAGAAAGCAATTTAGTAATTTAGTAGTTTTACGCTTATAAGCATAGATGTTGCCAAAAGTTTAGACGACGAAGAAGAAAATAGAAATTTATTTAAATTGACTAGATACCAATACCATTTTGGTTTTCATATATGTGTTGCATTTTTTAAATGCAAATTAGAGTCCCTCTTATTTACCAAACTCATACACGTTATCGGAACGTGCTTGACGCTTGCTTGAACGTGCTTGAAAATGTCATAAACAACTTACCTCTCGTTGATCTCCAGAATTTCAGCAAAATCGTATCCACCACAGAATTCTAGGTCTATTCATGAGTATTTATCCAATATATTCTCAGGAAACGATTTCGATTGTTGAATATGACGCCGCTGGATTATGTCTATGAATATATCGAAAAAAATACATACCTACTCCACACATTCGAGCGGAGTTAGACTTTAGAGTGTTACACTGGGCTAGAGTTTTACACTGTACTATACGAATATGTTATACCTTTGTTTGAACTCTTAATACAGATATAGAACAGGTCTGTACAGGTGTAAAACAGGTCTGTACCGGTTTAAAACAGGTATGGTAACCTGTTTAATGACATCTTGTTTTTTTCCTAATATATATTAATGAAAATATGCAACAAAATTAGGCACAATATATGTAGATATTATAAGAGGATTATAACCTTCTTTACTAAAAAAGACAAGTGGTTTTAATGACACATATAACAACGATAAACAAACTGTTTTCGATTTATCTAAATTTGACGAAGACTTACATATATAGCAGAGTTATAATATTTGTAAATATAGAGTATCCTATGAACTACCAAGAAGCTAATAATGTTAAAATACAATTACATATGAAACTGACTATATTTAAAACGCTTTTATCTTTGTAATATTCAAATACACAAAGTCGAGAATTGTTGAAATATTTCAAACAACCCAGCAAAATTTTATATTAAAACGACAAAATCGTAATGGAATTATTTACTTATTTCTTCCTTTATATATATATAAAGATATACATTCATCGTGTATGTTGAGAAGCGTTTTAGATATGCCTGATAGCCCTCACCCACTCAGAGAGAAACATATATATTTTCCTCCATCTTAATTAACCACTTCTGTTATATTATGATTCGAAATAATCTTTAATATTTACCTAAAACATGATGATAATAAATATAAATAAACAAACACCCTAATATTAAACTAATGTAATTAATAATAATAACCACCTTGTGTACACTAAAGATATAAAAACAATTTAATAAATTATGAAGTATTCACTTAACTCTGTTCGTAAATTGTCGGAATTAGAAAAATGAGGTAGTCTTCTAAATGATATATTGCTCTGGACACGCAAATACTGTCGGAACAACATTTAGCAGTAATGTAGTTGCATGACTAATATAAATTTGATTGTAAACGTCTCCGCATAAATGACCTGATGTACAAGTGCATTTCCTTGTTTAATCGCATCATTTTGCCATCTGATATCTTGTCAATATTAGTAACGCGATTCCATAGTGGTTCGTAGCTGTAGCACAACACTTCAGATGTGAATAGTGTTCTCCTCACATATCTAGTGTTTATTGTTCTATTCATATCTGTAGTGTTTATTGTTCTGCTTTATGTAGTGCGTTATTCCGCATACTTAATTAAATAGTTTCCTCTAATAAATATGTATACAGTGTGTCCACACTATTTACCATAAAACATAATTAAAAAAGAACGGAAAATATATATTTTAAAATTCATCTAATAAAATACATTATAAAAAATAGTAAAATAAAATAGAAATATTAATGCCAACAGATACAAAGAAACATGATTTTAAATGTATATATAGGATGTCTCAGTTGGAACTATAGGACTTGAATTGCGCGCCATTTGTGTTCTCTTAAAGATAGGGCGTCAATATTTAACGACAGTCATCTACAAACCATTCGACGCCAATATGCCTAACTAACAGTTCAATAGGGAATACTTTGTGTACAACTATTTTATGAAGGTGAGCGATTTATAGTTGCATTAAGAACAATTCTCACACAATTAGGAGAAAATGAATCGCCTATAGACTTAACAGTGCGTAATTTAATCAATAAATTTGAAATGGGCTCTGGTACTGATGAGGCAACACCAATACATCCTCGTAATGTTCGGTCAGATGAAAATATTGCTGCAGTGAAAGAAACTATGGGAGTATCTAAATACATCAAATCGATGTCGTGTACAACAACTGAATCGGTCAAGAGCCACAATGCATCGGACTTTAAAGAAAGATCTACATCTATCACCATAAAAATTCAGTTATCACAACAGTTAAAAGTTACAGACCATTTCCAACGTCGTACATTTGTTAATTGGGTGTGTTGAAAAAGAAATAAGATGATGCTGATTTTTGCAACAAATTTTGTTCACCGATTAAATACATCTTCATCTTGACGGATACGTCAGCAAACAAAATTGTCGAATTTGTAGTGCTGAAAATCCCATATTTTCATATTCTTTTATATATTATTTTCCATTTGTAGTCGTATCGCCTATATTTTATGTTGAAAAATAAAAAATCCCACTTTGTCAAATATTATTGATGTGTTGACGTCGTATAGTTTGTAGATGACAGTCATTAAATATTGAAGCTCTATCTTTGACAAAACACAAATGGTGTGCAATTCAAATCCTATAGTTCCAATTGAAATACCCTATATATTACAAAATGCAAAAATAAAATAGATTCAACAAAATATAGATATGAATATCACAGCACGATACAAACTCTGTGATACTATTTATTTTCTCAAAATATAAGAAATACTGAATAAATCACATGATTTTAGCCAATAGAGGACGTATTTATCTCGAGATTAAGTAAAACTGTTCCCTTCTCCCCCTCTGGATGTTCATAACTGCAAAATTCAATTTTGCTAATGAAAAATGTTGAATTTGTTACACTTGCAGAGTTCATGTCTAAGTTGAGTAATTAACTATTTGCTGTTCAATTGGAAGGAGGCACCAGTATATACAATTAATACACCAATCATCAATTGTAATTGTATGTCAGTACATACAATCAGTATTGAAAGAGGTTTTTCGAGGTGTTCTGGCGCTACAGAATTTCCCGTCATTTGTACTATTCTATGCACATTATTATGTAAATATTTTTCGACAAATGATATTATATATTTTGCGGATATGCAAAGCATACCCGGTTCTGTTTTGCGTCAAGTACAAAATATTTTGTGACTACAAACGTGTTTGTTATTCATGAATTATTTTCATCATATCTGTGTCATCTACCGCCTTGCACAGTTCAAGTTTTCAATATAAACAATGAGTGGCGACCTAGCGAGCTAGCTGTATTTTGGAAGAATGATTATGCATTTTTCCCGAATTATATTTTTTTAAATGGCGAAGGTGACATTATTATTTTATTATATGTAAATATATTACTCCACTCGTAATTATTTGACCCTCATATATAACGGTTACATGTCCTTTGATTCGCAAAAGTTCTTCTTCTTCTTTTAGCTCATAACACTTGGTGGGTTTTGGCTTGCTCTACTATGTTCCTCCATCTGGTTCTATCTACCGTTATTCCCCTCCAGTTTCCTAATCTTAGAGTTTTTAGGTCTTCCTCCACATCGTCTATCCACCTTTTCTTGGGTCGCCCTTTTAGTAACCTTTTTGAGGTTTCCATTCAAGAATTCTCTTCACAAATCTCTCGCCCTCCATCCTGTATACATATCCTAACCACCTTATCCTTTGACTTTTTATGCATTTTACTATATCCTCTCCTTTTATAAGTGCATCACTTTCATGATTCATTCTTATTCTCCACATACCGTTTTCTTCACTGGGCCGTATATTCTTCTAATGATCTTTCTCTCAAATATTCTTAATTGATTTTCATCATTGTTTGTTAATGTCCATGTTTCATATCCATAGGTTACTGCGGGTCTTATAAGTGTCTTATGGATTGTAATCTTAGATTTCTAGGTTCACAAAAGTTAGCAACCCTTTTTTAATGCTTTAATGTTAATGAAACCAGCTTAGCAAAATTTTTTAACCTAAACCCATTTAAAGTTAACCTTTCTTGAAGTTAATCGATTTTTCCTTATGGTTAATAACAATTTCTTTCAGTGCAGGAATTCCATCAACATGGTTTATTGATTCTATTATATAGAAAATCCTCTTACAATTATTAATTATTTTATAGAATGAATGTATTAAATTAAAGCCATCCGGTAACGCAGTCAATAAGAAGTACCTTGTGCAAAGTACATGTTATGTCGTTTGTAAATAGGAAAAAAAATATATATATACTAAATACATACATACATAAATAGCAAAATGTTCTGATATTTCCAAATAATTATGATCGTCCCTAAATTAAATGGATGTGAAGCAGGAGATTTCTAAATTAGTTTTCCGTAACCTTTTTTTAGAATTAAAAGCCTCCCCAGTTCAGTGGAGATCCATAGAACAAGCATGAACTTAGAATCTAATAAGAGCATTAATTATTTTGGAGGATATTTGATTATTCCGCATTTTACGTTATCTTAATATTGCCTGTCGCATTCCTCGCCTCTAGCTAACACTTTAAAATTGAAAAGTTGATGAAATGAATTTTTCCGCTCATTACGAATAAAAAAGTTTAAAACCAGTCAGACGTCTTACTTTATTTGGATCCTCTCCTGTCTTTGCCAGAATGTCGTAGAGTAAAAGTTTTTATTTAGAAATATGAGACGCGAGTTGGCAACTAAGTTTGGCATAAACCAGTTGACACTGGCTTGATATTTGTGTTATGAAAGTTTGAAATGTCTCGATGGAAACACAAGTCTTGTTTTAAGGGACAGTTCATCTTTGGTCATATAGGATACTAGTTTCCTAACAAATATAGCTGTGTTTAGTATTTCATAAAGATTAAAATGAACTGTTTCATATGGAAATTAATAAATGAATGATTGATTTATATATATATATATATATATATATATATATATATATATATATATATATATATATATATATGTGAGGCGTTCCACGCCAAATCGGATGGTTTGAAAAATTTTGATTTCCTTAATTTTTTGATGTTTTTTAGTACCCCTCAAAAAAGTTTTTCTGGTTAATTTTGAGACTTTTTTGATTACTTGTTCAAAGGATATCAAATTTTCAAAAAAAATCGCTCTTCTGTTAGTTTCTTGTTCATAACTTTCTTAATTATGGTCCAAATTAAAGATTTTTTTAATCTTTGTTTTTAGATGGCCTTTATAGAAAAAATACCAAAAAAATATTCAAAATGTTTTTGATTAAGAGTTTTGAGTTTGAAATTTTAAATCGTGTTTTTCAAAGTGAGTGTATCTTTCGACTTTTTGAAAATTTTTTATTTCAAACTACTATTCTTTTAACACTTTTAAGATCAGTCCGGTAGTGGGCCCTCCATAATTACTATTTTTTTTTTTTCAATTTTTAAAAATTTAAAAATTTTTTTCTCTATAAATCATTATAAGTACCGATTTTTGTTACTGTATACTATTCTTTTACTTATTTCAAATTAAATTTAATTCTTTTTAATTGTTAATAGATGTTTATAATCAATAAGTAAACGTTAAGTATATTTATAAACAATTATAACAAACATTTTAATTTATTTTCGTGTTCTTTTAAAAATTGTTTAAAAATAATATCAATGCTATTTATTGTTGCAAAGTATTTTTTTTATTTAAATAATAGTATCTTCTATGAATTTCTATTCAATTTAAAAAGAGTCGCACATCTTAATACATGACTTTCTCACGAGGTAGCGCTGCTGACTGTTTCTTTATACCGACAGTTAGAAGTTCTTTAAACAGACAGTAGTTTTTTTATTTGTATCATAACTGGGGCTAAACTATAACTGGACATCGAAACCGACTAGTCTACCGAATATTGCAGTCAAATTTTGACCTGAGAAACACTATTTAGATGCAAAAGAAAAATTAGATTTGCGATACAATACAGCTAAGTCAATCACAGGGACACAAAAATTTCATTCAATCATTCCAAAGAGCAACGGAAATATATTAGCTAAGGAGTATTCTAGTTGACAAAATAATCGTTTATATAAAATTTTTGAAAAAACACGAAAATAAATAAAAACGTTTGCTATAATTGTTTATAAATAGACTTAACGTTTACTTATTGATTTGAAACACCTGTTAACAATTAAAATTAATTGAAAATAAGTAAAAAATGAGTATACAGTGACAAACATCGGTACTTATAGTGATTTATAGAGAAAAGAAAAATTTCAATATTTTCAAAAATCAAAAAAAAAATAGTAATTATGGAGGGCCCACGACCAGACTGGTCTTAAAAGTTGTTAAAAGAATATTAGTTTGAAATAAAAAATTTTCGAAAAAATCGAAAGATACATTCACTTTAAAAAACACGATTTAAAATTTCAAACTCAAAAATCTTAATCAAAAACACTTTGAATATTTTTTTTTATATTTTTTTCTGTAAAGGACATATAAAAACAAAGATTTATCAAAAACAATATTTAATTTGGACCAATATTAAGAAAGTTATGAACGAAGAATAAAAAAAAGTACAATTTTTTGAATTTTTTGGAAAATTTGATATCCTTTAAACAAGTAATCAAAAAAATCTCAAAATAGTAGAGAAATCAAAAATTTTAAAACGATCCGATTTGGCGTGGAACGCCCCATATATCTATCTATATATATATATATATATATATATATATATATATATATATATATATATATATATATATATATATATATATATATATATATATATATATATATATATATATATATATATATATATATATATATATATATATATTTTAGATTTTCACTTTCAAAAATGACTTTTTAAAAAATAACTATAAGTTTTAAAATTGACTGTTTATTAGACTGTTTTTATAAATATGTTTTTATGACTTGAGTTTATTCTGAACTGTCGTAATTTTGTATGAACATAATATTTATAACCTTTGGATTGCCACGTAAGCATCAGCAGAACTCAAGGTGGCGTGATGCTTGCGTGTTCACAATAATAATGCAAGGAAGTTGTTATCACTTTTGATAAATGAAATACAATATTGTAATATGATATGCCTGAGACTAGCTGCTGTGAATATTCGCATATAACAACTCCCTTTTTTCAAAAAACGTTGATGTTACACTTCAACTTTTAGGATAATTCTTCAGGGGTGTCTTCATTAGTCTGGTGGATGTTGGGCCTTCTTCTTAGCAGGGTGTTAATTCTTTTTAGTGCTTCCCTGTGTATGGACTCTGGACGTTCCTTGTCAATTTTGAACCTATTTCTACATTTGAGGGCTACGTAGAGTAGGATCAGGCTGATTAATAGAGCTATGGTTATATAAGTGAACCATGAAATATTTCTAGTCACGAAGGGTTCGTTTATTATTTTATCTACACATATAAATATAAGTCCCTGGAATATTGTTCTAGCTTATGGTTGAAGACTTCTAAATTTTCGATATTTAGATTGTCGAATTGTAAAGGTTTCAAATTGGGCATTTCAAAATTTTCTGGTATCATACTGCAGCAATCGTAGGGAATTATCACTGAATGTGGATTACTTGTTACGTTAAGCAGCTAGCGGTTTTCGGCCTGTATTTTTGTAATGCCGACGAAGGCGTTACATTCTGATTGAAGTTTTAAAACAGAATTTTCGTTAATGATTGTAGTTTCTGTATTCGAATTTGCACATTTTATTTTGACGTGAGTGGGACTTGAAACTATAACCAGCCATGTATTGGCTTCGAGTTTTTGTACCTTATAGCCTTGTCCGTATACTAAAATGCTATGACAGTTCTTCGGCATTTCTACAATATTTTTGAATAGTTGAGCTTCACATGCTGCACTATTATCTATCGGATATGCATAGAGGTTGGAACAGAGTTTCTTAAGAGGACTTAGTTGTTTGCATCCTGTTAGGTCCTTGATGGGTACGTACATCAAAGAATCATCATTTTTCGCGATATATTTTTGAGAAAGTGACAGTATGTGATGCAATCCAGTTCTATTATCTACGACGGGAATTGGGTACAAATGGTATAAGGTGTAAAGTTGTTGTTCTACCAGTGGAATCTTTAGAACGAAAACAAGATCTGATTGTGTCTGGAATGCTTCTAATTCTATTATTTCTAAATATTTAGCAATTTGTGAATGTTTTACTGATAGGGGTAAGTTATTCTTGATTAAGTTCTGAGATATTTCCTGAAGGGATGCAATTAAACTATCTGGTGTAATGATTGATGAGTGAATAATTTTTAAACGTGCAAATGTAATAGAATTTAGAATATCATTAATGTTATCTTGAAGGTACATTTAACTTTCTAGTAGGTTTTCACAGATTTCAAAGAAAAACATTTTGGCTTCGACTAGGGCAAGTTTGTCTCCTAGTTGGTGAATCGCTCTCTTAATTTTGTTTATGTCGTCATTGAAAGCTTTTTCGTCAATTTGAAGTTTTTGAATTGTTTCGTTAAATGTTTTTATAACTGACATAGTAACAGAAATTTGGTTTTTTAGTAGGTTTTCCACTTGACGTTGGTCCTGGTTTAATTTATTAATACTCTCTGTGTAAAATTTACCGTCAGAGGCGTCGAGGTTGTCAGTAATTGATTTAAATATGCTACCCAGTCCGTCTATTATTCCGCGCATATAGCGTTTTGTTTCTACTAGGATTTCTTGGAGTTTTTCTTTAATTGAATTCGAAATTTGTGTCAATAGCGTGACATGTGTTTTAACTTCAGAGTGAAATTTCTGCATGCTATGGTAATTGTTATCAAGCATGTTTGTTATCGCCCTTAAAATATTATTATTACTGTTGAACGCATTTTCAATACTTGATAAATATTTGTGCACCAATAGTGTCCACTTGTCATTGGAGACTATTAGTTTTGATTCGTCATGATAGTAGACTCCTATCGTATTTTTTACTGGTGTTATTTGAGATTGGGAATATGCTGTTCCGATCAGCATAGCAAACCTGTAAAATGATTAATTTTCAGAATACCGTTTTAGTCGATCGAAGTTTGCTTTGGTTTTTTGTTTTGTTTTTTTATTTAAAAGAGTGGCAGAATTGTTATATATTTCTAAGATTTCAAAGGGGCCATTGAATTTATTTCGCAATTTATCTTTAATTTGGGATTCTTTTAAATACACTTTGTCTCCAACTTTATATTTAGGAAGATTTTCGGAGACGTGTTGATCAAAACGAACTTTTGCTTTTTGTTTCTGCGATTCGGTTTTGGCTCGTGCTACCTTATAATAGTGAGATATACGATTGTTCAAATCTCTGACATACTTAGTGATTAATTCTTTTGGATTATATAGGGTTTCGGGTGGTCTACTAGAGGTATGACCAAAAACAAGTTCATACGGCGTGAATCCGTGTGTTTTGTTGGTTGAATTATTATAACAAATTATCGCGTATGGCAATATATTGAAAGGGTGTTCGTTGGGGTTTTCGATCATGTGGGCTCTAATCATTTCTAAAAGTGTCGAATGGAATCTTTCGAGGGATCCATTTGACTGGGGGTGTCCTACGCTAGAATAGGTGAGCTTTATATTGTAGAGAGTGCATAAATCTTTAAGAAGAGCGTTGTCGAACTCTCTTCCATAATCACAATGGATCCTTGGGGGAGTTCCATAATGTTGGAAATAAAGCAATAAGGTGTTTACTACTGCTTTCGCACTTTTATCATTAATTGGGTAAGCTTGACTAAATTTTGTAAGCTCGTCTCTAATTGTAAGGGCATAGTTTCTGGTAGGCACTTCTAAGATATCAACATTTATTCGCTCGAAAGGAGTTCTAGGAGTTTCTGTAATGACTAGTGGCGAGTCTAAATTTTTACGACATACTTTAACTTTTTGACATACTTGACAATTTTTGATAAGAGTTTCAACATCTTTGGTTAAGTCTTTCCAATGATATTTTTGTCTAATGCGGCGGATAGTTTCGTTTATGCCGCGATGAATATTAGCTTTACCGGAGTGATATTGATTCAAGATGATAGGAATTTCATCTGGTTCAGGTGTCTTTGTAATATCTTGACACACTATTATTTTTACGTCCTTTTCCGCTAAAACAAATGACAAGATTTCGAGAATTGGTAATTCTACAATATTTTCAACATAATATGTTTCGGATGATTTAAATATGTCTTGACATTTATATATTGAGGCAAAAAGATATTCTATTACAGTATCAGGATTATTCGGAAGAGGAACAATGAGGTATTTCCTATTTCGAACTGATCTACTTGATAAAACATTTATTTTTAATTTTTGAAAATCTGCGTTCTCTTCGAAAAGGTCTTCTAGAATTTGATTATGGGTTTCTCTTATATTGTCTTGCTGGAAGACTGTTAAAATATTTTTGTTGCTTCTATTCAGCAATTGATTATTAGAATATTCGATTTTAGAGTAATCTATAAGAGATCTCGTTTTGTATAATTCAACGAAAGTTCCAAATTCTTGATAAATGTTATTAGTTTCGTCATCGTTAAGTTGTTCGTCATTTTGTGAGTCGATTTCGTCATCGTCAGTTGTTTGAGTTGGATATATGGGAATCGGTGATAAGTTTGCTTGGGATTGAAATTTTGAAATTTCTTTAAAATAATTAATTTTTATCCTGGATAAGGCGTCGGCGTTCTTATTAACCTTGCCTGGTTTATACTCTATTGTATAGTCGTATTCCTCGAGCTTGAGGCGCCATCGAGCTAAACGACTTCCTGGGTCTTTTATCGAAAAGAGCCCAGTGTGACCAAAGTGGTCTATGGTCAGTTATGAGTTTAAATTTCCTGCCGAAGATGTATGGGCGAAAATGTTTAACTGCCCAGACAATAGCGAGAAGTTCTCTCTCTATCGTAGAATACTTCGTCTCGGCTTTGCAAAGGGTCCTAGAAGCAAATGCTATAAGTAGGTCTTTACCTATAGGACCTTGGGAAAGTACTGCGCCGATCGCAAAAGCGCTTGCTTCTGTGGTAAGTACGAAGCATTCTTCAAAGTTTGGGTATGCAAGAACAGGAGTTGTGGTTAGAGCTTGTTTCAAAGTTTCGAAAGACGTTTGACATTCGGAATCAAAGATGAAGGGAGTATCTTTTTGTAACAGTTTAGTTAATGGTTTTGATATCTTGGCAAAATTATGAATAAATCTGCGGTAATAACCTGCAAGGCCTAGAAAGGATTTTATGTCTTTTTGGTTGGCGGGTTGAGGAAATTTTCTGATACATTCTATCTTAGACGGATTTGGCTTTACACCTTCTTTTGTGACTAAATGACCAAGATAAGCTACTTCCTTACGTAGGAATTCACATTTATCTGGTTGGATTTTCAGATTTGCCTTTTGTAACCTTTTGAAGACTTCTGTGAGCCTGGAAGTGTGCTCATGGATGGTAGGAGAGTAGATGATGATGTCGTCCATATAGACGAGACACCTCTCATTTTGTATACCTAAAAGAATGTTATCCATCACTCTTTGAAACGTTGATGGGGCATTCTTAAGACCAAAGGGAAGTCTTACAAATTCAAAATGACCGTTTTCGACAGTAAAAGCGGTTTTTTGAATATCTCTTGGGTCGATTTCAATCTGGTGAAAACCAGAGGCCAGATCAAGGGTTGTAAAGTATTGGCATTTGCCAAGTTGATCAAGAAGGTCGGAAATATTGGGAAGTGGGTATTTGTCTCCTACAGTCAGCTCGTTGAGCTTTCTGTAGTCTACTACAACTCTCCATTTCTGCTTGCCTGAAGCGTCAAGCTTTTTGGGGACTACCCAGATAGGAGAAGACCATGGTGAATTAGATGGTCGGATGATATTTTCATCTAGCATTTTGGATATTTGACGTTTTACTTCCTCCTTATGGATTTGAGGATAACGGTAGGACTTAGTAAACACGGGTTTCGACTCGTTTGTGTCAATGGAGTGTTTTATTTCGTTAGTAAAAGTCAATTGATCCCCTTCAAGGTAGAAAATGTTAGCAAAATCTAGACAGAGTTGTGTTATTAGGTCTTTCTCTTCTTCGTTGAGATGGTCTAGGCGAAGTTGTCGTTTTATTTCGTCATGTCTGTTAAGTTGGGTCTCATAGACACATTCGTTCATATTATTTAGTGAATAATGTTGGAGTGGCTCTAATTTTATTTCGCTAAAATCGATTGTTTTTGGTATTGCATTCGCATATAACACGGAAGCAAGAAATTCACCTTTATGGTTTATTTTGACTACCGCGTTGGGAATATGTACCTTTTCTATCTCTGATGCTAACAGTATAGCATCTGTGTTACTAAGATTACATTTAAATTTAAATATTTGTTCAGTCCGGGGTTCTATGGAAATTTTATTATTTGTTGGATTGTTTGTTGAATTTTGGTACGTTTGCGGTGTGATATTTTCTGTGGCTTTATGTAAAGGAATAGTCTTGAAGTTTGTTATAAGTTGTTTATTTTTTAGATCTACTATACAGTTATAGTGCTCTAGGAAATCTGAGCCAAGTAGACCATCAAATTCGATATCAAGATTACAAATATAAACTTTATGAGGATCAGTTGCTGAAAAAGGTACTAAGGTGGATTCGTTAATGTAAATTTTTTGATTTGTAATGCCTCGGATGGTTACATTTTCGGGATATCTATACCGGAAGTTTTTACATGTTTCTGGTTTAAAAATCGAAATTCCTGCACCTGTATCAATTAGTAGTTTAAAAGTATTACTAAAGTCGTTAATGTAAAATAGATTTTTTGAATTTAATGACAAAGCTGGACTTACAGAAAGTTCTGTTCCGGAAAGTTTAAATTGGGGTTGAAATTGTCCAAATTCATTGCGCGAATTTGGGCTTGTAGTTCCGCAATACTGTGATCTTGGGTTTCGATATTCGGTGGGTCCGGTTGAAGGGGTTGGCCTAATTGAAAATTTTGGTTTGGTTATTGTTCGTTTGCGTTGTCTTGAGTGGGATTTTCATATGGGTTATTATCAGTATAATAACTCTGGTTTGTCGCTTCGTCATAACTATTAGCTCTGACAGAATGTCCTATTTTAGGTTCTAACCCTGTAAGTAATGTATTTAACATCATAGCGTCTGTGAGCTGAGTTTGGGCTTCTTTTTGTTCGTTTGTCAATCTTTGTTTATTAATGGAGGCGTTCATTTTTGCCTCATGCGTTTGTAAGCGAGAGATAAAACAAAGAGGTGATTCATTCGACAGCTGCCTAATCCTTTGTAAATCTTGGATGAGAGCAGTGAGATCGCGCGAATCGCCAAAATGGCTTTCTAGAAGCTGTTTGATTTCAACTAAAGTTTCGGGATTTCTAGAATTTATTAATTCTGCGGCACGACCCTTTAGTTTGTTTTTTACGTGTAGCGTTACAAGTACCTTTTGATTTCCTACTGCCATATTATATGCAACATTAATAGCATTTAAAAATGAATTTAAAAATATTTGGTTTCCGTGGAATTCAGGTATTATCAAAAATATTTCGTTTAATTTATAAGGTTCTACATTTTGTGTTTGTTGTTCCGGTGGAGGTACCATCCTGGATCTTAATCTCATAAACTTTTCGATTTAATTTATTAATACTAATGTGAGCTTAATATGATACGAAATAAAAATATTAAAAGGGAAATAGAACTGAATTTGTAATATAAATGTTACTGTTTCGCAAATATTTAAATGCAATAAAAAGCGAGATGATTCTTAAATGACTTACGTTAATGTTATCCACATTCCTCGGGGCGACCGGAGAATCCTACTTCGTGAACGTTGTTACACCGGGTTAGCGCTGGCTTGTTCCCAATGCCGAAGAGACCTGACGGACGGTTGTAATAGTGGCTGCTGTTGTTTTCTTGTAAATTTTCGTAGCTTCTTTTCTTCTTTTAAAGGTTTTGGAAAACCACCGCGCCCAGTTAGTTTCCGTGTTCTGAACGCGTGCAGAATCCTACTACGACTGCGCCAATTTTTAGATTTTCACTTTCAAAAATGACTTTTTAAAAAATAACTATAAGTTTTAAAATTGACTGTTTATTAGACTGTTTTTATAAATATGTTTTTATGACTTGAGTTTATTCTGAGCTGTCGTAATTTTGTATGAACATAATATTTATAACCTTTGGATTGCCACGTAAGCATCAGCAGAACTCAAGGTGGCGTGATGCTTGCGTGTTCATAATAATATTGCAAGGAAGTTGTTATCACTTTTGATAAATGAAATACAATATTGTAATATGATATGCCTGAGACTAGCTGCTGTGAATATTCGCATATAACATATATATATATATATATATATATATATATATATATATATATATATATATATATATACATATATATATATATATATATATATATATATATATATATATATATATATATATATATATATATATATACCGTTCTTTCATTTTTTTACTAGACAGCAAGTCAATCGGTCGATTTCGTATAATGTGTAGGGAGGGGACGCGGACGGTACGCCCTGCTTCAGGTTGTCCAGTGTCGATAATTAGCGGCGCTACGACAGTTACGTTCTACACGTGAGGGAGTGTACATCGTATTTGTAACGGGGAAAAAGCTTTTACGTGGGAAGTGATGTTGATGGGATCTTTTTTGCATTATTTCTATAATTGGTTTTGCATTAAAAAAAAGTCTTCTAATAAAACGTTTAAAAATAACTATATTCTCTTAAAATAATTAAAAATAAAATACAAACTCTTAAAACTTAAAAAGTATCCCCTTGAATAAGAAAAAAAACTAAAGAAAATTTTCGACGATGCCTCCGTCTTGCGCCAAACAATAACCCAACCTGTCGTAAAATTCTGAACGAACGTTGGTCAGCATAAGAGGGCTAATAGTTTTAAATAAATTTTCAATATTAGCCCTCAGTTGATTTAAATTATTAGCTCTTTCATGAGGATGCCCGTATAACTTTGATTTAATATACCCCCATAAGAAAAAATCATTGGGGGCCAAGTCTGGCGATCTTGGTGGCCATTGAATTACGCCTCTCGTAGATATAATTCTTTGGGGGAATATAGAATTCAAATAGTCAATGACTATTCTTGAGTTATGGGCCGGACACCCATCGTGCTGAAACCAAACGATGTCAAAATTGGGGTTAATGTTTGCCAATGCAGGAACAATTTGGTTTTGAAGAAGATTCAAATAAGTCTCCCCATTTAAATTTCCATCAATAAAGTATGGTCCAATAATACCATTCCCATAAATACCAGCCCAAACATTCAATTTTTCGGGATATTGTGTCCTTGTATTTAACAGGCGATACTGATTTTCAATATCTCAATACCGTAGAATTGATGGATTGTGCCTACCATGTAATGGAAACGTGGATTCATCGGTGAACACGATGTTATAAATAAAATTGTCATCTGCATTTGCACGTTCCATTACCGTGTTACAAAATTCCATTCTACGGTACTGGTCTTCATCGAAAATTTCTTGATGGGCTTCGTATTTATAGGAATGATATTTATTTTTCTTTAAAATTTTGTGAATTTTACCCACACTAAAACCAGTCTCCTCATTTTTGGGATAGAAATATTTGAATCTTCCTCTACCATTGCACACACCATTAATTCCTTCATTTCAGCATCCTCGTTAATTCTAGGTGTCTTGTGGCATGTACAACCTAAAATGTATCCTGTTGATTTAAACTTTTCGACTACTGTCGATATTGTGTTCAAGGCAGGGATCGGATGATTTACATATTTGACTGAGAGAAGGTCCCTTATTGCACGTAATGAATGTCATTGAAGAGACCATAATGTCAAATCAATTTTTTCCTCATGTGAGTACGTCATAATTACTAAGTTTTGAATTCAAAGAATCTATTTAAAATTACACATAGTACTACGAAGTTCACTCGTTTAAATGCCAAAAACGTATGCGACGGTAAACGTGAAATCTAAGTCGTCGATCATCACGGCGTACGGCCGGACTCCCCACCTGAGCGGTGGCTAATTTTCCGAGAAGGACCGATCGGTGGAACCTATGTACAGTTTTAAAATGAAAGCACGGTATATATATATATATATATATATATATATATATATATATATATATATATATATATATATATGTATATATATATATATATATATATAGTTAACTTTCTTACCTGATTTGATCACCAAAAATAACTTCAACGCCGAAATATTTCAGTAGCACATTATTAGATTATTTAATATACAAATATAAAAACTAATCTAACCTAAGGTTACGTATTTTCTGTGAATGATGGCTAAAAATAAATATAACAGTTCTATTGCTAACATTATATAATTATATATATATATATATATATATATATATATATATATATATATATATATATATATATGGCTAGAAAAAACCGGACTGGTGCTGTGAAACATTTTATTAATTATTTTTTCCACAACAATTTTGTCTCCCTCTATATACTCCCCTCCTCGATCCCTACCCCGCTCCATGCGACTCTTCGACCGCTCAAAGCAGTGTCGAAAATCATTTTCTGAAGGCTGCTTCATGACGTCCGTCGATTTCTTTTTTACCTCCTCTACTGTAGCAAACCTTGTTCCCTTTAAAGCAGATTTGACTTTTGGGAACAAAAAAATCACACAGGGTCAAGTCAGATGAGTAGGGCAGATGTTCTAACACGGGGATCTCATGGTTGGCCAAAAACGTCTTGACGGAGAGCGCATTGTGAGCAGGGGCGTTGTCTTGATGAAGAACCCAGGACCGGTCTTTCCACAATTCGAATCGTTTTCTTCTTACCCGTTCACGAAGCGTGTTCGACACCTCTTTGTAGTACTCTTGATTGACAATTTGACCTTCGGATACCCATTTAACATGCACAAACCCTTTGATGTCGAAAACAACAATCATCATCGCTTTAAACTTTGACTTGCTCATGCGTGCCTTTTTTTGTCGTGGTGAACTGGGACTTTTCCAATGCATCGACTGCAGCTTTGTTTCTGGATCGTAGCTGTAGGTAAAAAACCATGACTCGTCACACGTTATCATTCTCTCCAGAAACCTAGGTTCCCTTTCAATGGTCTTCAAAAAGTCATCGCAAATGTTTATTCGGGCTTCTTTCTGTTCCTGCGTTTTTGGCACCATCTTCGCACAAACCTTTCTCGTGTTGAAACCTTCGTGCAAAATTTGTCTCACGCTCTCTTTGTCGATTCCCGCAAGCTCAGCCACTACTACTTCAATGTTGATGTTCGTTGTTGATGTGGAAAGTCTGCCAAAGCGGAAATCGTCATGAACCGTTTCCCTACCTTCTTTAAATCTTTTTATCCACTCAAATACTTGCATACGTGATAAACTTTAATCGCCATAGACTTCCCTTAAAAGTGAATAAACTTGCGTGGCCGATTTTCGAAGTTTCACTAGGAATTTCGCGTTGACACGCTGCTCAACTTTTACACTCAGCATTTTTCCGACGAAGCGCGAATGCACACTGTAGTACAGTTTTATGTTGCGGACAAACAAAACAACCTACGACCTTGAAATTTTAGTGGTGGATGGAATATATATATATATATATATATATATATATATATATATATATATATATATATATATATATATATATAATCATAATCATTAAATATTGATTGTCATTATGATATAGAGATGATAATTATAGAGGAATATTGCTTATATATTGCAAGCCTAAAAGGTGATTAAATTGTTTTGTATAATGTCTACAAGAAATAGGTGGGCAAACTCGAGCTTAAAAATACCTGAATATGTGAAAAATCAAAGAGAATTTATTTGTTTATCTTGTTATTGTTCTGGTAAGTGCTCTCTGCTTCAACAACTAAAAAAATTTTTTACCTTTAGACGTAGAAGCTAAAACGATCGAAGAAAATATGTACCAATTATTTTTCAAGCAGTCGATTGGTTGCAAATAAATGCCACCCGACTGATAAGGAAGAAAAATCCTGTAAAGAAATCTAAATTAATTGTAGGCAAGCATGTGAAGAATATGAAGTAGAACCAACTTACCTGTTGATGAAGAGAAAATATCTACGGGAATCTTTTGTGGCCTAGAGTACTGTAAGGTAAAGAAGGGATGATTATAATAAGTAGATATATCAACTAATTTAAATTATTACAGTGGTGCATAAAAAGAGCATTGGATTTTATTAATTATTTAGTGAGTCAATTTGCAGAAGTAAAATGTAAAACATCGTAAACTAAATATAATCTTTATAATTTATATTCAATAGCATAAACCCAGACGTCATCACATGTTGAAATTAATATGAGTTTTCCAATAGGGAATTTAAGATTTAGTATTTAAACAATAACAAGTAATTGCATAATTAATATATTAATTTCCTTGCAGTAAGTCATAATAAGTCAATATTGTATACATTAAAGGGGGCAATGGTTTTAAATTAAATCACCTCAAAACAAGCAATACACTTCCCTTTATTTGAACAGTATTATATAATTATATTATATTTGGGAAGACTAGTAAAATAAATTCAGCCAAAGCTAGAAAAAGGGTTTCAATGAGTTTTCTTAAAACCTTGACACAAAATATCTCAAAAGAAAGAGATATAAATAGTAAGTGAAATGTTAAATTTAAGTCAGTAACATGAAAGTCGGGAATCGAGAAAGGAACAACCAAACCGCCAAGAGGTTATCAAGTAGTTCCCGAATAGCAAGTATACTATATAATATCTGTAGGAAACAACTACTCCTCGAGCTGAAGCCCCGACAGGCATTGAATTATACCTAAAAGCGATCCTCGACCTCTTTCTCGTGTTTCTGCACATCAGACAAGGTTTCAAAAAATGAAACCCACCACGGGTAGGATTCGATATCTGTCCCGAATGGGAACTGAAAGACAGACAGCTGTTTAGAACTTATTAGTTCCCTTCAGTGTCGTACATGGTACGACCGTCCAGGACAAGTGCCGAATGAAATTAAAATCCAGTAGTTTTCAAAGATTAAATGAAAATTTCCGAAATAACTTAGATATCAAATCAATCAATACAGTAAACTGCAATAAATAAAAATGTATAGGTATTTAAATGTATAGATATATATTTGGTTGACCATATATAAATAGCACTTATTTACCATTATATCAATTCATCTTTTCTCTCAGTGTAAAACATAAAACAAATTTTCAAAATAAAAATTTTCCCAATCTGCTCTCCTTTTAAAACAACGACGTACTTAATTCTAAGGACTTTTTCGTTATAAAAATTGTGGAAATTTTATAAACTTATTACAAAAATTACAATAAATGTATTTTGAATTACACTTCCTGATTTTCAAGGAACATGTTAGTCAAAATGGTGCAAATTTCGCAATTTTGAAATTAAATAAATGGTGAAGGTGTCAGTGTAACTTTAAAATTTTTATTTAAATGTATCGTTGTACCTTTATTTCAGTATTGTATTACCAATACTACTATATTATTATTTTCTAATAACGATGGTGATCATCCATAACTCTTATGTATGACAATGATGGGTTAAACAGAAATAAAAACAGAAACATGCTTAAATAGATTCGACTACAACAAAATATTTATATACATTAAAATTATAGTGGCATCTTAGCTATTTCTTTAAAAATTGCTATGTGGATTTTCATCATTATTTTTTTTTTAAGAAATGTGTGTGTTATAAGCTTAGTACACTTTTTAGGAAGTGTAAAGACATCGTTTATTAAGTGAACTGAATATCTGTTGGATATCTCATTTTACGGAAAAATATTTCTATTTGCAAAAAGTCCGGACTGTGAAATGGTCATTCCATAATAAGGATATTATATTCTGTAAATCAAACTTTCATAGTTTTTGCTGTGTAACAGGCATCAACTTACTGGAAAATGTACTGCGCGTTAGTAGTTTGTCACGTTAGTATGGACGATAATAAAGTATCACTCAAACTTTTTTTTACATTTTTCTACATTCACAGCGTCATCACTAAAGGGTAGTTTTCCTACGCCCCTACCACTTCTCAGATCACAAGAGATGACACAGGAAACGTCACTTTCCTAACCAAACAATTAGAATGATAAATTTCCTGTCAAATTTGGGTTTGTCACTCCATATTACGTAATGCCATTGTTTCAAGTGATATTGTCGGTAGTGTTCGCTCACCTTAACAAATCGATTATCTGTCAATTGAATAGTAACTACTTTTCTTCTTCTAGGAGAAATTGGTAATTTCAAAAGTCAAGTGCAAAAAATGAAAATGTTCATTGCAGAGTCCTTATCCTAGTTTATTTGCTGAGCATTTATATGTATATGCGAATGATTTGCCTCCATAGTACAGTAATTTGTTTTACGTGGAATCGTCACTTAAACGCCACTCGTTACGATCTTCTTCAGATTACATCAGTTTAGGAGTAAAGTTTGTGATAAACTACGAATTTTCTTCTTGCTTTGGACTGTGCTTCCAATTTATTTATACAAGTTGAGAATATTTAACACTGTAGATTTATACACCGAATGTATAGTTTATTTCATCGCTATTTGCCAAATAAAAAATTCCAAAAATCTCATACCGTGGCTTGTTCTTATGGCTAGACTCAGGGAGACTGTTCCGTTTATCGGCAAGATAAGAGAGGTCTTTATTTGGCCAATAGTGATGAAATGAATAGTACAACAGATATATTTTGAATAAAAATTCCGAGTTTATGATCGTGAATAATCAATTGACGTATATCATCGTTTAACGCCATACCGCGCATCATTTTCTTTTTACAAAATTATAGACACATCCAGAACACAATTTATCCACTAGGTGAGTCAAATATTATTTGTCATTTTAACTACAAATGCGGTTGAGTTTTTATACTAATTAGAAGGTAAACAGTATAGAATTGAGATTAATATAGGCCTTAAATTTGCGCCGTTGTCATACCTGTTGGAGAGCTTATTAGACTAGAGCCGTCGCATCGTCTAGTTACACATCGCAACCCCAAATCTGCCGAGATGTGACAAAACCAACCAACAGGCCGCCCCTTATCTAATATTAAAACTAATTCCACGTTATGTACCATGTTTTGAGAAACATTTTTGTCTATTGTTGCCAAGTGATGTAATAGGATAGCAAACAGCTGCATTTGCTATGATTTTTACAGTCATGTATAGTGACCACAAAATTTTTTGCTAATAACCTGGAAATCTTACCTAGATACAAGACAAGCTATACAAAGTCCACAATAAAAAATATGCCTACTAGCTCTAATAATAAAATATATTTATTTTAAAACTATCAACTTCTGGCAACAAATGTTAGCAAAACTTTTTCAACGGTTATTAAAACAGTTTAGCAGAATCATCTTTGCTGCGATGATAACGCAACATATTTGGAGCCCATTTCATGCAACAAATTTTTAGGATTAGTAGATTTTTACTTATGGTTATTAAAATTTTCTCTCAGTATATTTAGCGCTTCAATAACTGCCCGAACTATTCTGAACCGTCAAATTTATTAGTTTTATGAAACAACAAAATCTTATTGATACGTCATATCCTAGAAATACTCCATCGTATATAAATGAAATGTTTAAATTTTGTTTTTGTCACTAAAACTTGTATTTAAAAACTATGTTTGGGGGTAATATTATTCTCATTGTAACTTTACCCGCTGAACAAATTAAAATAAAATAAATGCATTTTTTTTATCAAAAATGAAAAACTAAATTTCTTGGTGTTTATTTTAAAATTTCAAATACATTTTGCAGAGAATATTATTTTTCTAGATTATAAAGAACAAATGACAAACTCCAGTTCTGCTTTATCTTGTTTTTCTGAATATCATAAAATAATACGTTTATTTATAGCACTATAATAACAAATAATAAGAAAGTTTCTCATGTTACATATTTCATTAGCCAAGTTAAACGAGGACTACATATGATACTAAAAATACACATTTTTTCATTCGATATAAGCCAGTAGGCGCTGAAAAAATACAATAAACCCACCGCAGGGACTAATTAGAGATCAAATAGTGTAGGGTGTCGGATCTCGTATCCCCTAGGTACTCCTATCCTGATCTCTCTTTCTCATCACCTTAATGGCGTTGAGATCTTGATAAAGCACTTGTGTTTTACTTTATCAGTTTATTAACTAAGCAAACGTAATATTCAATTCGTTAAGTGGCAAAAAGTTGTATATTTTCTGTTTTGCGACAGTTGGTGAAAGTTTGTTTTAATGATAACTTTCATTCTAATGCTTCACTCATACATTAAAAATTCTGAACGTTGTAATTTTTGTCTAAACTTGAAATTGTGACTTTACCAAATTACATGAACCAAGTAACAGAAGTTCATTTTGCAAGCCATCATTTAATAGTATTTTAAGTTCCATAAAAGAACAATTGAATATAACTTTCGGGTTTTTTAGAAGTAGTCTTTCATTCAAAAAAGATAAACAAAATCTTGTCTATTTGTTTACGCATTTTGATGGAAATTAAAATTTCCTTTGTAACGACATGTCACAAAGAGCGACTTTTAAAATATCAACGTAAGAACTATTACTTTAAAATTTAATGGAGGTTGTCGGACGTTACAGATCTGTCTACAGAAGATATTATAGG
The DNA here is from genome assembly GCA_037954035.1 of Rosalia funebris. Classification (NCBI taxonomy): domain Eukaryota; kingdom Metazoa; phylum Arthropoda; class Insecta; order Coleoptera; family Cerambycidae; genus Rosalia; species Rosalia funebris. Next base: position 921,656 of record JAZFAV010000005.1, on the reverse strand, counting down.
TTATTACAGAATGCGAAGCAAACTGTTGAAATAACAAGGTAAATAGTTATTCTTTTTTTTTTTTTCGTTGTGAATCTTTGAAATTCTTGCAAATTGTCACAATGTGAGATATTTTACTTTAAAGTATTAACATCTACTTTAAATTTTCTAAAACGTTTTTTAACAGTGCCCATTCGTTATTTTCGTTAGAAATAAAATTGGCAAGAAAATTGTTTGTAATAATTAAAAACGTTGTATGCATTGAATATTATTCACCAGTAAATTAACTAATAATTTTTAAAATTAGGTATATTTTATTGTTTTTATATTATGGCATTATAATCAAATGCATATGGAACCTACTATAATTAGTTTTGACGTGTCAGATATGTCAAAACTAATTTCTTGTAGTGTCATTATTAGTGGCCTGCATTGTGTTTTTGTTGCTGAAATGATTTATTAATTTTTAACATCAAGTATAAGCTGTAGTAATGGTTAGCTATAAAAACTATTACTAGTTTATTTAAGACTAAAGAAAATAAGTACCCAAAATAAATAAGAGATCTAGTAGCCGAAAAAAGAAAATTAAGAATGAAATTACATTAACATAGAGCACTTGTGGACAATACTAACCTAAACAGTACCACTCAACAACTAGAAAGAGATAGTCGACTTATCAAAAACGATACAATTAGTGCATATATAAGTTAACTGACAAGTGATAGTAGCACTACCTATTGACTATGGAAAGCTACCCAAAGATTAAAAGGACCCATCATGCAAATCCCTCCAATCATAATGGAAAATGATAAATGGAGGAGAAATAATCAAGAAAAATCTGACAGATTTGCAATTCACCTAGAAGATATATTTCAAGAAAATGAATGTGATGATATTTTGGATAAATAAATCAACCAAGAAGATGCGAATATCAATTTAACCACACCCATAGAAGTCATTAAAGAGATTAACAAAAATATACTTCAAAAAAGTATCGCCTGAATTTGATCTCATTGGTGGAGAAATCCTGAAGCAGCTCTCCAGAAAGGGAATCATTAAATTGACATATCTTGTAAGTGCAGCTTTTAGACACCAAGGATCATGTACCATTGATATGGAAGGTAGCAGAGATCATTATGATTCCTAAATCTGGTAAACCGCCACATAAAGTTTCCTCCTATAGACCAATTTCTATCCTGCCTGTATTATCGAAACCTTTCGAAAAAATTATTAAAACAACTAAAATCAATCATAGAGAAACATAATCTGAACCCATCACATCAATTTTGGTTTAGGTAAAGACATTCTGCTATTAATGCTATTGGCATTCTGCTAATATTCACAGAATTACAAATATTATAAAAAAATTGTTAGAAGAGCAGAAAATCTTTTCTACAATCTTCCTTGATGTGGCACAGGTTTTCGATAAAGTTTAACATAAAAGTCTAAAATATAAAATGAAGATGTATCTAAATAAAACAGTTTTCTGATATTCTGGAATCCTACATCTCAGAAAGACATTTTAGAATTAAGCAGGAAAAAGCCTATTCTCAGCTTAAGACAATTAGTGCAGGAGTACCGCAAGGAAGTGTATTAGGATCTGTACTACACTTTTTATCCATAAGTATATTTTTAGATTAGAAAATGATACCATAGCAATATTTGCAGGTGATACTGATATATTAGCAATAGTTAATGACCACGAAAAAGCAGCAGAAACATTGCAGATATCAGTCAACCAAATTTATAATTAAACAAAAAAGTGGAGAATAAAATTAACTGAATCAAAATCTGTATTAGTTAACTTTACAAATAGAGATAATCGACATTTACCCATAATCATAAATGATAAACGAATTCCATTTTCAAATACAGCTAAATATTTTGGTATTGCCCGTGATGCTAGGCTACGCTGGAAAGCCCATTTCAAGTAGAAAAACGAAGAACTTGTCATTAAATATAGAAAAGAATACCGATTGATTGGAAGAAACTCCATTCCAACTATTCATAATAAGCTTAGGTTATATAAGCAGATACTTAAACCGGTATGAACCTATGGAATTCATCTATGGGGCTGTGCCAGTCAGATCAATGTACCAATCATTCAAAGGTTTCATAATAATCTATTAAAAAACATCGTAGATGCACCGTTGTACATCCGACAACCGCTGTAAAAGTAAACCGGGAAAAGTAACCTCCACCAGGACCTGGGTATGGATACTGTTGAAAACAACGACTCCACCAACATGTCAACGACGAGGAGATCAAGATCCTTGAAACACATAATTGACAAGAAGACTCAAGAGAATCAAGCCTTTTGAGTTAGTTCAGTGATGTGACAAAGCAGAGCATTGTGCGCCTTAGTGTATACCTACGTTAGTTTTTTAGTGTACCTAGTTCGTTAGATATCTAAGGATACTGTTGAGTACGATCTTGGTTCTAACTTTTTTAAGTAATAAGTTTTAAGTAAAATTTGCTTGTTAATCTTTATGATTAGATCATAATTTCCGTTAATGCCCTAAAGATTATTCAAAAATAATGATGAAAAAGTTTATTCTAGACAACATCAAATTGCTTCAATTGATGTGCTTCTTGTTTATGGGGAACGTCGAAAAATGCAACAAACGGAAATATTGTACTAGAAACGTTTCCCAGATCGCGAGGGAATGCCACCTCGTCTATATTGCCGTCACCAAGTGATATACTTGAAAATTATTAAAATGGTGATGTTAGTGCTAACAATACTGAATGTTTTACAATAATCGAAGAAGTTGAAATAAATGACTAAAACAAGTAGTTTTAATTATTTGATTAGTTCTAGTCATCTCCTGATTATACCAACCTGGTTAGCGATACGCGTATCGAGCGGCATATAAGTCTTAGGTATTTGTGGAAAGCTGGCATTCTCTTGTTTTCTTTTTCTTTATTGCTGCATACCTTCTAACAGAATGGATTTTCTCCAATGAAATATCCTTTTTAATACATATTATCCTAGTAAAATACTCTTTCTGATGAAATACACTTTCAACATTTTTACGATCTTACTCCACATTTTTCTCGTACTTACGTTAGAGACTTACTTTTTCAATTTCCATTATCTATGGAAGAGTATATTATTTTTCATAACAGGGTAGTATTTATTTCTGAAAAAAGTAAAAAGGAATATTATATTTTAGGTTATAATATTTTGTTATATCTGTTTCTAATAATAGCTGAAAATATTGAAAAATATCAATTTTCAGTTAATTGTAAGTCAAAAACATGTATACTATTACAGGTGCACCAATTCAGTATTATATTGACAATAATAAAAAATAATAATAATATGATACTGCAAACATAAAACTAAATATATAGTCCATGTTATATGACATTACATAAAGAAAGACGAGCTATGAAATGTAAAGTTGCAATTTCTTGATTCCCCTTTTCTTAAGTTGGCACGAACACAAAAGAAACATTTAAACTTGAAATCTATTTACTCGGCTATTCTTGTCACAAATGATTTTTTATGCTTCGAAACTTTTCATCTAGATAAAAGAACAATAAGAATCGTATTATTAAGTATTATGGGCTGGATGCTGCCAAAATCGATACATAAAGAACAATTGCATACTCTAAAATTGATAATGGAAGAATATTTGTCGATAGACATCTTTTGTTGGAAAAATTGGTTGAGGCGAAATAGTTATATCGTAGTCTGTAACTTATAATTTATAGAAAAACGGATTCTTCTCGAATCCTACCATATAGCACTTGATATTTTTGTAGTATGTTTGATAATTATTTCATGATACTTGCGTTCATTTGTTTGTACGGGGCGTTCTACAGAATAATAGAAAACATGTAAGTTATTGTGTGGTTAAACTGAAACGTGTTCAATGAAAAATATTTAATCACAATACTGTGAGACATGATATAAACCGTCAAACACAGTCAAACATAAATTTGTTAGTATTTTAAGCAAAATCCTCAAACAAATATTTTGTAGATATTGCCGTACAGCAATACAAATTCCGGTTATTTTATTAAAACATATGGTGATTATTCTGTTTTAATAATTCATTTCTTTGTAAGGAATAAATGCCATATTATACTTATTTTATCATCTATTTCCCTACTTATATGCAGTTTATTTCATCGCTATTTACCAAATAAAAAATCCCAAATAGTTCTTATCTCATACCGTGGCTTGTTTTTATGACTAGGCTCAGATAGACTGTTCCATTTATCGGCAAGATAAGATAGTTTTTTATATGGCAAACAGCGATTAAATGAATAGTACATGTCTTCAATGACACTGAAAATATTTTCAATTATTATCTTAATTTTTTGTACATATCTGTATAATCTAGATTACATGGAGTGACAGGAAATTAAATAAGAATATTGTGATATTATCTCACATGAAGCGTGAGAAAAAATTGATATGTATGAATTATGTTTTCATCAATATCATGGGAAGGGACTAGAATAAAGAGAAGAGACCCATTTTCCACGAATACTGAAATATTACACATCTCTTGACGAGCATTTCGCCAAACAAGTTGGCATCATCAAGAGAATTTTAATTGTCTCGCGATAATTCCAACCTGGTTGGCGAAATGTAGAATCTTTCCGTATTCATGTTATTATGTTATGAACACTACCAATGTTGCATCGAACTATTTTTGGAGAAGAAATCTTTAAAAAAATTACCAGAACTCCAGTAGGTTTCCTGCGACCTTGATATTCATGACAAATAATCCCTAGACCCTCTACTAAGTCATTCCAAAGATAAAATTCATTTAATATTTTCTTACGCACGCTACGAATTTTTTATTGAAAAAAATTTATATATATATATATATATATATATATATATATATATATATATATATATATAAGAATACATAAAAAAATTCGCCCCACCCCTATTCGACTGTCCATAATGTCGATATTGACAAACGGTAACCCTTTGATCTTATACGAATTTATTCTAAAGTTAAAGTTGCCCTAATAAATATTTCTGCTACAGTTTTTTTATCAAAACAAAATTAGATTTTTAAAGAAGGATATATTTTTTAAATTCTCCATGGACCCAGTTGGCTACCCGCAACCACAATAATCACGACAAGCAGCCCTTAGACTCCTTTTTAAGCTACTCCAAAGACAAAATAGTCGTAATATTTTTTTATAGATCCTACGATTTTTTTTATGAAAAAAGATTTTTAGGAAAGAAAATATAAAAAATTCTCCACATCCCCAGAAGGCTTTCCGCAACCTCGATATTCATAACGGGCAACCTTTAAAGGTTGCCCGTTATGAATTTTGGAAGTGATTCCAAAGTTATAACTATCCTAATAATCATTTTACAAGCGTTGTTATTTTTTCGATGAAAAAAGTATAAGATATTTAGGGAAAATAATTTTTTTAAAACTCCCCACAACAGTTTAGTCCTTTGATATTTGATGTAAATATATTTTGTATTAAGATAAAACAGGATTATGCCGCGTTGTTACATCACCATAATTTTTCCAGGAATGCCTTAGGAAATCCTTTCCTAAGTAATTTAGGAAACTTTAAAGGATTCCTTTAAAGTTTGTGTAAAATTTCTTTGTCACTACTTTCAATGGGATGACGGCTATCCTATATTTCCATAGCAATCGGAATTATTACGCGTAAAATATGCGTGTCCACTATTCTTCTACCTGTGTATAACACTTCAGCAAACTCGAAGAGTGATAATTCTGTCCTTCTGCTCATAACTACCAATAGTCACAGATACGTTACTTTTTAAATTTCATGTGTTTTAAAACTATAATACTGCAGTAATGTTTAAAAAAATATATACCGCAGTTCAACTATTATTCTTTCAATTTAAGTACAACAGTGTTTTATTAAAGCTACAAAATTTAAAGCAGAGGAACATGGCAAAAAAAGCCCACGGATTTTCTCGGTTGAAATAAAATACGTCTTCCAATGAGCTCTAAAATACGATATCCGTAAAGTTATATTGCTCGGTATATCATTTGCATTAATGAGAATTTCTTGGCGGTCACATTAGCTGAAAGGAAGTTCTCGAGGTGATTCAGAACTGTCTTATCTTTTAATAGAAAAACAAGCCGCTACGCAAGAACCGTGTACGAACCTGCTTGTTTTATGGACGAAATATTTTACCCGTCAATTAAATTTTATCAGGCAATTGCTTTTTACTTTTATTAGAGGGGTAATTTTTACGTGATAGAATGATTCAGATTAAAGGACCGTGTTTGCTTTATCGAAATTCTATTAAATTAATTGTCTATGATCCGAAAGAAGTGGCTGTCAATAATAATATTAATGGTTAAAGAATATTGTTACAAATAAAAGTATTATTAGTGTTAGTAAACTGACTATTAGTATTAACAATATTAATTACCACATGAATAAGAAAGCCATGCAAAGTATCGAGAAATTTTATTGCCTCAGAAGGGATCTAACAAAATATAAATCTAGTTCAACTGGTAGAGGAGTTCTTCCATATACATATATTTTATGTTAAAAGTTACATCTTCGAGAATTAACCACATACCTTATGCACATAACAAAATTGTGCATAGATGTTTTTCTAATCCCTTGTTTCAATTCACATTTAGCCCTGATAGCACATTTCATCAAATCGGAAATTTAGTTCGGTAGATTATTTATAGAGCAGTCAGATGACCCCATAGAAATATGTTGAGAGGCTTAAAATCGGTGAATAAGGCAGTGGACCCGATGGTTGTACCAGAATCGCTCTCTAGTCATTTAGAAACGAAAATGGTACGATGGAGTTGAGCCCCATCTAAATAAACAACAGCACCTAAAACCTCAATTCTTCCGAAAACATACTAGAATGTTAGTGTCATATATTCTTTGTGATCTCTTCTTTCTTTATTATCTTTTAGAAAATTCTTTGTAATAGACCGATATCGCTGTTAATGCTGCATTTCTATAACATATAAGTATTTAGAAATTAAACTTAGAAATAAAAATTTTTCTTCAACATAATGTTAGGATAGGGGCTGATAGTCCGTGACCTGATATGGATAGAAGTTACATATATAATAGCAATACATCTCTCAAACTAAATTAAGCAGTTAGCTTAGCTGTAGCTAGTGGCACTAGTTAGTGGCTGACCATCAATAACTCAAAAAACTGAAATATTTCCTCTATGATAACACAGTGGATCAACTGTGTCGATCTGGTATTTGATCATCAAATGCAGCAGTAGTCTCAAACTTCTTAATGAGGTTAAAATAATACTGGGGTAGGTCGAAACCTTTGGTGTGAAGATAATATTAACTTACATAGTTTTCCACAAAACTACACTACACTCGACGCGCGTTCCGCCAATAAAGTTTACATCATTTCGAGATGATTAAAGCTAATCGTAAATGATCAATGATGAGATGATTTTAATCATGTCCGGATAATGCCAAGTTTGTTGGCAAAAGGCTTATCGAGCGTAGTGTATAGTGTTTTGGTGTTTTGTGGAAAACTAAGTCAATGTTAGAGTAAAATAAACCAAAGTATAGTAAAAAAAATCTCAATATATTCTTTAATCTAATTTAGCTTGGCAGGAAATAAATAAAAGGAAAATATGTCTTAATGTGAGGATCTGAGTATAAATACTTTTCTTTATACCATGTATTAATATCTTTAATAACTGGTGTTGGTGAAAAACTGGTTTCCTGTTGCTTGCAACAATTTATTTTTCAGGCTAATGCTATATAGTAAAGCGTAATAAAAGTTATCAAACAGTTATGAACCTTAACTAGATCATTAGTTATCATAAAGATATGTCTTTCTTTTATTTTTTTACTTGATGTTCTTAGAAAAGTGATTATTAATATATGAAGTCTTGTACATAATATAGTCCAAACTAACCACTTGTTAACGTTTGGTTAATCTTGCATGGGACTCTCCAGAACTAGCCTTTGGAATATTTTTGAGCCTAAATTGGTGACCAATCATTTTCGAAAAGCTGTCTGTACGTCATTTGAATTGATTCATGTAACGTTGGTAAAAAGTTACAATTTAACAAGGAGAGTAAAGGATTATATACGGTTCTAGGATTCCTCCACCACTGACTTTAGGCTTGATACTCATTTGTGCGTGAGTAAGTCACCTCGTGTTGGCGCGGACAGTCAGACTTCAAGGATTTTTTTAAGGTCGCTCGGGACCAATCACATATCAGGGTTTTTTTTTAACATGAAGCGTATTTAGCGTCATATGAACAGTGCACTCTTCAAATTCTTTGTGAAGGATTGCAGTTCTATTATACGGTTACGGTCGATTCCTTTGTTACCGAGGACATCACGGTCGAGCGAGGTTGAAATTGCTTGCTTATGACTCAATTTTGGTTACATATTGTGCCTTAGGATTATACAAGTCGATTTGAATATGTTTACCAAAATATTATCACTGTCATTATATTATCATTATATTAATTAATCATCTGTATTTTAGTATTCATGTTATCATTATGTATAATTGGCTATTAACAAAATCGCTATTTTTATTATTATAATTTTTTATTTAAAATCTGTAATAATCATCGTGGTTTAGGTATGGGCCTTATAATTGATCTATATGTTGTTAAAATTAATGTAACTATATATTTCTATAAATATTTCCCTTTCGTTCAGAATTTACCCAAAAAATAAACTGTTCGTATGATGCTAACTGAGACAGGTTCATAATTTAAAAAAAAATCCTGATATGTGATCGATACCGACCGACCTTAAAGATATCCTTGAAATCTAATTAACCATATGCAACTCGAAGTCATTCAGTCACTCCCTCATAAAAGAGTCTTAAGCATAAGGTCTGTGGTGGGAGAACCCTAGAATCAGTTATAATCCTCTACTAAGGAGCTCTCCTGAAATTAAGACGAGGTCATTATAGCCTCTGAAAGATTTAGTTGAATATATTATACTACTTGATGAAATATAATTTTAAAGACAGTAATATAAAGACTGCATACTTAAACAATTAATAATAAAGCTTAATTTTGATTTTTTCAATAATTTCTCAATATTGCAAATGCATGGTGTTTTATGAAATTTCTATTAATACTACCATGGATAAATTTTGCATCTACTTGAAGAACTGAAACCTAATAATTTATTTTTGTATAATACATCTGCAAATATAATTATATTTTGGTACATAGACCAGCCATAATAATTATAATTAATCCACTCCATAACAAGTATAATATAAACATAATCTCAGTCTTTATACTACGAGTAGTAGTTATTATGAAACGATTTATTAAATTTTAGATAATATGTACATCACTTGTGCTAATTTAATGCGATATTTGTTTATATAGTAAAGTTTGTATAATACTTTTACGCAAGAAGTTTAGTAGCGAAAAATGTAATTTTTTGACTGTACCATTATCGGCTTATGAAATAATATAAGCCCGTTAACATTTTCTAAAGCATATCGTAATCACTGGTATAAATCATTTAAATATACTTTGATAATTTACCGCAAATTGCGTTGAAACAATAACTTACAAAGCATTAAAAAGTAATTTCGTTTTAAATGAAAATATAATGGAAAATTGTGCAATAAATTTACCTGAATAAAAGTTTACTGCAAAATTGCAAAAGACTTTTTGACATCGGAGCAATAAATCTGGCAACCTATGCCGTGAACTGCGCACTGGATTTAATATATGATTTGCCAATACTACAAACATAAAACAGGTATAAAATAAACTAGCAAAAGGTAATAACACGGACGCAGTAATGATAGCGTTAAATTCCCCGCTACATTATAAACTATTAACACACGTTCACCTAATACGTATTGTAGCGTACAATCAAAATTGTGTTGCGGAATAAATATACCATCTAGCTTTAAAAAAGAATAATTAAAGGGCAGAAATAAATGCTGAACTAAATAAACGTAAAATACATAGTTGGTGTGCAACACGATGGTAACAAGCGACTTCACAAAGTAAAGTTCAGAAGTGCTGGGAAGAGTTGATCGCAGAAAACACTTTTGCATGGAACACCTGTCTTCGTCTCAAGACAATCAGATATGCTTATTTCAATCATAACAGTACTTACGGTGCACCAAGATATTCTCTTTAGCAAGATCACAATGAATAACAATATTCTACGGGACACTTAAGTTGTTTACAACAGCGTTAACAAACTGTATATAAGGGATATACAGTTTGTTGTAAAAATTGTAGTTGATCTTATCTATTAGTTCTGTTTGTTAAATAAAACGAGATAAGGAAAATACAAAAAAGGTGATTTAAATTTAGTAGTAACTGTAAATTATAAATTAATATATACAATGAAATTCGAGGTTGATAGTTGTGAATTGTTGTAATTTGGCTGAAAAGGTCTAGAAAAATTATGAAATTGAGATGGATACATATTTTGTTGAGGCTTTGCTTTACATTCGACAGTAGAATGTCCTGAGCATTTACAATAGTTACATATTTTCTTTGAATTTAAATTCTGATTTTGTTGAAAAGGTTTTTGTGAAAAATTTTGATTTGGGTTTTGTTGGCGTTTTTGAGTTTCAAAGTACGAAAGTTGTAACTCTCGCTTTATTCTAGCTGTTGCAGCTAGCATATAAGCTGGGTTACTTGCGCGAACTATAGGTCCAATTTTTGGGTCTAAGCCAGTTAGTAACGTGTTTAATGTCATGGTCTCTATTAAGTTTGATTGAGCACTTTTCTGTTCCGCTGTTAAATTCGTCTTTTGAACTGCCGCGTGCATTTTTGCATTGTGTGTCTGCAAACGCGATATAAAATTCAAAGTAGATTCATTACTTTGTTGTGATAGACGTTGAAGATCTTGTATTAAGGATGTTAAATCCCTAGAGTCACCAAAATGTGTCTCTAAAAGTGTTTTTATTTCTTCCCATGTGAAAGGATTGCGCGAATTTACAAGCTCGGCTGCTTTTAATTTTAATTTAATTTTGACGTGTAACGTAAGCAATAATTTTTGATTGCCTACGGCCATACTGAATCCAGTCATTACTGCATTCAAAAATGTTTGTAAAAATATTTGGTTGCCATCGTATTCAGGAATGATGGAAAATATCTCGGACAGCTTATAAGGTTCGACTGTCTCATTTTGTTGTTCATCGTTAGATGATGTTGCCGGTGGTGGCATTTCGACTTAAAATTATTATTAAAAAGTCGATAAAATAGTAAATAAAATTAAATATGGTAGTTTGTTTTTTTAACAAACTGGTCTGTATTCACAGAAATTAAATAAACAAAATTTGCTTTGTGTTGCAAATAAATAAATAAATAAGGGTAGCACAAACGAGATGATTCTCAAATGGACTTACCAGAAAAATTTTGCTTCCATTCAGGTCCGGTCTGGGTCGTTACAGGTGAGTCAATTCCGTGTTCCAATAACGTTGTCCGACTGGGTGATGGGATGATTTTTGAAATGTTGTTTGTTGCTTTGTTGCTGTGATGACAGGGGACTACAAACAGTTAGGGCAGGCCCGTGTTCTCCTCGTAGCACTCCTCCTGTTGGTTTTTTGTTGCTTTCTTGATTCTTGATTTTTTCTCTTCTTGAGCTGTGTTCGTCGATTTCACTTTAGGAATTGGAATTCCACGTTACTAGTGAGGCAAATCCGTGTTCTAATAACGCGTGAAATCCTACAATGACTGCCACTTTTTATATGCAACCACTTTTTATATGCACGAAAGCATATAATGATCTTTAAAAACAATTTATATTCTAATTTAATTTATTTTTAAAGTTTTATTTGATCTTTAGATTACAAAAAGAGAATGGTTCATAACGTCGTGTTATGACCGCGACTGAGCGAGTATGTTACTACAATACTACGATTACTACAGTTATTGCAGTTGCTACAGTGCCGATGCGACCACTTGCTGTCGTATTTATTAATTCATAAGTGCTGACACAAGTCAGGTAATTTACTAGTAAAAGAAGTTATTAATTTTCAGCAAGTAATCACGATCGTGATTTAAAATATTATACGTTACAGATAGAGCACGAAGTGGTCTCAAAGCTGTAACGCAAGAGGAGATTACAATGGTTCTTATCTGAACATATTAAGTTATTGCAACAAAGTATAAGGGTAAATGAAGGTGAAGTTTAACACATCTAAGTTCAATGGATAATTTTGATATAACATATATATTGCTATGAATAGATCTTTCTTTAGAAACACAAATTATAATTTTACATGCAAATCAAACATCTAATATTGCATCATCATGTACTCAGGCATAATATAATTTAATGCATAGCCTATATATGGCTTGTATATTCATATTGATGAACATTAGGAGTAATAAGTACATATTATGTACTTTACGTGCATATTCACAATTAAGAAAAATTAAGTACTGAATAAGTAAATCAAGTAGTGTTTGGAAGTTTATTAGAAGCTAACTCCCATTTATTTCAATTGTTCTGCGAAATTACTAATTGCCTTGAGTAATTATTCCAACTTGTTCACATAGTAGGTAAGTAAATTCATATAATCATGAGAAAAGTAACTCATTAATACATTACTTTACGTTGATGGAATATAATTTAAAATAAATATATAGCAAACTATTGTTAGAAGTGTTTTTCCTTTCATTTTGTACCTTTCAATGAAAGGCATAGCAAATAGAAATACGTATAAATTATTTCATCTCTATTTGGCAAATAAAGAATTCCAAACAGCACTTATCTCATACCGTAGCTCATTTTTATGGCTAGGCTCAGGTAGACTATTCCGTTTATCGGCAAGATAAGAGAGTTTTTATTTGGCAAATAGCAATGAAATAAATAGTACATGATATTAATTTGTGCGAGGTACTTTCCGATTTGTTGAATATCAATCTACATATTTTATGGTAAAGATAACATGTGTTTTACATAAACGTAATAATTTAATCATTATTAATAATAATTTAACTATTTATTAATAATAACCAATATTATTAATACCCAATAAATATCGCTGAATGTAGATACTAATCATATTTATTATGTACATATATAATCAACGCAGGTGCGGAATAATACTAATTGATTCGGTGCTGTAATAAAAGTTCCCATAGTATCGAATTTTCATAGAATGCAACCAGGTGTGAACATTTAATTCCAAATACCTAGCTTAATTTACATTTTCAGTTTTATTTTGTAAATATTCGAAATTACCAAATTTATACAAAAAACAGCCTAATATAACAATTAATTTAGATATAAAATCATAAGCACAGATTAAATACAACTATAGAAATTTGAATTATATTATAATGTATCGATTATTATATGTTTAATAAGTTCAAATTACAAAATAAAGTAAAAATTTATAAATTAAAATTAATCTGAACAAAATTTTGTCTAAAATAACGGTAACAAGAAGCATAAAATTGAAAATTGCTAAATATTGACAATGAGAAAAGTAGAGATATGCATAGGAAAATATTTAATATATTCCATTTTATCTATCGATAATAATATCGAGACTGGAAAACATAAAATATCATTGAAATTAATGTTCAAAGTTAATGTTGTAATTGAGATTTAGAGAAATATTAAAATGTGACAGCCTAAAGCCTCATACACATAATCCAAAATAGTATTGCAATATAATACTAAAATAAAGGTAATAATTCAAAATGTAACATATAGAATTGTAATTTAAACAAGACTTAATATAGTAAAATAGATAATAAGGGTAAAAAGTGCATAAATAAAATAAAGTGAGTGTAAAAAGAAAGTGCTATAGAAAATATATGGGAAAGAGACATTATAATTTAGGTCGTTTTTAAGGGAAACAAACGAAAGCTGTTTACACGAGAGTGAAAAACAAGCTTTTGGGGACGCCACATCGCTAAAAGAAAAATGATAACAAAATCTGAAGAAAAGGTATAATTAAAGGTATTAAAACATAAAATATAATAAAATACCTACCAAAAATAAAGTCAAATAAGTTATCCCAGTGCCAGCCAATATTTCGCTCAGATTTCATCAAGAATACCCGAAGGTCATACCAGAGGAGCCCTAAAGGTCTTAGAGGGCTCACAACAATGGAAAAAGGTACCAAATAACGTATAATGTAATAATAAAATCGTACGATAAAATTAACGTTACCTAACCTAAAAGAGAATTTCATTATAAAAAAAGGATACTTCCTATATCAGATTAAACATATGTAATAAAACAAAACTTACTCAATTCAAAAACATTAAAATAAGTGTGTAAAAAGGACTCCTTAAAACAGTGAGGTAATATTAAGGACGATAAATCGATAATAATCTATGAACATTCACAGATCATAGAACACTTAATTAGGGAATTTTAGTGGTAAGAAAAGTAGGTCGCTGTATGAATTTAAATTTAAAATATAAATATTAGAATAGGCAACACTCTACACCTAGCTATTGAAATTTAGATACAAATTATGATAACAATTATCAGTCAATAGTAAGGTAAAGGGTTACTTTTTAAGGATAAAAAAAAGTACAAATAATGCTTAAAAATTTGATAATTCACCTTTATTTAGTATTAATTGATATCAAGAAACCATGAAATATTAATTACATGCTCACATATCAATTGTAACCTTTGAACGTTAAATAAATGTATAATAAATAAATAAAAATGTTAAAATAATCTCTTTAAATGGTATGTTTGCTATGATGTATGATGATTATCTATGGCTTTGAACCGACTACTGTGATTAAGAGTCTCATCTAAAATTTAAATCTCAATTTATTATAAAATCTTATCTGAAATTATTATAAAAAATTATACTTCATTATAATATATACTTGTATATATTAATTAAATGTAACAGCCAATACATATATACCATGTGAATACATTATTTAATATTTTTACATGAATAAATATAAATCTAACTTGCAAATATCTTAATTAAATAGTGAAGATTATTTAATTAATTATTTATTTAATTAATTTAATAATTACCCGCAATTTTATTAAAATTGCGGGTAATTATTTACAATTGTAAAACTCTTGAAATTGCTTACCAAATTTTTCCTACCCCTCTATTTTCGAGGGTGCTGGAGTCGTCTCTTCTTCAGTTTCATCCGCTCGGACATAGTTTTCGGGAAAATGAATTTACCACTTTTACGCACGCGAGCCACTTTTTCGTATCAAATAATTTTCACTTCCCACTACGTAGATACCTAATATCAATACGAGTATATGCTACAACACTTCCTTTATACATATTATATATTAAACCGTCATAAGACTTATTATTCATTACGATTTTCTTAATTTACTTCAAATATCTACAATTCACATGTAGTTGGCGTCGTCCATTATAATATTTGTAATCGTGCGCCCTCTGTGAAATCACATGTATACGGGTAAGCACCAATAGTTAGCTCTGAATATTAATAAATAAATGCGCTGTTATTTTGAAGGAACCTAACCTAACTGTCTACTTATTATGGTTAGGTCAGGTTAGGTTAGGTTAGGTTCCTTGTAAATAACAGCGTATTTAGTTCACATAATATTCATAGTTAACTTTTTGAGCTTCCCGTATATCGCAGTATGTTGACTCACATGTGGTGTCGTAGAGGGTGCGCCCTATTACAATGGAGGACGACAACTGTATGTGAATTATGAACATTTGAGGTAAATTAAGAACATGGTAATGAATAATAGTTTTTATGATGGTTTAATATATGATGTGTATAAGGGAAGTATTTTAGCATCTACTCGTATTGATATAAACGTGTGAAGTGAAAGTTATTTGATAAGAGAAAGTGGCTCGAGTGCGGAAAAGTGCAAAATTCATTTTCTCGAAAACTATGTCCGAGCAGATGAAATTGGATTCCATATTCGTCTCCAGCACCCTCGAAAATAGGGGGGTAGGAAAAATTTGGTATGTATTTTCAAGAGTTCTACAATTGTAAATAATTACCAATTTGCGACTTGTTTACCAATTTTTTACACATCCGTTGCCGCAGCTGCCGTTTTTTCGTTAATTTTTTTTATTTCTAGAAGGCCAAGTAGTACACCGAAGATCCACGACTCTTTAACTACGGCACATCGTGATTTACCTTTGACCCACATCCTGATATTACTCTAAATTCATTGCATCGATATACTTAGTTATTATGGATACAAGTGGATAACAACAACAAAACTTGTATAGGATAACAACGGAAAAACACCTCAAAAATTAACCAGGTACGAGACTTCTTTTCATAATATTTTTTAAACATGTATCCTCGAAGTAATTTATCCAATCGACAGTATTTGATTGTATAACTAAATTGTACAGGATAACAGATGCTCAGCCTCTCCTACTATAATGAGCGCTATTGACCTCACTTAGAGATGTAATAGGGCCCTAAAAGACTCCCTAATTGATTGATTGACTGATGAGTAATCATTATCCATGAAATACAATTTCAGTTCACCTAAATACAATGGAAGAGCTACCTATTTTCCAGCTTATATGCTTTTCTAAATAACTTACTTCCTAATAAGTACGGGAATGTTAAAACAACTATAATACAGAAAAAATTGTACCTCAAGCAGGATGTTTATACCTATATTAATATTCTCTACAACTGTTTCTAATTAGATACATCAAAAAATGTATTTCATTAAAGCAGTTTATACATCAGAATCTAATTAGTGGGTTTATCAAATAAGAAGTCTGTAAATATTGAATTTACGATACCATCAGAGCTAAGTGGTGAGCATATTCCCCATGTTGTATTTTCTACGAATGGCCTGAAGGTATTAAATATCAAATTATCAGATGGCATTTTAAAGGTTATTAGTCGTGGTTCAGCGGTAGAGCAACGGCAGGCAACGTGTTAAAGAAATAGCGAAGGCGGTATAGTAATTTTAAAATATTTATATATATTATAGTAATAGACATTCTTCTCTTATAGTGTATCCTTAGAATACACAAAGAAAAGTGTTATTGCGAATAGCATCTGCATATAGAACCGTATCTACCAAAGCAATCCAAGTAATAACCGGCATCCCGCCAATTGAATTACTGGTAGAAGAAAGGCGATATCTACATGACCGTCCGGATGGGCAGACTCAACAGGCCAAAATAGCAGCTCGGCAAATGACTCTTGACAAGTGGCAGGAGGAATGGGAGGAAACACAAAATGTTGCACAGTGGACGAAGCTGTTAATCCACGACGTCAGGAGATGGGTGCGATGTAACCATCACAACATAGACTACTACATGACACAAATACTAACAGGTCATGGATCCTTCAAGTCATTTGCGCATCGCATCGGCAAGGCAACAGATTTAGGATGTAATCACTGCGGAGCAGAAATAGACACACCGGAGCATACCGTCTTTCAATGTGATGCGTGGGGGGCCGAAAGACGAGAAATCGAAGTTACGACTGGAGAAGCCCTAAATGTAAATAACTTCGCTGAAATAATCTGCAGGAGAGAGGAAAACTGGCGTGCTGTAAGATTCACCATAAAAAAGATTATGGTATATGATATGTAAAGAAAAAGAAGAAAGAACGAGACAACAACGAGAACGACACGGGGAATGAAGAAAGGAGACAGACCGACAACTTACCATTCTGATGTTATGCTGAAGAGCGGTGCTGGAATGGAAAAGTGAGAAGAAGGAGGGGTTTTTTTAGTGAGTGCGAATCCCACACTACTTCATCAGGAGATGAAGTGTCTTTCTAAGATTTTTCCCCGCCGAAGAAAAAATGTATTCTTAATATCTAATTACTGCGAATTGGTAAATATATATAGTGAGGTTCTAGAAAGAGAGAGTAACAAAAACGTTTAAATAAATTCAAGTAGAACAAAATATAGGTACACGTTAAGATGACTGGCACCTTCGCCATTTATTTAAAAATTACTAATTATATGTTTACATAATAAAATATAACGATATACCCAGCCAGATTTTCAAGAAATGACGAAGATATCTATATTATTTTAGTATATGTGGATATTACCTACTACCTCGCCACTCTCAAATGTAACGATAATAGGGTTTTCTACTTAAAGAGACTAGAGTTTAAAAACTAAGAATAAGGAAACATTACATAAATTCTATTATAATAGATATTAAATACTTTAAAATCACAATTACACTGTCGTTATTTCTTTAAAAATTGAAATTGGGTATGCATGCTAGAAGCACCTACAGGGTCTTTCGATAGGGACGCTCGAAATTTGTTATAGCGGCCATATTGTTAAATCCACATCTATCAAATTTATTGTGAATTATTCAGTAGTGAGTGGAAAATTACTGTGGAAGCTTATAGCGCTCAGCAGCATGTGTATATAACGAAATTTTATTTTCAAAATCAATGCTCCGTTCGAGGAACGTTCCGGGCATTACGTGATTTTTATCCTCGCCACAACCGTCCCGTCGACTCGACTATTCGATGTTTGGTGACCAAATTTGAGTCAACCGGTTTGATAAATAATCAGCAAACACCGGTACGTCACCGAAACGTGAGGTCTGCTGAAAATGTAGCTACTATGCACGAGAGTGTACGGGAAAACCGGAGGCAGTCAATTTCTAGCAGTTCGCAAGAACTTGGCCTTTCTGCGACGTCAACTTGGCGTATTTTGCGTCAGCACTTGAGTCTTCACCCATATAAAATCCAACTGACTCAAGAACTGTTCAGGAAGAAGACTCAAGGTAAATGACCATAGTCAACGCCGTGTGTTCGCTGATTGGGTTATGCAACATTTGGAAATTGATCCAAATTTCGCCAAAAAAGTCATCTTTAGCGACGATGCCCATTTTTGGGTGAATAGATATGTGAATAATCAAAATTGCCGGATTTTAGACAATATCAGTCCACACGAGATACACCAGCACCAAATTCATCCCAAGAAAGTCATTGTCTGATGCAGATTTTAGTCTGGCGGAATCATCGGTCCGTACTTCTTCCAAAACGAAACTGACATTGCCATAACCGTCAACGGCGAGCTCGATGAGAGATATCGAGGTATCGAGAGATCGATGATAAACAACAATTTGTAGCCTAAACTGGATTATATGAATACCGACAACATGTGGTTCCAACAGGACGGCGCTACGTGCCACACAGCGTATGCCACGATGGACATTCTGCACGAGTGATTTGAAGGCATGGTTACCTCAGGCAGCGACGACGTGAATTGGCTACCGAGATCGTACGATTTAACGCCTTTAGACTTCTTCCTTTGGGGCTATCGCTATGAGAATAAACTACAAACAATTTATGCCCTCAAAGTCAACATAACGAATGCCATCCATCAAATTCAGCCAGACTTACGAGACAAAATCAGCGCAAATTGGACCTTCCGAATACGTGCCACCAAGAAAAGTTGCAGCTGACATTTGAACAACGTTATATTGCATACTTAGTTCCATAAAATATACTTTCAAATAAAAAAACTGAGTGCGTATTTCGCACACAACTTGTTTTATTTACATTAAAAAATCGAGCGTCCTTATTGAAAGACCCCTTAGATGGAAACTCGATGTTTCCAAGTAGCAGAACCGATCATTCATGTACATGAATAATCATAGGTTGTTGCTGATGTACAATTTGAGGGAGTCTACCTCATATATATTCAATGAGAAATAATTATATAAATCCGACAGTGCAGTAACATTAGACCGCTAATGTTACTAAGCTATTCTATGACAATTTTATTACTACTATAAAACCTACAATTTCCGTAACAATTAACTAATACTTAACGATAATTTAATTATCACTTAAATATCTGAATTGATGTTTCCTAATGTATTATTTTATAACTCGAACACGCACTGTAGTCATTTTAGATTATTACACAAAATTACGCTCTATTCACACATTAGAATAACGTATGACATCCAAGCGTAGTATACTCAGCAGTATGTTGATATAACTACATACTAACATAATGTATATTCGTAGAAAATGTAACAATAATCAAATAATCCCGTCACTGAAATATGAATGGCCAAATACTAATAGCTATTTTCAATGGCAAACCTTAACCTTTCGACATACGTTTGAGTTTCCATTTCAAATTATTCTTAAACTATACAAGATAAGCAGGTATTTCGTTATAGTATAAAATTATACATAATACCATTCATACTCTGATGAATTTCGTAAAAGTATATTCCTAACCTGTATTCCCAATTTTGAATGAACTTTTTTACATATGTATTTATACGTATGAATTGTATACTATTGATTTGTTATATTTATAACCACCCCCATACATGAAGTATGTAATTTTATTGTGAAAATCATAATAAATACGTTTTGTTAAACATCATTATATATCAGAATGTACGTTATAATGTATTACGATTAAAAAATAGAAAGATAAAGCGAGCAAATAAAAAGATACAAACAGTAATTTTCTTTATTTAGAGATTTCCTCAAACTTATATACATTAATTAAATCACCCTGATGAATATATCAATTTTATCTTTATGATTATTTATTTTAACTTACATAAAGCAACATCTTAACGTTTCTTTAACGTTTGTGATTATATAATTGTAGTTACTTGTAATCTGATAATCTGATGAAAACCTATTTAAGTAAAATATATTATTTCTTATATATTCTTTTAAGTACTAAGAGATTTAGAATGAACAACAAACTAAGGATTTAAGATTTCGTGTTATGTTTTGTAAATATATTACATTATCTAATATGGCTTAATTGAAAAATTATATAATCTCGAACACTTTATATGATAATAATGCAAATCCGATATATGCTATGGATTATTATAATTCGCACTCTAATTTTAGTATAATGTAATAATAAGCAAACCAATATAAATGAATAATTATACTATATTATAATTGCTAGCGGTAAATTAGTAAATATTAAATAAGCTATAATTATAACTAACTTTGTCGATCCATTGCAAAACATTACTAGTTAATTAAAGGTTGGTTTTACTTTTACACCAATAATTTTAAGATAGAATACCTCTAATATTAATTGAACATAAATGTGCTACATTTTTACTGATATAATATATTTTTCCATACAGTATATTGCATAAAGTATAACATATTATATTTTAGTAATTTCTAGGTATAGGTGTATGTAGTTTTAAATAACATAAATAATAATCATATAACTATTGCACACCCTTTCTTTTCGTAATTTTACCACGTATTTATTCATTATGAACAGATCTTTTTTAGGATAAAAAATTATATTTAACAAATCATGTTGATTTGTTAAATATGATAATTTGATTTTACTAGTCTCTTTCTTACACCTCGTGATAGGATTATGTTAACAGAGTGATAATATCTCCGTTGTTTAAAAAGACAAACATAAATAAAAAATAATAATATTAATAATGTTTGAATTAGAAACTATCGGTTTTCTCGTAAAACTGAAAAAGTTTTTTTTTAACTCAGGCTTAACATAACAGCTACAAAATTCATACTTATCTAAAGAACATCTAAATTCAAGGAAAATCTGAAGCCACCCTTGTCTATATTTCTTACATCTGCGTGGGTTTTTGAGAACCTTTCTCGGGAATTTTTTTTTTTTTGTGAAAGAAAATCGAAATGTCAAAATCAACACAAACTACATCGAAAACTATGTAAATCGATCTCCTGAACGCGACAGTAATCTCCGTCTTAATGAAAAATTATCGGTTTCCTCGTAAAAACTAAACAGGTTTTTCGAACTTCAGTTTCAAAGTAACAACTTCAAAATTCATACTAACCTAGACAACTTCTATATTTAAGGAAATCCCGAAGTTACCATGAAATTTGTCTATCTCTCTTACGTGTGTATCGATCTTTTTAAGTTTTTTATCGAGAAAATGCTTTTTTGTAAAAGAAAGACTATAACAAGCCAATTTTATCCAAAATACGACAGTTTAAATATCGATACAAATTACATCGACTACTACATAAATAAGTCTCCTACATACAATAGAATTCTCTATGTTAATGAGAAACTGTCGATTTTATCGTAAAAGCGAAAATGTATTTTTAGAATTTGCAGTTCAAAATAATTATTTCGAAATTCATATCTTTCTAGAGACCTTCTGAATTTAAGGAAATCCCGAAAATACCATGAAATTTATCTATCTTTATTACGTATGTATGAATTTTTTTAGATTTCCTATCGAGAGAAACATTTTCTTGTAGAAGAAAATCGATGAACTATACGTATATAGCAAAGCAATCTTGTGCACAACACCACACTTTAAAAATCAACGCAAATTACATCGAATACTATGTAAATCAATCACTTGAGTACGATATAGTATTCTGTGTTTTAATGAGAAACTGTCGATATTATCATAAAAACAAAAATGTTCTTTTGAATATCAGGTCCAACGTAATGACTTCGAAATTCATACTTTCCTAGAAAACTGCTGGATTTAAGGAATGCTCGAAGATACCATGGAACTTGTCTATCGTTTTTACGTGTGTATCAATTTCTTTAGATTTTTCATTGAGAAAACGTTCCTTTGTTGAAGAAAATCGATGAAATGCAAGGCAATTTTGTCCAAAACACGACACGAAACTAAAAATTAACGCAAAGTGAATCGAATACTATGAAAATCTATTTCCTAAATACGATAGCATTCTCTGTATTAATGATAAACTGTCGATTTTATCGTAAAAACGAAAATGTTTTTTTTTCAAAAACGTTGGTTTAAAGTAATTACTTCGAAATTCACACTTTCTTGAAGAACTTCTGGAGTTAACAATAAGAAAACGACATAAAATACTGTGTCTGTTGATATTCGTGGAATTGTTCTACTACTTGTAACTTCTATGAAACGACTTATTTTAAGTGGTACCCTTTTTAGTTAAAGTATGAAATTTCATCCTCACCTTATTCTGAATGGAGGGAACGGTTCAATCTATAATGACGTTTCATATCTCTTGTATTACAATTATTTACTCTGTAAAGTACAACAAAAATTAATACGTACTATATTAATTAATAAGGAAAATATGCTAACAAGTATTACATTTAAGCACCTTCAGCTTTCTAACAAGCTTTCAGACGTCCGTCACATCAGCCTTCGTATGCAGGCGGCTTTAGGCATATCTAGTATCATTTTGTAAAGCCTCTAATTCATAATATCCCTCAAGCCAGTAGGCTGCCTTAATTAAACTTCCTTTTAAATAACTTGGTAAGAAATTATGTGGAGTTATATTATAAGAAATATAATAGGCCCCGTATAGTATTTAGTGTTAATTCTGCTTCCATAATATATTCAATTTTACTATAATAGTGGTGTATAGTTTAAAAAGTAAATTCATAATCATCCAAATGTTTTGTGTTTTATATCATCTACAATAAAAGTGGTTATATTTTCCATAAAAAATTTACCAGTTGAACAATGTTTATTATTTTTTCCTAAATATATTATTTATACAACCATTATGAACATAGTGTTCTGTTAAATTTTAAATAATATCTCCAATAGCTTTACCTCTTGATTCCTATTAAATACATAATGTATTGTATTTATGAAAATTATACACACCACAGAACAAATATGCAAAACACAATTAGCTGATCAATGCTTAACGCAATGAAAAATGATAATCTTATTACGAAATGTTTTCTCTATCAAAAGATTTGGCTGATATTTAAAAAGACAAATCTGTTGATGGTAAGCAGAAAGTTGAAGAATTTTGTGATATAACATTAGTATGTTGTATCAATTTATATATGTTTAGAATAAAATATGCCCAGGTGCAATTTTATAATAAATATATTGCAATAACAAAGCAATAACTATGACCATATAACCCGATAGAACGGCTTCGACATTCTCCAGTATCCTTCGTTATTTAGTCATTCATAATTCCTGTTATTGTCCTGCATCATGCAGGATGTTTCTTACCTATGTTTCAAGATTCCACGATTACGACATCCCTCCAGCACAGCTTTAGCCTAAAACACTTTTTGCGAAATAGTTATCGTTATATCTGATAACATGGCTTGTCCATTTCAATCTGCAGTTGTATTATAGTAATTACGTCTATATTATCAGATTATATGTGCATATTATGAGTATCAAAGTTATACTTCATTCTCTTTACATCTTCACAAATTTCTCCGCATATCTTCCGCAGAATGTTTCTTATACAAGTTAACAGTCATCTAATATTGTCAAGATCTGGTCCTTATAACTGGAATTTGGTCCATGCATCAAGGGAGATATAATAGAGATTTTGTTCACCATGACTTCTGTTACACTGTATTTCTGTTGTAGGATAAAATAACGTAAGTATCTTAAAAGGTCAAATAGGACTAGGTGACATAGCATGCCTTGTAGACTCTTCCGCTTATCGACAAGATAAGAGTTTTTTATTTCGCAAATAGCGATGAAATGAATAGTACCCCTGTTATCATTTACAATTACTCTGTCATTTAAATACACAAAAAAAATGTGATTATCAATAGTAATGTTCTATCCAAGAGCTTGTACTCTCCTCTTGTTTTTGGCCCCCATATAATAGGTCTAGCTTTCGTTAATATAAAGTTTAATGTTATTTGCTACAACCGCAAAATGTATTAATATTTCTTAAGCCTCTCGTTATTACTATAACTATAGCTAAATACTGTTCTTGTCATATTCGTTTGCAATACAAATTTTAGTACTTTTATTAAAGATGCCTCTGCTGTCCTGCTCGGTACCGCAAAACCACTTTATACCCACTTTCTTTCACTATTTATTTGTTGTATCGCGCTGTAAAACAAATAGTTATACAGTTGTAAAACACATATGAAAAATAAATTATTTCCATACGAGTGACAATTTTCCTGTTTAATTTAAAACTGTCATAAACTCATGCATTTCTATAATGCCTTGACTAATAAATATTAAAACCAAATGCAAGCCTATCACAGAAATACGTGTATTACGAATGTATTACCCCTGATATAAACGAACACCGTGCAAATAGCCTTTCTATTCAACGCTCAATCAACTGTCCACTGAATTTTTGGGGTCTTATAACGATCCGTGTAATTTCATTGTCGTATGTAGACATGCAACCCTATTAGAGAGAGGATGAAGGAAAAAAGAATTATTTTTCAATTAGAGCCATTCGTGGCTATGCTGAATGCGACTCACAGCTGGCAGTTTTTCCCATACGTGCCGTATTGTACAGCTGGACCGGTTGTACAGAATGTCTTACCACATTTACGGGCAATACAGACACTTAATAGAATGTACAATTATTTGGATATATCCAGCTCGCTGATGGTGTAGATACTACTTCACGGATTGCCTCCAAGTGTACGTGGTTTGACTTCGGATATTTCTTTCAGATTACGGAGTTCATATTTGATAGTACATACAGGGTGTAAGATATATAGGGTCTTTCAATAAGAACGCTCGATATTTAAACGTAAATAAAACAAGTTGTGTCTGAGAAATCCACTCAATCTTCTTGATTTGAAAGAATATTTTATGGCAGTAAGTGTGGAATATGAAATATATGAGAATATTTGTCTGAATTTGCTGAATTGTGTTCATTATGGTGACTTTGAGTACATCAATTGTTTTCAGTTTATTTTTGCGCAGATCTATTTGGTGTATATCTGCGATTTAAGATAATCCCAAAGAAAGAAGTTTAAAGGCATTAAATCGCACAATCTCGGTAGTCAGTTCACGTCGCCGATGCGCGAGATAACCATTCCCTCACATCGCTCGTGCAGAATGTCCATCATAGCATGTGGCACGTAGTGTCGTTCTGTTGGACCACATGTCGTCAGCATCCACATCATACAGTCACAAAAAATTGCTTATCATCGATCTGTAGCGCTCGCCGTTGACGGTTATGGCAACACCAGTTTCATTTTTCAAGAAAGAACGAACGGATTATTCCGCCAGACCAAAATCCGCACCAAACAATTATTTTCTCGGGATGCATTTGATGCTGATTTGTATTGTCTCAAATCTGATAATTTTGCTTGTTCGCATATCCATTCATCCAAAAATGGGCCTAGTCGCTAAAGATGATTTTCTTTGGCGAAATTAACTTCAACCTACTCGTCAACTTAAAACTACTTCAGAGCACAATCAGTGAACTCACAGCAGTATATATGGTCGTTTATCTTAAGTTCCTGGGTCAGTTGGATTTATACGGGTGCAGACCTAAATCTCGATGCAAAATCGCGAAGTTAATGTCGCAAAAAAGATAAGTTCTTGTAAACGACGATAAATTGACTGCCTTTGGTTTTCCCGTACACTCACACGCACAGCAACGATGTTTTCAGTAGACTTTGCATTTTTGTAACGTACAGGTGTTGGCTGATTATTTATCAAACCGGTTGACTAGAGCTTGGTCACCAAACGTCGACTTGGTAGGATGGTTGTGACGAGGATACAAATCACGTAATGCGCGGAAGATTTCTCGAAGGGAGCACTGCATTTGAAAATTAAATTTTATGATTTTCATAAAATGTTGTTGAACGCTATAACATTTAACGGTGATTTTCAATACACTACTAAATAATTCAGAACAATTTGACAGATATTGCTTTTACAACATGGCCAGTATGACTTTACTCGGGAATCCCTATGAAAAGACCCTATGTAACCATCATTTTAAGTGTTGATATTTTGGACCTAAACAAAAAGATTTATATACAACATGGGTGTTCAATTCTGCATTTATGAGAAAAAAAATATGTAACTCATCTAATTGTGGATATAATAAATATATTCTGAAATAAAAATAAAAGTAATAACTGCAAGATTTGTGGAACTCCTTAAATAATAAAGCAATATTTCATGTTCAAAATAATTTAATTTGTAGAAAATTTTTATTGCCCTTTAAGATTTGTCAAATTTCCACGATCGTAAACGTGGCAATTTCGGTTACCACGTTTACCGGTTACCACCATATCTTCGATGACTTCGTTGTTTGGTGAACGATGCCACGGCGTCATATATCGTATGAATTTGTTTAGTAATGAGTTATTTTAGGTTTCGATAACGATTATTATTAATATTTTTAGTAATATTGAATATCCTGATATATTACTTATTTATAGAGAGACTCACTATATTTCGTATGTAGCACGACTTTCTTATTGTACTATTTGTAAAAAAAATAGCTTGAAACATTTTCGAAAGTTATCACTTTTTTTATTTACATTTTATTTTTATTTAGACTCGAGACCTCGAGATTCGAATTCACAATGAAAATGTCCTAAATAACCTATCATTTTGCATTTGATTCTGCGATATATCCTAGAATACAAGAACTGTGCCTTCCTAAAGCGACTGACCCACTTCATGACCTCATGCGTCCGCATGATTCCGAAATGAGATTTATTGCGATGTTGTCAAATTATGTCAAATATCTAGCTTACTTTAATAATTAAGATAACAATATTTAGAGAACGGTTAAGTTATGGAGCCATGCTGTAAATTTTCTTTTGTTTGATTAGGTCCAAGCCATCAACTGCTAAAATAATGGCAGTTATATTTCTTATACCCTGTACATATATTTATTTCATAAAATGTTATAACTTTTACAATTTATATTTATTTTCATTTAGCAAATGGTAAATAAGGAACGTTACTAAGTATATGAAGAAACTTTTTTATTTGAAGAATTCCCTATTTTAAGCAGATATATATTTTTTCATGTCTTACTTAACATAAAGAGTGATCAGCTTAATACCTGGATATGTTTTGGATAATTGTAGTAGTTAATTTGACTTACATATTCTTATTTATATTATACATTTTTTATTCACAAAAATAATAGATGAATTCAGTTTTCTATAAGTTTTCTATTGATAAATTCCCAGGTCAATTTTTAATTGTAAAATGAGGTTATTTTATCAGAATTTTATACTCAGCAAGAACACTTACTTTTGAAAAACTATACCTTATATGCTTTATTTGAAAGGGTTTTTAATTCTCTATTCGGCAATATATGTAGGTCTTTTGAAGTCGTCTATTCGAAATATAGTACACCTCTTGCATTACCAATTTCAATCGGTGATCCAGAATTAACCATTAAAAAAGCCATCAACAATATTCCTTAGCATTTCCTCGTAACATATTTTTTAAATCCCGTAAAATATCATATTATGTAATAAGTATACAAAAATTAAATCACCTATATCCTAAGGCCTAATTGTACCTCTGTTACGATGTAGGCTGGAGTGCATAGTCAATGCTAGTGTACATCAGTAAGACGTTTATTATTTTGGATACATTTTTGAGCCATGTAAAATGGTATAAAGACGGTTTTCATATAGAAATTTTACTGAGTGAACTATACCGTGGCAAAGTCATATAAGTCCATTAGTTTCAGGTCATTCTCACTGATGTAGCTACAGGAAACCTACGATAGAAACACCGTTGTACTTATTCCAACAATTGGCTTATCAATTAGGTAGATCAGAAGATTCGACATTCCATGTCGATAGTAAGTAACCGAATCAAAATATCAATGGATATGCTGATGTCTACTATGGAAGTAGTTATTGGTATTGAAGGAGATTTTATGAAATCCCAAGATCACCTTTTGGATGTATATAGCGGAATTGAGTCAATGGTAATATATGAATCAGTCACCTGATGACTCAAGATCGAGTCTAAAATCACGGCACTAATGTTACAAAACTTACAGAAAGTAGCTTGCCTAAACATTACTAATGCAAAGGGAATCACGCCCATAGAAGCTTCAGATGCTGTTCAGATTCTACCTCCTATTGACTTATATGTAGAGTGTGTAACACCCATTGCGTGTGACTATATGCAATTCGACCTTGTATTCTTCGAGATAGGCATACGTAATAGAGGAAATAGCCAGGCAGCTTCCTCTTTTAGAGGCGGCCAGGGTCCGTCCTATCCTAATTTTCCAATTGAAGGGACTCAAACAGTTCAGTCTGCACATTGTTCCAGCATGGTGGAAAAGTATAGATATTAGCTGAATATCCGAATTAGTGAGTTACTACCTAGTTCTTGTACCTAGTTACTATTCTAATCCCTTACTCTGCAAAGTAAAGGGCCATTGAATGTACTAGAGTATGACTTTAATTGAGAGAGTATTGAATAATAGACTATATGACTTTAATTCAGAGAGCTTCATGCGAATATCTACAGAATATTGCAGACTAAATAAGAATCTCCACGTACATTATACACTTTAGTCATAGGCCTATGTGTCGAGGATATACTCGTAATTTTGAAGATAAGACTTCAGAGCATATTCTAACTAGTTATCCCATACTCCCAATCTCCCTTAAAGGGGAGACGTATTAAGGAATCATTGGTCAGATTATTGGCTTATGTAGACTACAACCGAATACCCCTTTTCAATATATTAGGAGAACGTATCGAAGAAATGCTTGAAAGCATGAATTCGATTTTTTTATTAAATGGCACCTGACATAGTACTAGAATGCATCTGAAAACATGTGGGCTCTGCCTATCCTTCTTCTTTATAGAATTCGAAATGGAACCATCCGTTGCGTTTTAAATCATCTCAGTACTGAAACCAATGCAAAATAAGCCGAAATACAATGGTGAGAAGTAAATGGATATGTGAAGTATTAATTCTATATTTTTGAAATATATTATTAGCTGTGTTGAGGCCACTTTAGGTTAACGCTAATTGTACTGAATTTAAATATATCGCGCCACACAGTTGGCAATGGACAGTTGACAATTCCGCAATATTCCCCTAAATTTTCCTAGTTCCTAGAATTCATGGATTTTCCTTTCGAGAACGCACGTGTGATCTGTAATCAAATATCATCGTAGTGAAATCAAAAAACTAAACAATCTTTCAAGTGACTATACGACCGACATATATTCTCAAAATTAGTGCCACGAATATTCTTCACGGGGCCCCCACCGTTGAGAATACATTAAGAACTAGAAATCGACAGCCACCAGCCATTTGGAGTTTCGTGCCTCGCCATCCACTGGTAAATAAATTCCTACTAATTTACTCCTCCATTCATGTACGTTGCCAATTGTACAGAATCTAAGGTCCTTCGTTCCAAGTTGTATCTTTTCATAAGGCCTACAGCCGACCATTCTTCGTATTTACCCTTCAGGTTTATATACAAACTGTATTAAAATTATAGTCATATTCTCTGTGTAACTAACTTTTAGGAATGTTGTAAGTATCAAGGTATTTGTTATTAAACATTATAGTTTAATTTACCTCAAAAAAGGTGAAATATTTTATGCAATTATTTACATTTCATTTCGATAAAACTCATTCGATTATATTAAATTCGCCTTGCATATCCCACGTTCACTAAGCCTTACTAGTCAGCCTTGCACTTAAATAGCCCTAATAAGAGACTAACCCTGCTCAAATATTATAAAAGCCTTTTATAAATTTGTTTACGATGATTTAATGAAACCTTGTATATAAAATTTATAAAATTTTATTGTCTAAAGTTGTATATAAAAGCAATTATATTCTTGTTGGCTTTATTTTCATGTAGGAAAATTCATTAACTCGTAATTGTACATCCTACAAGATATATAGAGATAAAGCGCTTATGTTGTTTTCCTGTCAATTCAAATAAACGGTTGGTAAATAGTTTATTGCCGTCTACCTGTTACGAAAATAATTCCTATTACACTTTAATTTAGACAAATTAAAGAGATGCATATAAATGTTTCAACGTTAAAGTGAGATAAACATGCTTTGAAATAGATCCTGGAGCATATACCATTTACGCAAATGCATTCTTATTATTTACAATTGCTATGTCAAGAATAATTATCTGATCGCATGCTATATAAACTAGACACAAAAATTAAGAGATAAAAAAGTCCTAAATTTTCAGGTTATTTTCACATGGCTGTAACTTGAACAAAATCAGTCGTAGAGCAATTAAAAATAGAATTGAAGCTAAAAATTTTAAGTTTTCAGATCTTGAATTCAAAATTTTTCAAAGTCATCAGTTTTTGAGTAACCATACGAGAACCAACGGAAAAAATTTTTGCTTGCTTTTCAAAAGATCGACGGACTTCCATAATTTTTTAGTAATTTTATTTACATATTATCCTCTTTAATTTTAGCTACCTAAAAGCCTCTTACAGTGATTTTTCGTTGAGTTATCGTCGTTCAAAGCAAAAAAGTTAGTTTTAATTTTAATCATTAATTACTCGGGAAACAATGACCATACAGAAAATTAAAGTGGAGTTTTAAAAACTGAAAAGTATTCGTTATAAGTCATAGTTATTAGTTTTTGATAAAAAAAAATTTCGGTGTAAGAATGTTGATTGAAGTAGAGTTAAAGTATTGCGGATTTAGGGATATTCGCTTAACTTGACATAACGTTGCAAATATAGTATAGATTAAGAATTTCGACAATTTACTTTCAACGTTAAAGTGTTCCAATGAAACCCTGAAAACTTCAAAGCGCTGTGATTTTTTTTTTTTTTCGTTGTTTCGAATGACTCAATTTGTCGTTCTTGCTAAAAATCAAGATTTTTCAGTTTTTATTCAAATTTTGAGGTTGAAGATATGTTTTAGCAGTAACCCATATTTTCTTTATCAAAAAATGTTAATCATTATAAACGAAAATGAAAATAAATTAATTACGAAAGTCAAAACTGACTTTTTTGCTTTGAACAACAAGAACTCAACGGCGAAAAATCATTGTATAGGGCTTTCAGATAACTCAAATTAAAGAAGGTAAAAGTATCTAAAAATTTGTGTGTGTAAAAATCTAAAGTCCGTGGACTTCCTGTAAGTTAAGCAAGAATTTGGAAAAAATATTTTCAATCGTTTTCTTATGAACCTGCTGACGATAAACAATTTTGAACTTAAGGTCTGAATACTATAAACTTGAAGTTTCAATTTTATTTTTTTTTAAATTGCTCTGTAGCTACTTTTTCCCAAGTTTCAGCCCTTTGAAAATTACCTTAAGAATTTAGGAATTTTTTATATCCCTTAATTTTTGTGAATATAAAGAAATTTCTTTATACTGGATCTTTGTATCAGGCTATGAAATAAATCTTGTTCCAAATTTTTGTATATATTTTAGGTATATAAGTGCAGCGTTGACTGCTAATGACAATGATAATTGAAACCAAATTAAATTCGAAAATTCCAATGCATATATAAACGATCATATTTTTTAAATTAAATTTAAAAGACAAAACAAATTTCGTCTGTAAAAATTTCACTTCAAGTTATACTGCAAAACCTTACAGAAATTGCTTGCTATAATAAATTCAAGTATATTTTACTTCATAGCGTTTTACTCTTTAAGAAGTAATGGTTCTCAAAATTAACAAATTCGTATAAGATTGATTTCATATTTACACTAGTTTGATCGAGAATACTTCTTACAAATATTATCTTGTATACGTTTCTTGAATTATTATTTACAGTATGTTTTAGTCTGTAATACGTTTATAACAATTTATTACGTAATCTATCAATTCGTTTATTATGTGAAATAAATATAAACTTTAATATAAAACTATAATATACAGAACATGTTAAATATTGATGCCTAAATAAATTCACCCATCTTTAGAACAAACTGTTTAGATTTCTGTTAAATAAATTCAAAATTATCATACAGCAAATCAATATTATATACATATTTCAATTCATAATAGTAGAACTATGCTAACATAATGGTTTAGTTAATAATTTAAAACGTTAAAACTTCTTTTCTTAAATTATATTATACTGTAGTACATGTAAAGCATATAAGAAACATCTGGGATGTTCTATAATATGTACCTACTACATAAGAGTAAATGTTAGCATTATATCAAAACATATACCTGAATGATTTTAAATATATCATGCATGTCATATAATCCGATTGATATAGAACTTTAAATGTTATTTTAATTAAACTGTATAGGTCATAAACTGTCAGGACTACATCATATATAGCTACTTCAAGCCAGCATAATACCAACCCCGCCCATTATACTGTATTTGATGGTTGTAACTCCTTGCTCATGAGTGCTTATGGAAACACAGGTGCCTACGTACCTCTTTAAATGAATTATAATTTTCCTATGTAAGAGAAAGCACCAAGCAATAGTAATATCAAGTTTAATATAAAATAATTTGTTCAACGTAAAAGGCAACAATGCTCGTATTTGTTATTATTCCTAATACATATATATATATATATATATATATATATATATATATATATATATATATATATATATATATATATATTCACAGGGAGACAAATACAAAAACAACAATAATTTTTTTATTATAGACAGTCATAATTTTACAATAAACAAACATATTTCTGATTTTATCAATTGAATAATATATTACTGGATAAGCTTACAATGACTTTATAGTAAAATACATTACATTAGATACATACGAGCTAGCATATTTATGTTGAACAAACAAAAGTCAAATAAACGCGTGCTCTAAACGGAAATAAATTATTTCTCTATATAGACTGATAGTTACAGAATTGTTCTTCTTTTTAATAGCTGTACAGATGACATCACTATATCACCACCCAAGACGTTGACACTGTCCGCAATGAACTATGAAACTTTTGGATATGTACTAGATTAGTCACCTAAAATTGATCCCCCCTTTATTTCTCTTAATTTCAATCGAATCGAAAAATTCAAACAAAGACTTTATATGATTTTTTATATATTTTTTAAATATTTGAACAAATTTTCAAAAACTCTGCAAATTGAAAGGGGACGAACAATTTTTTTTTAATTGAACACCCTGTATTTTTTTACTTAAAAGAGTTACCCACAGTTTTTTGATCACAAAAATATATAATTGTTGTATCTTGGTAAGTATAGTTCTTGAGATATTCATACAAATATATGGTCACATCACAGGAATAAGTTTGGCATCAGACCATAAATCAGGAGAGCTATGTTTTTGCGATATAACGACAGATCTTGTTTTTTAAGACAAACAGTATGAAAATTCTGTGATGCGGCAACACATAATAATTGTAATAAACAAATAAACCTTTATTAAAATGACAACAACAAAGTTTAATGAACACAAAACATAAATAACGGAATAATGATAAAAAAAACAATGCACAACAATAAATAACATAAAACCAATGAACTTTATTAAAATTAAACATATCTATATGTTCTTTACGTATCCTCTGTTTCTATCAAGGCACAGTTGGCATCTTTTAATAAATTCATTTCTAACGTTTTCAAATAAATGAACATTTTCCCGCAATTTTTTTATTTCTTGACTGATACAGTCCTTCAACTCATCCGACTTATTATATACCGAATTTTCGTATATGTTTTGTTTTAGTGTTCCCCACAAAAAGAAGTCCAAAGACTCAAGTCTGGGCTATTAGCAGGCCAATGTATAGGACCGTATCTTCCTATCCAAAATAGATATTTCTCATTTAAATATTCCGTTACGTTCCGTACAGAGTGTGGAGGAGCACCATCCTGATGCCAAATAAGAGAATTCCTGGTTGCAAGGGGAATATTATCTAAATAGTTCTCTACTTCACCCCGAAGAATATTCAAATACTGAACTGCATTCAAGGACCCATTAATTAATACGGGACCCACAATTGTATTTTGATGAATACCGCACCGCACATTTGTTTGGACACACGGAAATTAGACGTCCTTCCCCAGAGAGCCTACAAACAGGCTTTGTGTAGGTGAAAGGTTACACATATAAACACGGACAAACACCCAGCCCTGAAAGAAGTGCCAAGTTCCCTCTGGTGAGAATCAAACTCACGCAGATAATGTGCCCAGTATTTGGCCCAGTTGTCACCCTGTTACCAAATACCAAGTCAGCACCACCGCGGGACCATGAGAATAAGACCATGCGTCACCCATCCAAGTCGCAATCGTGCAATTCGTTGCTTGACCGCGAACAGCGCAGGCCCGACAATGAACGGAGTACGTTGCCTCATCCTCTCTCATTTACTGTATTATATCCTTGGGTTTTTATCTTTTTTATAATATGTGGATTTTCGGGCGCCCAATAATGTGCATTTTTCCTATTAAAAAGTCCAGCCGTTGAAAAGCTACTTTCATCGGTCC
This sequence comes from Rosalia funebris, assembly GCA_037954035.1. NCBI lineage: Eukaryota > Metazoa > Arthropoda > Insecta > Coleoptera > Cerambycidae > Rosalia > Rosalia funebris. The sequence goes on along the minus strand of JAZFAV010000005.1, from coordinate 886,652 downwards.
AAAATAAGTTTTTTAAAAAGTTTTTGTCGCTTTCTGCTCTCTCAATCATTTCTCTACAAAAATCTCTTCTGTCGGCAAAGTTATTTTCAGTTAAAAGCTGAAGTGGCAAAATACTATAAGGCTTATATTTGTGACGTTTTAATGTACTTGCTTGAGAAATATTAAATTCTTCTGCAGCAGCGTTAGTAGATTTATTGAGATGTTCGGTAAAAAAAAGTAAAACGTCCATTTCCATATCTTCTCCTGTTTTGGGCTTCTTTCTTTCTCGTTTCCAATCTTTTAAGGATTCGCTGTCCCCAAACTTGAGATAAATATTAGAGAAAGTGTTCTTGGAGGGAACGCGTCTTTCAGGATATTTTCTTTCATATTCTCTTTTAGCTACATATTTGTTTTTATTGCTGGTTAAATAAATTTCTAATATTTCTTTCCTTTCGACTAATGAATATCGTATATCAATATATTAGATATATTAAGAAGTGTATTAAAACTTAACTTAAAGCGTATTAATAATATAACAATCAAACATAAGTCAAACATAACATAACTGTCAAACGAAGCATTATTGTTTCTTTAAATCATTTCGGTTCATAGCTGTCCTGATTTATGGTCTTATGCTAACTTATTCCTGTGATGTGACTATATATTTGTATGAATATCTCAAGAACTATATTTACCAAGATACAACAAATATATATTTTTGTGATTAAAAAACTGTGGTTAACTTTTTTAAGTAAAAAAATACAGGGTGTTCCATTGAAAAAAAAATAAGAAAATGTTCGCCCCCTTTCAATTTGCAGAGTTTTTGAAAATTTGTTTAAATATTCAAAAAATTTATAAAAAATCATGTAAAATCCTTTTTTGAATTTTTCGATTCGATTGAAATTAAGAGAAAAAGGGGGGAGTAAATTTTAGGTGACTAACCCGGTACAACTCGTTAAACCACGGCAAACCAACTTAGAGTATGTTAATTTATGATTGATTTTGGATGATCTTAAAATTTTAATTGTTAATAATATGACGTTTACGTTAGATCGGTTATCCTTTGAATATTCTCCTGAGTAAGATGAAATATAATTTACCTCCCTAATGTCACTTACAGCTAAAAGCTTGTGTATATTTGGAGCTGAAGAAGGTATAGATCATGTATGGCTAATAAAGCCACTTCAAAAAACAATCGTAAATAGAGGCACTATTTGCACCATTCAATACATTTTCATATAACACAAGAATGCGTCAAGCATTCACGTTTAATAAAAAGCAACGACGAATTTCCTTTTAGCAGCTCACCCACTTCCAAACTTTTCTAATTTGGCCGTTCCAAGTAAACCTAAAACTGGATTATAATTTATAAAACGCTAGAAGAGCTTCCCAATAAACTTCTTAATGCAAATTTAATGACTGTATTATTACGCCCACTTTTTGTTGTTTACTACCGTTTGCAGGACGTGGCAAAATGGGGCTATAGCTGCAAGGAATAAAATCCACATATAAAAATATCCATATAAGATGATGAATATCATGTTTAACGAGAAGGAGTACTAATAAAACTTTTCAAACTTTCAGTTTCACCAGAAATTATGGTACACGTTTATTATATTATTAACAAAATAAATAACTAAAAACTACTTATTCACTGGGGAACAATTCGTAACACAATGTCTGTTCGATATTTATCTTTTTCAAAGTTCAATAGGCATACTAATTTCAAAACTGTAGTTAGTTTTCTTCTACCACGTCAAGTTTTTTCTGTACACCTTATAGAAAGTGGAGCTAAGGTAGGTATCCTACTTTCGATCAAGGGAAAGTGCGTTTCTGCAATACTTTCGAATTGATGATGGATTTGTATATTGCCATAACATACATGGTTTAATAGAAGAGTTGGGAATTTCGGCCTATAGTGAAACTGAATGGCGATTTTCATCGATAGCTCAAAGCGGAGCTTGACGTGTGTCCTCCTCAACAATGGAAATTTATTTGGTGCAGTTCCAATAAGCTTCGCAGTTTGTTTGCGTGAGGAATATGAAGAAATATCTTCATCGAGAGTCGCCTATTTATTGCAATATCACATTCACCAATGGATCATCTGTGTTGACCTTAAAATGGTCTGCTTCCTCTTTGTCCGGCAACGCGGATACATCAAGTATCTCTGTCTTTTGTGTGTGTGGGACAGCAGAATTCGTGAAAAGCATTGGGTGCAGTCGAATTGGCCGGCAAGATCTGACCTAAAACCTGATGATCCGAACATTCTACATCAGCCACTTGTCGACGGACAGAGCATTATATTTCCACCTCTGCATATAAAACTCATGTTCTCATGAAGTGGTTTGTTAAAGCTTTGTCAATTTAAGGAGACTGTCTTAAGTATATTTTCAGAATTTCCTAACCTTTCATTTGAAAAGATAAAGGCTGGTGTGTTTGTTAGTCCACAGATTCGGCAGCTCGTTAAAGACGAACATTTGATCAGAACAATAACAGAACTTCAAAAGAATTCTTGATCGGCATACAAAACCATTGTCAAAGACTTTCTTGGAAATACACGAGCACAGAATTACACCGAAACTGTCCAGCAACTCCTGGAGGGCTACAAAATTCATGGATGCACAATGAGAATCAAGTTGCACTTTTTACATATCCATCTTATTGACTTCCCAAAAAATCTTGATGCAGCCAGAGATGAAGAAAGTGAACGATTCCACCAAGACTTTAAGGTCATGCAAGCACGGTATCAAGGTAGATGTGATGTACACATGATAGCTGACTATTGTTGGAGCATCAAGTGAAAGTATCCACATATTAAAAGCCATAAAAAAATCTATAAGCGAGAATTTTTATCTTAATATGTATATTTACTGTTTGTTAAAGAAACCTTACTATTTTCATGAACACAGTAACGGGCAGTAACTATGTATAGACGGTGTATGAATGAAACTATTCTTTGTTAACAGTATATTTGTATATAAGCTTTCCTTTTATTTTCCTTTATATACACATATTGTATGACTTAAAAAAAAAAAGTGGCTTAAAAAGTTGACGTGATAAACAAAAACTGCGGTTATTTTTGGATTCAGAGACTAAAAGTTAGTCAAAAGTAAGTCACAGATCTAAGACAACCAAATTGCTATTCTCCAGTGATATGAAAACATAAGGCATATATGTGGCCAATAGTCTAAAGAAACTACTTATGTTCGATGGTAAATTTACCTTATCAAATTCTTACATCTCCAACATTCCTGCTTAACTTAACAAATGGTAGCAAACTGGACATCTAGTGATTAATTTCGCCCAGTATTTGTGATTATTTCTAATCACCTAGAAAGGACAGGAAACCAGTTTTTCACGAATACACAAAAATCACACGATAACCAGTGAACGTGTTTCACCAACCAAGCTGGCATCATTAGAAGGTGATTAAAATTAAACCCATGATAATTTGATCGTCATCGTGATTATTATGATAGCTGTTAAATTATACCGAAGATTTTGTTTTTATCTTTCAGGAAAGTAAATGAGGGCTTAAGCAGTCTTCTATCAAGGTATAAAGGATTTTATAGAAGGAAAATGGTAATAACTTGCCTTTACTTAAGAGGTTGGGTATAATAATACCAATATTAACATCTTGAAGCAAAGTAATCAACTACTCTAGTTAACATTCAAGTAAATATACATAAAAATAAAAATAGGACAAACCATTGTCATAAAATATTAATAATTAGTTATGAAATATAATGAAATATACTTATAACGAATAAACAAACCTACTAGAAGTTCGTGTTACAGAGCAAAAATTCAAGAAATTAACATGTTTTATAATTTAATAAAAAAATTAAGACTAAGGCCAATTTGGTATAAGGTCGTTTTTTTCAATTAAATTATAGAGTAACCTATGTGACTACAGATTTTACTTACATTGTAAAAATAAAAGGTCTGGTAAATAAAATGGAATCGGTATAGATGTTCTGTGCATAGAGTCTATAGTCTGTGCATAGCATATATTTGTATTATGTAGTCAGTTTCTATAGTTAATGTATGCTTAATGAGTACCAATATATCGTATGGGAATATGTATATTAACTTTTAGCCATCTAGGCTAGTTTACTTCATTCCTAAATTTTTTCAGAAAAGAAAACCCGCCACGGATAGAATTCAACATCTGTCGCGGATGGGAACCGAACGACAGACAGCTGTTTCGAACTTATTAGTTCTCATCAGTGTCGTACACGGTACGCCGGTCCTGAACAAATGCCGAGTCAAATCCGCGGGGTATTCATCTAAATCGGTACGATCTATTTCAGTAATTTATAAGTTGAGAATCGAAAAAGGAACCACCAAACCGCAAAGTTCCCGAATTTGTAAAATAGTTCCCGAATAGCAAGGCTATTACATAATCGCTATAGGAAACAACTACTCTCCGGGCTAAGTCCCGAGTGTTATTTAATTTAAAAATGTCTTTAGTATATATTATATAAGAGAAAGCAGAGTCCTAATACAGGACCCTGTGGAACACCAGATGTTCCTAATTCCTTATTAGATGTCGAATTGTATATTATAATTTGTTCATACCCATCACTTAAATATGCATTGAGAATCCGTAAAAAAATAGTATCACATCCATAATATTTACGTTTTAAGAGATAGTATGATCTAGAATATCAAAAGCTTTAAGAAAGCCAAAAGAATATGTATATAGCTAAATAGATAATGGCAGTATACGTACATGTTTAAAAGATAGATTATATACACTAAATGGCAGATTTTAATTATAACCGGCTTATGAATGATACATGCTTGATTTATAATTATTTTTGCATTTCTATGCAAAATCAAGTCTTTGTACACCCTTTGGTCCCTCCCACTCACATTTCTATTTTCTCGCAGGCAAGAAATGTCCACATGAATATGAGAATAAACCAAACATCACTGTGTCTCTGTCTCTCTAGAGTTGCTTCTTATAGTCAAAGTTATAAGCGAGGAGCTTTGCTAAAAAAATAGCTAACCTGAATGACCTAATAAACAATACTTTTCCTCAAATACAGTTAATTCCGTTTCGAATCTACATGTTCGCGCAGACAGAGATTGTAACTTCATCTATGAAAAGTAGTTTCTAATATTTCTAAGTTGAGGTTCATTGCCTTCATTTCTAATATCTGTAACGTAATCTGCAGCTGACAATTTCTTCTACATAGTCTAAAATTTCTGATTGTATTCTCAACTTCTTTCACTAAATTTTATCGATTTCCTCTTATAATACATATTATTCTTTTCGGGTTATAATTTTTTGTCTCAGATAAGTTTTATTAACAAAAATTTAATTTCATTGATATTGATATTATCATCACAATCTTGGTCAATCTAAGTTTTCAAATAGATAAATAAGGGTTAAACAATCCATATATTTATATTAGCGTGAATCGATAGAAAGAAGCTAATTATATAAAGTTATCTATAGAATAGTATGTACGTGTTAACGCAGATTTTAAAATGAAGAGAATAAGAATATGGAAATAACTAAAAACTATTTTTTAAGAAAATTACCATTAATATGAGTAAAAATCCTAATCAGCTTAATTAACTCAAATAGTATTAATAAATGTATCAATGTACATTCTCTCTTTATATAATACATCGAATATTTTTTAAATAATTTAAATATTTATGTCTATTATGCATTATTGGGAATGGTCCTATATATTTATTTATAACACAGATAATGTATATTTGCATGAAATTAGCTAAATCATGTTATTATAAAATGAACATGTGCTACAATATTAACAGTCTGTTATAAATATTTATATGACTAATATAATCACATCATATTTATGTAACAATATGCATGAGGGTAACATTTTGAGGTCCTGTGCTTTCATACATACTCGTATGATACAACCTAAACCGTTAACAGTATTATCATCAGAATATATTAGGAGTATAATAATATTATGACAATATTTTTTACTGTTTTTTGCAGTGGAATAGCAATTAACGATAAAATATCAAAAACGTTGTCAATTGAATATAATAATTGTGTGACCCTTCACCATTTCATCTTACAACGATGGTGTTCGCTTTCTCTTTTGCTTTAAGAGGTAACTGTATATTTTTCAAAACATCAATTTTTAATTAACTAAAAACGTTCTGTGAACCTTTTAAAATGTGGGGTAGAAAATTTTGTTCCTAAAAAAATTGTTTTCCTTGAAATTAAACGCGTCGGACACCTCCGAAACGACACCTGCATCAAATAAATACCTCTGGGAAGGTGTAGTCTACGTACAGCTTATGTTTTACCTTATGATTTATATATTCTCTAATATACAACAGATGTCGTTAATAGATATTTATATTTAGTGAGAAGCATTTACAAACAAAAGTATGTTAGTATAATGCCAGTACATGTACAAGAAATACAATTTCCACGCTTGAAATTGCGGTTTTTGTGTGTAATGCTGAAGTTTAAGAGTATATTTATAATCTCAGAGTACTTATAAGATACAATGAGTAACATAAAAGTGTAACAGGGCAGAAAGGGCACAAAAAAATCGTATCCAACCGGCATCGGACAATACGTCATCGAGAAGACCGTTGTATAGATTTGAGGTTGAGAGAGATTCGAAAGGAGTCAATGGTTCTGATTAAAAATTAAAATCAAATTAAAAATTTCTGATGAAGATTTGGATATTAATTGTGAAATCAACAATAGAGTTATAAACTTATTAGCTATTTTTTCTGTTATTTTTCAACACGTGAAGTGTAAACGTGCGATTTGGACATCACGATTCATGAAATAAATCCTGAAGACTTCGGATTCAATATAGTTATCGCTCCTGGGAAAATATGAAAATTGAAATCTGGGCGACCTTATTTCATAAGTTATCAATCGACGGAAATCCGCAGCATGAGAAGTGCTCAGAGTCTTGCTGACTGGAAGAGGACGCAAGGAGCAGATTCCTTGTACACCTTCCATCATAATCTTCCACTTCCTAAGGAATTTTTTAAAGCCATGAAACCGATTTATGAGGACCTGAGCCGACACGAATTGCTAAACCGTTGCTTGGGAGCCTACACGCAAAGTAGCAATGAAATTTTCGATGCTAGTGTTTGTAAATTAGCTCCAAAATCTTATTTAAGTGGCAAAAGAGTCTTGAATATAACGACGAAATATGTGCCTAATAACTTCCTTGAATATTATTATCTTATTGCCTTTTCTTCCATCCAAAAAAAATTGTCAAAAAACCCCCTCTCGTAGCTTATTACAGTAGTGTTACCCCTTAATCGCAATATTCAATATATGTTTTATTTGGTTTTCAAGGATATACACATTAATGGCACAAAATAATAAATTCAAAAAATTTAACCCTCAACTGGTATCGTGGGGTACATTGACACCCCAGTTACTAAATTGTTGTAAAAATAGTATATTCATGTATGATATTTTTTTTCTGTTACAGGTATTTTCCTAACTTCAGGTTGTTTATAGTGTAGTGGCAGTAGCTATTGGTGAAAAGTGACTGTTTGTGAAAAAAACAGGGGTAGGGGTGTGCAAGTACCCCACTATACCAGTTAAAGCAGTGAATTGTATTTCGAGGCAAAATACCGCGTCGACCTTTGACGGAAAGTGAGCTGAAAAAACTCGCTGAAAACTTTTATGAAAGTGATGGGGAAAATAAATATTCCAGAAAACCCACTCTTTACACAGGAAGATAATGACTTGAGTGATGGTGTTAGTGAACACAGTGAACATTTATCGGAATCGGAATAGGAGGCAGATGAAAATGAAGAAATGCAAATGGATGATGTACCTAATTCGACCCATTACTTTTATGGTCGTAACAGGTACAAGTGGTCTAAAAATCCACCAACACCGTCCCATACAAGACAGCACAATATTATACACCTACCTGGTACTAAGGGAACGGCAATGATAGCGAAACCTTCGACTCCTTATGAAGCTTGGTCTCTTTTATTTGACAATAATCTTTTGAATCTGATAGTTGAACACACCAATCAAAAAATAAACGATTCGAGTGTTAACTGTGGAGACACAGCAACTTTTGTTGATCGCGTAGATAAAACAGAATTGAAAGCACTTCTCGGATTATTGTTTCTGGCAGGTGTATTGAAATCTGGACATGAAGGTGTTGAAAGCCTCTTTGTAACCGATTGCACTGGGCGGGATATCTTTAGAGGGACGATGACCAAGACACGATTTTTATTTTTATTGTCCGCTCTCTGGTTCGATAACCAAGACACAAGAGAAGCCCGAAGAAACGGTGGAGATTGCTTGCACCAATATCTGAGATTTACGGAATTTTTAACGAGAACAGCAAAAAAACATATACATGCAGTCAGTATGCAGTTGTTGACGATATGTTAGTTGGTTTTCGCCGACGGTGCTCGTTTAGAGTATATATAAAAAACAAACCCAAAAAATACGGACTGAAGATAATGTGCATATGTGATGCAAAAACTCACTATTTGTTCAACTCTTTTCTTTATTGCGGAAAGACTAACGAACCCAACTCACGAAAATTATCGATACCAACACTCAGTGTTTTGAAATTGGTAGAGCCCATTATAAACTCAAACCGAAATGTGACTGGAGACAATTGGTTCTCTTCAATACAAGTTGTTGATGAATTAGGTAAAAATGGTCTTACGTACGTAGGAACAATGCGAAAAAATAAGGCGGAAATACCCATTCAATTTCAACCAAAGAGAAATCATGTTGTGAAGTCTTCTGAATTTGGTTTCACAAGGGACAAAACACTGGTGTCCTATGTGTACAAGAAAAATAGAAGTTTTATTTTGATTTCGTCTATGCATCATGATCAATCTATAACTAAAAACCACCATGAGCCAGAAATAATAGACTTTTATAACACCACCAAAGGTGGAGTTGATGCGATAGATCAGAAGTGTGCACTGTTTTCCTACCAGAGGCATACAAGACGATGGCCTATGTCAATTTTTTATGCCCTGATGGACATATCTAGAGTAAACAGCTATATGTTACTAAAAGCTTCACAAATAAATATGAAAATGAATCGACAGCAATTCACCATACAATTGGGGAGATCCCTTATCTTTTATCATCTTGAAAGAAGAGTTGAAATCCAGGGGTTGTCAAGAGACCTTCGTAATATTATCCGAAAGGTATTGGATAAGGGGGACGCTAGTGAAACAGCAGAGCCTGTCAGAAAATATCAGAGGTATTCTTTGTGCCCACAAAAGAAAGACAGAAAAGTCAAAACGCAATGTACAACTTGCAAGAAACCTGTCTGCAAAGAGCATTCTCAGCCAGCGGTGAAATGTGCAAACTGCAAAGACAGGTGAAAGGATACCTATGTTAGTTTTTTTCTAAAGAGGAATAATATCTATTTTTTGTTGCTGGCAGTAAGAATGGACCCTAATGGTGAACCATGTACAGAAGATTTATTTTTATTTCCATTGTTTTATTTGTTTTAATGCTTAACAAGAATTGGTGTTATTTTACTTGTAGTTTGCTCAATATTCGCGCAATTTTGTTTTTAATGTTTTGCGAAGAAATAAAACTGCTGTTCCTTATCTTTATCTGTTTTCTTAATGTATAGCCATGAACATACAGTGGAATTTATAAAAAAACGATTCTTTGTATTTTTTCCTTATTAATATATGTATGGGGTGTTGAAATACCCCACTATACCAGGTACGTTTCGGGAAAACAGGATACCAGTTGAGGGTTAAAATTATTTTCCCTTTAGTTAATACAACCAAGATAAATAAAGTCGAATGAGAAACTAAAAAGTAAATAAAGAGTACAACTTGTAACTAAATAGCAACATTTGTTAATTGCAAATTATTTATCCCATAGTCAATAATCAAATTGTAGTTTGAAATGTGATTGAAATGTAACTGGGAGTACATGTACAAATATTGACAGAAAGCTCACAACTTTCACTAGAGGTTCCCCTTGAGATTTATTTAATGTATATTGGTATTCTGATATATCGAATACTTTATTTTTGACTATATACTGTGGAGAATAACGCCCACATGAAAACTTTTGTCTACCTTTTCAAATAATGTAACTCAACCAACTCGTATAACAATAATTTATTTCGACAACACATCATTTTCCAGTATTAATCTTCCCCGTGGAATTTATTTCGAAAAGTTATTTCGGTAGTTTAGTCATATGTAAACTGTTGTTCTATAGCATGTGTTTAAAAGTAAGCATGTAGGTGTATTAGAAAGGGCAAAAAAATCATATTAAATTCGGATTTAGCGCGCAAACTGGGATCATATCTTTCTTCGTTAATTTAATTACAACAAATATTCTTAGTAACTGAAACAAGTGTTCAAAAAAAGAAATAATAAATATGTATATCTATATACATAGAGGTACACTTAAATATATATGTATATAAATACAGTTAGATAATATATCAATGAATATACTCGTACAATGCAGACAGGTCAATTCAGGCCTTTAATGCAAAGAATGGCAAAAATAGGTTGATACATCTTGACACTCATAAATACTTTAAAAATATGCCTCTTAATATAATATAGTAATAATAATTAAAGTAAATGATTGAAAATTCCACCCAATGAATATTTCGCAAACGGTTTGACCCTTAAATGCCCGTGCGATTCAAATGAACGTAAATTCCCATTCAGGGTCTTTCAGAGACCCCACCATATTTTAATAGTTTATACACCTCTTATTACCTAAACTAATCATATTATTTAAGAAAAATACTTTAGATGCTCGTTGAATTTATTTTAAGTAGATATAATTAAGAAATAAATGATAAATTCTAAAATGAATAAAAAATAAATACATTCCTTTGGTTAAAATTAAAAAAGACTGTTTATTCTTGCAGCAAGTTATACAATCTGGCAGTTTGTACACAATGTTGTCTACTGATATCTTATATGTATGTTACACATAAATTTATTGTGCTGGTAGCATTTGGTGTTAACCTTTTTATCAGACTTCCAAGGACACTGATAACATCGCGCTCTTTTCTGGCATCTAAATTCACAGCTTCCCTATGGTCATCAAAATCTATCATACAGTCCTTCAGAGCTAATTTTACATGGGATTTATGCCATTGGAATTCTGTTTTCTTTTCCATATTTTTCAGAACAAGGTCATCCCCCAATTGCAGCAGAAAGTGGCGTTTTCGCCCACAACTTGCTTTCCTCCAGTCGGGATTTTTTCAATGTGTAACACATAGGCATTCAGAGTACAGATGTCTAAGACATTCATAAACAATCTGTACGGCCATCGAGCCATTCTTCTGCTACAAGAATATTCTCTAAAATGCTTATCTGCATTGTCAACTCCACAATTCGTCTTATAATTTAAAATCAATAGCAATAGGTTTATTTTCATTTTCATCAATTGCTTTACTGTGATACTTTAATTTTCATCAATTGCTTTACTGTGATGCTTTAAAGCATGTGAACCATTGTGTTTTTCTTTGGTACATACGACGCCATGGCTAAGTCTTTTGTGAGTGCAAACACAGATGCTTGTGCAGGCCTTTTAGTAATATTCAGCTCTTGTGGTATCTCTGGTATATTCTTGCAAACTATGCCGCGTAAACTGCTGTGATATGGTTGCACTAAATTGGACACAACACGGTAACCTTGGCTGCATTCATCGGGAGGCTTTCCAGAATAGACCTGAAGATTACCAAGTAGGATGTTTTGACATCAGCGGGTGCCCAAATCTTTATATCATATCTACCAGATTTTGATTTTCTGTATTACCTGAAGGGACGTTTTCCACGAAAACAAACCAATTCTTCGTCAATTGTAATGTATTTATATAGATGAAAGGCCTTTATGCAGTTATCGACAAAAAGAACGCAAACCTCTCTTATGGCTATCAGTTAGTTTGTTCTTTTCTTTTCTTTCGGTTCTAGTAAGTTTGTCGTCAAATCGTAAAAGTAGTGAAATTTCTTCAAATCTATTTCGCGACATGGCTGTTAGGAAGAAAGATCGATGAAGTGGTGTCGCTGGTCCACATTTCTCGCGTAGATTCTTGTCTGCATCTTAGTGCACCAGCCTTTATCATAATTCCAAAAAACAATCTAATTCATCAACGTCAAGTGTTGTCCATTTTTTTAATTTATTGGATTCTTTTCATTCCAGGAGTTATAATATCTAGAAGTTGCCTCATTTGTATGAAGACATATAAGCTCCTTCATCTCCCTAGTAAAAATAAGTTGAAGATATCAACAATTCAATTAGACTTTGCGCTGTATTTTGCAGCACCGGGACGGGCATTTACAGTGTTTATGCCTAATCTCTTTGTTGATCGAAGTGGAAGGCTATTCTATTTCAAACCAGGTTTTGCAGTAAACTCGTGCTTATTCATCATCATTTATTTCAACAACGTCGTCAGTTTCATCAAGTTCTTCCTCAGTATCTTCTTCACTTTCAATTTCTAGTTTTAGTTCTAGTATTCTGTTTCAGAAACATTTTTATCCCGAATAATAGCTTCTTCATTATTTGAAATATCATCACTATAATACATACTCTGTCTCAGAGTCCAAGCTAAGACTTGCGGATAAATTTTGGAGTTCTTGTTGTGTAAATGGCCACTTATTTTACCAACCACTCATTTTTACAGAAAATCTAGAATGAAAAACGAGTTTCTCAAATAAACAGTTTGTAACACATATACCCATGCGGGGTCTCTCCGATACCCCAAGTACCTTAAATGCAGGTAACTCAAAGCATATCCCTCCAAACGCTGTGTGTCATTGATATATTGAAGCCGCAGACTCTAACGGACACATATATGGCAGCGCAGTTGTCAGCATGAACTTTTAAACTTTAAATAGGTAGTACAAAATTGGTACTTCAAATGCACATTCGTATTCTAAAATAAAGCAACATATCCTACTGACGAAGATTGGAATACTATCGAAATATGCTTACGCATGTCGATTAAAATATCAGTTGTGATTAAGGAAAATGTAATAAATGTATTATATTCTAAATCCCGTTTATTTGTGTTCAACTGACATATTTTTATAAACAACCTTTCAAAAATACAGGAGAAACAGTAACCTAAATTGTAAAGCATACGAGCCTTACTGTTAGTGCGGTAAATTTTATGTGGTTATGTGTGAACGAGATAACACATTCTTAAATATGTCTTTTAACCTCTTAAACCGTCTTAAATATGTTTATTCTTAATACCATATAAACGATTATAAAAATGTAGTGGCGAGGTAATTATGAGGGTAGGGCTAAATGAATTAGAAACATTTCATCTTTCAAGAGATCAACTGCTAATTTAATTTGTAACTAATGGTGCCGCAATCATATGTCATGTAGAGTATTTACTTAAGGACGAGTGAACTTCTTAACTGTAACTTCAAGCGTTACTTCTTGTGGTAGAGTGAATTTGCAAGTGTTATCCAAACGCAATTTAGTTATTGTCATATGTAAAAGGAATGGGCGAGTATATACTGTAACACTGCTTTATTACTTGAAGTTGATATTTTCATTATATGAAATTGAAATTTAGAGCATTTGTGATGGACAATGTAAACATTTTAGGATAGTTTTTAATTTCGAGTTACTAATATTTGTATGATGTTATCTAGCAAGAAGGTAGGAAGAAACACTACACATGTTTGGTAAATAATACAGTGGATACACTAATTTCATCAAGAGTATTTAGTTTACTGACAAATTTTGCTTTTGTAACAACACCATGTTCAACCGTTAAGATGTATGTACATTATTAATCGCAAAATAATAGACAAATTATTAAGGCTCTTTCAACAAGGATTTGGAGTAAACATTTGGAAGAGCGTATTAGAAAATCCAATTTCTGGACCCATGTTATTTCAAGAGTTCGATAAAATACATTATTCAGTACTTTTAGGACATCAGTTCTAAAATAAATTAGATGATCTACCACTCCAGTTACACTAAATTATTTATTTATATCAAGACAGTGCTCTGCTTCGGAGCATGAGAGAAATTTACCAGTATCTGCATAAAAAATTTAGAGATAATGTTATATCCACGCACAGTTCGTTTAGATAGCAAATAAAATCTCCAAACTTAACATCTTTGGATTTCTTCTTTTGGGGTTGCATTAAAAGCCTTATCTGCAGTATAACTCCAAAGATGTTGAAAATCAGTAGCAGAATATAACCTGAGAACAATCAAAGAATGCCTCTCGTAGAACATCAGTCATTTTTAACAAGTGAGTCTTAAGTGTTAAATTTGTTTTGGAAGAAAATTATTTGATTAAAAATCAAGCAATTAAAAAGATGGTGCTGTCAAAATGATTCGCTATTTCCAGAAATGTTAAAAAACGCAGAATATACTATTTACAAATAAAAAGTTAGAGACACATTCGATGAAACCGAAGATAACTCCTTTAACTTAACGAAGAAATTATTCCAAAAAAATCATGATATTTTCTATCACTAATTTTCCAAACTTAAAAATTGTATTTGAAATAAGAAAAAATTTGCAGGGTATATCCACTTTCTATTATCACCCTGTATAATCGAATTATATTTGTCGAATTCATAATTTTTAACATGATAATAACACATTTAATTTTTTTCTGAAAATCGTGAAAATACACAATTTACTTTTTTTTTAATACCTAAGTTAAATTATTACCTTTTTGACATAGTGATAATATAGTTTTAATGCTTAAATAGCTTATGAAGATAAAAATAACATGATTTATCCTTATTATTTTTCAACATCCATTGAAAAGGTTCTTTTTGACCTTAAATTATCATCGCAAAATTGATTAAAAATATTTTAAGACAATTACGAAATCATGCAAATAGGATTGCAAGTGGAGAATAAACCGTGCCCTTAATTAATGTGCCATCTGCTGACAAGACCCTGGTTAATAGAGTTGTTTTTTGTCACTTTATTTAAATTTAAATTGCTAAAGGGATCCGACAGAAGGCAAGCAGTTTCTCTGTAGATGCTAATGAGTAATTTATATATAAAATTTTAAAGAATTCATACCGCAGTTCACACCAAGTAAGTGGTAAATTATAATTCGACATATGAAGAGCAGAAATAGATATCCTATGAGTCATAAATCAAGGAGAAACATTTGATTATTATTTTTAAAATACGTTGCAAATGGACAAAAGTACATTTGGTTAAGAAAAATCAAAATTAAATATAATCAATGTAAAAAGCTTTCATCATCATGAGGTCATCAGTCCTAAGACTGGTTGGACGCTAACCTCCAGCTTCTCCTATCTTGTGCTAACCGTAAGAAGTTTTGATATACATAAATGTGGTGTTGAAAATCGATTGCCAATCCTTTCAGAAACAAGGACCCAGGCTCCTAAGAAAAAATTAAATAATCGTAGTTATTGCTATAATATATAGTAGTAATTGTTAGTAAGTTCAAACTACCATGTCTTACGTTTTTGCATCAATGCTCACAAATTATGATACTTGGAATTTGAAGATTCTTTTGATATTATATTTTGAAGAAAAAGAAAAAAACATTGAAAAAATAATGAAAACGAAAATTATAAATCGCGAGCAGTTACCCTTAGATTATATGACTGGCTTATCACTATCTTAGAACTGGCTTAATGTTAGTTCAGGAACAAAAACTATTCGATTTATATAATGACGTGTTTTCAATTTTCATCCGCTTATACACTTATATATAAGTAGATCCACTTTATCCACTTATATAGATATGCAAGGCGAGGAATTAAGTTGTACATATACGTTGACTATTTATTTTCTACACATAATAATCTTATAATCTTGTAAACTATGTATTAATTCTATTATTACTAGTGAGGTTATGGAGATGTGAATATCTAAAAAAAATAAATTTAGCAAGTATTGCAGCTATACCATCATGTCTATAGTGTAGCCAAACTTCACATTGCATTTTAGTGCTTTGTTTCAAATATGGATAACCACAACTGGGATTAACTTCAAGTAATGTGGGATAAAAATCGGAAACTCAACAAGAATTTTTGAACAGTTAAAATATTATAATTGTGAAGATACTTTCCAACGCTCATTTAGTTAACATAAGCTTACTTAATTTACATTCAGAGTTCTTCAACATATTAACGAAGGTTTTGTTTTATTTTTAAGTAGCTCAGATATATTTATTATTACCTTTTATTCCAATTTCTTCTTACTAAGGTAAAGAGCAAAATTGATCTTGCAGTGAAAATACTATCAATCGGTATCTAGTATACAAAACAATTAACTCGTTGTAGTTAACACCAACTTTGATATAAACAAAGGTTATCCTAAATACAAAGCATATACTAAGAACATATCTTATAGCCGACCTGGAGATTCTGATCCTTCAGTGCAATACAAATTCGTTGCGTTATCCTTGTCGATCTCTCCTAAAAGTATACCTTTCATCTCTCTTATAGCGATAAATTTCATCATGGGGGATGTTCAAAAATGCGATATCGGTATGAACAAACTTATGTTGGAGTAATGAATACTAACCAATCTAACAAAATCGTTTGTAACACTTGTCTAGTTGCATAACTACTATTTAGGGATAATATTTAATATAAACCACAAACGAATGCAAGCAGTTTTTTGTAACACGGACTACGTAAAACCATAAGCATAAGTTAATTATTTTTAAATTGCATTCTATTGTAAAACCAGTCGATTGAAAATATATATACGAATATTTGAAATTCGTTCTCACAATGTCCCTTCAAAGTGATTTTAGCGAGCGTATACATGATAACAAAGTAAATTGATATAACATTTCTACTGTAAATTTTGTAGAAATGGAAAATTGAAAAAATGAAAATTTTTACGTGAATTTCACTCTTTTACGATCCATATATAACAACTGGTGTATTGAGCACCAGTTAATATTTTGTAAAAGTTTTAAGAAAGTACTAAAAATGCAGCCAATGTAATGAAGAATACAATCAATCACAAAATATTAAAAATATCCGTTGAAGAAGTCTTTGTTGAGATCGATCACCGATCGTGGTGATGCAATGAAAGTAATTTAAAGCATTTTCTGTATTTTGTTATAAATAAGAGTTGTGCTTTCTCTGATAGAATATGTTTATTAAGTTAGGTAGTACCAACTATCCAGATAGCTAACTATTCTATCGACTGCTTGCTTTATTTTATTCCTAGATAATGTTTTGACTTTTAGTGAAGAACAATAATGTATTTTTTCATTGCAAATGAAAGTGCAGTTTTTTATTTTTCGAATAGTATGCAATTTTTTTACTTATTTATCACAATTCATTATAAAGAAAAAGTTACTTACAAAGAAAATTAATAGAAATTCACTTACAGTAAGTAAACGCATGGGATGCTGTCTTAGTTAAGAAACAATTTGATATTTTTTATTTCTTGAGAAAAACTAACATAATAGTATTCTACTGACTAAAATACATTACTGGTCAATATGTAGAATAAAAATATATAAATATGAAAACAGAAATATATAAATCATTTTTATACATTAAAAAGAATCGTTTTGTATATGCTACACATACTACACATTTGGGAATAGAAAATACGCACACCATAAAAAAGATAAAATATTGAAATCAGCATTTTTCACGGTCACTTGAATAGGTGGAATCATAATCAGTAGATCTTGAGTGGGAAGATTGAAACATTATTTTTTCTTGCCATATATGGTTCTTGTTGATGCTGATTGTTTAGCTTGTTTTCTAAACTTTTAATACAACATTTTGTTTTACGTAACCTTTATTTATTCTAGTCATTCAGTTCATCTTTTAATTTTATCATTTTATGTATGTTCAGTCTACGAGTTATCATCAGACCGATAGGTAAGTTCTTTATTGTATACTATTTTTATACTCCTCCTTTGTGTTAACTCAATTTTTCTTCCTCAATTCAATACCCCTCTCCACTGGATATTTACATATCTAGTGTGCGTATCTATCAATGTCATATATATTACGACTATATATGTAGTTGTTTGATGCCTACAAATTATTTTAGGAACTTAAAATTCAGTTCTATTAAATTATTAATGTTGATCCCATCTTAGACGATAAGAAATTATAGGGCCAAGATCTTCTTTTTTTAATTGCTATGTTTTTTTAACTGTGTGACTATCTGTTATTTCTAACGACTTATGTAATTGCAAACGTGCACTATATGAAGTAAAATGTACAAATACTGTTTTCTATAAATTTATTAACGGTAATATACTCGTAATCGAATCAGCCTCTTACGCATTCAGATTCCTTTTGTATTTCTTCACACAAATATACCCACCCAGTTTTCGCTTTCATAAAACGTTCCATATCACTTGCATAACTTATAATGGTAATGCTAATAAAAATATAGAATGCCCATTTCACTTTCTTTTTAAACATATTTTCTTTATTTGTAATTAAAGTTATAAATATGTAAAAAATATTTCTACTTCAAATTAAATACATCCAAATAAAACATCCTCCTTGAAAATAATATGAACACATCGTACACTTTCTCTAAATGAAACGCTTTCTCCTTCAAAACGTTTATCTTAATTTCTTTGGATCATCCTGTATATAATACACGATACTATCTTGCATTGTTGAGATTTATAAGATATCTCTACAATACAGTTTCAGCGGTCCAATAAATCCTTTTGTTTTAATAATGTTATACTCAATATTTATATTTAACATTTGGGTATATTTATAATTTTTTTATCATTGTGTACTAATTGTACAGAAGTAAAATACCATCCTGTAACGTAATACGATAATTCCCAAAACAATATTGCCTTGGTAGAATCTGAGAATACTTAAGTTCAGTTCTATTCTGTAAAGTGAAGCTCTAAAATTTTAGTGGTCGTAATTTCTCATGCTTAATGAAGAATTTCATAAATGTAAAATAATTTCACCTTATAATATATGTACCCTCTCCATTTTCTCTGCTAAAACCCTTTTGAAATGTATAGCCGAAGGAATTTCATATTAGAATTCATGCACATAAGCTACGTACCTGCATTATATTGTTACGTTAAGTTTACTCTGCTAAGTTGCTATTAGTTTTGAAAACTGCTTGTTAACAAAAGCGGTATAATGCCATAATTTCAACTAATTTTCTTCAATCACTATTGAGTATGGCTTGAAAACTTGGCGATTACATCATTCCATCCACGTGGCCTGCTCCTGTATATATTTCTCTAGTGCCTCATTTATAATTGAAGCTACGAATTATATCTTAGTTATTTTAATAATCAAGTCACTTTGAATAATGTTTATTCAGCTTTGTTACGTAATATGTTCCACTTAGAACAGCAATGGTATATTATTTAGCTTTATTGCATAATATGTTTCACTTAGAACAACAAATAATTTAAAAATAATATATTATTATGATTGTGAAGATGACATTTAATGATCTGATTTTCAATTAAGTATTTAATAGCACAGGACCTATGGAATATTTAATTCATAGCAAACATAAAGTTATCGCATTTTAGAGAATTATTCTAAATCTTTATTAAGAATCAAAGTTTTATATAAAATTTTGTACTTATGTAAAATTATAAATGTATCTTTATAATAAG
Source organism: Rosalia funebris (assembly GCA_037954035.1). Classification (NCBI taxonomy): domain Eukaryota; kingdom Metazoa; phylum Arthropoda; class Insecta; order Coleoptera; family Cerambycidae; genus Rosalia; species Rosalia funebris. The sequence continues at coordinate 867,091 of JAZFAV010000005.1, read as the reverse complement.
TGAAAACATAACTATAGCTTTATATAAAACAATGTATAATTGAAAATATTAATCAATATTTAATATAAATTACGGTAATTTATTTCTTATTTTATTTTTTTAATTTGCAAGATTTAAGGTAACATTTTAACGCCACAGTCTTTGGAAGATATTTCAAAAATTATAAAATTGTGTCAATCCCATTATGAACCACAATGTGCCAGAGACGCCAAAAGAGATTTCAAATATTTGGGAATAACTCTTCTATAAATAAACTGCAACAACTTTTGGAAGGAACCCCAAAGATAAAATTGAAAATAACGAAAGGTCCTGGATTTATGTAATAAGTTGCCAGAATTGTAGTCAAAAGTATATTATATATTGGACAGTCAGGGATTGTAGTCAAAAGTATATTAGAAAACTGATTTGGATGTGAGATTATAAATATTTACTCTCACCCATCCAGAATTTCGTATTAAAGTGTAACAGAGACTGTATAGCAGAAAATAAAATAATATTAAGAGATTCAATCTCCAATGCACTACAACTGAATTACGGAAAAAATGCAAGTGATCTGGGATAATTTTTCTCCAGCAGACATTAAAACTAGTAGTAATGTAACCCAGTATTAAATTTAAATTTATTCTCGTTTGTCCCAATGTTTAATTGTCAACAAATTTTAACGTTTAATTATAGTTAAATTATTAATAATCCGAATATTATAAATGATCGAAAATATTTTAAAATAGTGCAAAGCATATTGTTATATTTGTCTTTAAACTAATTAATAAAATACTTGTCCACAAGCAATCACATTGTTTGAAAATAGGAGCTTGACCTAATATATACTTGTTGTGGCTCGTACATGAATCCTTGTTCTTCTACACCGTAGTCAGTTCAGTTAATGTAAGATCTATACTTTAAAAATATTTTTAGTATCTATCGATTCCATGCTCAAAAAGGTAAGGTAACAATTACTAAAACAAATAACCCTCTGGAAATAAAAATATATCGCAGTCAGTCCATAGAAGTTATGTTAAAAGAACAACACTACAAATTAATAAATGGTAACAAGCAATACGTAACAGATTTTAGACGCCAAACATATTACATTTTTGCTGGTCGTTTAGAGGGATTTGATTTAGATAGCTTTGAAAACAAACTCTTATTGTTAAACGGAGTGTGTGATAGGTAAGAAACGACCTTTCTCAGCGATTTCGTAATAATTCTAAAATCGCTAAGGCTGTACGTTTCATGAACACATCACAAGTAAGACGATAAGATGATGGAAACCAGACGGGAAAAAACTACAATGTGAGATGTCAGAGAAAGGATAAGCTACCAAATATAATATGAAGTAGATAGAGATGTATCAGTAAAAGCATTTCGTTTTTGTATAGGTACAAATAAACAAAATGCGAGGCGAAAATTGAATAAACTAAAAATGTCCCTAAATGCATTTCCGTCAACTTGCGAATTATTTTTAAAAACGAAATATTAAAATTGACTATAATTTTAAAGAATTAGTTCAATATTTTACTTTTTTAAAATAACTTTGGGAAAAATTCCCAAATAATCTGAATATAAATATATTTTTAACTATAACAATTTGTATGAAATATTCAACAATCAACAAATAGGATATGCTATAAGACATAAACTGTCTCTCTGTTGATATATATATATATATATATATATATATATATATATATATATACTTTTATATATATATATATATATATATGATATATATACTTTTTATTCATGATGATTTTTTTTGTTCGATAATTTTGCACCATTGTTTATGATAAAAAATTAATATAAATGTTACGTTGTTTTAATTTTCAGAAGTAAATTAATAAAATGGAAAACTATGGCATCGAATAAAAATACCTCGATAGCAAGAAAACGGTAGCAGATGGGTATAGGGAATCCTAATACAGATTGAAATATCACTTAATTCTCCATCACAGAAAGCAATAAAATACAGAGTGTTCTATTTAAGAAAATTGACTTTTGAGCAGTTGAAGTTTGTCAGAATGAACTTAATTTTTTGGACACCCTGTAAATAATAAAATATCAAACTACATATCACCTAAAAGGTTAATACTCCGCCTAAGTACGGCCCAAAATTTGCTACTATGACTTTTGTTTTGAATAAGCGACGAGCATTCCAATGGGATACTACAAAACCTAATTTTTTCAAAAAAATTAAAATATCTCAAAAACTGCTGAAGATAGGTATAGGGAATTGTTAAGAAAGTTCACTTAGAATCAGCAGGGTAATTCAAAAATGTAATAATATACTGGGTATTCTATTTAAAATAAGGAAGTTGATAGCTACTTCCGGTATAATCGGAAGTGTCGGAAAAGCAAAAATACCTTCTTTGAATAGATCGTCACCTCGCTCACCCCTGATTCCAAATTTTAAAAAATGAATTCCAATGGGAAGTTCATAAACTTTTAATGAACGGGTTAGCTGAAGCACCCTGTATATATATATATATATATATATATATATATATATATATATATATATATATATATATATGGTGTCTCAGTTGGAACTATGGGATTCAATTTACTTGCTATTTGTATTCTATGAAAGATAGGGCATCAATATTTAACTACTTTTATCTACAAACCATACGATAGCGTTTCACATTTACTGTGATAGCATTACCGGCTTTATCTTCGTAGAATCCAATTGTGTGGTTCAATTACCACACTACTCCAAAATGAGCACCAAACCGTGTATATCTGTAGATGCATCTCTTTTTCGCGAACAACATCTCGATTTTCACTACCCCAAATTCGGAAATTTTATTTCCTAACATCCATCAGGACGAAAATGTGCTTCATCTCTGAACAAAGTTTTATTGAAAAATCAGCATCACCTTCTATGTAATTGTAATTCAGCATGCAATTGTAAATGATCGCTCACCTATATAAAACAGTTGTACACAAAGTACTCGTTGTTGAACTGTTAGTCGCGACATTTTAATGTCGTATGGTTTGCAGATGGTAGTCGTTAAATATTGACATCTTACCTTTGACAGATCACAAATGGCTCGTAGTTCAAATCCTATAGTTCCAACTAAGACACCCTATATATACCCTAATACCTAAAACAAACAAAATAACATGTGGTTAAACATGATGATGACGCTAAACGGCATTTCCTGTACCTACATGATATTGATTCAAACATTTCACTAAAAATCTGCCATCAGAGCAGACAGCATCTGCCACAAAATTATCCGAGAGTATCACCACTGATGCAGCAATCACGGTGGGTAGCTGTACTAGTTAAATAAACTGCATAATGTGTCCTCCATTTACTAAAACGGCTTAAATATTTTCTAAAGGGGGATGACACCGGATTGACCGACACGACGGTAGTGAACATTTCCCTTAAAACGGCTTTTATAAAATTAATATTGGGTGTAATAGATGACTAACTTTCGATCCATTGCCTTGCAATGAAGCATTAAGTTAAATTATTCCACGTCTTATAATCGTTAAACTGGCATTAAAATTTCATTGATCGTTAGTTTGAACAAATGCGATCCAATTAGGATAACCAACTGCATTAGTAATAAGGAAATGGATAGATGCCCTTAAATTTAATTGGTGTATTTGAATGTGATACACTTTTTGTCCGCTAGGAATCACGATAATGGATTAGGTTACGTAAAGGTTGAGGGGTCTAACGGGTCATTACTGAAAGAGATAGACCGACTTGAATTATTTGTTACTAAAAGGATGGGGTTGAAAGATAGAAGAAAGCGATATGGTGAGACTATATAGCGTGTCCCAGTTTACATTCATGGTCTATTTTTAGTTTAAATGGTAAGGTATTCTGATGATAGTAATATTACGTCTAATATCATCTTACGTCCATTTTTTATTTGGATTTGAAATGTTAAATTCCAAAGAGTCATTTATTAAAGCGTGTCTATGGCTAAGAGATAGAAGGAAGCGATATGGTGAGACTATATAGCGTATCCCAGTTTACATTAATGGTCTATTTTTAGTTTAAATGGTAAGGTATTCTGATGATAGTAATATTACGTCTAATATCATCTTACGTCCATTTTTTATTTGGATTTGAAATGTTAAATTCCAAAGAGTCATTTATTAAAGCGTGTCTATGGCTAAGAGATAGAAGGAAGCGATATGGTGAGACTATATAGCGTGTCCCAGTTTACATTAATGGTCTATTTTTAGTTTAAATGGTAAGGTATTCTGATGATAGTAATATTACGTCTAATATCATCTTATGTCCATTTTTTATTTGGATTTGAAATGTTAAATTCCAAAGAGTCATTTGTTAAAGCGTGTCTATGGCTAAGAAATAGAAGAAAGCGACATGGTGAGACTATATAGCGTGTTCCAGTTTACATTCATGGTCTATTTTTAGTTTAAATGGTAAGGTATTTTGATGATAATAATATTACGTCTAATATCATCTTACGTCCATTTTTTATTTGGATCTGAAATGTTAAATTCAAAAGAGTCATTTGTTAAAGCGTGTCTATGGCTAAGAAATAGAAGAAAGCGATATGGTGAGACTATATAGCGTGTCCCAGTTTACATTCATGGTCTATTTTTAGTTTAAATGGTAAGGTATTTTGATGATAATAATATTACGTCTAATATCATCTTACGTCCATTTTTTATTTGGATCTGAAATGTTAAATTCCAAAGAGTCATTTGTTAAAGCGTGTCTATGGTTAAGAGATAGAAGGAAGCGATATAGTGAGACTATATAGCGTGTCCCAGTTTACATTCATGGTCTATTTTTAGTTTAAATGGTAAGGTATTCTGATGATAGTAATATTACGTCTAATATCATCTTACGTCCATGTTTTATTTGGATTTGAAATGTTAAATTCCAAAGAGTCATTTGTTAAAGCGTGTCTATGGCTAAGAAATAGAAGAAAGCGATATGGTGAGACTATATAGCGTGTCCCAGTTTACATTCATGGTCTATTTTTAGTTTAAATGGTAAGGTATTTTGATGATAATAATATTACGTCTAATATCATCTTACGTCCATTTTTTATTTGGATTTGAAATGTTAAATTCCAAAGAGTCATTTATTAAAGCGTGTCTATGGCTAAGAGATAGAAGGAAGCGATATGGTGAGACTATATAGCGTGTCCCAGTTTACATTAATGGTCTATTTTTAGTTTAAATGGTAAGGTATTCTGATGATAGTAATATTACGTCTAATATCATCTTACGTCCATTTTTTATTTGGATTTGAAATGTTAAATTCCAAAGAGTCATTTATTAAAGCGTGTCTATGGCTAAGAGATAGAAGGAAGCGATATGGTGAGACTATATAGCGTGTCCCAGTTTACATTAATGGTCTATTTTTAGTTTAAATGGTAAGGTATTCTGATGATAGTAATATTACGTCTAATATCATCTTATGTCCATTTTTTATTTGGATTTGAAATGTTAAATTCCAAAGAGTCATTTATTAAAGCGTGTCTATGGCTAAGAGATAGAAGGAAGCGATATGGTGAGACTATATAGCGTGTCCCAGTTTACATTAATGGTCTATTTTTAGTTTAAATGGTAAGGTATTCTGATGATAGTAATATTACGTCTAATATCATCTTACGTCCATTTTTTATTTGGATTTGAAATGTTAAATTCCAAAGAGTCATTTATTAAAGCGTGTCTATGGCTAAGAGATAGAAGGAAGCGATATGGTGAGACTATATAGCGTGTCCCAGTTTACATTAATGGTCTATTTTTAGTTTAAATGGTAAGGTATTCTGATGATAGTAATATTACGTCTAATATCATCTTATGTCCATTTTTTATTTGGATTTGAAATGTTAAATTCCAAAGAGTCATTTGTTAAAGCGTGTCTATGGCTAAGAAATAGAAGAAAGCGATATGGTGAGACTATATAGCGTGTCCCAGTTTACATTCATGGTCTATTTTTAGTTTAAATGGTAAGGTATTTTGATGATAATAATATTACGTCTAATATCATCTTACGTCCATTTTTTATTTGGATCTGAAATGTTAAATTCCAAAGAGTCATTTGTTAAAGCGTGTCTATGGCTAAGAAATAGAAGAAAGCGATATGGTGAGACTATATAGCGTGTCCCAGTTTACATTCATGGTCTATTTTTAGTTTAAATGGTAAGGTATTTTGATGATAATAATATTACGTCTAATATCATCTTACGTCCATTTTTTATTTGGATCTGAAATGTTAAATTCCAAAGAGTCATTTGTTAAAGCGTGTCTATGGCTAAGAAATAGAAGAAAGCGATATGGTGAGACTATATAGCGTGTCCCAGTTTACATTCATGGTCTATTTTTAGTTTAAATGGTAAGGTATTTTGATGATAATAATATTACGTCTAATATCATCTTACGTCCATTTTTTATTTGGATCTGAAATGTTAAATTCCAAAGAGTCATTTGTTAAAGCGTGTCTATGGTTAAGAGATAGAAGGAAGCGATATAGTGAGACTATATAGCGTGTCCCAGTTTACATTCATGGTCTATTTTTAGTTTAAATGGTAAGGTATTCTGATGATAGTAATATTACGTCTAATATCATCTTACGTCCATGTTTTATTTGGATCTGAAATGTTAAATTCCAAAGAGTCATTTGTTAAAGCGTGTCTATGGCTAAGAGATAGAAGAAAGCGATATGGTGAGACTATATAGCTTGTCCCAGTTTACATTCATAGTCTATCAATTGTTAGTTTAAATGGTAATGTATTCTGATGATTGTAATATTACGTCTAGTATCACCTTACGTCCATTTTTTACTTGGATCTGAAATGTTAAATTCCAAAAAGTAATTTATTATAGCGTGTCTATGCATCACAGAGTAGTACAGGGTCAAGTATGTACCAGGGAAGTATGGTGTCCTTGAGACGACTTTTATGCGCGCCTGCGTGAAGTGAATGTATTCAGGATGATTGATATCTACTCGTTGCGGAATGCCATTCCAGTAACCATGGAACCGTGGTCTGTGGCATGTCGTGTATTTATTTCAACACTTTCATTGCAACTGGTCGTTCTGTGGTACTCTCTGGAACGTTTTTCTGAGCGCCTGATTTCATTGATTGGAGATGTGGAATGGCCTTCTCGATCACGAGATCTGTCACCTTGTGAATACTTTTTATGAAGCTACTTAAAAGCTAAAGTTTACATAGACAAACCGCAAATTTTTGAAGCACTTTCCGAAACCAAAACGCGCGACATTGAAAGGATTCTCCATACCATGCTCGAAAAGAGTGTGGATCTGACTTATGTAATGTATTCTTCAATGGCAATACACGACTAATGTATAAGAACGATAAATTTTTAAATTTACTCAAAAATAAATTTGTGTCATTGTTTTCAAAAACACCATACCTCCCTGACGGACCCTGTATATGTAGGCGCATTATTACCGCATTAAAATTATGCAATGATTTTACTGTTAGTGCTCATATTTTAGATATAATATTAGTATGCAATGATTAGTAGATTGTGGTAATGCTTTATTCGCTCAATAAATCATTAGCACATTCTTATATTCTGAATTTGTCAACTACACTATTATGCACCATTAATTTGTAATAGTGTACATACAAATACATATACATATAGATCTAACAGCACAAATAACGTGATGGAAACATATTTCAAATTTAAATATTAAAGATTAGAAATAAAGGTTCAAGAGATAGGATCATAATGTTTGATCGAAAAGCTCGATAATACAAATACTATTTTACAACTATCATAGGAATTTGGTTGCGTTCCTCGGGAATATATAAATATTTTCTAGACTTGCACTAGCACATACATACATTTACACCAATATTTCATTATTTTAATAAATAAATTAACTTTATATATTAAAAATGAAAATATAATAAAGTGCATTATATTTTAATGAAGCTTTATTTCCCTTCGTTACAAAATATGATCAGTAAATGTTATAAAATTTAAATAAAGTTTACACCTAAAAGTGGTGAAGTTTACGTCAGAAGTCGTGTTGATTTTACTTCATTACTGGTGTGAAAATTCACACCACCGAATGATAAAATTCTGGTATGTCCCTATATGTACACCATTTGGTATAAAATATATATTAAATGTTATACCACAATACAAGTAGTGTAGATTCTACCATACTGTCTTGTTTCAATTGAGGTAATTTAGTCATAATAGCAAATAGAACTGCACTTTGCTGAAATTTTATAAGTATCATGTTTCATATTACCTCAGAGAACATATCGACCAAGTTAAGCTCGAGGAAATAATATGGAAAAACTATACTGGTACCAACACTAGAACTTAGGGTAATCTAATGCTATTGCATGATCACCAAAATCTGTTTACAGTGGTCTGAAGATAGAAGATGTACAATAAAGTGAAGTTCCATCTTACATAAACCACAACGTCTTAACCTTAAAGGTTTCGTCTATGGTTATACAAACAGATTGACTTAATTAGTCAAATCTCTGATCGAATGTAGTAGTAGTCTCTAACTTCTGAATTATACCACAATAAGGCAAAGAATGGTAAATCAATAGTAATATAATCAACTGTGAAATAAATTTAGTACATTAAAAAATAAAAAAAGAAAAATTGGGGGCTATACTTTTTACTATCTGTATAACAGAGTTTCAAAATGTATTACAATGGTCCTTATTTTTATGTAGATAACACTCAGCTATATTATTAGTTTTAAGAGAAGAACAATAAATAAACCTGCCTCTTAATCAATGAGGATCTGATTTTTTTAATTGACATATCTAAGGGAATAGGTCTAGATATAAGTTCTACAATTGCGAAGTTATTTACTAATATGTTAGGAATTAGACAACCAACAATTAGTCGATCAGTTAAGCGTATACACGTAGGAAGTCTACACAAGTGCAATAGATGAGCGATATATTATACAAGTCGCCTTAAGGAATGGGCATTCTACCAATTTAGAGCTAATCCGAGCCCTAGCAACAGCTCGAACTGTACCAATTTCTGGAAGACCAGTTAGAAAAGGCTTATTACAGGAGAATCGGACAATAGAAGGTAAGCTATTGCACCAGTGTCCACAGAATATAAAGTTACTGTAGTGTATTTTGCAAGAGAACATGTAATTTGGACCATTGACTACTTACTGAATGGATGTTCTGTTTTCAGACGAAAGAAGAATACGTCTTAATTCACCAGATGGGCGTCAAAGAGTCTGGCCGAGGCTATGAGAGAGGCTTGCTGCCTGCAATATCTCCTCCCGAGGATCCCATTTTTTGGTGGATCAATAATATTCTCGGAAAGAGTTTGTTTCGATTATCGCATGGATTTGATTCCTATATGGGGAAAATCGATAAAGGATTCATTTTAACCTAAAAATATCATAGAAAAACATGTGATGCCTTTTTACCCATTTGTCGGATATAATATCATGTTTATGCAGAATAACGATTGGTTCCATGTTCCTAGAAAGATACTGAAGCACCTTCGATTTGTGAATATTCCAACTATGAATTCGCCACTAAAAATCCCGGATGTGAACACCGTGGAGCATCTATGGGATGCACTAAAACGACCAGTTGGCCTCCACAACTGCCCTTATGATAGCTAGGAAACTCGAACAAGTCGCTTCTGTCGATTGGGAAAATATTACTTAGGAAATCATTCGCCACTTCTTAAGATTTAGTTGCATCTCCACTTTTTTCCAAAATTTTTTTCATTGCATTTGACATTATTATTATTTTCTGTTATTTATTCATGTTTCTTGCCGATGATACCATTTTAATTTATTAAACGTTAATTGAAATCTTATAATTATAATATCACGCGTGCTATGATTTAAATTTTTTTAAAGATAGAAATGAGAATGTGAACTTTCATTACTGCATTAATTTTTCCCAGGAGTTTATATTTATCTTGGGCATCTGGAAGTCAATCCCCAAGCTACATACACATTCGGTAAACCCAATAAATTTTTAGCGCATGATATATTACTATATCTTTTTTGCATATGAATGACTGTGATAATAATGTAATTAATATCTACAGTTACATAGTTGTTCGATTAAATTGTTCTAAAAGTGGAGTTGGTAATTTATATTGGTAACTTCTCTTTCATTGATGAATCCCATATTCAGTGTACAAAATACTTTATTTGTCTTCTCTACCCTACTTCCATCTCCCTTTTTTCTATTCCTCGATCACCACTCCAAGATATTCTGAATTTCTGACTTCCTCCACTTCAGCGTCATCTATTTATATATGCACTTCTCTTCTCTCTTTCGATATTGCCATTACCTCAGTTTTTTTTGAGTCTCATCGCCTTCTTCATCAGTATCTATTCTCATTCAGTAATGTTGCTATGTAGTTCACTTCCCGTTAGAATCACTATATAATATGCAAAAGGGCATGTCGATATTTCTGCTGTATCTAAATTTATATAATCCATAAATAGCCCCTTTATTCGTTTCTATATTTCTCTAATGATACTATGCATAAACTTGATATAAGCTATAGGGTTAAGTTATAACTTAATTATAGTAAATCATTTAAGTTAGTTTTTCTCCTAAAGTATTCGTTCCTTATTTTGCCCCTTCTAGTTATTTTGTCCCTTCTAGTTGCCTCGTTTATTCTTCTAAGGAATTTAATTTCTACAGACTGTACCTTGCTTTTCTCTGCCCTGCCCAGTATCGAAACTTAGATATTGAGCAATGTAGATGGTTACCACTATATAAATTAAATATATTATCCTTTTATTGCTCAAGATAAAAATAATTCATATGACACATTTGTATTTCAAATTGTGTTAACGCTCAAAACTTATGAGGGGGCTGTTGAAAACATAGTATAGTAAATTAATATCTATGCGTAAATATTATTGTTGTCAAATTAAAGTCAATAGATACGAATATTGATGTTGTTATAATGCATAACCCTGGAAATACGGGGCCCTTCGAAGGGGTCTGAGATATCGAACACAAATTATTTACTTTGTTGTAGGTAGTTCAACGGCACAGATAACAAATGGTTAAGTAAGTCTGGTGTTTTCCCGCTACTTTACTCATAGATATATGGCTTCTAACCTCGATATGGGGTATCAAGCCCCCTGAGGGCAAAATATCCGATAAATAGCATGTGATGGACGGCTATCCTACAACACTGCGTACTGACAGACGCAGTTAATCACCGCCAAAAAGGATTTACGCTTTACCGGCCACTTCGAGGATTATACATCGATTGCGTTTAGACAAATGGATGCCAATTTGAAAATACGGTCGTGATTAACTTGACCGACGCAGCGACGTAATGGATTTTTGCATGTGAGTGATTACAGATTACATAATAAAATACATTAGTGTCGACGCAAATGTCAAACATGCTTCCGCGAGATATGTTCTTCAAATTTGAACGTGGTTTTTTAAAAACACTTTATTTTCATTAAAACGACTTGTTACAATTTTTAGAACTTTTATCAAAATTTATTTAATGACTTAAGTACAACAGTGACGTGAATACTATGAACTGATGATCATATATTATTCTTTACTACGTGGGGAACTTGCTTAAATAGACTAAGCTTATCTTTTGCTCTATAAGCATTTCATAGAATATAACTCGCGCGAAATCGGCTGCGGTTATTTAAGGTTATCGCAACCCGAAACAAAGAAGTGGGAAAATAATTTACGAATATCGACGTGAACGAGTAGAACTTCAAGAGAAACTAAGGATAAAATTAAAAAAGAAACTTTAAAATGACTTAACGCTACTATAAGATATGTATATTAAGCAATATATAAAAATGCATAATACAAAGCTAATATATTAGGCAATATAAGGTAAATTGCAGATTTAGTACTCGTATATATGGTAACAATAAGTTGTTGGTATTCCTAAAAAATTCTGTGGGCATTCATGTCGTATGTCCGAAACGGAGCTAATGAAGGACAGCATTTTGCTCTGTGTCCACCACATGGATGTGTCCACCTCTATAGGAGAATAGAACAGCTACCTGTTCTATTCTCCTATAGAGGTGGCTACGACAATGATCACTCCTATTGTGATATACTCCTATATTCTTCTATGTTCCCATACTAGGTTCAGTCTGTCCACCATGGACGGACGGACTGAACCTAGCGTTTATTAATTTATTCATTGTCCAACAGTTAAATCCAATTACAGGACAAGTAAACAATTAAACATATAAAACTATAGTTTGTCTGAATGCGAAAAAGAAAAGAACATAAAAAATTTACTAGTGTAAAAGCACAAGTATAAAAGTATACATAGATGTATAAATAGATTAAAAAATGATAATAATAGTAATAATGAAAATTAAATGTATAGATTTTATTATCATTAGATATAAAAAATTAAGTTAGAAGCAACAATAATTCCTGCGAATACATATATCTCAGATCTTATTGAAATTACTGCACATAACATGTACTGGCGATTTAAGAAGAACGTTAGTCCTAGGCATTTTACAATAAAAGGTATGAGATAATTCACTTTAGTTCTTAATATTCACAGACATTTAGTAATAATATATGAATTTTCTTTTTGGATTGTTGGGCTCTTTTATTTTAAATCGGTAATTTTTGGAACGTCACGTATATATTTAAGTTTTAAGTTGGTTTCACCAGCTGCCACACGTTTGTGTGGCAGCTGGTGTTTACCGAACAATTAAGTTTCCTCTTAATTGTCCGGTAAATATCGATTTGTCTGGGAATGCGATCCAATGAGATACTGATGTTTCTATATTTCCTTGTTTTTTAGAGTTTTTGCCTTATGAATCATGTCATGAATAATAGACCCATCGCTAACGTAGCTGCAGGTGAACGTGGAGCCTCTTTAGTCAGGTCAGATTTTTCTATGCCAATTGCCTTGATATTTCCATTTTCGGAAATAGACAATGAATTAAATATGTCAATTATTAGTTGTTTTTCACTTTGTGTTCATGCTTCGCTCCCTGAGTTAGGTTCCTCACTGATGCCAAAGATAGTCACTTTGCGTTTTCTATTTTCTCGCTCATACATTTCCTGCACAACTTCATCAAACTGGTTGTTTTCTGTTTCAACCGGTAACATGTTTGTTATTTATTGTTCCAGCTCAGTAAGCCTGGATTTTAAATGCACATTTTCTATACACAGTATTTTATTTTCCTCCTCTATATTAATTATTTTCTTTTTTTAAATATCTAACTGTTTACTCACTTTGTCGAACTCATCACGTAGACTCTTTACAACAGTAGCCGATATTTGTAAAGCAAAGTTGTCCATAAAGTCCTTGTCGATAAGACAGTCCTTGATTATTTCTTGCGATATTTTTCTAACATCGGTTTCTTGCGCCTTAGTTAAAACCGTGTTGGGTTTCCTTATACGCTGAATACGCAGGCATATCAAAAAATAATTGAAATCTACACAGGTAAGTAAACCAAATCACATTACAAAATACACAAAAAATTATATAAAAAAGAGCTGACAAGTTATTCACTAAACATACATCAAAACAGCCTCCAGCACATCAAACTACATTTATTGTTACTGAATAATATTATAATACCGAGGTCATCGATTGTACTCACTACACACAGTGCTCTTTACACTAGCTTTGAACATGGGTATATCATTATGTGTATTGGGTATATCATTATATGCTTGGGTTCAAGGCTCAACGAGAAGAACTTCACATATCTTCCTGATGACTACATGATTTATATTCAATATTAATTTAATACATTATAAAGTATTTTTAATCCGACCTTTATAATTTCCGTACTAACAAAAGAAATATATATACTATTTTTTTTTCATTGCGTTAAACAAAATAAAGTTTACAAGCATACATAAAATATTCTGAATATACTTATAGTATTTAGGTATTTTTCCATATTATATCTGCGATCTTATATATTTTATGGAAATATTTAATATCAATCATGCCAAGCCATAGAGAATTTAAGGAAGTTTTGATTCCTTCTTAGACCTACTTCGGGGTTAAGAATGTTTTATGGCTGGCTTTAAAGCTGTCTTAAAGTGAATCGAGCTTTTTCCAAAGACCGTATATGAGCACCTTTACCATTTTTGTTTATAACTGTGATATTCTGAATTAGATTTAATTATAATTGATTTAAACCTACTTTTATGTCTGATATTATTCCGTTATAGGTGACTACAGATTAAAATTAAAACAAAAAATAGTAGCATACAATACATTAAAAAGGAAGAATCTTTATTCATTAGATTTGCCAATTATTAAAGACACATAACACAAAACAAAGAAACAGTTTTGCAATAATAAAAGAATCATTAGAATAAACTTAAATTATTCCAGCTACTATTGTCTTTACAATTCTGTTTCACATATTACATGGTTCATGCACAATAGTGGCAGGCTTTAGAGTATCCACCATCTTATTATTATTATGATTAACGAATAGGCGATAAGTTCAAGTGTATGTTTGAAATTCTTTAGGGAAAAGTTAAACAACTCATGAACAAGATCACTATATAATCAAGCAAAATCATTGTACCCGTATAATTGAAGAGCACTGATTCTGAAAGTACATTTGAATGTCGATGTTTTATGATGAAGTACAAATTAAAGTCTGGAGTATCTAGTATAAAAATTGTTTATACTTTTAAATCTCAGAATTTTTCTGCGTATATATTAAAACTTCCGCGAAAACTAAACTTTGTGCCTTAAAGTTAAAAGGTGACGTAACATAAATCTTCTAATGTTGAAGTGTTATTTTCACGTTTTTTATGTGTTGTATACTTATAGTTACTTAATATGAAATGAAAGCAAGAGTCTTGTATTTTTGAAATATACTAATATCAGCTGATAAAATAACAAATCATTTATGCTGTCACGAGCGTACAAGTACACAAGCTTTGTGTACTTGTATGCTCATGAATGATGTGTGATGAAATAATTAATGATTCATATAGACACAACTTGAAAGACGGACTTATGGAGGAGATGTAGGAAAGACATATAACTAACTGCTTAAGCATATTACAGTAAAATTGGCATAGTTTATTGACGTGCTTTGCAGGTTTTAAATTAGAATCCATCCATAGATCAAAATTTTAACCTCCTTATAAAATGGTAATGCCTTTACATTCATACGTATATTTATGAGAAGCATTCTGTATATGTCTTTTATAATTTGCACAACAAAAATACAGACAATTTAGAAGCATTTAGTTTCATATTATAGGTAATCGATATGTCTAGTTACTTTAGTAAATCTATATTTAAGTATTAGTAGTATTTTATTGTTACAGGTTAAGTACAATAAGGTTAAGCATGGCAAGTATATTTGTGTGTATCAGCTTAATTATATATTGTATCAAGATAGCATAATGATATATTTGACAACTTTATGTAAAAAATGTATTTAAAATTGCAGAGGTTCTAGAATGGATCTTTACTGTGTACCTTGTAGCACCTTGTAGCAAAGTTTTCATAATTCTCATCAAAGTCATAATAAACTTATCAAGGTTTATGACAAATATAGCATGGTTTATATGGTCAAAAGCCTTAATGTAATCTAGTATTTCTTCAAGTTCAACTCAATCAAGTCAATAAGTTTTACAGCTTACATTTACAAGTCGTAATATATTAATTGCCATTATAGAAGTGATTGTACCTGATTGTGTCTGACCTTCCTTGAATCCAGACTGAATATTCAGAATAATATTATTGTTAAGAATATATTCCGAGTTATTCAGAATTAGAAGGGATATATTTTTAAAACTGATAATATTGACAAAATTATTTGCTATCTTCTATGACAAAAGTTTATATGAATATGCATCTGTATTTTGTATTAAAAATTATAATCTTATTTTTATGGTATTAAATCAGAACTTATTGCCTTATATTTTAGAGAATTTATAATGCCACTGTCGGCACGCACAACGTCGCTACTTGAAGATTATTGGTCTATTACCACACTGCCTTAGTAATTATAAAAGAAGAGGCAAGGGGAATCTCTGCCTGATAGCCGACGAAGACGTAGAAGACAAGAGGAGACATCAGCTGGCAGGGTCCAACGAACAAGGATCAAAGGAAGGCAATCCGGACCCTTTACTATTTGTCTCGTTCCCGACACACGAAAGCATATTATTGCCCTTGGCGAGGAGGCAAAACTAGTCAGGGAAAAGACGAGCCCACCCCATATGAAGCAGTCTACAGCGATAAGTTGCATAAAAAGCGGTACACACTGCTCATTTCAACACCTACTTATCCCAGGTCATCATCAAGCGACAGGGATGGACGTGATATGTCCCACGATCTTCGAAGCATCTACAACTAGGACCCCTGCAGCTTACATCAAGCCTTGTAAAGAGCTCATCCTGTGACCAGACTCATCGTTAGTCGTAATACCCGGAATTCGAAGGTTAATAGTATTAAGTTTTATGGACATGTAGGGAAGTTCAGTGACTAACCTTCATCGAGTGCCATGAACATCCAATTGTGGTCGGTCCAACCGGGTCGTAAACGCTCTCACGTCTACCTCCGTTGCTTCCACCACGCCGCATAACACACCAACACCGACTTCTGTACTTATACTATTCCGCCATCCAAGGACATCTCCAACCTGCAACGCGATTGCGCTATCACCCCGACATGACCTGGATCATAGAACATCTGCGCAGCTCCCTCATCGATACTTGGAGTGTCATCACCTCCAGGGAGACAATTTTAATATCATAGTCACCACGCACCGCGACCAGTTACTCTACAAGATGCCCTGTGACGGCGAAGAACCAGAGCTAGTTCGCTGAAATTCGCCCAACATGAACACCTCTTGCATCTGAACGTCACTGGAGGGCCAAAATGAAAAGCCTCTCTTCATAACCGTCGAAGGACACAAACAACTACAATAACATCGCAGCTCTTAGGTGAATTAAGTGTGTGAAGGAAATATTCGGATACATTTTGTTCTTTATTTTATTAGTTTTAAATAGTCGCATATAAAAACTGTTATATATCCATTTAATTTTGCCACACTCAACTATACGTGGAAAAGTAACGTAATCGTGTAAACAGAAATTTTTTTCTAGCGTTTATTTTCGTTTTTTGGTCTAAAAACAAAAAAAAAATGGTTTTGAAACAATTTTGTGCATGTATGTATCGTTGCCATTGTTGTTGTTGTTGTCGTTGTCGTCGACATTAATAAAATTTTTGGTTAGCACGATAACTCAACTAAATCGTGTCGGATCGATCGGGTCTTGACTGACTCTGATCGGGGACGTCTCCCAGATGACACTTATTGATTTTGAGGTGGATAGAACACACTCTACCATGTTCATGGGTCATGAGAAAAGCACGATGGTGGACTATTTGAAACAAATAAAATTGTCGAATAAAAGACATTCTGCATTTATGTGTTGGTTTAGTTTTTCTCGGCCACTCAATTTCGAGATAGAGATGTTCTACCTACGAAAAGCCCGTTTGAAGGTTAACTTAATTTAAAACTGTTTACTTTTAAGAATGGGCTATTTCTAGCCTATTGTTTGGTTTCTCTAATATTTTACTATCAACTGCTATACTGTATATTCTTGAATACGCCCTCAGAAGAGCAATTTATTATTCGCCTTGGACAATGCACGACGTCACACTCAATTATAACCTCATCATCCTGACTTATAATTATCAAGCCACAAAGTTTTGCAGATGTCCATTCACACAATCAATAATGAGTTATGGAAGTTTTGTAGTAATTTTAGTTCATCTCAGCAATCAGCTTATAGCTGATTTAAAATGGAACGCGGCAACGAAACATTTTAGTTTTGTACATTCTTATTAAGTTAATTTATTTGCATTTATTTAAGTATATCGTACGTATACGTTTGGAAATTTATAGATATATTCTACTGATTACTAATGGATTAACATTGTTTTTCATTTTAATACGAACACAGATGCCTCTCAAGAAGGTTAGATCTTAATTAAATCTGAAAAATATAATCTTTGCTGACGCCGTATAAAGAATGTGTCTGCAAGTATTATGACATATATTTGAGAGTATCCTTTTAAATTTTAAGAAACTATACTGCTATGAAATATGCTGCTATAAAAGTTTAAGTAGACTACTTATTTCTAGAAAATAATCATTTTTATGTATTTTTTATAATAATCTTTTATGTCATTAAATACCCACATTTATCTTGATGCGCAATCCGTTTTATCTCCTAATTAACATGGATTCGTAACAAAACGTTCCACCGTTACAAATTTAAAAGAATTTGTCCAGATAATCACAAATTGTATAAACAATAAAGGTCAAGTGGATGTTGTGTATATTCATTTTTCGAAAGCCTTTTACAAAGTGAAACATAACATAGTAATACACTAATTTATCCAGACGCTAGACGTCATCCTTAGCGCTCCCTGGAGTATCTCAAGGCTCAAATTTGGGACCATTATTCTTTATTATGTTAAGTATTACCAATTTATCTCTAATGCTTCTATCACATTATCTTATTTTTGCTGATAACTTAAAATTATTTTTAAATACAACCTGCTCGTATTCTTTACTTGAAATTGCAAAAACTCATCGACCTTGTTGTATAGTAATACTCGGAAAATAAACTATCAATAAACACAGATGAATATAAAATTTGCTCGAATGCCTTAAGTAAGCAACAACTAATATACGATTATTCTTTTGGTGGTATAATTTTAATACATTCTGAAAATATTAATAATCTTGGCATGTACTTTGATGATAAGTTATCGTTCTTTCGACATATTAACCACTTCGCTCTTAATGCATGTAGAACCCCTGGTTTCGTTATTAGCAACAAGACATCGTTTAATAACACAGCTGCCCTAAAATGTTTATATTTTGCGTTAATTCGTTCGAAATTAGATTATAACCTTATTTGGTATCACCGGTATCTATGTCATATAAATCAACTTGAAAATCTTCAGCAGCGTTTCTTGAAGTATTTGTCATTTTGCATAGACAATTATTATCCAATAAGGGGTTATAATCATACTCTGCTTTTACAAAGATTTGATATCGAGTCGTTGAACTCTATAAGGGTGTTTACTAGTCTTTTACCATTTTTATTTAAACTATTCCATAATAGTATAGTTTACCCTACAGTTTACATTGATTGCTATAATTATGAGAAAAGTATGAAAAAGTGTAAATAAAATACGGTAATATTACTTTAAGACAGGAAACAACATGAATTTTACTAAGAGACTATCGAGAAAGAAATTAGGAACAGATGTGTGAAAATGTAATTAATTTACGTGAAACTTTCTCAAGAACTAAGGAATAATGAAATAATGTCGAAATAATGAAACCAAATAGAGAGAAACTGTGACAATACCATTAAAATGCATTCGAAAGAGTATCCCGCCTATACTCATATATCCCATTTTCAAACTTCCAAAGGATTCCCTTTCTATTTATCCTATTATTTGTGAATAACTTCAATAGATCCACCGAGACATAATATCGTATCAGCTGAAACTGGCAGAGTTTAATATTGACAATTGGGAGAGGGGATCCAGCTGGGAATTTGGGGGAATTTAGCCTAGCAGAAACTTTATTTAAATATGTCTTGAATATCGCAGAACGTAAGCACGTTTGCTTAAGATTTTGTACGAGGAATCACGCACAAACGGAGCGTAAATAAGTGTTGATTTATACTTGTTTGAGATTTGCGGTATTAAAATACGCTGCCATATTTATAATATTTTACTCATATATCAGTGATTGTATATCTGTATAAAGGCATAATTTTTTACAAGTGCAATACAGTTTTTTTTTAGTTACAATCTTTAGATTTTGTTATTTTTTATTTCATTATTTATTATGAATATTATACATCTAAGACACTTCAAATATAAATTATAAAAGCTTGTTATTTAGTACCTGAATTCTTAAAGTTTTTTAAAATAATTTATAATATTTACCAGTATTGATCAATGTATTTAAATTAACAGAATTTAACTCATTATCATATATTTCTTTTTGTGACAAGCAGTGTTACACATATAGATGCAGACAAACGCCCAGTCCTTAGGGAAGTGCCAAGTTCCCTCTAGTGAGAATCGAACTCACGCAGACAATGTGCCCAGTATTTGGCCCAGTTGTCACCCTGTTGCCAAATACCAACTCAGCAACACCACGGCGTGAGAATGAGACCATGTATCACCCATCCAAGTTGCAACCGAGCATTTCCTTGCTTGACTTCGAATAGCGCAGGTCCGACAATGAACGGAGTACGCTGCCTCATTCTCTGTCTCCGTCTAAATAGTATTACTTTTTTTTTGTGTTATATATCTTTCATATACATACATGTTATATCCTTCGCATCAAGGTCCAATTCTTGTGATTGTCATTTATTCTCTTATTAATTTAATATGAAATGTCCATTCGTTTACTTAATTTTTAATTATTCTCAGCTGTGATTCATGCTGTTTCCATATGTGTTGACAGAGTGATAAAATCTTAATATTTACACATACTTTTCTATCACAATACCGCATAGGTGTATACGTAGACCCTTGTTGCCACCTGGCCTGATCATTCATGCCCATGTGGCCTGGAATGTAGATAACTCGTACAATCTTCGACTTATTTATTATCACTTTGCTAATGGCTGTTAAAATCCCTTGGTCTAAGGGGTCCGAAAAATTGATTGGCTTAAATTGATTCGAAAGGGGCTTGTAGCATACGCAGAGGGTCGCAGAATGTAACCATTGTTTTTTTATAACTGAGATTTCCACACACTGCATAGATAATACTATTCAGGTTGCATTTTAGCAATAAAATTGGAAAGATATTTATTGCGACCATATAAAGGAGTTACCCAAGTTATAAAATGCACTTCCCGCTCCCTGTTCGATTTGACCAATTCGATGATATTAATTAATTGATCGGTATAAATTATTTGGCTTATTTTATCTGTATACTTTTCTAATTAGAACCAAAAGATTTATTGGTTTCAGATTTTTTATATCTGTTATATTTATAATATATACGCTCTACTATACATTAAGGGGGATTTCTTGGTTCGCAGCTCATTTGCTTTAGGTAAGTTTCGTTTAACATATCTAATATCCAAATACTGATTGATGTGGTTACATTACAATAACTTAGATATACCTTTCTTTTGATTTCGTTGAATACTAGATCACAACTAGTTTATTCTGACTGATACCAGATGTTTGCTGCATAGTTTAGGACTGGCTGTTTTCTTTTTAAAGTGAGAAGCAGTAACCCGGCCACACCGTCTTGGGACGCTGAAAGGCTTATATCAAAAGCTCCTAATGCCAATTTTAATTGAAATTTTAAATCGAATCAAACATCTTTAATTTACGTTGATTCTACAATAATCTATATAGCTGTAGTTTCCTTAATAATTTAAGTGTTTTGTATATTTTAATTCGGATTTCTTCATCATAACCTCAGGAAAGATCATATATCCTTACTTACAATTTTAACATAAGATACTCTATATCAAGCTTCTAGAATAACTCTTTACCGAAGCTGACTTCTAGAGATTATATATGATTGAATTTATATGATATTGTCTTGTGTTAGAATATCTGGATAACAATAATGTTGTGATGGACGACAGAAATGAATGGCTTTTGTTTTTGTGGTGGAAAATTTTAAGCTACATTTAGTTGTCTGCTATTGCTTCTTTTACAGTTTTATTGGTGCTATTTTAGAGTGCGTTTATTTGCAGTTATAAGCAGGTTTTCTGTGTTTATTTGTAGTTACACAAATGTTTATTTCTGACAAGACTTCTGAAAATTCACTTCATTTAATATAGTACTTTACCTTAAAATTATCGCAAATTTAATAATATATTTTTACAGAGACCAATTATATATTAGAAATATATTTGTTTATTGTAAAATTATGCTTACTATAACTATACATTTGATTTCTTTATAGTCCATTTATTTATTCTATTTATTCGTTAGTTAAAATATTGGTATATTTGAAAACACACAATATAAAACTGATTTAATACCAATTTGGTTTTACCATTCATCTGTCTCCCGTGTTAAATATTGGTATGATCATTGATTCTAATGTATAAGAGGTACCAAGCCAGAAAACTCATTCGGTTAAAAATGGCAAAATACCCAAAACATGTTTTACGAATCTTCTTCATGTCACATATTTACTGTACGCAGTTAATATATCAGCAGATACTATTACAGAGAAATGTACAGGAGAATTCCATATTATAACCACCACAAAAAAGATTTATTGGGAAGAGGTATTGTTAAATTCAGAAGGTGGTTTTCAAATCAGGGGATTGTCAAGTCACATGCGTCTGAAGCAATTAAATGCAGTTAGACACTGTCTTAGAACTATCAAGTTGAAACAGATATGGCAGAGATATGTTACATGTATTCATGGTTTAGAAATTGCTGTAACTCAGAAATTTAGTGATATGTTAAATAAAAATCTAGAGTTACAGAAACTGAGTTTAGTAATCATGTATAAATAACCAGAATTCGAATTTGTATTTTAAGTTTGCAAATATTGCTTCGCTTGATGTATAGCGGTCATTCTACTACTATAAATGCATATTTTCACCATATCACAAAGTTTAAGGGAATATTTAATGGAAGGAATACGATCACTATACAGCATACATCCACCTACAGAGTAATTTACGTTCGTTAGCACCAACACTTCAACAGTAAAAGATAAGTGCATTTAAATCATTTATGTATATCTACCTTATCTCTCCTTGTATGACCGTTGACTACAGAAGTACTTCGAAATAAGTCTAATTAGTAATCACCTTAAACTATTTTAATAATCAGGTACTAAGAATTCGAAATCAAGAGTGTCTTGTAACATATAATTCAATAAGGCTTTATGGAAAATCGGTAATGGAAATAATATTAAATCAACTATCTTTTACCTTAAATTATTAATTTAATAACCTTAAATTGTTTTAATGATCATGTATTACAAATTTGAAATCGGGAGTGTCTTGAAAAATATGTATAGTTCCAGAAGTCTTTCTGGAAACTTGGTAAAATATTTTTGTAGAAAGAATTTCACCATAATATATTACTAGATGAAGTTAAGATAGGTACATATGTGTTTAATATTTTATAGCAACTCTTTGTCTTTATTGATTACAAAACAAATCTTCAATATTAAAATAAATACTGTATACATGGTTTATTTCATCGCTATTTGCCAAATAAAAAATCAAATCTTAAAAGATGCCGTAGCTTATTTTTTATATGATATGAATAGTATATATATATATATATATATATATATATATATATATATATATATATATATATATATATATATATAGTGTATATTTACAAATGAATATTCTATTAATTTCCATTAAAAATTATTATTCCATTAGAAAAATTTAATATTCTATCAAGTAAATGCTACCCCTTCTGTAATTTCAACCAAAATACACTATTTTGAAATATAATACAACATTATTTGTTAAGTAGAATTCTGAAAAGTGTAATTCAATATGTGTTTTTATATAATTCCTGAGATTCTATAAAACCGATCTAAAAATAAACAGTTTTAAGACCTTGAAACGGACTTTTCTGCACGTAGAACATCTCTCTCTTGAAATTGAGTGGCCGAGAAAAACTAAACGAGCACATAAATGCAGAATATGTGTTTTATGCGACAGTTTTCCTTTTTTCAATTTTTCTCAAATAGTCCACCATCGTGCTTTCTCATGACTCATTGACAGGATAGGGTGTATCCTTTCCACCTCAAAGTCAATAGATGTCGTCTGGTAGACGTCCCTAATCAGACTCTAGACAGACTTAATTGAGTAATCGTGCTAACAAAATCGATTTCTCAAATAGTCCACCATTGTAATTTCTCATGACCCAGGAACATGGTAGAGTGTGTGTAACCACCTCAAGATCAATGGGTGTCATCTGGGAGACGTCCCCGATCAGAATCAGTCAAAACCTGATCGATCCGACACAATTTAGTTGAGTTATCGTATTCACAAAAAAGAATTCTCAAATAGTCCACCATCATGCTTTCTTATGACCCATGGACAGGGTGGTGTGTGTCCTATCCACCTCAAAATCAATATGTGTCGTCAGGGAGACGTTCCCGATCAGAATAAGTCAATACTCGATCGATCTGATACGATTTAGTTGAGTTACCGTGCTAACAAGAAAAATTCTCAAATAGTCCACCATCGTGATTTCTCATGACCCATGGATAGGGTGGGGTGTATTCTATCTACCTCAAAATCAATAGATATTGTTTGGAAGACGTCACGGATGAGAATCAGTCAAAGCCCGATCGATCCGACACGATTTAGTTGAGTTATCGTGCTAACAAGAATAAAAGCCGATGACAACGACGACGACGACACATACACAAAATGCTTTAAAAAACTTTTTTTTTGGTTTTTATGTCGAAAAACGGAAAATAAACCCTAGAAAAACAATTTTGTACACGATTACATTACTTTTCCGCGTATAATGGAGTGCGGAAACGTAATAAGAATCTCATGGTATGATAAACATAATCGTTTCAAAATTTTATGTCAGCCATATTCAAAGCTTTCACATATATCATCTTATTATTATACTTTCATTATTTTATAAAATATGTAATGCATGCTTAAGCAGTTTTATGTATTTGAGAAATAAAAATCAGATGCTTAAAAACAACCGCAACTCTTTCTTCTCTAAATAGTAAGAGTTTTTTCTAAAGAGTAAGAACTATTAAAAATAATACTTCAAGTTCATAAATATAATGTATAATTAATGTCACAGAAGTAAAGCCCAACTACAACTTACAAGAATGTGTAAGTATATCGTAAATACCGAAATAGTAATCTAATAATGTAGACTAAAATTAAAAAACATTAAGGACATATGTAAACCATTAATGGTCATAGAACCTTATGAGACAATATTTAAGTATAAAATATTTTTTAGATGTTCGCCTATTCACCGTATGCTCTACTTTTATATCCCGAGGCACATACAGATTCGAGAAAACAATTTACCAGAGCACACTTTATCTAAAACGGGCATCAGAATGCAGAAGACATCCAGGAGAAAAAAATTTGTAAGTCGTTATTTTAGGGCCTGAGACCATACGAATTCAGTTCCGTTATGTGAACAAACGCAGGGTCGTTCTTAGAAAAAAACGATCATCTCTAAAACTTTTCTTGGGCGATATTTTGACATTTTAAGTATTTTACTTCATGTGCCACATATTATTTCATGATTTTTAAATAGATTAACACTTGTTGACTGAACAAATGTATCACTTATTTTAATAATGATTTATAAATAAAAAGTAATATTCCGAAGTATAGTCTTAAATCAATTAATTCCGTAAAATCAATTAATTATGTCATTTTCATTATAAATAAACTCAAGCGTCATTCTACTTTGCGTAAATTTTGGAGAATTTGGATATGCTCAGAAAACTTAATATTATAAAGATAAATGTGTTCTGTGTGGTCCTAGAATAGGTGATTAGCTGTAAATATCATGCACCGCAAATTATGTACTAGAAATGTGTATGTACTATTCATTTCATCGCTATTTGAAAAATAAAAAACTCTCTTATTTTGCCGACAAACGAAACAGTCTACCTGAGCCTAGCCATAAAAACAAGCCACGGCATGTTTTGAGATTTTTTATTTGGCAAATAGCGATGAAATAAACTATACCTTAAACGAATTTTTCTTCAGGCCGTCACACTTCCACTTGGCCAAGTAACATATATTTGGATTTTTACTACAATATCCAGCAATCCCAGTAAGGAATTCCAGCAATAAAGCGTAGCGATATCCAGTTGAATGTGGTATTTTAATTTAAAATTAAATCCAATCCTTCAGTCCATTATCTGATTGTCAAATATTGGACCACGTATTCCCCTTTAGGTTTTTTTTACAAATCTGTTGAGTGACTTCTTGCCATTTAGTCAGAACCAAGTATTCGGCTTTAGACCCATACATTAGACCAGCCTAATTACTGTATTATACAGAAATACCATATGATTTCTCAATGTTGCTTTAGATGTAGTTATTTTATTAAGGCCATCGATATATGCGTTTAATAGAACATATTATCCGTTTCTCTATTTCAAATTCAGTATCATTGCTGGCTCTAATTGATGGTTTAATTCAGATGATCAGGTCAGTTATTCTTTTTTTAATCATATCTTTATTTAAGGTATTACTTTCGTAAATATTCTACACCGACTTTGACAGAAAATAACTCAGAAAAGGAAGCATGTGAATCCAAATCTGTTAATGCAATTTATTGAATACTAGTTAGATATCTTCTTGGTCACAAATTCACTATATTCAAGTATTAAAAATCATATAACTTAAACCCTATAGGCATAAATGACTCAGAATTATTGTTTCTAAGTTATATCCCATTCTCTTTCAGAGACTATTAATGTTAAGCTCTTTTCAGTTTCAGAACGTTAGTTAAAACTCTTGTAGTAACCATAAATATTTAGTAACAGTGCAGTATAAATGTATACTAAAGTATTTACAATATGATTATCTGGGTTAGCTGGTGATGACTCTGTGACTAACCTGAAACACATTTTCAAGTTAGGCATAAAGTTTAGATAAAAGAGTATAATTTCATGAAGTTGTAGAAACTAGAGAAACTTAATATTTTTAGAAAGAAAACATACTTTCAGATTTTATGAAATTTTTGCATTAAGATATACATGTAGCACTACAATATGCCTAACCATTTTATTCAACCAAATGTCATAATTAAATATATTCTATCAATTTCAATTGAGGAATATTCATTTTCACTCTACTGTTTCATTTAAAACTTTAATGGTATTGAATATGTAGAAATACATTTAGCATAGGATCATTCATCATTTCTATTTATTTCTTCCACGTAGCACCACATTCTTCCTCTATTTTAAAAACTGTTAAATAGCTAGTTGCCCAAATGACTTTAAGATACATATATCATCCATATATTATGGTTAAGCGATTTATGCACTATACATTTGGATATCCATAGTTGCGGCATTGTGAAGTAACCTCTGGCAAAATCCTAATCAAAATATTATTCCAACTTACTTATAATAATACATAACTATTATATGCCTAAGTATGGCTATAATGGGTTCTGTTACTTTTAATTAATACAGATTACTGTGGAAATATTTAACTTCTACATGTTCTCTACACATTCTTTTACACAGCATGAAAAGAAGTCGCACTCGCTTTGGTCTCTAGATTTGATGCAGATGATGCATCTTTTTATTTTTCATTATTCATATTCATATTTTTAAATATAATTATAATAATGTTGATTGGCATTTTCTACTGATTTCTTTCAAATCTAAATTCTATATTTATTTAATATAATTTCCAGTCTATGTATTTGGCATACAGTCAAAACTATTTCTTCATTACTTCAGGAAACACGGACGTCTCTCTGCGAACGGTATCATAAGTTTCGGTCAAGCGAAACACTCTGAATGTTGCAAGTTAGTTTTCTGGAATGATGTAGGGAATTCCTTGTACTTGTACTTCAATCAACTTCAAAGACTGTCCCTCCCGCCTTGTGCATATTCACCTTAAAGATACGGCCGGCATTTTAATGCCAAAGCTAGTGTTGAGTCGGGTTACGACCTCGACTCAAGTCCTTTGGAAATGTTGGCAGTTTCAGACAGAGACGGTTTCAGAGTAGCTGACTTTAATATGATATTGAGATAGCAGAAATATCTCCCAGTCTAATAGGATATCATTATAGTCAATAAAAAACACTTTCATTTGACATATATACTATGACTCTAATTTCTATCGTATACAAAATAAAATATGTTTGCATAAATACGTAATTCACTCATGAAATCGTACTAGTTAAATTTATAATTTGCGTATATTTCAACCCCAAAAGCTTCTTAACAATTAGTTCAATCAGTATAAAATCATTCCCCAAAATATGTATATTACAAAATGGTTCACAAAAACCATTTTGTAATATGCATATTGAACACTGAAGATCTAGATGGTAATTACTACATAGAGACAAGAAAATACCAAGAAGAAGTGAACATAAGAGAACAAAAGGAAGAGATCCAAGATGCTATAAAAATTCTTAGATGGTATAGCTATAGGATATGATTAGATAACAGCAGAAATGTTCATCAGGATATTAGAAAAATATTGCGAAGTATTAACAGCTGTATATAATAAGGCTTGGAAGAAAGAAAAGATACCCAAGAGTTGAACAACCAGAGCGACAGTACCCATCTTTAAAGGAGGTATTGGAAATTGCAGCAATTTTCGTGGATTACAATGTATGTAACCATCAAAATACATGAAGAGATACTTTAAAAAAGGCTAACGAAAATAGTACAAGATCAAGTAAAGCAATCACAAAGTGGATTCAGGAAAGAAAGAATCATCCATGAAAATATATTTACAATAAAGTCAATTACAGAGAAAACACAAAAAGACTATATTGAAGTGGACCAAGTTTCCATCGACATTGAAAAAGCATTCAATAGAGTACCAAGAAAGGTAATCGAAAAGAAAGTCTGATAAACTAAAGAGTCCTAAAAAATGAAAATCGATGTATACGAGGAGATTCAATTGGATCAATTTCATCCGAAACATTCTGGACATACTGTATATATACAACGAATCCCATCCATATCGTATGTTATAGTTACACATTTTTTTATAAAAACGCATACCTGCATATACGATATCATTCATAGCTTAATCAGTTTAGTTACATTACTTTTATTAAATACCTGTTTACATGATTTATAACATTCAGATGAGAGTTCGAGAGTAACCCAAAGTCATCAAACATAAACAATATACCCTAAACAGGTGAATTAGGTTTAAGAGTCATAAAATGATGTCATGAACTTTGCTCACTCATTACTTCACCTATAATAGATATAATATTGATCTGTATATAAATACAGAAGACTCATCATTAGTCATATTAATAGGACAACTACGTTCAATTCGATTCAAACTCGATTCTCATTGTAGGAAAAACGTACAATCTGAAGTAAGAAGAGCTATAATGAGCTTCTATATGAACAACAAAAACTATATGAGAACAAACAACATGGAATTTTTAGAGTTTAAAATAAATAAATGACTACAACAAAGGGATGTCCTAAGACCAGTTTTTTCCAACAATCAATTATAAATTAAAGGAATTAAACTCGAATTATAAGCAATGACGCATGAATTTTTGTTAATCTTAATAATAATATGAAATTGTAATCTTAATTTTACAAATACTAATTATGCTATAATAAGTAATAACACCTCTGAAATATTATATTGACGTTACTACTTCGTTATTGTACAGGAATACAAAAACAATGAAGTGAACGTTTCATTTCCAATGCCCTAATTAAAGCGTTTAATTAGACAACCTATTCTGTTCAATATTACTTGATTTTTAGCAGACAGAAGATACTTAAATTTCAGAATACTTCATCTTAGTATAACTTGCTGTTAGTAATTTACTTTTCTCTGTGGAGCGAAAATGTGCACCTGCAATATCCGGTTTAATTAAATATTCCAGTGTCTGTCTACATTGAGCTACTTGGGCTTTAGCGCCTTCGCGAACATTGTCAGTAAATGTCAGCTCCTAATAATGTTATAAATTTGAATTTCCGCTGTGCTTTGAAGGTTCTGGACTCTTTATCTTTTTGTGCAGCTTTCACCAGTCTATAATTTTACAATTTGATTAAGAAATATCTACATTACTTTACTTCCAACAATGCTAGACAAGAAATATTTTTTGATATTCTATAGTACCATAAGAATAATTATTTATCTACAGTATTGTCAAACAACTACAACGGTCATAATATAATCTCAACACAATTATAATTCCACAAATTATCATAACAACTATTACACCGTAACAATAACTGAGTATTCTATATATAATATTACTGTAAGAATATGAATATCTGATTTATAAACATGAATAACTCTACAATTTATAACATTTTCTTTAATTTCTAATCATTGAAGTTTCTATTCATCATTAATATTAAAATTATTTAATATTACATACTGAAATTTCATTTATTCTTTTAAGGTTGAGCATCTCATTTTTTATCAGAATATTAAATAAGGAAAATAGTCAGAATATTATTTTTGTGAAACACTATAGTCTTAAATAAAGAAAAATAAAATACATACGATACTTCGACAGTTTTATCCGAATTTTAAAATACTGTAATAAAATCCATAGTAGATCAAATACCACGTAATAAAATAGTTTATAAATCAATCACAGTAACCCAACAGAAAAACAACATAGTTGAAAATAAGAGAGATAAATGTTACAAAAGGAATATAAACATAGTGATAAGGTAATTAAAACATAATAAATGAAAAATTCATTCATCATCGTGTTCTACATCTGAAAATGATAAACTGGAGTTATTTTTAACCTTTATATACAGTGCTTCCGTTTCAAAATTACTCACCCCTATTATTTATTTTAGAAAGGAATATTACTTCTAAAAAATAATTAAATAGTTAACATAAATATCGAAGGAGTACTTATCCGTTGTAATACGTTATTTAAAAGTCTTAAAAATTCTGATTAAACTTCTTGAATCAGAAATCTTAATCTTGAAATCTGAAATCAACTGATCCGTTCTGGTAATAGAAGAAAAATTAAAATAATTTAAATAAAACACAAAATAAAATAATAGAATAAATGTACTTTTCACGACACAACATGATATTTTCCTTACTTGATTAAGTAGTCAACTTGCCCACCATTGTTCGTTAAAGAGTACAATCTATCTTCAAATTCTTGTCAAACTTTTTGAAATTTGTTTTTAGTAATTGGCTTATATGTGTAGGTAATTATATTTCTTAGAGCTTGAATATTCATGGGCAGAGTTGTATATAACTTTCTTCAAATAACTCTAGAATAAGGAGTAGAGAGCAATTAGATATGGAAACCTCGCTGGCCTTTTCAGAGAGCTTCTTCCATCGATACATTTGTCTGAAAACCTTTGGTCCAGCCATTATCGAACATATAATGCGTAGCTTGGTGGTGCACCATCCTTGAAGGTATAAATTTTGTTCATGGAACAGTGGCTATTTTTCTTGATCGACTTGGTTTTCTAAGAACTCTGTTTTGAGAGAGTCGATTTCATTTTCAAATAAATGTAAGCGCCATTCACCAGTTAAATTTTCTTCCATAAAAATAAGCCTTATTACTTGATTTCTCAGAATTCTAACCCAGACATGTTTTAATTTTTATAAGGGAACTGAGTATTTGCTCTCAAAATACATGGATTTTTATTTTCAAAGTATCTACAATTATTTTTAATTACAAAGATATTGAAAGAAATGTTGCCTTACTCAAACAAATACTCTATCAAATTTGGATTACTTTCAATTCTTGCGATCGACATTTCACAAAATTTCATCCTTTTATCATAATTATCCAAGACTACAGAATCCAATTTCTAACAAGAACTGCTTGTAGATAATATAAACTCTCGAGAATTTTTTAAATGATCGGAAAAATAATAATAAAAAAACTAAACAGAACTAAAGAAAATGTGAAATAATAGATACTAGTCAAATATGATTATTTTCCATTTTTACATACGCAGCCTATTGATAGTAAGTAAACATGAAAGTCCTGGGAAGGGGTAGGAACCTTCGATGCAGCAACAAAAATAGGACACCAGTTTCCCATGAACACCGTGAAGGTTTCTTGATGCGTGTTCCACCAACAAAGTTGAACCAGAGTTATAAAGGCCTTTAAAAGGAGGTATGACAAGATAGAGAATGCCGTTAAAAATGTTTAAATGAAGTAGCTGCCAATAAAGGGATGAACCTTAAATTGTAACGCATACTTGTTTTAAACTTTTCCTTCAATATTTAAATTTATCCATTATTTGACTAGAGACCATTTTCTTTCATTCCATAACCAAATAATAGTACTAGGTGGTTTTGAAATGAGCCACTGTATATTAATTACACATTAGAAATATTTTTGATTAAACATTGTTCTCTTTCAAACCACTACTTAGTAACCTTCTCAGTATAACATACACAATTTTACTTTTCCGCGCTCAACTATACTAGAGATGTAATCGTGTAAAGAAAAATAAAAAAAAAAATTGTTTTCATTTATTTTTCGTTTTTCGGTCTAAAAACAAGAAAAATGATTTTTAAAAAATTTTGCTTGTGTGTGTGCCATTGTCGTCATTGCTGTCGGCATTAAAATTTCTTGTTAGCGCGATAACTCAACTAAATCATGTCGGATCGATCGGGTTTTGACTAATTCCAATCGAGGACGTGTCCCAGACGACACCTATTGATGTTGAGGTGGATAGGACACACCCCACCCTGTCCATGGGTCATAAAAAAGAAGGATGGTGGACTATTTGAGAATTTTTCTTTGTTAATACGATAACTCAATTAAATCGTGTTGGATCGATCGGGTTTTGACTGACTCTGGTCGGGAATATCTTCTAAACGACACCTATTGATTTTGAGGTGGACAGAACACATCCCACCCTGTCCATGGGCCATGATAAAGCACGACGGTGGACTATTTGAGAAATGTTTTTTTGTTAACACGATAACTCAACAACGTCACGTCGGATCGATCGGGTTTTGACTGATTCTGATGGAGAACGTCTCCCAGATGACATCTATTGATTTTGAGGTGGAGAGGTGGATATAATACACTCTACCATGTTCAGGGATCATGAGAAAGCACAATGGTGGACTATTTGAGAAATTTTTTGTTAGCATGATCACTCAATTAAATCGTGTCGGGTGGATCGGGTTTCGAATGATTCTGATTAAGGACGTCTACCAGACGACATATATTGAGTTTGAGGTTGATATAATACACTCTACCATGTTCAGGGGTCATGAGAGAGCACAATGGTGGACTATTTGAGAAATTTTTTGTTAGCACGATCACTCAATTAAATCGTGTCGGGTCGATCGCGTTTTGACTGATTCTGATTAAGGACGTCTACCAGACGACATCTATTGAGTTTGAGGTGGATAGGATACAACTCACCCTGTTCATGGGTCATGAGAAAGCACGATGGTGGACTATTTGAAAAAAGTAAAACTGTCGGATAAAGCACATATTCTGCATTTATGTGTTGGTTTATTTTTTCTCGGCCACTCAATTTCGAGATAGAGATATTCTACGTGCGGAAAAATCCGTTTTAAGATTTTAAAACTGTTTATTTCCAGATCGTTTTATTACACAATTCCAAATATTTTTTCAATATCTCAATAAGCTTACTAAAAAACGTGTAATATTTCCATATTTGTGGATAACTGGTGTCCTGCTTTTTTAATAGGAAAACATATAGCAATATTATATCTTAGCCTATTTACTTACTGTCAATATTTGGGCATACGCCGCATAGCTTATATGAACACATAACACAACTATCACATTCGTCTGTATTTCAACTTAATCGGTATTATTTATTGTTGCACAATCGAGTTCTTTTTATTTAAAATATCTGTTGCGTGGGTGTGTTCTATTTACTGGTAGCTAAGCCTGACATATCGGTATTGCAAAGAATTTTTTACATAGGTATCTGTTACTGTGGCATCCCTTCATTTTCATCCCCCGTATCTTTTAAGCCCTAATATATTAACGCATGTATTAACCAATAGTATTTTCGAAGTTTTTCTAAAATAATCGCCAATATAACTCTCATGGTGCTCTAATTTTAGCAATTCAAATATTTAGCAATTTTTGACCAGCTGCCATTTGTATTTTCTAAAGAATTCGACGTAGTGGAGTTCTTCACGTAGTTTATTTATTTATTACTGCAAAAGACCATTGTATGTTAGTTTTGGTAGATACTTGCAATTTATACGAGATATTGTTGATAATCTTCTGTATATAGTATTATACAATCCGTCCCTTCTGCATTTTCTATTTCATTATAATCATTGTGTAATTCATTACCGAAAGTAATAGAATAAAATTCAAATTAAATATTTTTGTTTATTTGTAAATAACACTAAATAATGTCTTGGAAACATAATGGCACAGCCGTCTAATTTTATATCAAATAACAAAATTCAAATATCAGATTTGATACGTTAGACTTGTGGTGCAATATAAACGGCACTTTTCACATTGCGGTTGTTTAGTTAGACTTATTAACTTATTTTAATTAAGATGTACTTTAATACAATCATATAGACGGCAGTAGAGATACCCCGAACGTTAAGGGATCTAAACATTACCGTCGACAGGTATATGTCCTTTACTGTTATTGATACTTAATATACTATTATGTATGTAATAATATACCAGTTACCTGCTTATATTTTTTTAAGTAATGTTAAATTCCAGCAGAATACCTCCAACAGTATTCAAATTATCCATAATAAGAAAAACTGTAAAACGTTAAAGATTATATACTACGCTGTCCAGTAGCTATATGTAATTGTCTAGAGTAAATTCATATATGTCAGATAAACACCATCTTGTCATAAAATGTAGAATTATTTATCAATATTAACTCCAAAGTTTTCCTGCCTGCTTATTTACATAATAGAAAGACGTAACATATTTCGACGATTTAACATCAAGTTATATATCTGATTAAGCCTCAATACTCATAGCAAGTCTATAAATAATAATAGCAAGTTAAAATATCTAATTACTGGTCTTGCGTTGCTTTCAGTAATTAACTAGTATGGCCTTGTTACAATATACATATCTACGTACGTCTACCTCATTCGCGTATTTAACAAGGTTTATATTTACAGGATAAATATTAGTGGTAGGTATCCATTTCACGTTGAAAAGTTAGCAGGCATTCCGTAAATTGATTTTCTGATTATGTGTGTTTCCTAAATCTAAGGAAAAGTAATTCTAGTTCGTTACCGAAGGGCAGAAAATACTTTTAATGTATTTACTTTAATTTTTATAACACCTAAGGATCATATACGGGACAATTTTTACATTTTACTCTAGAATATGTAGTGAAGAAACAGATTTGTTTATAATCCACATTATATTACTCTGTTTGGCGATAGCAAGGATAAAGGGTGTTTATGCCTTGACCGGGAATCGAACACGGCTCCCCCAATTTCCGGTTGGTTGCTCTGACGGCTGAGCTATGGAGGCATACTCATTATCCTTGCTAATGCGCCAATTAACGCGTCGCTACAGTACTCCCCCCCTAGAGACATGGTTTGTCTCGATACAATTAACGGAATGTGACCGCGTTCGCCATTCTTACGAACCGTTGTTCGGTAACCCCAGGACTATAGGGCGATGGATAGGACGGGAATCGAATCCGCGAATTTGAGATGTAAGGGAGGTTCGATCTACTGGAACGAATCACATCACGTCGGGGTCGCTACTTTGGCGATAGCAAGGATAAAGAGTGCTTATGCCTTGACCGGGAATCGAACCCGGCTCTCCCAATTTCCGATTGGTTCTCTGACCGCTGAGCTATCGAGACACACTCATTATCCTTGCTAATGCGCCAGTTTAATGCGTCACTACAATACTCCCTCCCTAGAGACATGGTTTGTCTCGATACAATTTAACGGAATGTGACCGCGTTCGCCATTCTTACAAAACCGTTGTTCGGTAACCCCCGGACTGTAGGGCGATGAATAGGACGGGAATTGAATCCGCGAATTTGAAATGTAAAGGAGGTTGGATGTACTGGAACGAATCACATTACGTCGGGGTCACCACTTTGGCGATAGCAAGGATAAAGAGTGCTTATGCCTTGATCGGGAATCGAACCCGGCTCTCCCAATTTCCGGTTGGTTGCTCTGACCGCTGAGCTATCGAGGCACACTCATTATCCTTGCTAATACGCCAATTAACGCGTCGCTACACTCTGTAATATTTTATGTTTTACATACAAAATTTGTTTACTTTATGGATGATTCTTATTTACATGTTGTACATATGTTATGAGCCGTACTGACAGTGATATACTACTGTATGTTTACTATATATGTCAACCACAATCGATATTTTTAAGGCATTTTACAGAATGGTTTTTAAAAAAAGTTGACCCTGAATAATGGTTCTTAGTTTTTAAAGGAAAAAATGAAATTTAAATACTTTCAAATATCAAGTCAATTTGTGTTTTG
Source organism: Rosalia funebris (assembly GCA_037954035.1). NCBI lineage: Eukaryota > Metazoa > Arthropoda > Insecta > Coleoptera > Cerambycidae > Rosalia > Rosalia funebris. The sequence goes on along the minus strand of JAZFAV010000005.1, from coordinate 830,942 downwards.
TTTTTTCTTTGAGGTACATTAGTACGAGGTATGGCAAATTCAGATACATGATTTTATCTTGCCAATCGAGATGGCCACTCTTCCACGAATTATTATAAGGAACACCCGAGATCTAGACTAAATTAATTTTTGAGTTATAAACAATTGAAAATACGGTTTCGCAAAACAAGCAAATTTCCGTTAACTTCGACGAGTTATTGCAACTCATCCTCATTAAACACCTTTTCAAAAATCTAGAAAGAATACCTTACATGGAATGATTGTTTTAATTGTAATTCACCAGTGCATTTCCTTGTACTATTTTATAAATTCTTGCGTAGTAGGAGCATAAAACAAATTCTTGTTTATTGTCAAAATTTCATGAATTCTCGACGTCACAGTCACTCCTAAAAAATACTAAACAAAAATATGCTGGAATAAGTTATAATAACATGTCAAAAATAACGAAAATTGGCATGTTTTGGGGAATCTATTCACTTTATTTTCCAAAATGTCTATATCCTTTTATAGACACCGGAAAAGCTGTAATTGTAATTGCATATAACTCCAAAGTTAGTAAATATAAACCCCAAGTGTTGGATATATATGTATTTACAACAAAATTAAAGTGCCATCATGTTGAGCTATCGAGCAGTGGCCTAGGCTGACTTGGATAACATATCATTAGTCAAGCAACGACCAGCCTGTTTAATACTGGAATAGGCCACCGCCAGCTAGCTCACCTATCTCTTCTAGCGTTGTATAGAAAATATACCATTCCTCGGACAGAGATGCAATACTATAGAATTCTGGTCTATTACATGTTAGGCAAATAAAATGTTCCATCCCACTAGAAGACTAGGGGCAACGCAAAGTTGCAAGGTTTTGAGAAGCTCGTATCCTGCAGTCGATGATAGACCCTAATAGCGAAAATAGTCTACCGTTAAATAAGGGTATGACAAATGAGGTATTACTCGACCATTGCTCCCTAAATTTATTTGTGGAATGATGACCACCTTGACCAAGAAGGTGAAATTGTGCATCTGAGTTTGCCACACCTATGTATCTCCCGTACTTTCATTTGCTGCCAATATTTACCATGAGTATCGTGGAACTTTTCTTAATAAATACAGATTATAGAATACCGTTTGAGATATAGAATATAGAGATTGAGAGTATAGAATACCTTACCCCGCACAGAATTTGTGTACCCGATTCTGCAACGAACGATTCTGATGAATATCGGATACATTCTCATTGTATCCAATTTTTATGTAATTGTTCTAATTATTGCAACTAACTGAATTTCGTAAGTCTTGGCAATTGATAAATTCATAATCTCCATATACTACAAAATCCATGGAAGACATAATATGGATTATGTATTAAGATTCGCATTACTGATGCCTACTTAAAAGGCATGTCACCTTTATGTTTAAATAAGGCACATTTAAATAATCTATAAAATGGTTCTTAATAGTATTTAATAAATAAATAGCTTTGTAATATTTGTGTTCTCCCAATTACACGTTAGACTATGGCTTTTATTGAAATGGGAAATTATATCTTTAAATCGAATAATTTCACTTTGTTGGAATTTGTTGAATCATGATGGAATAGATGCTATATATATTTTAAATATATCTCTGAATATGACCTCTCTGTTATATATTAATTTTTGTTGACAGCTAGATGTGTTTTACAGTAATGTATTCATTGTGTTCGGTGTGTTTATAACTACATTTAAAGTTGTCTCTAACATAGGGAATCGTTTCATATATCACAATTTGTGCAAATCGATTAATCTGTACAATAAAATAAAAAAGATACAGACATGTTGGTATAAAATAGAATTAAATTTTTCAATATTTTTCGTATGTATTGTATTTTATTTTGATATTTGCAGAGGTATGGTAACCTTATAGGATAAAAGATATTCTGAAACATGTAGCACAATTTATCTCGAAACAACTATTAAAAACCTTTATTTTGAACTAATTTTTTTAACTAAGTATTAGTTGATAATGTATTTAAAGCGTCAGAAATAAAATCTGTTACAATAAATGACTTTCAACTGTTTACTGTCCACTGTTTAGATTCCTCTAAAAGACTGTCATTTATTTTATTAGTTACCAGTACTTAATAAATGCGATCCAATCGACAGGTCTTGAACATCATTCATGCTCACCAGTAGAAGACGACATCGAAATTATATCACGAGTATACTGATTACATTCAAATTTAATACAAATTCATATTGTTCTTTTTCTTAGCTATCCAATTGATGATTCTCTAATCGCTCAGTCAACTACAGCAATAGATCACTATCTGGTACATATGTTACTTTATTTAACATGTTATAATATTTAAAATAATCTAATTTTCTCACCACATTTCCTTCACATTGTCAAAATTTGCCTTTACATGAGACTCGACATATTTCTGACAAGACACTTTTTATTCTAAAACAACACCCTAAAATTAATGAAATATTTCATGTAGTTGTTAATTAATCTGATACTCTACCACATATATCAGTATTTAGTTTATTTCTTCCATAAGTTATTTCGTTCCGTAATATTAGTAACCGGCACAAAATCAATTCCTCCATTTTTCACTTCCGTGTAAGCTGAAAAGGGATACAGGATTGGGAGCTTGGAGAACAAACAAAGCATAAGAACTTCGTATTTGTCTTAGGGAAAAGCACAAAAGAGTAAACAGATTTATATGATGGAAGTTAACCCTTCGTTTTTTATTTACTAACCTGTAATAGTGTATACAAAATATAATAAGTTCAATAAAAAGATTATTAATTAAAATGAGAATGAAAGAAACCTAAACGGAATCAGTAACTCAAATGGTGCAAGTTCTATTGTCATTATAAAGTGATAATAGTAATGATTGTAATAACTTTTAGGTATTTCTATACTAAAGTATTCTTACATTTCCATCTCTCATCACTACATTGAGAGAAGAAATTAGTGATAAGAAAAGAGCGCTTATTTAACCTTCATTTATTTAACATACATTGTGAATATTATATTGAACTTTATTCTTAAATGATGACTAATTTAGGCAGCAATATATGTAATTTTTTTTTTATCAGAAACATATTTGTCCATTGTAAAATTATTGGTTACCATTATTAGACAATTATTATTACTGTTATATAGTGCTACCAATTAATTCCGTGAACAGATATCTCTTATGAAGCACAATATATAGTTTTACTTTTAAGAAATCAGTTTAATGTGAATTTACTAGTCTAGAATTTAATGTTTTACTAGTTAAGTAATTTACTAGCAGATAGTTTACTAGTGAATTTAATGTTTTCCTAGTCGCCTGTCTCCCTCTCCTGTTTATTAAAATGATTACTGAGTTTTATATGTAAGAGATAATTGTATCTATCTACCTATTGCGCTGAGTATCTATTAGATAATGGAGATACGGTATGATGAGCGGCGCGGCGTGTATGACTTCATATTGCACTGACATGAGACACATGGTTAGACACGACAATGCAAGAGCTATAAATTCACTTAAATTAATAGATTGAGATTCTATATCGTATAGATTACCTAACTTATATGTTTTTAAAATTCACTCTAAAGTGTATATTTGAGGTAATGTGTATTTTAGTTGCTTTTATACCATGTAAATATTACCCAGTTACATATATATTTCATATATCATTTTGATTATAAACAAAAAGGAATTTAAAGTAATGCATTACATGCAGTTATTAGATATGTATATAAGTTAGTAGGAATATAATTCAGAAAAAGAAAATATGATTCATACTTACCTTGCTTTCTAATCTCTAATCACTACAAAGAGCTATATACTTTATTATAACTGTTATATATTTTTCAGATGTGTGAGAAGGAAACAATAATAAAAATACGTTTAATTTAACTTTAATACATCAAAATTCCCATACATTGAAAATAGCATTGGCACCTTCGCCATTTTTGAGCATTGCTCAATTAAGGCTTGTATTTGCAGCGGTATTTTTATTATTTATTAGTCACGTCAACTGTCTCCTCAAATTAATTTTTCGATTTTTGCAAGGCCAAATGTTATGCCCATAACCCACGACTCTTTATAACTATGGCGCCGTGCTGGATCGCCGTTGACCGTTTTTACTATTCTAATAATTCTAGGACTATAATTCTTTATGGCTCCTTAATAATGCAACGTAATTTACATGGAAAATTTTCTGATAAACAGAGCCCTTATAAATAAAAGCATAATAAAATATGTCAACTTTTAACGGTTTTACGGTTATATGTATATACAATGTGACTCATTTCACTTCAAGACGCCTTTCAAATTTTTCATCATAGAGCATGACAAAATATACTTTGGAACAATAAAAGTCCTATTATAATTTTTATTCCATACGCCTTCATGGTAAAAATGGTTAACGATGTTTTTATTTCAATTTGTAAGAAATAATTGAAATATTATATTTATTGGGAGATAATGAAAGAAAAGTTAGTGATTTGTGTCACATTTTCAATATCAGGCACCTAAATCGATATATAATAGATTGGTTCTAACATAGCTGTAAGGATATTTAAGATTATCAATGAATACAATGCAAAGAATGTTAATATTGAATGAAATCAAGTGTTCGTTAAGAGGAAGCGAGAAAGAACAAAATTACAACAATATAAGCTTCATTATTATGAAACTAATTCAATAAGTAGTCTGAGGGTTGCGAGTATGAATTTAAATTTACCTAAAGAGTCTATGAGATAAAGCACAAAATTAGATCATTTAAACCGGAATGTCTATATACTTTAGAACAGAATGATTACGAGAGAAGACTATATTTTTCTAGGGGGATGTAGATAATACTTTAACGATCGAAATTTTCTTAAAATATTATTAAAGCTACTTTTACTACAAGCGAATACAAATAGTTCCATCGTAAAATATCCGGGACTGATTTTCCAAAAATTCGGATAGGATAATAAATTGTAAAAGGCAATATTCGTTTAAATTAATGATTCAATTGTGGAATCTTAAGTAACCAAATTAGGGACCCCTTTTTACTAAACAAAATTTAAATCTACATAATTCTTTATATATTTTGACTAAGGAATTTTCATAATTTTCTGAGTAATGAATTTTAATTTGTTTATAAAAAATAAACTTATTTTTTATATTTTCCTTAATAATCAATATTATTTTGCCAAATTTAGTGCATATTTGTTTTAAATATTTCTGCAGTCAATTATCAAAAAATCGTTAACCATTTTTTTTACAATTTATGCATTGAAGAAAATATATAATCGGCCTTGTATATTAATTATATATTAAAATATGCGTTCGAGTTTACGCAAAATTAGATCTCATCGATACTCTTACTGTTAAAAGAAGTTTGTGAAAATAGATTCACAAATAAAAATTTTAGAAAGGTGTTTTCATTTGAAATGGGCCACATTGAATATAAAAGCAATAATATAAGCGGAGACTTTTTCAATGTAATGCTTCTTCAATTTAAACGTATCCTGATATTGCTGTAAACAAAGTTCATCCACATGCTTATTATTATTTATATAAACAAATAATGGCGAAGAAATTGTAGCAAACATTATATAATAAAACACTTATGAATGAGGCTAAGCTTAAAGTATTCAGTAGTTGAAGCCAACTTAATATCCAATTCACAATATTCGATTCTATGAGTATTTTATACAGGATCATGGGTGCTTGATATTTACAACTATAATGACTTACTCTCTATTTGACATAGGTTTGTAATAGGACTGTAAAAGTTTAATGATGAAATACCAATATAATCATATAAATACAGAAGAACCTCCTATTTATACTTACCTCCTATTTATACTTACCTCCTATTTATATACAAAAAAGTCAAACTAATCATATATATACACAGAAAAAAACTGAAAAGCGACCAGAGTGTTTATGAACACACTTTCTATTACTTTTTATGTATTGAACTTTTTAAAAATTATTTTACTTATTTCACTTTATAATTCTTACTTTTGTTTGTCGAGAAATGAGTAACCTTTTACTCAACATGTATTACCGAGTAGTTATTCGATTATCACCAGCGTTTCTTCTGTAGATTTCTCTATTTAAAACGTTACTATCGCTGAGAAGGCAGAAAGGTTCCATGAAGTGTTTTCTCTCTGAAGTTTTACGACTCGTAATGAACGTGATGAATATTAAGAACTAATTCGTAATAAGCCACGAAAGGATTTAGTTACATGATAATGATAATGACTTTAGGTATACCCTTTCTCAGATATAATATCCTATATGTGAATGACCTGAGTTATAACTTCATACAGGATGATATTAATTGTCCTAAGTTTAAGAGAACAATATAGTAGGATTTTATATAACATAAATATTCCCTACATGCAACTGTCTATGATTGTCTATGTTAAATAATGTATTTAATAAACATTATCTGACTTATCCATCACAATCTAATTAGTTTACTTGTCAAATAGAATGTTTACTAGTTTATGATAGCTTCAGTGGTAAGTGACTCGCGCTGAATTATTAAAAGTTGTTAGTCATGGACGAAGGCCAGACCATATGGCGTGTTAAGAACTGCAAACATAGTTAACACGACGAGAATATTCAGTGTTTAGTCACTACATCATCATAGAGCTCAAACGCTTTTTAACCAGTCATCGGCATTGATTTTGATCAACATATTACAATAAATGCTCAGTTAAAATGTACCATGCCTTTGTGAAATATCTGCAGCTAAAATTATTCGTCAATATTCTGGAGAATTAAATTTATTTTCAGTCACTTGCCACGTACCATGTTACAGGGTACAAGGACACAGGAACCAGCCCACCTTTTCCGTCATTGAGCATGTGATATAGGATAAATGGAAATGTGAGTGTTTGGTGGTTTCAGCCAGCCACTGTTGTTTTAAGCGGTAAAACGGGCCGTTAGCTTGAACTCAGCCTTAGTATCGGTAGATGTGCCTAAAGCTTGCCTCTCATTTATTGCGTACAATAGGTGTGCGCTGTTTAGAGATAAATCAATTACGAAGCAAGCCACGGTAGTCAATGCGACGTTGTAAGGGTCAATTAGAATTTGCAATTCATGGGACCAAAACGAGTTCGCTATAAATTTAGAGCTCGAAACTTAGTTGGATCAATTAATTTGGTCCGCTCTAGGTCGGTGCAATGTGCTGACAAAGTCAATAAATTCCTCACTTAATAGTTCATTTACTGTTCATTATTTTTCGACTACTGTTTCTACGTCCGGCGCAGAATTCTGCGGGCACGCCACTTTCCTGTTTTATTTTCCCTTGAAAGCATTGACATGCAAATTGCTTTCAAAATAGAATTTTTATTGGGTTTATTTCGTACATAAATGAAGTGAGCTAATGATTATGGCTTTTCGCCGTTATACAAAGTTGAAAACTTTGTGTGGTATAAGAAAGCGGTCTAAAACTTTAGGTGGGTGCATCTCGCTGATGTTAGTTTGTATACCTAATTACCCCAACACAAACAATAATACAATAGATCCATTTTCATTGTTTTGTTTATAGATTAATTTTTTTTTCTTTAATATACTGCTGAACAAATTTAATGCATCAACAAAAATTTTCATGATTTGTTATAATATTTCGAAGTTTTGAATCCTTAAACATTTTACATAGTATTCCTGGGATATCCACTGTAACTACTGATAAACAGTTACAAACTTTAGACAGATATATAGTGACATTTTGTAATTATTTATTAATAATATGTACATTTAAAACTGTTTAAAATAATTTTTAAATGACAATAATTTCAATAACGCTAGTATTTTTTTTAAATTTAATGTCATTAAGTGAATAAAGCACTTTGTCCAATACACTTAGAGTAGAAGAAATAAGTTGTTCGCGCAACTTAAGAGAATATAAAGCAGTAAAAGCGGCAACTCTTGTTAACGAGGGACGTAGCCAGCGATATGTGGCGAGGGAATTTGTTAGGAGTTAAATAATAAACAATCAGTCGATTATTTAAACATCCCATTTTTTGGTGGATCAATAATGTTGGATCGTAAAATTGTTTCAATGGTCACACAGATTTGGTTTCTATATGAGAAAGATCCATGAATGCAATGAATTTAATTAAACTAACAATGTTTCTTTTAAAGTTTTTCATTAATACCGTTTTCATTGCATTTGACAATATTGATTCAATCTGTTATTTATTCTTTTTGTTTTACCCGGTAATATCATTTTAATTTACTGAGCATTAGTTGAAATTATTTAATTATTATACCACGTAGGTAATTTTCAAAAAATAAAACCCGCCACACGTAGGACTCGACATCTGTCCCGGATCGGAACCGAACGACATACAGCTGTTTCGAACTTATTAGTTCTCATCAGTACCGTACACGGTACGCCGATCCAGGACAAATGCTGAATGAACTCTATGGGGTATACATCTTTATCGATATGATCTCTGTCAGTAACATATAAGTCGGAAATCGAGAAAGGAACCACCAATCCGCCAAGCGGTTATCAAAGTAGTTCCCGAATAATAAAGCTATTACATAATCGCTCTAGGAAATAACTACCCTCAAATAATAAGGGCAGTGGTTAAAGAGAATATAACATAGTTGCTTTATTACCGTACGATTTTCATCGGAAACGTACAGAATTCGTTATCTAATAAAAAAAATCCATTACAGAATATAATACAAATATCGGAAGTTACGTACCCTATATAGACGTATTTCGAAATAAGGCAATATGAGAGGTAAAATTATTTTTTCTGTGTAATGCGAATAAATGGAAAATATGTTCTCAAGCTCCCTAGGGCAAAGAGAAAATAATAATTAATATCTCCGCATTCATATAAACAACATAATTAACTTGTCGTAATGACGTATACATAAATGTGGGTAACATGTACTATTGGATATAGGATGGAAAATGTCTATATTTAATCTAAAGGAACTGTCCTCCAAATTAAATTTTAAGTATATAGAGAGAATAATGTAAGTTCAATAAATTGGAAACCCTATGTTTAATAAAACACCCTATAGAATGGGTTTATTCATAATTATCAGGCGTTTTAATCAGCGAATTTTTTCTTTGTAAGAATTGGCATTTTGTCTTTTTATTTTTTTCATAAGAATATCCTTCTCTGTACGGTTGATAAAAATGCGTGTCAAAAACCATATATATATATATATATATATATATATATATATATATATATATATATATATATATATATATATATATATATATATATATATATATATATATATATATATATATATATATATATATATATATATATATATATATATATATATATATATATATATATATATATATATATATATATATATATTCGTCATATTATGCTTTACCACGTTGAGAAGGAATGGAAGGCAGCACAGTCATTCGCGATCTTAACGAACTTTTTGGCTAAGGAACAATCAGCGAAAATCGATGTCAAAAACGGTTTTCCCGCTTCAAATCAGGTGATCAGTTTAGAGGACAAGCTAGAAAGAGGTCGACCATCGGATGTCGACAATTAGGCACTTCTGGAAGCCGTAGAAGATGACGAAAGTATGACAACTCGAATGTTAGCCGAGAACTTCAATGTCGCCCAATACACCATCGTTCGTTACCTCAAAAAGCTCGAATAGGTATGGAAATTGGTTGGATGAATCCCTTACGATCTAATCGACATCAACAGGGCAGATCGCGTTCGAATTTTCACCGAATTACTGCAACGAAATGAGCAAATTCCGTTCTTAAAGAATATCGCCACTGGAGACGAATCATGGCTGTTTTTCAAAAACATCAAAAGAAAGGTTTTCGTTTCGCCAGGTGAAATACCGAAAGGAATATCAAAACATATGCACTGTAAGAAGACAATGTGGTATGCATGGTGGGACAGAAGTGAAGTTATCCATTGGAAGACCATTTCAAATGGAATTTGTTATTGGTGGAATGAAGGTGAGAAGCGTCAACGCAGTGACGGATTCCGGACAAAATCGGCAAACGGCAATTCAACATCAACAGCAACGTCTATGTGACTCAACTCGACCGCCTTCATGCTGCAATCGATACGGAGATACGCGCAAAAAGAATAAAATCGTCTTCCGCCACGATAATGCACGTCCTCGTGTTGAGCGTCGTGTCGTCGAATCCATTGCCAATAAGGGATGGGATCTACTCCCATATGGGCCATATTCACCGACCAAAACTCCCACAGCTACCACGTCAATCATTCGTTGAAAAACTGGCAGGCAAACAAAGTTTACAACGGTTTGGATGAGTTGGTTGACGACGTTAAAGCGTATCTCTAAGAACTGCGACTTCTTTTCCCGTGGAATCGACGGGTTATCGCGCAAATAGGAAGCTGTTATTGAAGTTGGGGGTTAATATGCTCCAGAACAATCGTTTAAACATGTTTCTGTTGAATTTTTATGTTTATTCTTCATAATAAATATTGTTTAAAAAACGCCTGATAATTATGAATCAACCCAATATTTTCATACTTCTGAATAATTTTTGACAAGCTGATTTCATGTAATTAATTATAATTACAGGCACAGACTTGTAAAATTCTTGTTGGACTTGAAGGTTATTTTATAGTTCAATGTATTAAAATAAATATTATCTACCTACTTGTTGAGCATAATCTAAAATGTAGACAAAACTCGAACCTAACTTGCTTTAAAATTTACACTGTCGTCTTGCACTATTTTCTATTTTCACTTCATCCCATCTTTATTCATCTCATTCTTATTCATAGAAATGAAAGTCGTACATGCATTTTCACACTTAAATGTATTTCGCGCTAGATTACAAGATGCCCTGTTTTAGTCGATTTATGAAAAGATATATTATATAAGTAAAAAATGGTGTTACACAATTTGTACTTAATCCTTAATTGGTGTACCAGGGTCAAATTGACCCGCGCAAAATTTTAATTGGTAACTGCATTGCGCATTTACGCTGTAGCGCGCCAGCGGTCTCGGTACCTTCAAGTTAGTTGAGACTGCGCTCTGATCGCTTGTTTGCTGCCATGGCTTATATCAGTAGGAAGTATCGTAGGGTCAAATTGACCCTGGTTCACTAAATGCATAATTCTGTAAGTACATTGGGGATTAATTATTCAGGATAAAACTAAAATTATGGCTAAAAGTACACGTTTTGGCGACTCTAAATTTGAAACTACTCTATTGAAATGGTTGGCCAAAGATGGTGATGGAAATAGCTATTCACTGATGCAGAGAATGAGAATGTCATTGAAAGTGAACACAATTCTGAATGAACTTAGATGAATCAAATAAGGAACATCCCGGTTCAAGTCGTTTTGTGTAAAAAAAACTTCGTTTATATGTTTGTTGTGCAAAAAACCAATTTAATTTGTAATAACTGCAGCGAGTACATTTGCAAAGAATGTGAATAATTAAGAATGCATTATCCACATTAAGTTTTACCTTACGTTAGAGTTGCACGTTTTTTCTAGAAATAAATTTCGTTCATATGTTTATATTTTCTTAAAATTACGTATTTATTGTTATTATTATTAAGATTTTCAGGAGGTCAATAAATAAATAATTTGTTATTGTAAAACTGTGTTTATTTTTATTTTAAAATATACTACTTAACCATCTAATTGCGCTATTTATTTAAAAGTTATCACATTTTGTCAAAATTCGCATTTTAAATGACAATATCATTTTGACCCTGGTTCACTAGGTATGTTACTAAAAACAAGCTCACCAACTAAGGGTTAAAAGAGTATAAAATGATTTCATAAGTCTCTCAAATATGATGAAAAAACATTTTGTTCTACTCTATTCTCCTACAATTCTTCTCGACTTATTTTAAATTCTTTATGCAATAAAGCTTTCCTACAAGAAATGAGAAAATAGAAAAATGTTTCTGCGTTACTTTTGAAGCGTACTGCATATATTACACACAATTAATTTACTTTCTATTCATAGAATTGAAAATCCTACCTACATTTGCACACTTATCTATGTTTTTTGCTAGATTAAAACAAAACGAAGTTTTTATTATAATCCTATATAAGAGCAAGCTAATTATTTTGATTTAATCTTACTCGTATTTATTTTTATTCGGAGGTCTCAGACTTCAGCTGCTTCTCTGGAATGTTTTCAAATAGTTTCTGAAACCCGAGTTTGTCGCTCACATAGGATAAGCCGAAGTTAGAAATATCCACCGTGTTCAAATTTTACTTGAAATCTAGTTTAGATTATCCGCAATGCAATATAATAGAGGGCAGATTAGAGATGGAGGCACGCTATGAGAATGGCATTGCCTGCATCGCTTATTCAGTCTTTTTTGTGTTCTTTAGCAATTTTTCGTAATGGTTGTTTTGTGTTAATGACTGTAAAATAGGGTATCTAGCTGTTGTAGAGTAAATAAGAAAATGCTCGATTTAGTAAATGTTCGGAGAAATTAAATTTTGTATTGATCTATATATATATATATATATATATATATATATATATATATATATATATATATATATATATATACATATACATATCTAAATATCTATACATATACCTCAAAGAATTTACTTCATACCTCTGAGTTTATCATAACATGCATCTATTGTTTGGAATTCAATATATAATATTTATTGTACTGGATTTAGAAAAAAATCATCGTCGACATAAGATGTTTTTAAAGCGAAGCAATATGAAATATTTAATATCTAGGAAAGTAATTGTTTAATAATGAATTATTAATATCAAACTAATGGAAAATGCATTGAAGTAGTATATTTAGGTAACTCTGAACATGTTTATACTGAATTTAAGTACCTTAAGTAGAATATATCACAAATTCGCAAACAATTCTTCTGAAAGTCTATATACAATCAAACCTTATAACCTCTCATCTTTCGTAAATAATAAATCTAAATAATCTTGTTCTAGCTATTAAAATTTGGACACACGTAAATTGACTTTCTTCCCCTAAGACCTCAGGCTCCAGATGGGAAGGTTACACATAAAGAGCATCCCTGCTCATAGAGAGGTGCTAATTTCCCCCCATTGAGACTTTAACCCAACTTACAATAACACCCTCAATACTGGTCTCAGTCTACCGTCTTAGACTACGGTTCGAATACCATCATAGTAGCTACCTTTATAGGAGAATACAGTAGGGCGTTCATCCGTGTAATGGCCGGGCAGCAGCGTGCTGCACTTTTATAGCTATGCTCCGGGTAACTGGCCTAATCGCCCATCGTATTCAATCATATTCTATGATACAAACTGCCGAGATTTAATTTAGAAGATCCAGAAAGTAATTTAAATGTGTTCGCAGAATTTTTATTTAAATTAATAACTGCAAAAAATCTCGAAATTCGGTAATTGTTATTCTATGTTTTTTCATAACTATGGCTTTTAACTTACTTTAATAACTATGGATAAGTTTTCAGAGTGACAATAATGACCATATTTTCGTTTTCGTTTGAAATGTAATTTCGGAAAAGAGTAAAATTATAATTTTACGACGGTCTGCACTATAATTTAAATTTTGATTAATCTAAAATCAAGTGTAAAATGTTTGATAGGGGATGACGGGTTCATATTATCTAGACTAGCTTCCTTTTAAAAACTATAAAACACACATAAATTAGACAATCTCCCAATCTCAAACCTATCTTCGCAGGAAATGCACAGGACATAGAAGCTGACAACATTAATTACCACTGACATTGCAAGTGTCGGCGCTTGGATTAAAGTCAAAGACATAATAGTCAATTCCATTTGCAATAAAGTATTTACTTTAAAACTTAATTTGAAGTATCTGTAAATGTTGAATATCTATAAACCTAATATAATATTTTTCAAATAGACGGTCAAAAAACATGATTTGGCAATCCCTAATAGACCTCAGTTTATGTAAAATATTGATCACACTGTATACAAAAACAAGGTTTGCATTTAAAATTTGCAGAATATGCATCTTTCGTTTGAAATTCAATATATAATATTTATTGTACTGGGTTTAGAAAAAGATCATCGTCAACATGATATGCTTTCAATGCGAGGCAATATTAAAAATTTAATAGCTAAGAGAGTAATTAGTAATTAATTAAAACGTTTATTTCGATACTCCGCAACAGAGCCAGGATGATACTTAGAAACAGTCAGCACATATATTCTACATAATGCACCAAATTATTTAATGGTAGTTAGCTATTAGAAAAAAGTTAGTATATTAGTAGATAACCAATAATATACATATAATGAAATATCAGTATATTATTAAACATAATTTTTTTCCAATATTGTGACAAAAAAATTCTTTAATCAAAAGTATCTTCAATATCTGAACGTAGTTAAGTATTTATAAATACAGATAAATATCAACAACTCATTTTTTCTCCTTGGCAATACCAAGCATCACAAAACCCTTACTGTGTTCCTGAGTTTTTCCGGAGTTCTTTGACATTAAATGAACAACCAATATCCTTGTTTTGCAGATATTAGCGCCCATTTTATGGTCATTTTATGCCTAAAAAATAAAAGCAATAAATTATTTAATTAACGATAATTTTGGGTAAAAACAGGGAGATATATAGTTTATTTCATCGCTATTTGCCAAATAAAAAATCTCAAAACATACCGTGGCTTGTTTCTATGGCTAGGCTCTGGTAGACTGTTCCATTTATCGGCAAGATAAGAGAATTTTTTATTTGGCAAATAGCGATGAAATGAATAGTACATTCCATCATCCATATATAAATTCCATCAGATATATGTCAACACCAAATTTGTTAGCTTCATAAAACTGGCGATAAAAATTTATACTACATAATTAAATCCTTGCTCGTCTTCGAGATGTTTTGAATAAAACATTTTATAAGCTTAAAATATCGGTAAAATGTATTTAAAAGAAACATTCTCATAAAAGGTTGTTTATTTTTAGAGACACTATAAACGAAATAAAGAACATGGGCTCCAATTGAAAAACTCATCTGTGTTGACGTTTTTGGATTTCATAATTGAATATCTTTCAAATAATAACCTGCCAAGTATTTCCTAAAACATTTCATATCAATCAATTTCAGACATTTTCAAAAATATATGCAAATAACGCACTATTTACTAACTAAGTAACTATTATCTTTTAATAATAATTAATTTATTATTTAAAAATCAATAGTTAGTAATACTTAAAGTATATTTAGGTACATTTATAAATTATTATTTGAGTAACTAAAAATTATACTATACTCTTATGAGAAACTCAAGAAATAAATATTCCAGCCAGAATACCTTTTTTCAATAACACAAATATCTAAAAATATCAAAATATGTTTATCTCTCAAAAAAAAAATATTTCCTGTATATACAAACTGCATATTGCTCTTAAACTTTTCTTTTTTATTCCTTTATTCTGAGAAATGCAAATGCAGACAAAATGAACGCCACCTCTATTTTAATATCTAACAACGTTTTTAAAATACAAACTTTTCTAACATTAAATTTTCCCTATGTCGTCTCAGCGTCAAATTAATTTTCAATCAAAATTAGACCAATAATATGGTTGCCGATAGTATTTGTCTAAATTGTAGCCTTTTAAGAACATTGTATTTGACTCTCAAGCCAATGAAGACTCTCCTTTGACCAGTACCTATAGTTCTGTCATTTGTTTCCCAGTCAATGTGAAAGTTTATGCATCTGAAAAATAATTATCATACAATACCTCACCTTAGTCTATCTTTTCCATTATTTTTTATCGAGACTCTTCAAAACAGTTTTATGACATTATTGTCAAGGGTAATTTAATATGACTTTGATGTTGGAATATCTTGAATACTTATGAAATATTTAGCAACACCTTACCATCAACACAGAAAAGTTTGCATTTCAGATCTGTTGCATTTGAATGCATAATAGTGTAATTTCAACTGATTATAAGTTCTCTAAATTTGGCGGAACCATTATCTAGTGTTTCAACCTAATTTAACATATAACTTTAAAATTTTAATATACACATATACATATTTTCCTTTGTGATATACTGTTTGGTCTAACAGTTGGTTTAGAAAAACGATTGTTCTGCATTTCTGTTAAAACATAGCTGCATTATTGCGTCACTATATATAAAATATTACAAGGAAAGTTAACCGAAAATCAACATTGGGAATAATTCTACTTATTTTACGTCCGTTACACAAAGGAATTCTACTATAACATTTTCAAATGATGTTCAGTTTTAAACACATACGCCATATGCAGAATGCAAAAGATATTTCACGTTAGAGATATGATGCTTCTTGTCGGAACCTCAAAGAAAGTTTTTCTTTCGTTCAAAATCCTTCACTAAGATGATTAAGGGTATTTTTGCCTCTCACAGATGTCTTTCTCCTAGTTATTTCGCAGACATAAAGAAAATATTCTTACGGAGCATCTAGTTAGACGTACAAGGTGATTTAATATTATGTCTGTTCTCTGTATGGTGTACAAGATATTATTATTTTAAAATTATTTGTGCAAACTAAGAGGATATACGTACTTATGCATTACTTATTGGAATGTATACAAGCTATACCAGTGATTCTAAATGGTGGACTTTTGTTATTTACTGTATATTGATAAAAATAATGCAAATAATAATTATTGATTATAATTTAAACACTTGATTTATTGGAATTAATAAACGGTGCGTCAAGATTATTAAAGTTAACATTATCTTTTTATAACAGGGAAATTATTTTTCTTATATGCTAAGTTGGTGTAGTCTTAGCAAAGCCACTTTCTTAGTAGTTTTCTTTCATTTAAATATTTTTTGTACGTTATATAAAATGGGTTTATTAACCCTATGATTTGCCAGTGCTATTAAAGACTTCAACGTAGATCTTAATAATTAGTACTGGATGACTAATTGGTTTTATAATCATCATTTGCATTGAATAATCATAATCAATCATGTGAAATTAAAAATATGGTAATGAAATTTTTACTGTCAGATTTTAGTTTATTTAAAAAAATAAATACTATAGAATAAATTATACATACGAGGATATAAGTCAATTAATTAAAATCCTAATTCTTAGTTATCATAGAAAATTATAAATTATTAACATTATTGCAATGAAATCAATTCGAGAAATAATATCAAAAATACATCCTTTAAAAAACTTTCAACTTTCGTAGAAATATGTAATTGAGTAGTTATATGCACTATCTGAAAAACAATGTACAAAATGTGTAAAATTTTACAAAAAAGGCAGCTATGGTTATATATAAAAAACATTATAATGACGGGATGCAAATTTTCATCTATTCCAAATTAACAGAGATAGCAAAATAGAGTAGCAGAGAATATAGATGATGGATTATTCTATTTGATAGATACATAAACACATTTAAATTTCTTCCTAAGTTCTAATCAGTATACAGTCCACATAATTCATCACCAAAAAAAGAGACACATAGAATACATTAAGACTTTATGTTAGTCCGTTTAGTTACGTTTATATCGGAGAACAAAGTTTACTAATTTTTCATCTTATTTCTACTCAGGAAATCGACAATAACACTTCCATTTGTGGAACATCCTGTCTATTTTATTAAACTGCTATTAGATAACATCCTCAGAACATTCATCTCATTGTTTGAATGTTTTCACCCCGTTCAGTTGGTCTGTACGACTTTTCACTTTTTCACAGCATTTCAACGGAACAATTGTATTGCCTTGTGAGTTTCATTTATCATCAACCAACCATTACAATGTCCTTCAACAAACCATCAAAGTCAAAACGTCCGATACGCACTTTTCTCTTCTTGTGGCCTACTGAGTGATTAAGTGCGGTCTATAATGTTTTTTAGAGCACAGATGCATGTCGGGCTTTTATTGTCTAACAGCTTTATGGAAATAAAATATATATAAGGAGATATTTTCACCATTCAACTATTTACGGATCGAATGGATTATGATAAATAGCATATCAAGTAAAGGGTAATACAATTATTGTTAAGAAATACGTTTTAATAAATCAATAAATTTAAATCCATGAAAACGGACATCAGTGAAACAACTTAACTAATAAAACTGCCCACCGTGAGCGATGCATCACATGATTGATGTTAGACTTGAGGCATTTCAATCGATGTAGGTACATGCAATTAAGTTTATCCTTGCCATAATGTTCAATCACCTATTTGTTAATTTGTTGCGGCAGTGTAATTGTATATATTTCTACTTTACCTCTTTGACTTTTGTATAGCGTAAATGTGACGAAAGGTTTCAGTAACATGCAACTGTCTGCGCATAATATAAAAGGGTTGTATAGAAATATTATGATGTGGTACTGAAATATTATATTATATAAAATATAATCCATTCTATCGTGAGTCATTATTAATGAAGAACACAATGATTATTTAATATTTAGAGGATTTTTGCGATCCACATGTAGGTAACACTAGTTGGAGCCTTTTTCTTTCTTATATTTGTCTATTATTATGAGTTCAGAATAAGCTTCAATAATCTCAGATGAGAACTATGCTTCCTAGAAGGAAGTCCACTTAGTCATTACTTGTTGGAATTGCCTGAGTCTAAGGTATAATGTGCGTTGTATATATTAAGTTTATTTGTAGCTGAAACGGCCACTATAAACTAATTGATGCTCTTGCAATACTCATTCCACACACGAAGTCACCAGTGCATATATTGTATACATATGTATTGTACACATATGTATCGTATACATATGTATTATTACACAATATTGGAATATCAATATAGATAAAATTACGATATTCCTCTAAAAGACGAATCAAATCAATGGAATATGTGGAATATGTTGGAATAAAGAAACACAATTGATATGTAATGCTTTTCAGCATTCTTCAAGACTTTTTAAGTAGTTTGTTTAGTATATCTATTTTTAGGTATATAATTGTATAGATAAAAAATTATATGAGTATATGTACGAGTATATACTCATGAGTACATAAATCTCAATATAGATTGAGATATCCACAAGAATCAGTAAGGAACCCTTGAGAGTAGGCACATCAAAATCCCACCAGCCAATTACTTACCAATCCACAAATATATTCGATTTTGCTATCCCACTTCTTGAAAATGGTTCCAAGATCGGAGCTGAAACGTTAAATTACTGAATGTAGTTTAATTAAAATAAAAGCCTGTACTACTAGTTTATTAAAATAAAAATTAAAAAATGGAAAATGTTTATCTCGATTAATTTATTTCTGTATCCAAATATCAGCTTTCTTATGCTTGTCTTTCATTATTGTTTCGATATTTATTTGTTTGATTGATTCATGTCACTTCATAACATTTTATACATTAAAATGAGTAATGGTGCTATTTCTAGGAATAGATTGGAATCTCCAATGCTGCAAAAAGAACAGGATACCAATTTTCTATAAGCACCCCAAGATTATTGATTAAATCTCTTCTGAAGATAACAACTTAGTTGATGAAACGCCTGTCGAACGATGTATTAATCTGTTGAGGTTTGTGGAAAGCTGGTTTCTTATTTTCATAATGCTGCGTGCTATTTGAAGCATATCTAGTTTCTTTAAAGCACAAGTAATACAAAATAAGAAAACTTAAATTATCTGACAAACTCGATAAATTACTTATATTATTATTTCAATTGACGCCGGCTTTAAATATCAATTCAATTATCAGCCATTTCAATTATTTTCTTTTGCTGATATTAACATATATAAAAATTCAACTATGACAATTTGTGACCAAGTTCTGATAATACATATTTAAATATTTTTTTAAATATTTTACGTTTCGTTCTAAAGTTTAAGGTAGCGCGGACTTATCTTATTTTCTCCATTTTTCAGTTTCATATTTAACATGTTCAAGATACGTATTTCAAATATTTTTAGTCAAATCCATAATATAAACACATTTTAGCAAGAGTATTTAACGCATAATCACCGTTTTCTTAAACTTCTAAACAATATTCAAAAATACTTCACAGAGATCCTCCATAACAAATGACATCTCCTGGATGTTACCAAGAGTGTGCATCCCTCCGAGGGCATAATACAGGCCCTATCCTCCTAAGAACTACTTTTTTTGATCTATCACACCTATATCCGGAAGCAAGGGCAATATACACCGACGGATCCAGAACAGAACACGTCGTAAGCTGTGCTTTTGTTGTAAGAGATGTAGCACACACGTGATATTTACCTACATCAGCAAGTATTTACGACTGAAATGTATGAAATCTGGCAGGCCGTTCACTATTGTGAATGTTCAGCAAAACACACAGGTTTTTAATTTCCACAGACTTCCTGAGCTCTCGCCAATCCATAAAAAATAAATTTAATATTGAACCTTTGAAACAAATCATACTTACCCTCCTCCAGTAGTTAGAAAGCATGAGTAAAGAAATAATATTCATCTTTACGCAAAATGATGTGAGAATCCTCGGTAACGAAAGAGCAAACACAACAGCACGTCAGTCTGCAGATGAATAAATAATGAAAACATTTGTATGGGATTTTCATTAAGAGATAAAGACGTGATGGTAGAAGCCAGAAGAGTATTTCAAAACAAATGGCAAACCAAATGGGATCCCATTAATACGGCGTAGAAAAGAATACACTCGAGTGTCAATACATGGAAAAATCCGCTGAATCTTACTAGAAGAGAAGAAACTTACTACATTTGTTAAGAGGAGCTAGACCTCCCAGATGTTCTAACGGCAATTTTAGAATGCCAATTGAGCATCTACTTGTAACTTGTCTCATATATGACCAATCTATTAAACTGGAACAGGACATAAATTTTAACAAACAACACTACAGTTAGAAGGAAATTACTAGTCTTTCTCAAACAGAGTGGAATCTTACAAAAAATATAGTTCTTTCATAAGCTATGATACCTGATAAATCATAAATATCTCGTTTCTGATAGCAGTATAGCATACCAGACATAGAGTGTAAGCGACACATGAATGCTACTAATGATTTAAAATGTCGATGCCGCGGTAAAAAAAAATTAAAAACCAATAATTAAGGAACTCACCAATACATACATACACAATGATGTTTCAATTCTCAACAATGGTTAATCATAAAAATGTCTTGGCTACAAGGCTAGTCACAAGAATACTAACCTAGACATGCACAGAGCGTGACACCATAAGTGAACTAATGAGGGACATTAAAGCACTTAATATTTCCGCTTCCGCAGAAAAACAAGAATCTTTTCAGATTCATTGCGGCTCCCTGAAAATATAGTGTCCTGTTTTTACAAGATCGTGTCTGCTATTATAAAACATCGGATGCAACGAAGCAGGCGAATGCAAGACTTGCCGCGAAGTGTAGTTATAAAACAAACCCAGTTGAACATAAAAGCCATTACACGTTACTTCTGAAGTGAAAAAACGTCTCAGAATGGCGCGGACAAACTAAACGAATTTGGCATTTAATCCAGAATATGCACAGTATATGATAGGTTACTCCATATTACTCCATGTATGAAAATTATACTAAAGAAACTGTAAACATTCTTTTATAAGTAGAACAAAAATTACTTCTTGTAATTATGTTTTTGGTGGTAAGTAACTAAAATTAATAATATTTTATAAGATTATAATTGGAAAAGCCGGAAATTTATTAACTGTACTAAATCGTGGATAAGTTAGGAGTGCAGATAGTATATTAATGATTAAGTTGTGTTGTTTTATTAAATTATAAAATCGATCAATCTTCTTACTCATAGCCTAGTTGATTTCAATTTTAGAAACATGATTTCATTTGAAAATGATTTAACATTAAAAGTACTATTCAAATTTCAAGTCAATTCACCATTTCCGTTAAAATCGGAAATGGTGGAATATATTCATATTTACCATTCAGTAGGTTCCATGCCATTATAAAATAAACAGTTTTAAAATCTTAAAACGGACTTTTTCGCACGTAGAACATCTCTATCTCGAAATTGAGTGGCCGAGAAAAAATAAAGTAACACATAAATGCAAAATATGTGTTTTATGCGACAGTTTTACTTTTTTCAAATAGTTCACCCTCGTGCTTTCTCATAACCCATGAACAGGGTGGGGTGTGTCCTATCCATCTCAAAATCGACAGATGTCGTCTGGTAGACGTCCCTAATGAGAATTAGTCGAAGCCCGATCGATCCGACACCACTTAATTGAGTGATCTGGCTAACAAACAAATTTCTCAAATAGTCCACCATTGTGCTTTCTCATGACCCATGAACATGATAGAGTGTGTTATATCCCCTCAAAATCAATACGTGTCGTCTGGGAGATGTTCCCGATCAGAATCAGTCGAGACACGATCAATCCGACACGATTTAGTTGAGTTATCGTATTAACAAAACAAATTTCTCAAATAGTCCACCATCGTGCTTTCTCATGACTCATGGACAGGGTGGGGTGTGTCCTATCTACCTCAAAATTAATAAGTGTCGTCTGGGAGACGTCCTCGATCAGAATTAGTCAAAACCCGATCGATCCGACACGATTTAGTTAACTTATCGTGCTAACAAAAAAAATTCTCAAATAGACCCAAGGGAGGGGGTGGTGTGTGCTATCCACCTCAAAATCAATAGATGTCGTCTGAGAGACGTCGCCGATCAGAAACAGTCAAAACTCGATCGATCCGACACGATTTAGTAGAGTTATCGTGCTAACAAGAATAAATGCCGACGACAACGACGACACACAAACAGGAAAAAAAATTTAAAAACCATTTTTTTGTTTTTAGGTCGAAATACGAAAAATAAAACCAAAAAAAATGTTCTCACTTTTTCTTTACACAATTACATTACTTTTGCGCTTATAGTGGAATTCGGAAAAGTAAAAAGTTCCAAAGAACCTATATTCTAAACCCACTATTAACAGACATACAGAGGTGTTTTCTTTTAAAAAAACACCCGATATTAGGAGATTATCGATATATCTATAATGTAAATATATTTATCAGGATGATATTTAACGAAAATAACTATGTAACTTCTGTGCATATATAAAATTTCTAGAACCTGGGGATTACTCAATGAAGAAACTTAGATATATGGGTTTCAAGATATTTTCTTGTATACCATTCGCAGGGTGAAGCAATCTCATTAACAGAAACCTAAATTTTAATAATTCCCTATGATAGAACGTCACTGTGCTGAGTCAATAAATTGTTAGATTCAGTAGAAGTACGACTAGTGCAGTTAATGTTGATATTCCGTGTACTATCAACTATTACTTTAAACACTTTTATTACTTTAGACTTGAGGCATTTCAATCGATGTAGGTACATGCAATTAAGTTTATCCTTGCCATAATGTTCAATCACCTATTTGTTAATTTGTTGCGGCAGTGTAATTGTATATATTTCTACTTTACCTCTTTGACTTTTGTATAGCGTAAATGTGACGAAAGGTTTCAGTAACATGCAACTGTCTGCGCATAATATAAAAGGGTTGTATAGAAATATTATGATGTGGTACTGAAATATTATATTATATAAAATATAATCCATTCTATCGTGAGTCATTATTAATGAAGAACACAATGATTATTTAATATTTAGAGGATTTTTGCGATCCACATGTAGGTAACACTAGTTGGAGCCTTTTTCTTTCTTATATTTGTCTATTATTATGAGTTCAGAATAAGCTTCAATAATCTCAGATGAGAACTATGCTTCCTAGAAGGAAGTCCACTTAGTCATTACTTGTTGGAATTGCCTGAGTCTAAGGTATAATGTGCGTTGTATATATTAAGTTTATTTGTAGCTGAAACGGCCACTATAAACTAATTGATGCTCTTGCAATACTCATTCCACACACGAAGTCACCAGTGCATATATTGTATACATATGTATTGTACACATATGTATCGTATACATATGTATTATTACACAATATTGGAATATCAATATAGATAAAATTACGATATTCCTCTAAAAGACGAATCAAATCAATGGAATATGTGGAATATGTTGGAATAAAGAAACACAATTGATATGTAATGCTTTTCAGCATTCTTCAAGACTTTTTAAGTAGTTTGTTTAGTATATCTATTTTTAGGTATATAATTGTATAGATAAAAAATTATATGAGTATATGTACGAGTATATACTCATGAGTACATAAATCTCAATATAGATTGAGATATCCACAAGAATCAGTAAGGAACCCTTGAGAGTAGGCACATCAAAATCCCACCAGCCAATTACTTACCAATCCACAAATATATTCGATTTTGCTATCCCACTTCTTGAAAATGGTTCCAAGATCGGAGCTGAAACGTTAAATTACTGAATGTAGTTTAATTAAAATAAAAGCCTGTACTACTAGTTTATTAAAATAAAAATTAAAAAATGGAAAATGTTTATCTCGATTAATTTATTTCTGTATCCAAATATCAGCTTTCTTATGCTTGTCTTTCATTATTGTTTCGATATTTATTTGTTTGATTGATTCATGTCACTTCATAACATTTTATACATTAAAATGAGTAATGGTGCTATTTCTAGGAATAGATTGGAATCTCCAATGCTGCAAAAAGAACAGGATACCAATTTTCTATAAGCACCCCAAGATTATTGATTAAATCTCTTCTGAAGATAACAACTTAGTTGATGAAACGCCTGTCGAACGATGTATTAATCTGTTGAGGTTTGTGGAAAGCTGGTTTCTTATTTTCATAATGCTGCGTGCTATTTGAAGCATATCTAGTTTCTTTAAAGCACAAGTAATACAAAATAAGAAAACTTAAATTATCTGACAAACTCGATAAATTACTTATATTATTATTTCAATTGACGCCGGCTTTAAATATCAATTCAATTATCAGCCATTTCAATTATTTTCTTTTGCTGATATTAACATATATAAAAATTCAACTATGACAATTTGTGACCAAGTTCTGATAATACATATTTAAATATTTTTTTAAATATTTTACGTTTCGTTCTAAAGTTTAAGGTAGCGCGGACTTATCTTATTTTCTCCATTTTTCAGTTTCATATTTAACATGTTCAAGATACGTATTTCAAATATTTTTAGTCAAATCCATAATATAAACACATTTTAGCAAGAGTATTTAACGCATAATCACCGTTTTCTTAAACTTCTAAACAATATTCAAAAATACTTCACAGAGATCCTCCATAACAAATGACATCTCCTGGATGTTACCAAGAGTGTGCATCCCTCCGAGGGCATAATACAGGCCCTATCCTCCTAAGAACTACTTTTTTTGATCTATCACACCTATATCCGGAAGCAAGGGCAATATACACCGACGGATCCAGAACAGAACACGTCGTAAGCTGTGCTTTTGTTGTAAGAGATGTAGCACACACGTGATATTTACCTACATCAGCAAGTATTTACGACTGAAATGTATGAAATCTGGCAGGCCGTTCACTATTGTGAATGTTCAGCAAAACACACAGGTTTTTAATTTCCACAGACTTCCTGAGCTCTCGCCAATCCATAAAAAATAAATTTAATATTGAACCTTTGAAACAAATCATACTTACCCTCCTCCAGTAGTTAGAAAGCATGAGTAAAGAAATAATATTCATCTTTACGCAAAATGATGTGAGAATCCTCGGTAACGAAAGAGCAAACACAACAGCACGTCAGTCTGCAGATGAATAAATAATGAAAACATTTGTATGGGATTTTCATTAAGAGATAAAGACGTGATGGTAGAAGCCAGAAGAGTATTTCAAAACAAATGGCAAACCAAATGGGATCCCATTAATACGGCGTAGAAAAGAATACACTCGAGTGTCAATACATGGAAAAATCCGCTGAATCTTACTAGAAGAGAAGAAACTTACTACATTTGTTAAGAGGAGCTAGACCTCCCAGATGTTCTAACGGCAATTTTAGAATGCCAATTGAGCATCTACTTGTAACTTGTCTCATATATGACCAATCTATTAAACTGGAACAGGACATAAATTTTAACAAACAACACTACAGTTAGAAGGAAATTACTAGTCTTTCTCAAACAGAGTGGAATCTTACAAAAAATATAGTTCTTTCATAAGCTATGATACCTGATAAATCATAAATATCTCGTTTCTGATAGCAGTATAGCATACCAGACATAGAGTGTAAGCGACACATGAATGCTACTAATGATTTAAAATGTCGATGCCGCGGTAAAAAAAAATTAAAAACCAATAATTAAGGAACTCACCAATACATACATACACAATGATGTTTCAATTCTCAACAATGGTTAATCATAAAAATGTCTTGGCTACAAGGCTAGTCACAAGAATACTAACCTAGACATGCACAGAGCGTGACACCATAAGTGAACTAATGAGGGACATTAAAGCACTTAATATTTCCGCTTCCGCAGAAAAACAAGAATCTTTTCAGATTCATTGCGGCTCCCTGAAAATATAGTGTCCTGTTTTTACAAGATCGTGTCTGCTATTATAAAACATCGGATGCAACGAAGCAGGCGAATGCAAGACTTGCCGCGAAGTGTAGTTATAAAACAAACCCAGTTGAACATAAAAGCCATTACACGTTACTTCTGAAGTGAAAAAACGTCTCAGAATGGCGCGGACAAACTAAACGAATTTGGCATTTAATCCAGAATATGCACAGTATATGATAGGTTACTCCATATTACTCCATGTATGAAAATTATACTAAAGAAACTGTAAACATTCTTTTATAAGTAGAACAAAAATTACTTCTTGTAATTATGTTTTTGGTGGTAAGTAACTAAAATTAATAATATTTTATAAGATTATAATTGGAAAAGCCGGAAATTTATTAACTGTACTAAATCGTGGATAAGTTAGGAGTGCAGATAGTATATTAATGATTAAGTTGTGTTGTTTTATTAAATTATAAAATCGATCAATCTTCTTACTCATAGCCTAGTTGATTTCAATTTTAGAAACATGATTTCATTTGAAAATGATTTAACATTAAAAGTACTATTCAAATTTCAAGTCAATTCACCATTTCCGTTAAAATCGGAAATGGTGGAATATATTCATATTTACCATTCAGTAGGTTCCATGCCATTATAAAATAAACAGTTTTAAAATCTTAAAACGGACTTTTTCGCACGTAGAACATCTCTATCTCGAAATTGAGTGGCCGAGAAAAAATAAAGTAACACATAAATGCAAAATATGTGTTTTATGCGACAGTTTTACTTTTTTCAAATAGTTCACCCTCGTGCTTTCTCATAACCCATGAACAGGGTGGGGTGTGTCCTATCCATCTCAAAATCGACAGATGTCGTCTGGTAGACGTCCCTAATGAGAATTAGTCGAAGCCCGATCGATCCGACACCACTTAATTGAGTGATCTGGCTAACAAACAAATTTCTCAAATAGTCCACCATTGTGCTTTCTCATGACCCATGAACATGATAGAGTGTGTTATATCCCCTCAAAATCAATACGTGTCGTCTGGGAGATGTTCCCGATCAGAATCAGTCGAGACACGATCAATCCGACACGATTTAGTTGAGTTATCGTATTAACAAAACAAATTTCTCAAATAGTCCACCATCGTGCTTTCTCATGACTCATGGACAGGGTGGGGTGTGTCCTATCTACCTCAAAATTAATAAGTGTCGTCTGGGAGACGTCCTCGATCAGAATTAGTCAAAACCCGATCGATCCGACACGATTTAGTTAACTTATCGTGCTAACAAAAAAAATTCTCAAATAGACCCAAGGGAGGGGGTGGTGTGTGCTATCCACCTCAAAATCAATAGATGTCGTCTGAGAGACGTCGCCGATCAGAAACAGTCAAAACTCGATCGATCCGACACGATTTAGTAGAGTTATCGTGCTAACAAGAATAAATGCCGACGACAACGACGACACACAAACAGGAAAAAAAATTTAAAAACCATTTTTTTGTTTTTAGGTCGAAATACGAAAAATAAAACCAAAAAAAATGTTCTCACTTTTTCTTTACACAATTACATTACTTTTGCGCTTATAGTGGAATTCGGAAAAGTAAAAAGTTCCAAAGAACCTATATTCTAAACCCACTATTAACAGACATACAGAGGTGTTTTCTTTTAAAAAAACACCCGATATTAGGAGATTATCGATATATCTATAATGTAAATATATTTATCAGGATGATATTTAACGAAAATAACTATGTAACTTCTGTGCATATATAAAATTTCTAGAACCTGGGGATTACTCAATGAAGAAACTTAGATATATGGGTTTCAAGATATTTTCTTGTATACCATTCGCAGGGTGAAGCAATCTCATTAACAGAAACCTAAATTTTAATAATTCCCTATGATAGAACGTCACTGTGCTGAGTCAATAAATTGTTAGATTCAGTAGAAGTACGACTAGTGCAGTTAATGTTGATATTCCGTGTACTATCAACTATTACTTTAAACACTCTCTTTTTCATTAATCGGGGATAATTTTTGACATGTGCAAAGTATAATTTTAAGTGTCTTATTTAGCTGGTATCTATCCAGTTAGAATAGCCACATTAAAATGAAGTACCATACTTCTTATAGAATTTTTTTTAAAGACAGAAACACATATTTTTGCATTTTAAAACATAGACTTGAGACCATTAGCTTCAAATTGCTGGTGTGTTTAAAAGTGGTCAAGGGCTTTTATTTTGAACTGCGCTGAACTGCTTCACTCTGAGATTAATTTAATTAATCTAAACCGTAACATAATAGAACTATCGATTAAAACTAGTAATTAGTAGTAAGATTATCACAACATTCAATAAGCCACCATGACCTACTGAATGTATGTGATGTCTGGTATGTTTCCATTGGCATCGAGAAGACGGAAAAAGGATGTTAATTATAACTTTTCATTTTATTTTCATTGGTCTTCGTCGCTTCTTTCTTTTTTGTATTAAAATATTATCTTGATGTCGGACAAAAAAAAGGTAGAGACTATCAAAATTATATTCGGCTCGAGCCATGGTCCAGACAACGATGATGATCATATCTTCTGATTCGATGAGTGCTACAATGATCTCCCTCTAAGAGAGAAAGATAGAGAGCATCCCTGTATCAAGAAAACATCATATATTCACTCTATGTCGATCAATTAATTTGAACTCTATTTATTGCGAATAAGAATGAAAATTATATTCGTAAAAATATATCGTTGATGTTTATTTAGTTTGATTTCTAAAAGTGCATAAATATATCGAGTTCCCTTTTTATTGAATTAGCCATGTTTACTGTAAATTTAGTGTTGGTCACTGGATATCTGTATTGCATTATATATAAAAAATAGTAGAAAGAATACTCCGAAAATATAATTAGTATTGCCCTATTGCACTATTATAAAAATGTTTGTTTAGAGAGAAGTCTACTACTACTACTAGTTCTGACCAATATTCTTCAATTGTTCCTGTATATTTCTTGAAATCCATAGTAAAGTCTTTTCCAGTTTCTCTTTAGTGCAGCAACTCATACTGTGAAACGTT
This sequence comes from Rosalia funebris, assembly GCA_037954035.1. Taxonomy (NCBI): domain Eukaryota; kingdom Metazoa; phylum Arthropoda; class Insecta; order Coleoptera; family Cerambycidae; genus Rosalia; species Rosalia funebris. The sequence goes on along the minus strand of JAZFAV010000005.1, from coordinate 801,478 downwards.
TCTGACTTGACCACTTTATTCACAACTGTCAGATACGTTTAATAACATGTAGATTATAAGACTGTTACAATTGGGTATCTTTGGTCCTTTGTATATATAACCCTTGCCTACTTGAGCTCCCACTGTTCATATGAAAAAGTAAATAGATAGAATAACTAAAAGCAACTAACTAAAGAGTAGTCCTAAAATAAAAAACCAAAAGTGTAAACAAGAGACTCGTAAATATTACTGTCAGCTACTTTGTATACAATATCTATAGTGTAGTACTGTCCCGTAGTTCTAAATAGCCTCTAATAAACGGTAAATGCCATTGTATTTATAAATACTACAAACATTTAATCGCTTGCTGGTTAAAAATAGTCAGTGAAATGTGTGGAATTAAATAGTAATGTTTATCGCTACACGAAGTAATAAACGTGATGCGCCATATTTTACGAACGTTCTTCCTTAGAGAATTACTGAAAATATCATTACAAATGCATGATTAAGTCAGTCGTTACAAGACGCATCGCTTCTAGAATCGCCTCTAAAGTCCAGCATCATTGTAAATTCACAGTTCGCATTCATGCCGCCATTAATGCAGTTCTGAGTGCATATTTATAATTAATGAAGTACATCTGCGACATAGTTAGTGCTTCTGCTTATTCAACACCCCTCGATCAATATTTCTATGGTACCCCATGGATATACCATTTTATTTTGTAATACATTAGGAGATGGCTCAACCATTGACTGTTTTATGTGATGGAATTTACTTACAGGAATATTAATTTACTTCAAATCAAGATTTGTTAAGTAAATGTACAATTTTAATATTACTAAAATGATTGGGGATAAAATACGATTTCATATAATGTTAATCCTCAAGTGCACACTATGAGTTCAATATACTGAACTCTTATTTAGAACTATGTGTCTTTTGTGGTCTGTAAAATATTAATGAAATTAATTACGGTCCTAAGGTAGTATTTATTACCTGTTATATATTTCGTGATGAAATATATGACAACTTATATGAGACCTCTCTATATTAACGTATCGAGGAATTATATCGCGGAATTTTAACTTATGATTAATAAAATACAATACCCTTACATATTAGACCTGTTATGGCTGAATATAAATTGTTCATTGCAGTATAAATTGGAAAGTTCTATTTCACGTTCGTACTCAGAACAGCAACAAAACAACAAATTTTGAGATGGTGATATTTTCGTTATCAGGATATCTTTACAAAATCGTATAGGAACTATCTGGATAATCTTCATTCTATTCATAATATGCTAAATATATTTTATAAGGGTAGATCCTTTTTAAAAATTTTCTAATTATGGAATTGTCGATATTACTGTTTAAACCCAGTTGTCTGGTTAAAGTGTGAGGATATTTGTTAACTTTAGGCAATACGTTTAATTTAAACTTTTCACTAACCTGATATTTCTCTTGCCGAGGGAAATATTTTGCACCACTAGTTTCTTTAAGAAAATTTTTTGAAGTAATTTACTTACTGTTGATCTTAAAATAGATATTCTATCAGATAATTCAATAAACAATTGATTAACTTGCTATAGTCTTAATCTATCACCATACCCAACCGTCATTAGCCCTCAAATTATATCCTGTTGTATTAAATGAACAAATTTTATTCACACTTTATTGCTTTATTAAATATACTGGATGCTCATTAAATACAGTATTAAATATTAAAAACTCAAGTTAGCAATAATAGTAACAGAATAATTAATCAATTTAGTGATCTGATATTTCTCCAACAGTTTTAATTCAGAATAGTTATCTTTTTTAGTGCATGAATAAAACATATTTTATTAGGTATTAATTTGCAGTAGAAATACAGTTTTCGACCACAAGAAAATAAAATTTATGGATACGAGGTATGGTTAGAGGAACACTCCACGATATCGCTGAGATAAATTTATTCTATAATTGATATCTAATCCTCTACGAATCTTAAATTTAGTCATCCTTGAAATTCTATATTGAATATAGATTTTCAAGAAGCGTTAGTGTCTTCATTGTAGCAATAAACATAGGAGACTAGGTTTCCATGAACAGTGAAATATTAAACGTAAATCGGCGCGTGTTTCGCGTGATTAAACTAGCTGAAGTTAGTTAGGAATTTTATATCGCGATGAACAAGTCTCATAAAAAAAAACTAATGGAAATTATGAAGCTTTATCTCTACATATGACAAATGGTATTTGAAAAATTGTATTTATTCAATATAAATATAAAACTTCAGATTATAATTTTCATATCTACATCGCCACATCAAAACATTCCCCGATCGTATAATAACCAAAGTGAACTAAGCGTAAGGGATTTTCAAATATTTGTAATCCATAGATCTCTGATATTACCGACAAATTTTAAAAACTACTGTAATTGAGTTTCAAAGAAAAATTAAATTATGATGTAAAAAATTAATCGAGGAAGCCGTTACTTTGTGGTAGTTCATAATTCCGTCGAAATTGAGTAAAACAACTACTATGTTTTATATGTTTTATATCACTATATTTACACAAAATTGTGACTGCAGTTTCGACACTTTTTATGTCATTTTCAAAACGATGATTCAACTGAACATAAAATACAAAAATTCAGTTCCTATAATATATACCTATACTATCTAATTACACAGAATGAGGGTTATGACAATAAATGGTGCAATTCCGACCATCAAATTGTGGAATTTCCAGGAATAACAGATAGGATGCATAATATACAAAATTATGAAACCATATGTGTAATAATTTGGTAATATTGTTGATAACAAATATTTTGCTACACACATATAAAACGCAATTATGACGTTACTAAGTGAAGGAAAGGGAAATCCCGCAATCGAACAATATTAAAAATGTACTTTGGAAAGACTAATATCGAATACATTCTTTTATCGGAAACAACAAATGAGCAGAGATCATATTTATAAGAATGAATTCTAAAATTGACGTTTCCAATATCAAAAGTGGAGAACATCGAAGAAAGTTATCGTAAAGTTTTATATCATTATAATATACAAAATAAATAACTAACAACGATGTACTTTAGGTATGAACTAAGTTAACTGATAATAAGTCTCAGATATAGAGTCATCTAAATATAGACATCTTGTTTTCTAAACGTTTATAATTGTAATTTTCTCTCCACTTCTTTAATGTTTAATCATAGTTATATTATAATATTTTTAAAATATCATGTATGTTGTGTTTCTAAATTAAGCAGCATATTTCTCGGAGTATTTTTTTTGTGTGAAGCTTGTTCATCACAATCTCAAATTTCGTACTTAAAATGTATATTTTCTTCTTCGCAATTACTATTTAACAACTTTGAAAATACGAATTGTATGTTGAAAAAGTAGTAAATGTTCAAGTGTTATCAATTTTGTAGATAGGATAGTCCTGGTTGGAACTTAGTAAGTAACGTAGAGGAAGTAATAAAAAACACCAGTTTTCGTTTCGCTAGTCAAGGTTGGCACCATCAGTATATCATCAAAGCTAATTACCTCTTGTTACTATTTATACCTAACTTTCATTAAGTTTAAATAAGTCGTTACAAGTAATTTTGCTGTTCGTGCAAGGTTCACTAATAGCCTATTCCCTGTAACTATTTCTTTTTCCACAGTTATTGAACTGCGGGAAAAAATATTTTCCGATTTATACCACTACTGCTTCTAATATCTCATTTATTTTAATTTTCAGTTTCTGAACTATTAATTCCGTCATCCACCAATCAACGAAAACAGCGGACTGTTCGATATACTTTACGACTTTTGTGTTGCCTTTTTTTATCACATTTAGTTATATTGATACTTTCAAATCCATTTACTTATGAGTTACAATCGTAATTACCCTTAAGGTACTAGAGTTTATTGTGTTTTTGTTCTCAAAAAAATTTGCAAAACAATAGAATTTTCTAATCTTGCATATATGAAGTGAGCCATATGCTCCTTGTATCTAGTTACAGTTGCTCTTTTTGTTTGTCCAATATACTTTTGATTACATTCTTGATAATTGATTTCATAAAATTAATGTTAAGAATTTATGAAATCAGTTTCCAATGTAACAATATTAACTATAAGAATATAAATAAATAATTAATATAATAAAGACAAATAAATAAAGATACTAAAAAATCTGGTATAGAGGACATGTGTACATATTTTTTTTCCTTTTAAAACATTTATAATAGAAATGAAAATACATTTAGGAGGGTTGGTACCTTGAATGAAGCAATAAAGAGCAGAAGAGTAATTTTACATAGACACGGAAAGATTGTACAGTACTCGAAGTGCCAATTTCGCCAACCAAATTGAGATAATCAGATAACTAAAACTAAGTTTTATTCATTTATCATGTATCAATAAAAGTGTTTTCAATATTACCATCATCTAATGGGTGTTTTTTACAAATTCCTTGTACCATTATTTATTATGGTTCTCTTCATCTCCATTCGATAAAATGCAATTTCGAATGTATTTCTCTGGTATCCACGATATGATAACCTTTTTACCAAACATCTATGCTTACATGCTAATATTACTTTTGGCGTTACAAAATGGGCCTTACTTTACTGCCACTTAAATTAATCAATTGGTAAAAATGTTATCCGAGGGAAATTAGGACGTCGTAAAGGCTTTAATAAACGAACAGATGTTTAATACCTTTTTTTATTGAATAAAATGACAGCACGAGAACAAATGCAGAAGACTTTATGAAGGTATTTAAAAGCAGAAACGATTCTCACAGAGGGAACGTTATTAGATGAAAGGTGTTAAAAGAATCTGCAGACACCTTTTGAAATGGAGCAAATGAAAAATCGTATTAGAAATATTTTTAGTGTGCATTAGTATCTAGGAATGTAATAAAATGGTATAAATCATAGAAGCTATTTGGAGAAGGAACATTCGAGTCACATAAATCAAGGAACATTTTACTGTACAATATGTGAGCCCTAATATTTATATACTTATGTATTTTGAGGTCATAGTTATTCTATTCCACTTATTATTCCATAATAGATCTGCTTTTCAATTAAGATCGTTAATATTTGACTTTCTTTGACGTCGAATTTTCGTTATTCTTAAATATCATACTATGATAACATAGACAAATAACAGGCAATAAAATTTAAATCTGCATAGATAGTAGACATGCAATGTCCTGCAAAATTATAAAATATCAATAACAGGATGAATATGGGAATATCACCACGCACTGGCATGCATTGTCCACCCAATAGTATTTCTGTATACTGAATTAAGGGTCATGCAGGATCGGGATGCATTAACCAAGCCGATATATTAGCTAGGAGGGCTGTTAGTGTAAACAGTCTTGTACTTGCTCTGTTCCTTTTAGTACACTATCGATCTCAGCCAGAAAGTAAGCCATTAAAAACACTGTGCAAGAGGAATTTAACAACTGGTATAATAAAATGGAAACTTGTTAATTCTTTATGGAATTATATTATTATTTTTCAGATACCTTGGCCAAAGTACAGCATTAAGTTTCCTAATATCTAGGAAGCACCTACGCATTGTGATAGAAGTTCCAGCTAGGAACTATCAAATGAAGCAACATCCTCATGATATGGAATTGAACAACATATTCCGCTCTACAGGAAATCAACGGGAGAATGAAATTGTGTAGCTTATACTATATAATGGTTCTGTTCTTTCGATCACTAAATTCATTTTTGGGGAACGTTAGGTAAAAGTGGCCGACATATGGAAACTTCCTCTAAGTGATATCCTTACCTTATTTACCTATTTTCCACCTCTATCCTATCCCAAGTATCCTATCTATTTTGAACATCTTCCTGACTAACGGCCTAATTGTGAGGATGTTTCTTTTCACTGAATCTAATGAGGTATATATGCCGTAAATCCTTATGTAGATTAACCTCATAGTATATCTATACTCAGATCAGTAGCGAAGTTTTGTGAGTCTGTGACGCCCATTATATTATATATTATGTTGACCTTAGTGTCAAGAAGATGGATCACATAATAGGCAAATTTATTTTTAACTTTTTATCCGGTTCTGTACATTTTATTACTCACTGTCACTAATGTTGGTGGATCATTTAAATACAACATCCAATAGAGATTTGTTCCAATAGAATATTATTTCCTACGTACAGGTGGATTCTTTAGTGTTATTTCTAGCTTCGGTTTAAAATAACCGCACAACAAAATAGTTCAACGGAGATAGATCCGGAGATCGACTTATTCACTCAATCACACACAATTCATATAATATGTGATAACACGATATCATGTTAGTAAAATATTGAATGTTTGGGTACTTGAAGAGATTCATTATTAGGATCTATTATTATAAATGGGGACTATATACTATGGTGTCCAATTTGGTAACGCAATAAAATAGAACAACATACTTTAGTAAGTAAGATTTATATTCTGTGGTCGTGACATAAAAAAATACAAAATCTTAGAACAAGAGTAGAAAAGAGTCTCGTCAAATTCTGAGCAATATATTAGTTTAAATATGAAACCTTTCAGATAGTAGCTACTGAGGTGTAATTGATTTAATACTAAGTATCTACATAGTATATACACTGAAATCAATAACCGTCAGTCAATTGTTTCAAATTTTAATGAACATACTTAATAAGTACTTGTTAATTGCACATTTGCAAATGTGACTGATGATACAACCAAATAAAACACTACAATGTTTATAGTGACTATTATCAATATAAAAAACGTGTTTTTAACAATGACACATACAATAATATAAATTACCTTTCTGTATAAATCATTTGGAAACACCACATGGGCTTGAAAACAAAATTTAACGGAAGTTCTTTTAGATTTTTCCATAACAGGTTTTGTAAATAAAATATGCGTTATATTATATGAAATGCAAGGTGGACCAGGTTTTTCGCGACAAGCTTTGACAGTCGATAGGAAACGTTTTTTTTTTGTGAAAAAAATCCATATAAACAAATTTCCTAAATTGCTTTGTTTTCGATATACGAGTTCAAGGTGTTATATCGAAAACAAATCAATTTAGGAAATTTGTTTATATGGATTTTTTCATAAAAAAGACGTTTCCTATCGACTGTCAAAGTGTGTAACGAAAAACCTGGTCCACCCTGTGTATTTAGACTATCCTATAATGTAATTTAAGTCAAAATTAATTTAAAAAAAATGTTATTGATTACGAACATTTCTTTGCACATTTCAACTTTAGAAAACTACCAGTAACTTATATTTTTAACTTGTACTCCTACTTTCTTTACTAGTATTAAAGCCTCATTTCATTCTACACACAAAATGAAGTGGAACTTTAGACAACCTGTTTAATATACTTAACATACTTTAATATAATTAATGTTTAATATACTTAAAGTACAATTCCCCATAGTAAGAAGCATTGATCTTTAATTAGTTTAAATTGGTTTTAATTACTAGACTACGTAGAAATTTTAGTTGCACATTCAGTTTGCACATGACTTTTTGAAATGTACACAAAATATTCATATTACATCCTTTTTTAATTCAAAACATGACGAACATAGAACAGTTATTTAACAAGCCATACAATTTGATATACCATGCTTAGAAAATATGTTCTTTTAAATGGCATCATCAGGTAAAGGTGTTTCTACTAAAAGTCGAAGCATAGTGTTATTTCTAAGTGGCAATGTCAAAAATATATACGATACCAAACAAGGAGCATCTAAGAAACAAAATCTACCTGTTTGAGCTTCATTGTTATATTTTCCCAATAATTATTTTATTGAATCTGTTCCATCCTTTACATGCTCACTGTGTATATTTCTAGTCTTAAAAAGACGGTACCAAAAAAATCTTTATATTAAGGAGATAAATATCCTAAAAGATGAAGGTCGCTTACGTTCCAATAAAAAGTTTAAGAGTTTGAATAATTTACATCATAGCAAGGATAACTAACTTTACAACAAAGAATTTATTTTTGCTTGTGAAAGCAAAGCAGGTGGATCAGGTGCAATTTGTCATTTTATTTATCATTTGAACTCGCTCCATCATCATTCATCATCTTCCGTAAACCGCTCGGCAAAATAAATCACATCAAACAAAATTACAGGAATTTTGTGCGTGACAGTAGCATATATATTAAATAATTATTGTTGAATTTTCTTCTCGCATCTAATGTTGTAATTTTCTTTGAGCTAAGACACCACCGATCCTCAAATGTAAAAATTTTTATATTGCAAAGTTGCATATTAAATATTACGTCAGAAGGGGGTAGCGGTAAAATAGATTTTCCCCAATTACTAATATATGTTAATAGTTTCATCTACTTCTAACTGATCCATTAATATACTCAATTCATCTATAATAGGTAAATACAGTATTTAAAATGTCTATTAATAATATTCTATGCATTATTAAACTTTTCATTTCCTATTAATCATAATAAATAATATAAGTACATTATTCCCAAGACATTGCTATCTATTAGATCATTGTTAAATTAAAACTTTTAGTCAAATCAATTTCTTATATCAAATTCTATAAGTATCTCTGAAATAATTCACAGATTAAATTTAGCCCCGGGGAAAAGCAGTAGTAATATTTCAGCCACTATGGTATTGTTTTTTAAGCTACTAATCGTTATTAACAATCTTAATCTACTCCAAACGGAGCTAATCAAATATTCAACCCGTAATAAAATAGTCAAACATATCTGTCAATAATATTCTACATATTGTTAAAATTTTCATTTTCTATTAATCATGGTGAATAATATACGTACATTATTTCCATGTTTTAGTCTATCAGATTATTTTTATTATTAAATCAATATCGCTGAAAAAAACTATCGTCACATTCGTTTACGTCATTTTTGCTAATTTTTAATGCTACAAAGTACTTTAGAATATCAAACTCTATGATAAAACTAGCCTATCACTAAACATAAATAAGAATATACTCTATCTATGAAACCTAATATAATTACATACGCAACATTACATTGAAATACTTTTAAGAAATAAATATATTGTTATCATTATATAGTTGCAATTATTTATTCAATGATAACATTAATTTTTGTATTAGTTTATTAAGTAAGGAATCATAAATAGTTATACGCAAAATTTTTATTTCTTACACAAAACTGAAATATTTATCCATTAGTTGATTGCAAACCAGAACGACGTATTGTTAGCGGTTCAGGCTTTAGTCAACTACAAAGTGTGTATTCAACATCAGTGTGCAAAGTTTAATAACTGCAGGTATAATAGTTGTTATTTTAATAAAATTAACGAAGTTATAGTTGCACGGTTTATTGAAATATTATAAAGATATTCGATGGTCTATTCATCGAAATATCTCACTATATAGTCAATATTTAAAATTTTTATTAACGATATTAAAGCCTGTATATAAACTTTCACTAGTATTATTCTAATAGTACCATGAATATGTACTTTATATTGACAGACATATCTGTGATAGCAATTACTATCTGTGCAGGCAAAATCCATGAGACCAAAATTAGTTGAAATAGATTCTGTGATGTTGCTATGACTTTTATTTGCTATTTTGGCAGTTTTTTTTTTTTTAATTACTTATACATTATTTTTTATACGTTACAATTTATAGTTACAGTACTAAATGATTAGTGACATTAAGTTAGAGCATAGGTAATGTTATGGTCTACAAATATTATAAACGCCACAGATTTCAGACGATACAATACACTGGGATACAGATATTGATGATTGTATCTTGTTATCTGAATATCTGTGATCGGTACTCTGGTCCGGGCTGATTTTGCACCCTCAATCCAAAACACATTAACAAACGCATACAAAGAAAATTATGATGAAAGCGAAAATGCATGAGAAGGAAACACAAGTGAGTAATTATCGAAATCAAATATTGTCTCCCATATGTTAATAAAGCTCGGTTCTATGTACTTTTTCCCAAACGCCAAAGAAATAATTAAAAGGCTTACAATAAAAAATTACTGTTTTTTATATCACTGCTAATAGGGTGTATGATTTTAACCAATTACGAAATTATGTGGATATTATTATATATACAAATTGTTACTGATTTAAAGGTGATACGATAGAAATATAGCCTTCTTTACTAACAAAGGTAATACAACATATATTATCTGTGAATAAATGAGTTCAAGCAGTTTCGATGATGCCGATAAATGAATTGACATATTTGTTTGTATAGAAGGCCGATATAAGCAAGAATTAAGGGTATAATCAAATTGTATGTTGACAAATCGAAAGTTGAATATTTCGGTTATATGAGACAAATTCGGGATGTCAAAAACGCGTTACGTATTTTACATAAAAACATACATTTGTTTCAAAACTTTCAAAAACCTCTATTAGAAGAACATAACCGAACAAGCATAGAAAAAATAATATTTTGTTTTAAAACGAATACAAGATGTATAAATCTAGGAAAGTGTAACATATGGACAAAGAAAGGATTAAATTAAGACACACGTCTTATAATCCTGATCTGGCATCCTACAATTTTGATACTACTATTCCCTATGCTGAAGCAGTGCTTTGGCAAATACTAAAACTAGTTTAAGACTAAACGTTATGGCATTTTAACAATGAGCTTGAAGAAGCAGTGAAGAAATATTTTACAGATCTGTCAACGGAAAACAAATGTTCATATTATGTAGGTATTGCATTACGTAGCAGTTAGTTATGTAATATATCATCGGAAATGGGTACCAAAATAGCGACAAATAATTTTTACATATGTTGAGCTAGTAATAAGAAATGCAATATACATTGACGTACACTTCAGAGTTTGCGGCGATAATAGTTAGGAAGGGGCTACTGAAATGTCACAAATAGACCTTCACTCAAAACTGTTCGTTTCAAAAACTGTATACATGTTAAAGTCATATAAGCATAATGTATCTAAATAATATACTAGTCTAGGAGGTGATGTACTCTGAGTGCTTAATACCGTATATTAATAAAGTTATGAACAATCAAACCATAACAACAAAAGAAAGTTCTATGTCAGAGGTCACTATTATAGTTTGATCTCCGTCGCATTAATGTCAATAACTTACTTCTCAAACATTACCGTATTATATAATTTATCAAAGAAAATGGTCAGATTTTCCTAAAAGAAGATTAATTGGCGGTCATTTCCATGGGTATATCTTGGCGTTCTTAAAGGATTAATGTATGCGTCAAAAGTACGAATGCAAACTTGAGTACTATAGTACAAATAATGCCAATGGCAGTTCCTAAAATGCTTTATGTGAAATGTGCCACATAAATTTCTGAATTTTAAGCAGTAGCGCAATAAACTAAAGTAAAATAATTTAAAATGATATTATAAAAAAGTTGTCATTTAGTTAGATAAACATAATAATCACAATTTAGTATAAGTTTCATGAAATTGACATTTGAAACTGTTATATTATCAATTAAAAATTCTCTTGTTCTTTATTATAACAAAAAGTATGCATATTAGTTTTTAGGTACAACACATTGAGATGTTGTACCTATCATTAAAAACTTATATTGACGTAATTATGAGAAAATATTTTGATATTAGAACTACTTATTGGGCCATAAAAAGAATCAAAAACTAATTGTATACTTCCTTAAATTTCCTTACATAAGTATATTTATTTAGAATAAGAATATATGACTTATTGGCAGTCCAATTAACCAGTTATATACTTATATTTCCCATAAAATCAGGTATACGATGGGATTCCTTAAGCTAGAGCTAAATTTTCCAGAATTGAATACAAAAATTAATTGTCAAACAGAGAAATACGAACAATCAACAGAAAAATAATTTAAGGTCTTAGAGACAGCTGAATTAATTATTTATATAGTTATGTTGTCCATAGAATGCTATATCGATTGGAGGTGGGTAGGCTATTATTCAGGTCACCATAATAACAGAAAGAAATTAAATTTCAGGTTGCCACAATTAATTAAAGAGTTAAGTGACGGCCAAGAAACTAAAATGTCAAAAATCAACAAAAAATAGAGAGAAAGATATCTCATTAATAGTGCAATTAACCAATTATATAGCTATATAATTAAACTCTTATACAGCATAGAATCATGTTGGGAGTACTTAAGTTCAGAGTACCATAGAAAACAATTTATTTTGGAACTACAATTCAAAAAAACACCAGAAAAATAATGTCAAATATCTTACTTATAGTCTAGTTAACCACTTTTGTAGTTATAATTCTCATAAAATCATGTATGAGATATTTAAGCTACAATTTAGGTCGCCATAATTACATAATAATAATTTTCAACTGTGAAACTAAAGTAAAAAAATAAATATGAAAATACTGTAAGATATCTCATTGACAGATTAATTAACACTATGCTTCTGTATATAAAATAAGAATTATTATTTTATATATATTATATATATATATATATATATATATATATATATATATATATATAATTTTATTCTATGTTATAAGAAGATATAGAATCTTAGTTTTTAGCTCGCTATGATCTAACGTACGTTAGTATTTATGCGTCATCTGCTGGTGAGAGATTTTATTAAATAGCGAAATAAACATTTTAAGACTTGTCGCTAAAAATAGTAGTATGAAAGTAGTAACAAAAAAGAACATAGACATTATGTAGCCATATCTGAAGTCTTACGGTATTAGCTCACTTCATCCCCGTCTTAATGAATGAAACATTGAACAAAATTTGAGCACAATCAAATTACGTCACCGGTAATACAGAAACTAAATAGTCATCTAAATGTATCGATCATATTAAGAAGGACTTTGGTGACATATCGTGCATTATGTGTATTCAAGGGTTGATGGTAAATATAACTTTTAGGATATAAAGCATATAGCTGTATTTATTATTGATAAAATTATCTTAAATTGTACCACCATAAATGCAAAAAGAATTGTTTACATCCTCAGATATATATATACCCGTAAAATTGGCATTGTTCTATAATGACAATTGTGCAAAAACTAATTTATTTATTTTTTATGCAAATTTATTCGATTGAATTCCAAACAGTCATTTTAATTTATATGCAATATATCATGAAAAAGCAAATCACAAAATAATAATATGAAAGTATACTATGAAATGATATGATTTCTTGTTCTCTAGTTTATTGACCGTATATTGCATATTATGCATATTATTGTGAATGTATATTATTAACAAAAACTCGGGAAGGAACACAGCTGACAACATATAGCTATGTAAGAGATTAGGCGCAACACATACAGTGCTATTCAAAAGTCCCCCCCCCCTCTTATCTTTTTAACGATTATACATAAACTAGTGAAATTTGGTAACTGAATATTAAGGGTTGTAAACTTCCCTACTAGTGATGATAGATGACGTATGCGTCAAAGATGACGTCACAAGGTCATTGTGACCAATAACTTTAAATGGAACCCTATGGCAAGCGACACCTCTTTTAAAAGGTATCGAAGAAACGTATTCAATGATACTAATATTGTTTGTATTTATGGTAGTTTTGATGGATTAAATCAGTAATCAGTAAACTTGGATAATAATTTTAATTACAGATTCAAGAATCAGTACCTACTTATAGTAATTGTTCGAAGTGAGCTCCATCTACTTCCTGACAGTAAAACATCCTATTGCGAAACTCTTCTCGTACTTTTTCAAATGTGTCTGCGGAAATAGCCCTACATTTTGTAACAATACGTTGTTTTAAAACATCAATATTGTCAGGCTGAGTGGCGTAAACCTTCGATTTAAGATACCCCCACAGAAAAAAATCTAAAAGTGTGAGGTCCAGTGATCGAGGCGGCCATTCCATTGAACCTCGTCGTCCAATCCATCTACCAGGATATTCTTCATTTAAATACCGTCTTACTGCACCGTAATAGTGTGGAGGAGCACCATCCTGTTGGAATGTTATTTCCAAAATGTCGAATTCATCTTGATTATCTTCCAAAATTTCAAGGATTAACGGTTCTATTGCATTTTGCAACATTTGCAGATACACCTCACCGGTTAAGTTGGTATTTAAAAAGCAGGCCCAACGATGTGGTTTCCCAGTATACCTGCCCAAACATTGACCTTCTCGGGATACTGAGTATGTGTTTCACGAAACATGTGAGGATTTGCGTCACTCCAATATCTCACGTTTTGTGTATTTACATTTCCATTTAGATAGAAAGTACTTTCGTCACTAAAACAAATTGTTTTGACATAGTCTGGCTGTTGGTTAATTTTAGTCTCCATATTTTCACAAAATTGCAGTCTTCGGTTTGGATCGTCGTCTGATGAACCATTTTTAATTTGTATGGGTGAAATTTGTTTTTTTTTCAACACCCTGTGCACTGTACTTTGACTGACTTCACAGGTTGATGCAACTTGAGTTGTTGAAGAAGTAGGATTTACTATTACTTCTGTCAGTATATCAATTTTTTTTTCATCAGAAATTTGTGGTCTGCCAGATCGTTTTGCATCATTAATACTACCCGTTGTTTTAAACTTACGAAGAAGCTCTCTCAAATAAGTCCTCGAAACTGGGCGATCGGGAAACCTTTCATTAAAAATGCGTTCTGCTGCATGAATATTTTCTCCAGTTTCACCAAGTATTAGGATCGCTGCTACTTTATCACCTATAACACGTACCATTTCTCTTCTTGAAGCACTTAAACGTTCAGCTCACAACAGTTTAACAAATTATTGAATGTACAAATATTTTAAAATTACCACAAGGTACTAAAACAGTTAAACGTTCGATCAATAATACACAAATTATTAAATGTATAAAAACTTTGACAGCTAAAAACACATCAAATTGGGGAGACTTGCAAAAACGTCAGATTATTTACTATCCAACTATCCAGTGGCGGAGCTTGAATGTTAAATTTTATTATTAACTGATTTAATTCATCACAGCTTTGCGGTTTTTGAAAGGCAGTTGTCAAAACTGCCGTAAACAGACACAATATTAGTATCATTGAATAGGTTTTTTCGATACCTTTTAAAAGAGGTGTCGCTTGCCATAGGGTTCCATTTAAAATTATTGGTCACAATGACCCTGTGACGTCATCTTTGACGCATACGTCATCTATCATCACTAGTAGGGAAGTTTACAACCCTTAATATTCAGTTACCAAATTTCACTAGTTTACATATAATCGTTCCAAAGATAAGAGGGGACTTTTGAATAGCACTGTATATTTAATAATAAAGAATAACTACAGAATAAAGTTGGAAATCGTGTCTTAATTAATAATTTACATTCACATATAGGTCGGACATTCCACCAACATTTTGATTTTTTCTTCAAGCAGATTATTCTATGAAAAATTCCCTAAAAGTTGAAAAAGACGGTTCCACCTCGAAGGTTGTTACTGGGGTTTAAGCATAAGGATATTGTAGACGGATTGGTATTTTTGTGAATAGCCAACTGAGTTAATGTTTGCAAGTGCCCAAACTTAAGTTAAGGAAGACTGTTTTGCATTTTTTGTAATGGACGATGTCCAAATTTCCAGACATCTGTAATTCTGATGATTCGTTTATATTCACTAATATATTATTTATTTCGGATACAACAGGAGATTGAATAAATAATGTATTAGTTAACATTCAATAGTGATACTAGAATAATAAGTTCTAGTATTACTATGGATCTATGTGTCAAAATTAGAGCGACTTATTCTGGCACGTGGACAGAATGCGTTGTTGGAAATAAAAAAACTTTGGATAAATTCATAGATATCGAGCTTTTATATGAAAGGTTTTCTCGTCAGTTCTGATAATATAAAAAATATTGCAGCTCTGACTGCCTTTTTGGAAATGACACCGGCACCTCCACCACTTTTTGAATATAGTTTGTGGCTAATAGATAAGAAAGAACAAGGGACTCGGGAAAACTTTTACGTAATGATTTCTTAAACATAATGATATTTCTGTATAATTTAATGTTAATTTTGTTAAAAAAAATACCAAACGTACCTTACACACACATTTATTTGCAAACCGTCAAGTAACACAATAAATTAATCTATATAAAGTCCTCCTCTCTTTAACCTTTAATGTTGAGAAACCACTTAGTATGTAGTTTCCAAATTCCAGAAAAGCCATTGTGCTTACATTTACGTTTCATAGCCGTCCTCAGTTGTTACGACTGTTAAATCCTCATTTCCGATATTCACAAAGTTGCAACTATTAATGTCACCATGTGAACTACGTGAATTATTATAGCAAGATTTACAGTCAGTAAAAAACTAATAATATTTTACGTCTTCTATTTTATCACATAACACTAAGATGATTTGTGAAAGGAATATATTCTAATAATGCAAGTTGTTTACTGGAATTATATTTTTTACGATATATACATATTTCCACTAATATCTTGTTATTCACAGAGACCTATTAAAGTCATATATTATTTTTCATTATAAACATGTTTTCTTCATGAATAGTACCCAGACACAGATAAATTGTGTAATTTTGTTTATTAGTTGAAAACAATTTGTAATAAAAACTTGCTACGATAAACGTTTTTTATATCTTGTATACAAATCATTATTACTCTTAATTAAAGACAGATTTCTCTTATTAAAAACTCGGAATCTCGATAATCTCAATCTTCTTCTGGTGCAAAAAATTTACTCATAATTACTCGACATCAAAATAAGTATCTTCAAACTATTATAGATCTCTGTTAACACCTAATTCTTAATCACTAAGTTAGATCCTGGAAATAGGCTGAGAAAAATAGATTGCACGTTTCTGGATGCTCACAAAATGATTTTAGGGGTGCTTCCTCATTCTATATTCCAACTAAACTTTTACGATGTTGGTTTAAAGGTAGTTGCATGATATTTTGGATGAACTCCAATATTAGTATTATTGCCTTAGTTTAAACATAGAAAGTAAAGAAAAAATAGTAAAAACTCTTTAAAAAATAAAATTTACCAATTAATATTAATTCATGAAAATGATTCATTTTTCAGTCTCACCTTTGTTGCCTTATGAAGGTATTGCAAATATATAGCACTGAATAGCACACCAATTTTTACATAACTACATTAATCATTTTTAAAAAAATTTTGACGCTTATGAACTTATGTGTCACGGTACTAAAATAATATAGTAGTATAGTATAATCAAAAAGATTCGCATTACTACGTATGTATACCAACGCCGATACTACTAATTACTTAAATTACTATAGTACTGATTAAAGAAGAAATTCGTACTTAAAAGACAAGTCACCTCTATACACACGCGGGTTTAATTAAAATAACCTAGTTATCTGAAACTTTTAGACACTTTTTTAATGGAATAATAATAGTTATTAAACAATGCATGGAAAGAGTTAAACTATAAAATAGGTGTGTTACACAAACTAGATATATTATCTGGAACGACTTTTCAGTCACTAACAACAACAAATATAGTTAAAGAATAAAGAGAATAAATCCATAAGACTGAAACACGATAATCTTATTTTAGAAAAGACGTTGACAGACAAACAAATTTTGCGAGCTGAAAAATTGTTTAAACCGCAACCCCTTCTTTATTTTATATAATAACAGATAATCCTTATTTCTTGAAGTGATAACTTCTTATGGGAGGGTAAACAGCTTCGTTATATAACGCGTTACAGCGCCAGTATGTCTGGCTTCCCTTTCTCTCACACATACGGCAGCGGTAGGCAGGCTCCTCCTCTCTCACTCTAACCCACAGCGCTAGCCGTATTTCGGACAGACGCTTCCCCCTCTCTCGCACGATCTCGAGCTCTATCTCCTCCTCTCTGCGTGCTTTCGCTGTCTACATCTACGTGCATGTGCATGTGTGCGTCGCTGCTGCTGCGGGACCGCCTCTATGATTTAGTAATTAGTAAATTTAGTAATTTTACAGCATATCATAGTAAAAAAATAATTATACACGTTGTGATAAACATAATTAAAAAAAATATTATAAAATTCCGTTAATTTTAACCGGTGATTTTAATGGTAATTTTGCTGTTGATCGAGCTAAAAATTTAGTATCGTTCCTACAATCAAAATTACAATTAAAAATGATTAATAAGCCAGAAGAAGCTACAACAAGTCATGGCACTGTACTTGATGCAGTCTTTGCAAGATTTTTAGATGACATACAATGTAAAAATTTCGTTGCTTATTATAGCTACCATAAGCCAATTGTTACTTTTATAGGATTAAATAATGATACTAATAATATACATACACAAAATTCTAATGTACCTATTCAAGAATTGTAACTAAAAATAAAATATATTTTATAATCAATAAAAGATTTAATTAATAAATAACCTTTCCTTACATTATCATATTAATATACATAAAATTTAAGTAATAACCTAAGCTTTTCTCAAGTTAAACAATTTCAATATCAAATAGTTCAACTTAGATTAGTTTAAGTTATCACTTCTGTCAGGCGTCGCACCCGTTTTTTTTAAATACAGCGGCAACGTTTATAGGAATTTTCTATTTGCTGCTTATATATATATATATATATATATATATATATATATATATATATATATATATATATATATATATATATATGTTATATAAAATATTTAATTGTATACATTTTAGACTTAGAATACTTAGAATAATTTCAGTTAGGTACCATTTACATTGTATCATATCTCAAGTAACACAATCTTTGCTTTTTCTTATCAGTTGTTTCTCATAGTTACTTGATGCTATTCGTGACTTATCTTATTCTTAAAAACAAAGACTTGCTTATGGTCAGCAACTCACGCCTAACATCTAGGAATACTCATGGCTAAAGCCATTCCCATGCAGAGTCAGCAAATGACAGTTTATATAGGCGAAAGCGTGCGACCAGAAGTTAGTATCCGGCAGACCGGCATAGTATCCGGCAAACTAACATACCTCATTTCAAACCTCCGGTACTCACTTAATATTATTGTAATTTCAAATCCTTTATAACAAAACGTTCAATTGTGCAATTCAAAAATAAATTGTTTAAAAAATTGATTTTTATCGACCACGATAAAAATCTGGTGCAGTCGTTCGGATTTTCACACGTCGTTAGAACACGGACTTTCCTCACTATCGTCGTGGAATTCCAATTCCCAAGTGACTACAAAGAACCTCAAGAAAGAAAACAATTTTTACGAAGAACGCAAGAAAACCCCAAGAAGGAAATCGCTCCAGAACACGGAATCGCCTAACTGGTCCGAACCTCTTGAAGCCCGGAAAAATCAGCTGTTCCCAGGTGACCCAGTTAAAACACGGAAATTGCCTCATTAACTGCGATATCCAGGCCAGCGTCCGGATGAATTTGATTTGGTAAGTGCATTCATATAGAATTGTCACGCCTTATCTCAAACTTCTCAAAGTGTATATTACATTATACAATTATACTGTTAATCGTCACATTTTAATTACGCGATTATACCGCTAATCTAAAAATAAAGTGGTATAGTCCAGTCGCTATTGCTCCTATATTCACTTTACTCCCTAATTTTACATTTAACGTGAAAAAAATATATAAACCTATTTTTTATTATTTTATTTAAATTTTTCTAACCGATTTATTAAAAATGGCAACTGCCAACGTAAATAATCAAATTGAAGACCATGTAGAAGCTTATAAACTTTCAGAAGTATTTTCTATTGTACCCGAATATGATGGAAATCAGATCTTCTTACAAACATTTTTAAACGCTGTTCGTTGTGCCTTCCAAATGGCTGTAGGCAACCAAAAAACATTATTGACCCTCCATGTCAAAAATAAGCTTAAAGGTAAAGCTGCTGAATTAATTAGTTCTCGCAACCCTGCAACATGGGACGAGATAAAAATTTTATTAGAAACTCATTTCGGAGATTCTAGGGATCTCACATCCCTCATTCAAGACCTTCAACGCATTTCACAAAATCAGAATGAATCTGCTTTAAATTTTATTTCGAGACTTCAGTCACATAATGCAAAAATGCACGCTTGTGTTCAGAAACAACCATTGACATCAGAGCAAAAATTAGCACAATCTACTTTAATAGAGACGATAACATTAAATACTCTTTTAACAGGGCTAGATCCTAAACTTGGCTCAATAATTCGTGCTGGCAATCCTTGTAATATGCTAGAAGCAATATCTAGAATTAAAAGAGAGCTACAGCTTTCGTATTTTGAAAACCAAAAATTTTCTCGTTCAGTAAATACATCTCAAATTAGTGTACAAAAAGTCTGCTCGTACTGCAAACGAAACGGACACACTATAAACGAATGTCGCACTAGACAAGCTACCCACCAATTTAATAATAATAATTCTACGAATTTTTCTAATAACACTTTTAGGCCAAATTTTCATCAACCAGGTCAACAAACTTTTCCAAGACCTACATTTACCCAAAATCAACCTAGGCCGATGTCTACAAATCAGCCAAATAATAATTTTCAACAAAACAAATTTATGCAAAATAGACCGCCAATTTTTAGACAAAACCCAAATTTTCAGAGACCCTCCGTGATAAGATCAAACCCAAATTTTAATCAACAACGTACGCATCATTTAAATGAAACTGTGGATGACACTGCTCATCCGTACTATGAAACATATTACACAAATGATACTGCTCATTTGTACGAAAATGAACAATACGGAATGACGAATAGTCCTGATTATTCAAATTCAATTCAATATTTTCAGCCCAATTATCAAATTGATAATTACGAATATAATCATACTGCTCAAAATCAAGACTCATACAACACTACTTTTAGCCATAATACTCAAAATTTTGATACTACTCAATATCCTGAAAATTCAAATACCCAAAATTTTCAATTAGACCCCCAGTCTTACGAAGACCCGCCGAATCAATCAACCGCCTTAGAACAAATTCAAGCTCAATTTCAAACGATGAACTTAAATCAAAATCAAAACAGCCAAGAACAGAAATTCATGTAAATAGGCCTTTACTCACCGTAAATCCTCACAACCTATATTATATAAAGGACATAACTAATACTTTTAAAATATTAATAGATACAGGAGCAGGTATTTCAATTTTTAAGCCAAAAACATGTCAAAATTATAAAAAAAGGTCCCCTGAAAACGTTGTTATACAGGGTATAACCGATCAAAAACTTCTAATTACTGAATCAACATTAATTCCATTCGCTGACAACGATCCACACAAAGTATATATCTATAATCTTGATATTAGTTTCGATGGTTTACTAGGCTCTGACTTCCTAGAGCATTATAATTGTGTAATTGATTTTAATAATAGACAACTCGTAACGAACTTTAAAACAGTACCTTTATTTAAGGTCGAAGACCCTTCTCAAGATTTTGATTTGCCGCCCTCCATTCCAAATCAGACTAAAGAAGTGAATCATCCTCTTCCAAAAATTTCTAAATTCGATCAAAAACTGACTACAGTTGAAAACAAAAATTTTAGTTTTCCAAATTATAATCAGACATCTCCAAAAGTAATCCAAAAACCTTCCAAAATTCAAAATAAAATTTATATAGGTCCTCGAACTGAACAAATTTTCAAATTTAAATGTAATCTTTTTAATACTGACGCAGTAATATGTAATCAAGAAATAGAAAAAGTTCGTATACCGAATGCCCTTGTGAAAATTAATAACCAAGGTGAATTTTTAACAACAGTTATCAATGCTAACGCTATAGCAAAAACTATTGACTTCTCTAAATTTGAAATAGAACCTATTCAAAATTTTTCAGCATTCAATTTAAATGACCAAATTCAAAATTCCAGTCAATTTATTGATAGAAATCTTGAAATAAGAAAACAATTAAGACTTGAACATCTAAATAAAGAAGAGAAAGAGTTATTAACTGAACTCTGCCTCAACTTTTCGGACATATTTTATCTTGAAGGAGATAACCTCACTTTCACTAACGAGATTAAACATTCAATTGATACCGGAAATTCGAAACCCATTTTCACCAAATGTTATAGATACCCACACATCCACAAGGATCAAGTGAAAAATCAAGTATCTAAAATGTTGAATCAAGGTATAATTAGGCCATCAGTTTCGCCATGGTCTTCCCCTGTTTGGGTTGTCCCGAAAAAAATGGACGCCTCTAGTATACAAAAATGGCGTGTTGTGGTGGATTACCGTAAATTAAATGAAGCCACAGTAGGTGATTTTTTTTGCCCAATATTTCGGATATATTAGATCAACTCGGTAAGTGCGAATACTTTACGACTTTAGATCTCGCCTCTGGATTTCACCAGATAGAAATTAATCCCGAAGATATTTCCAAAACTGCTTTTTCTGTCGATAATGGTCACTATGAATTTGTTAGAATGCCCTCTGGATTACGAAACGCCCCTAGCACATTTCAACGTGTTATGGACAATATATTATTAGGAATTCAAAATGAGCGATGTCTCGTCTATATGGACGACATTATCATTTATTCACCCACTATTCAGGAACACATGTCAAGACTTACAGACGTATTTAAGAGACTACGAAACGCGAACCTCAAAATTCAACCTGACAAATGCGAATTCCTCCGGAAAGAAGTCGCATATCTTGGACACATAATAACCCCTGACGGTGTAAAACCAAACCCCGACAAAATTAATTGTGTTTCAAACTTTCCGCAACATAAAAATAAAAAAGAGATTAAATCGTTTCTCCGACTCGCATGTTATTACCGCCGATTTATTCCAAATTTTGCAAAATTATCCAAACCAATGACAAAATTACTTCAAACAGATGTTCCATTCCTTTTTGACAGTGACTGTATTACTGCATTCGAACAATTGAAAGAAGCTTTACCCACTACCCCTATACTAAATTATCCAAATTTCGATGAGCCATTTGTACTGACAACGGATGCTAGTGCATTCGCAATTGGCGCAGTTTTATCTCAAGGTTCTATCGGTAAAGACCTCCCCATTGCATATGCTTCAAGGACATTATGTCAAGCAGAAACTAAATACAGCACCATTGAACGTGAATTATTAGCTATTGTTTGGAGTGTAAAACACTTTAGACTGTACCTCTTTGGCAGAAAATTTAAACTCGTCACAGACCATAGACCTCTTACATGGCTTTTTTCGATTAAAGATCCAGGCAGCCGTCTTGCGCGCTGGCGTTTAAAATTAGAGGAATACTCCTACGAAATTGAGTATAAACCAGGTAAGATAAATAAAAACGCGGACGCACTATCGCGAATAAAAATTAATTATTTCAGAAATTGTGCAAAATTACAAACAAAAGTTTTAAATTCAAATTCTGACAATGACGATAACGAATCTATCAGTACTGATGAATCCCCTGAGACAATTGTAGAAGAACTCCAAAATTTCGTAAACTTGTATAAAACTCAATCCCTAATAGATTACAACAAAATCCAATTTACTAATAATCAGTTATTAGATAAAAAACATAAAGATATTGTTACATTCTTTCAAAAAGATAAATTAGCAGATTTACACTATAAAATTATCGAGGATATACTCGAAGAGCAACCCGATTTTATGAATAACAAAATTAACATAGTCTCTAGTAAATCCGTTAAAAATCGTAAATACTATATAATTCTTTTACCATTTGAACCTGATAGTATAATAGAAACGCTTTTTATCACATTATTCAGAGGACAAGACCATTTTGAAGAAACAAAAAATTATTATATTGAAAATAATTTAGACCTACCAACTTTAGAAATGTTTTCCTATATTTATTCTGGTAAAGACATAAAACTTACTATTTGTCAAAATTTAGTCAAACGACCTGACGATGACCAAATACCAATTATAATTGCTCAACATCATTCAGGAAAATCTAACCTTCATCGAGGAATCAATGAAACCATTAGACGAATCAAAGAAAAATATAATTGGCCCGGTTTACTAAAAGATGTCGAAAAATACATTCAAAATTGCGAGACATGTCAAAGAACAAAAATTTTGAGAAAAAATTTAAGTAGTCCTCTAGTAATTACGGAAACCCCAAAAACACCGTTTGAACGAGTTAACATTGATATTCTAGAAGTCCCCACTCGGAATTATGTTTTGACCATCAGAGACGAATTAACTAAATTTACTCAAGCATACCCGCTTGAAGACAAAACCGCACGATCGACAGTAAATACTTTACTTGTTTACTTCCAACACTTTGGCACACCCCTTCGCATTCACTGCGACTATGGAAAGGAATTCGACAACACCCTGCTTAGAGATCTTTGTACCCTCTATGACATTAAACTGACGTATTCCAGTGTTAATCATCCGCAATCCAACAGATCGGTTGAACGTTTCCACGCAACCTTATTAGAGATGATTAGAATAAATAAAACAGAATATCTCACTACTACAAAATTGCCCGTGAAAAAACCATACTGTCTAAGCAGAAATCAAAAACTAGGTTTGACAAAAATGTCCCCGAAAATCAATACGAATTTAAAGTCGGACACAAGGTCTACGTGAAAGAGTCACAGATCAAAAACAAACTTAGCAATAAATTTAACGGTCCCTTCGAAATTCAAGAAATACTAAAAAATTCTGCAATCCTATTAAACTCTGAAACAAATCAAACAACTAAAGTAAATTTTGACCGAATGAAACCCTATTTTGAAAATTAAATTTAATTACAGGTTTCTCCTGCTGATAGGGACAGCAGCATCCCAATACTCAATAACACCCATAGAAAATACAATCGGAGTCTATTATCACCATGAAAGCGATATTTATGTGACAAACAAGCATTGGACCCTCCTTGTTCACAAGAACATTTCAGCTCTAAGATTAGCTTATCAACATAATGAACATATTCTTGAAAATTTAATACATGCCGTCATATTTAATACATACAAAACGCTATAAACGCGGTATTTTAAATGCTATTGGCTCTGTATTTAAAGCAATCACAGGCAATCTAGACGCAGAAGATGGCGAATATTACACAAACAGTATTAACAAATTAATTACAGACGAACATCAAATTGAAAATTTATTAAAAAATCATATATCCGTAACAACATCGGTAATAAAGAATTTCAACACAACTATTCAAAAATTACAACTAGACGAAGAAACATTTAACAGAGACATTAAATTAATATCTGACACAATTTACAGAACTAAAGAGAAACTCAAAATTTTCGAAGTAAAATTAAGATTCCTAGAAAAATGCGAAATATTAATGGAAAGCTACTTATACATTGAGGATCAATTAAATGACATATTAAATTCAATTACATTCGCGCGTCTAAAAATCATTCATACTTCTATTATAAATCCTGGAGATCTGATATCCGCATTACAGGAGATATCTCAAAACTTGCATCAAAATAATTTACCACTTCCAATAAAATTATCTGATGTTGGTAGATATCTAGATATCATAGAACTATCAGCATTTCAAACCGATTCAGATTTAATATTTGTTCTAAAAATTCCTCTTATTGATCAACAAAGATTTTCCTTATTCCAATTATTCCCAATGCCTATCCTCAATAATCGGACTGGTTTATATCATGTTTTGTCAACCAATCAAAAATATGTTGCGCGAGACGACGATTCTATAATGTACATTCCTATGTCAAATCTCGACAGATGCAAACCACTCGTCTTTGGACAAAAACTGTGTTCAAATTTGTTCGCCTACCCCATTGATGACAACGCCATATGCGAAGCCAAAATTCTGAAGAACACCAGGACCCTTCCGGAAAATTGCCAGACATCTTTAATATTTGCAGAAGGATACAAAGTTCACAATCTAGAAGACAACACTTGGCTTATAATCCATTCTGAACCCCTTCAAATAACCATCTCATGTCAAAACCGAAATTCTAAAACTGAAGTCATTTTCAAAAATTCTATTCTCAAGTTACAACCTTATTGTAGTGCTTTTGTTGGTATTACCAAAGTCCAAGCAAACTCTAGAGACACTACTGTAACTCATGATGATTCTCACCCTATTCTAATCCCTTACAACTGTTGTGACAACATTCCTAACGATCTGCAAATTCCAAAATTAAAGCCTTTAAAATTAAACAATCTCAACGTTGAAGACCTTGAAGTTGCAAAGCACAAATTAGATGAATATTCCAAAACCCTTGATGATTTAATCAACGAACCTTTTGTCACGAAACACATTTCTTGGTTTACCTATTTCATAATTATTGTCATAATTCTTCTCGTCATCCTATACTTCACATGCAAATGCAGAAGAAGAAGAAGACTTGCTATTTCCCTAACGTCAAATTTACCTCCACCGCCTCCTGGACAATCAAAACCCGTTGGACGACTCACCAACTTTATTTCAAGAAGAAGGCCCGCTATCAGACCAACAGACAGTTCCCCAGAAGATATTGAACTAAATTGAGACTTTATAGTGATTTTGGAACTTTAACATTTTATATTTTGTGACTAGTGTTCAAGTGAACTGGACTTATGTGATTATTATTATTTTATTTTGTTCACTTGATTTTATTACAATTTTACTTTATATTATTATATTGCTTATTGCATTTATGTTGCACTTAATAGCAACTTTCATATTTTTGGAACTTTCTGCTTATCCAAAAGTTGCTGTATACCACCAACTTTTCTATAAGGGGGGAGTTGTTATATAAAATATTTAATTGTATACATTTTAGACTTAGAATACTTAGAATAATTTCAGTTAGGTACCATTTACATTGTATCATATCTCAAGTAACACAATCTTTGCTTTTTCTTATCAGTTGTTTCTCATAGTTACTTGATACTATTCGTGACTTATCTTATTCTCAAAAACAAAGACTTGCTTATGGTCAGCAACTCACGCCTAACTTCTAAGAATACTCATGGCTAAAGCCATTCCCATGCAGAATCAGCAAATGACAGTTTATATAGGCGAAAGCGTGCGACCAGAAGTTAGTATCCGGCAGACCGGCATAGTATCCGGCAAACTAGCATAACTCATTTCATACCTCCGGTACTCACTTAATATTATTGTAATTTCAAATCCTTTATAACAAAACGTTCAATTGTGCAATTCAAAAATAAATTGTTTTTAAAAATTGATTTTTATCGACCACGATATAAAATATATATACTACTAGGAACTACTTTTTGAGAAAAATACAACTAAAGCAAATATCGTCCACTTTGAGAAACATTTTCACGTTTCTCAAAATGTTCTTCATTAACAAACAATCTAAAAATTGCCGATATGCATTCAAATACTTTGAATTGAACATTCAATATTTGTTGGCCTAATATTTTTCACTTCGATTATTTAAATTCGTTGTTTCGAAACATATAAATTACTTTATCTGGAAATAGAAATATTTGAAATAGATCAAATCAAGATCAAATTAGGTGAATTTGATGGTCATTTTGTTAGCCCCGTTGCCCTGTCGATCTATCAGAGGAAACATTCTTACAACGGAAATGAGTAAAAACAACTACTACGTTTTTATACCATTATATTTTCACAGAAACGTGACTGCAGTTTCGACAATTATGTCATTTTCAAACGATGATTTAACTAAGAATAAAATACAATCATTCTGTTCCTATAATATATACTATCCAAATACAGGGACTAAGTGTTATGACAACAAACAGGTAGTTAAGGTTATATGAAACGTGTTTTCCAAATGGTGGAATCCCGACCATCAAATTGTGGGTATTTCCATGAATATTATTAAGAACTATTATACAGGGGGTTTATTAATTTGGGTGACACTAAAAAGAGGAGAATATAGTATATCTACTTGATCATTTAGCAAGCTAAAATTATCACTATGGTTGTATTTATAGATTTCTATTGCTTCTAACCAATTAAGTTTTAAACTTTTTCTGGCATAATGTAGGATTTTCATATTATTAATATCTGGGAAATTATGTCCACTTTCCAAGATATGATAAGCAAAAGTAGAATCTGTTTTCTGTAATCTGAAGGATCTATTATGATCAAGGTATCTAGTCATAAATTTACGTCCTGTTTGTCCTATATATGTGCTATTGCACTCCGAGCAATTTAACCTATAAACTCCCGATTTTTCATATTTATTAGTTTTATCTTTGGCGTTATAAACTAAATTGGATAACCCTTGTTGGGGTTTCAATGCTACTTTGATATTGTGTTTTTTGAGAATATTTGATATTCTGGTTGACAATGTATCATATGTGATGGTGGCATAAGGCATTTGTTTATCTTTTCTAATATTTGGATAAATTAATTTAAAAGTATACTGATTCTGTTTTTTGTTTATTAATCTGGTAATAGTTTTTGTTGGGACACCATTATTTCTGGCTATATTTTTAATTGTTGTAAGTCCTGTTTCTATCTGTGTTTCTGATAGAGGTAGTGAAAAAACTCTATGTAACATTGATTTATATACAGCTATTTTATACGAATATGGGTAGCAAGAATCAAAGGGGATAGTTATGTCTGTA
The DNA here is from genome assembly GCA_037954035.1 of Rosalia funebris. Lineage (NCBI taxonomy): Eukaryota > Metazoa > Arthropoda > Insecta > Coleoptera > Cerambycidae > Rosalia > Rosalia funebris. The sequence goes on along the minus strand of JAZFAV010000005.1, from coordinate 773,036 downwards.
TATGTAGGTTTTCGAAAAACATCAAATGTGAATTGATTATTTTTGTGTGTTATAGTAAGATCTAGAAAATGTATGCTATTGTTTGTTTCTCGTTCTATCGTGAATTTTATTTTGGGGTGTAAGTTATTCATATTATCTAGAAAAGTTTTTAGTCGTCTGGTAGTACCTTTAAATCAAGCTAAAATATCGTCCACATATCTATACCAAAATTGAATATGGTTTTTACCCAGTTAAGAATTTAGTATTAATTCTTCTAGATTAGATATAAAAATATCTGCTAGTAGAGGACTTAAAGGTGATCCCATAGGTAGACCGCTGTTTTGTATATAAAACTGATTGTTGAATTGAAAATAATTTTGACTGATGCATGTGTCGAAAGCTAATAAAATTTCTGTTGCTACAGTATTATTTAATTTAATTTTGTCTAGTAAATTTTGAATTAAATTTAAACATTCTTCCGGAGAAATATTTGAAAACATATTTTTAACGTCAAATGATACCAAAAACGAATTATGTGGGCTATGGGTATGTTTTAAATTCTCTGATAATTCTATAATGAGTTTTTTATTGCATGTTTAGGTTTAAAATCTGTGTATTGTTTAAAAATTAAATTTAATTTTTTACCTAGATCTCTAGTTGGACTATTAGTATATGACACTACCGGTCTAATGGGGTTATCCGGCTTATGGGTTTTAATTAATCCATATAATTTTGGGGCTGAGGCATTCATGTTAATAATTCTTCGTTTTTCGTATTCTGAAAAAATGGTCTCTATGTCTGCTATGGTCTGTTTTACTTTAGCTTGATATTTATTGGTTGGGTCTTTATTAATTTTAATGATATCTTCTGATTGAATGAAATGACTTACTTTACTTATATAATCCGACTTGGTGAGAATTACCGTAGCATTTGATTTATCTGCTTTTGTTACTACTAGATTATCATTATTGATTTTGGTCGTGATTGATTTAATAATTTGTTTGCCTATTTGGTTGTTATGATTATTATTCGGACATGTCCTCAGCAAAAATAAAGATTTTTTTTAAAAACACGGATAATCATTTTTATTCTTAGTTGAATCATCGTTTGAAAATGACATAATTGTCGAAACTGCAGTCACGTTTCTGTGAAAATATAGTGGTATAAAAACGTAGTAGTTGTTTTTACTCATTTCCGTTGTGAACTATGAACTACCACAGAGTAACGGCTTCCTCGATTAATTTCTTGAAATATTCTTAGAAAGTGAGCGAATATCAGCGCCAAAATGAGGCGCTCAATCTTTTTAAACCAGATTTATTGGTCTAGGACATCATCATCGTGACTGTTTGAATAGAGAACTGCTTAAACTATAATTAAATAAACATTTATAAATATTAAATATTTATCCGCAGTAAAGTTTTCTTCAAAGAAGTAACACCCTAAAAAGTTTCAGGCCAGTTCAGATTCAAAGGCTTGGATATCGTTTAGAGAAAAGTAGAATTTTTATATAAGTTTTAGAATAAACTCTTTTACCATGAACTTTTCGTGTAAATATCCTGCAAAGAAAAATATGACATAAAAATTGCATTACATATAAAATCACATATAAAAAATTGGACTTTTTTGTATGTGATATATTAGAAACATATTGTCCTTAATATTTTGCATGAATTATCTTTCCCTAACATTAATTTCCTTACTGTATATATATAATAACTAATTACTATTTATGTATATTCACCTCACAATATCTGTTTTTATTCATTAGATTAAACTATAACCTAAAATATTATTTCCACTTTAAAATCGTTCAATTTTTCAATAGCCTATATTACTCCAGTCCATAAAACAAACAGTATTGTTTGCGTGCCGGGAATGGCAGAATGGAATTAATAATTCACTGGAAAAATTCATTGATTCAATCTTGGTTAGCTGGAAAATTCGCTTCTAGTAAATAATTGATTGGCTGTGTAAATTGACTTTGGTTTAAAAAATTCAAGCCATCCTAACCAACACGTAAATAATGTGATTGATCACACTGTTTTACCCCGGCTGGAGATATTACGTGGTTAAACTAGAGCTTTTAGAAGAATGTGACAGGTCTACACAGTTAATTATGAAAGCACTATAGAACCAATTTATAAACTGTCAGATATGTTTTAAAGAAGAATCACTTGGTAGGCGTATTGAATTTGTTTAACTTCAATATTATCGTTTTGTTTCATATAGTCAGAGAATTATTGTTTTTTTAATCACCTAAAATAAAATGACATATTTTTGGAGAGCTATCCTCCTGTACTCAGCGTCTTGAACACGAAATTGCCTAATGTCCAATAATTTAGATTATATAAGTAACTTATATGTTGAGTAAGTGGCCTTAAGATACTATACGAGGGGTACCTAAAAGATGTCGAACTGATTTTGTGGTGGGAGGAGTTTTTGTAGTACCGCGTTCTGCCACTAGGAGTGTATAGAGCTACCATTCCCTAGTCAGTAAGTAAAGCGTCGTCGTTAAGGAAGATTTCTTTGGGCTTGTGTAAATTTTTCAGTGAAAAGCACGCGACCGTAAAATTTTAGTTGTTGCTCAGAAAGACTGGCACAGAAACTCTTACAATGTTAAAAATGACCTACAAGGATGATGCTATTTGGAAGACTGAAGTGTGTATGAGTGGCTTTCCCATTTAAAAAGAGGTGAAATGTAAATTGATGACAAACCTCGCTCTGGTCGTCCTTCCACGGCATGAACCGATGAAAATGACAACAGACCATTGACGAAGTAGTGAAAATTTTTGGTTAAAAATTGGCGCACAGGCAGGGCTATGTGAGCAGGAGCCTTATCGTGATAGAAATACCAGTCGCCCGACTGCCACAAATCAGGCCTCTTCCACCGCAAACTTTTGTGCAATCTTTTCAAAACGTCCAGGTAGAAAATCTGGCTAACTGTCTGGTCCTGTGGACCAAACGTTGAACAATCCCTCTCACATCGAAAAAACAAGAAAACGACAAGCACATGGGAAAATTCTTCCTTAAAAAATTACACAAGCCGGCGGAGGAAACCTTCTTTAGCGACGATGAATTACTATTTCCCACAAAATAGGAATTAGTAATGACGAAATGGATTTCTGATTCAGGACAAGGACAATCAAGCAATGCGTACGTAGAATAGTATCGCTGTCGAAACAGGGCGTTCGTGAGATTCTCTATAGACCGAAGTGTACGTCGAACAATTAATATGAATTACTAAAGGGTTCGTTCCGCGATACCGCACAAGTAACATTAATTTAGATTGAATGGTGTAAGAGGGGATATCCAAGGTCTTTTATGCAAAATAACAAGCTGATTTCATTTATAGAAACAGGAGAATGAAACCGTCACTATTCATTGCTACTGATGGCATTTTATGCTTGCGCTAATACAAGGTATAAAGTTTTGGAGTTTTTTAAAGAAGCAAAAAATTAAAAATATTTTTCTGAAAATACACTAATGCTATACTTAACGCGACGTACATTTCATCTGCGTATGATGGTTGTTAAAATATGCACCAACTCAATTACAATGTTTCAATATTTCGCGAGAAACTTGTTTCGAATGTAATTTTGTGGACTTGGTGTGAAGTAAACAAGATCTAGATTTACAGAGTTAAAAATAAAGAAATCCTTCTGCTGTATGTATGTATTATATAGTTACTCTTTTAAGATATTTTCATATACCAGGTGTGTAAGTATGGAAGTAAGTAAGTAAGAATGAAGAAGTAAATGTGAATTTGCCCATGGATAGCCTAGCTGCTAATATAGTTACCGTCATCATATCACGTTATTGGCGCCACTTTTTTATTTTCACATCTGATAAAAGTTTCTATCTCACGATAATACAAGTTTCATACACAAACATCGTTTTTAATAGCGTTAACGATGTCGAATTTTGTGCACGAATACTACGATTCCTTAAAACACATTTATTTGATTATTTATTTGATTTTTTTTCATTGTAGAACTATCATAGGAGCAAAATATTCTACAAATTAAGAATATATAGACCGAATACTATAACTAACGTTGTTTCTGGTGGAATAATTATGAGAAGATATGGACATTTTAGTTTTATTAATGGTCTATTTTGTTCTAGTTTAATTTTTCTAAGGGCGGCTTTTATAGAGAACATCAGTGCCATCTACGAATCCAACAAGATTGAGGTTACTTTGAAAAGTGAACAGTCCATTTATATACATTTATTGAAAAAAGAAGGGATCCTATCACTGTACCCTGTGGTCTTGAATCGCTTAATATATTATCCATTTTTACGTACTGGTATATATTGGACATATTACTTTTCAATAGTTTGTGATAGTTATTTCTAATTTCAGATATTCGTCTTTCAGTGATTGCAAAAGTTAACTGTAATTGACCGTATCATTTCGATATACCTGAGAGTATACATGAAAGCTCTCAGGAGGATATAAAAAATAAAACTCCAAAAATACACAGACTAAGTTTTCCATAACCTAAAACAGTATAAAATTTTGTTGTTAATACCAATATAGCATCTTAAGTTACCTTTTCTCTCAAACCAAACTGATTCCGAAATATATCTATCAACGTATTACATTAATCGGTATTTAACTATTTTTTTCAAATAGTTTTAAAAAATGGGTTATCAAATGTATGGGCCCGTAGTTCGTTATATAGATTTGACCTAAACTTTTATATACAGATTTTATAAATGATATTTTAAAGCCGTCATTTTGTTTTCAGCTATTATTATAGCTTTTCTATTTTTCTTAAGAATGTAAGCCTTAGGTCTGTTAAAATGTATAATATAACTTTATTGAAAATACAAGCGATTAGAACAATTGGACACACTAAAATCGAAAATATTCTGGAATAAAGGGCATTTATTAATAACAAATATTGTTTACGATCGTCATTGTGATTTAAATCACAGTGATGACAATAATCAAAGTTCTTGCTGTAATCACTGCGATTATAAAATAAACATTGAAGTATATATATACGTTTTAACAACATATATTCAGCCAGAGAGGCATAATAAGAAATGATAAACACTGAACGTTAATCATCAAAGGATGATTAAAAGCAAACAAGCACGCATTCCATGTCCAAAACTCATAATTACAATTTTTCAAAGATTTCGCGGCAAAAAAATTGCTCATAGTTACTTACAGAGAAGAAATTGTGACTATAGGCTATTACAGATATTTGTTAATTAAAAAAACTTAATTATTAGTTTAGATTTCACAATTACAGTTTTATAAGTATTGTAAAATTCCGTGTGACATATTTCGGCTATTAAGCCATGCGAGTTTATTGTAAAAAAAACTATCCTTCTTGGGACGCTAAAATATAATTTATTTATTTAAGTCTTTAGTACCAGAGATATAAATTCTATATTATATTATAAATTCCTGTCCATCAGCATTCGCTAACATTTGAGAACTACCACAATATGTATATCGATTTTAAATAGAAAAAAATATATATTCTAAGAAGATATTGTGTTTTATAAGCTTTGATGGCCGATTTGTTTTGTAAGCTACTTAAGGACTCTACAGAGATTCTTGATTTTCTTTAGGAGTTTCATTCCTATTTAAGAAGGTAATAAAAGTAATATAATAATAATGAAACTCTCTGCAAGGTACTATAGTTTGTCTAGGGCTACCCTATACGAAAGCCAAAAAATCGATTATGACATGTTAATAGTTAACAAGAAATCTCGTGATCGTATTAATCTGAGGAGAGGCAATCAATGTGAACTGTCATACTATGCATGCTATTGAAGTGAAAGTAGATCAAGCATTAAGAGCCCTGGTATTTTCGTTTACATAAGGAAAGAATTTTAGCTTCCAAAATAGAAAACTTTCAAAAACAACAAGAAATTACGTATTAGCAGTGAATTTATATATTTCCGAATAAACACACAACTTGACTCCACGCAGATAAATACATCTACAGTAGAACTCTCTGCTATATTTTCGAATACTGTAGACAACTTTTTTCCTTCTTTTTTGGCGAGTAAAGCCCACGTCGAGTGACGTATAATTTTTTGGTTATCAATTTCTGTTTTTCGGGAAACTGGTCACTTGGAAATTTTTTACTGGTGTTATTGCCTGGACTAAAGTTTATGTAATAATTGACTCTTAGTATCATAATACCCTTAATAAATTTTATGGATATTGTAAGGGTGCAAATAAGGGGTTAAATTAACAAAATAAGTAAAGTCAGAGTTAAATGATGTATTTCACAAAAACGACGGTACAGTACACGGGTTGATGGTGACACAACGTGTTCGTCTCGATACATTCTAATGAATAATACCCGCTTTCGTTCTTACAATATCTAAAATGAGTCCTTGTTTTCATAAACATCACGTACTGAACAGTCAGGATAGCCTCTGCCATTTCTAGTCTCTGGCACCCATACAGGGTGTCACACTTGTGTCTTACAATATATTAGAAGTTCAAACAGCATCGTAATTATTCGGTATGGTGCTTACTCTCCAAGAAACACCAAACGATAGTGGATTTCAGAGTTCTCTTTATGCATTTAAGTGATAAAGATGTGAAAAAAACATTGTTTACTGCTCATAAACTTAAGAACCCGTTGTTAATTATTTGACGGTCTTTCAAAGTTAGAAGTATTTAGTATGCATTTCATGCTTGAGAGGTGCCTTGTTCTCGAAAATATCAACTAATTGCTAAATAAAAATAAGATGTCTAGCTCACAGTTTCTCACAGAATATAGCCGCGTTTGTAATCAACTACAAAAGGACAATGTTTCGTTCTATTCTTGCATTTTAAGTAGATTCTATAAAGTGATAACTCAACCGATTTACTAAAAAGAGAGCAAACGGTTTCACATTTGGTTTTAGTATAGAACTCAAATCAATATACCGAGGCACAATTTGAATAACCTTCATGAATTTATCAGTATAATTATGTTACTGTTACTTTGACTCAGATACAGATAGCACATTATTAAACACCATATCATATTTGTGTCGTTATAATATACAGGGTGTCCCAGAATATGTGGGCAATTTCCCGGATTTATACAGAGGACGTTAAAATAACATGAGAAGTTCCTATAAAAAATTTCCCCAGAGGGCCCCCGTATGGAGATACAGGCCTTTAACGCCCCTGAAAATCGATTTAATAACTTTTAAAATACTTTTTAATACGATGGACAATAGATAAAGCTCCTTAAAAATTGACCTATGAGACAATTTGGCTTATTTAGTATGCCAGGGACGGACTAGCAGTAGCACAATAATGTCAATTTTTGAACACCCTTTACGATAAAGGCACAAAAATAATATTTTTAAATATATTGAACCTTAAACTAAAGAAAGCACTCTTGGTTGATATCGATGAAATGAACTATTTTGGAGACAAAAGCTATTTTTGTTTAATATGAGTTTTATTACATCCGTAAAGAGAAGTAAACGAGATGAAATTTGCATTCTTTCTGAGCCTTTTTTAAAAAATGACACTTTTATTTACATTATGTTTCTTTGTTTTTTGTTGGTATGATAGCTTTTATTAAAAAAATCGATTTTCAGGGGCGTCCTTTAGGGGCCCGTATCTCTGTAGGGAGATCCTCTCAGGAAAGGAACTTGTCATATTATTTTAACGTCCCCTGAATAAATCTTAGAGTTTGCCCACATATTTTGGAACACTCTGTATACATAGTGTTGATACAATATATGAATTCTTTTCACCTAGATATCTTATATAGTACAGATATCAATAGTATAGTTGGTATGCTTCATGTAGAGTCCAGACTTTCACGATTATTATCAAATTAAGTATGTATTCCAGGCTTATACCATGATCGTCATCGATCTGGTATTGATGTTTGACTAATTGTCCTGTCAGTATCATCAGAAGAATCATCAAGCCTCTTGAACTACTCTTTGGATTACCCTTTAAGATTAACATTTCTCTTCTCCTTAAGATTAGCCCCCTTTTTGCGAAAGTATATACCATTTTAACACAAACGTATATTATCATCATAGCTGAGATATATTAAATCGCCGCTACCTTCTCCATACCATAGTTATAATTAAATATCACCATAACGGGCAAAGGTAAGGTATAGTTTCTTCAAACATATGGTTCTCATATTTCATAAAGTATTCACAACTGAAGAATCATCCTTCTTCAGTTGTGTGTCACACTAAATGCGTAAAAATTAAAAATAATAGAATAAGTCAAAAAATATATTTTAGTGATGATTGAAACTGAGTTCGAATCATCTCCTAACTATGGTAATTTTCTGGCCAAATGCGCGTGGATTAATTATTCTGTATTTGTGTAAAATGAGATGGTCTCATATTTTTTTATATATATAACTTTACTACCTCAAGTAGTTTATTAGGATGACTGAGTCTTAGGATGAGGAAAATAGTTTAAAATATTTAAATAGTTTTAATAGTTTTGAAAATATTCAAGAAATAATGTAATTATTTAATATAATACTTCGTTTATTTTTCAGATTAATACACTCCAGACTTAGTAGTAGGCAGTGGCTTTCAGAGGAATTTTTATGCGATTAAATAATATGTTTGAAAAATATTGCATAGATCTATTGTTAACTTTTTGGCTGTATTTGGAAGTTTACTTAGTATGCAGTTCATACTTAAGATATACATAAATATTAACTCATTATCTCACTTGCGCGCAGAGTATAGCTATATTCGTGATAAAATACAAAAGGGAAAAACCACTAATTCATTCGATTCATCCATTCTAGTAGATTTTAATAAAGTGGCAAATCACCCATTTTACCAAAGAGGAGTAAGCGGTTTCACGTTTGATTTCAGTGTGGAGCTGAAATTAACTCAACCAGACAAAATTTTAAGTTAATTTTATAAAATCGTTAATAAAATTATCACTATTACTTTGATACGAATACAATTATATGAAATGTAGTTTTAGTACATGTATAATAAACATGTAGTGTTAGTATTTTTGGTAAATAATATTCTTCTAAATAAATAATCTAATTGGTCCAGATATTTCCAAACATTTCGATAACATAACATGCACTGCGTAGAATTAAGACTTTTGAAGCGATTGTTAATCTAAGTACATTCTTCAGGGTTATATAATGACCATCGTCGATTTTATTTTAGCCCTTTGCTGATCATCATTAATATCTCAATTTCTTCAGAAAGGATCGAGACACTGTCTTGTAAGAAAACCATCGAGTACTTTGGACCTATCTTTGAACTCTCTCTATAAAATTGACATTAACATTTATTTTCTTTTTAAGATTGATCCTTTTTAGAAAAATTAATCATACAACATATACATTTCCGTCACAGCTGAGATATATTGCAACGCCACCAATTTCTTCATACTTCAGTTATTATTGAGTATTGCTAAACCGACAGATTTAAAGCCAAAACTGTTTTAAAATTATGATTTCCGTATTTCTTAAAATAATCACATCTGAAAAAATATACTCACACTGAGTGCATAAAATTCAAGAGTAAATAAATTTGGGTAAAACAAAATAATGATGTCAACTTGGTGGGAGAAACGCAGGATTTGAAGAAGTAATTGAGTATCTTGGACCAATCATTGGGTTTATTTCTCTTTAATATTGGCATCTAAATTATTCTTCTCCTTAAGATCAGTCCTTTTTTTGGGAACGGAAAAATTATATTAGTGGAATAGTCTTAAACCTAAAGTTTCTATATTTCTTAAACTATTCGTAACCGAAGAAGAATAATCACACCACGCAATTAACAAATTAAAGATAATATATAAAAGTACTATCTCAAGGTACTCATATTAGCATTCGAATGATTGTGTTTTCTAATCAATTTTTTTTTCGTCTTGAATTTTAAATAAATTCCTTCAAACCGCAATTGTCCCTTCGCCATTCTACTTTCAAACCCCATAATATACTAGTATACCATAGTAACCTGCGAGATAACTTGTAAGTTATTTGAAATGTTTTAATTTCCTGTAGGTTCATTAATGAAAAGGAAATCGGATTAGGAGTTCCTCCTTTGGATTGAAGAGGACTTTATTACTCATCTCATGAATAAGATCCGTTCTGTCTATTATAAGTGGGTATTTGACAAATTTAAATATTTGAGAAAGGACAATGTAGAGAAACATGAATAAATTTAAATTTTTCAGAAACTTGTAAATGCGATCTATAATATTTTGTATATGAAGAAGATAAACTATAGATTGAAGATCCATTACAAGAAATATACTTAATATTAAGTAATTATTAAGTAAATTACCTGTTGTTGTCTTCAGTATTATTCTGTATAAAACAGATATTGGTATGTTGAGATTGGTATATTTATATTGTTCATATGTATGTAGGTGGCTCCACCAATAATATGCGTACTGTGGTCCAGAATGGTGGACTGAGCCACCCCTGTATGATTGGTTAAGGCAGGGAGATCGACTTATATGTGTATAAATATTATTTTTTATGACGATAGACTGAGAAGTTCTTCAAAACTAAAGGATATCAGTGTTTGGTGAACACAGTTTTTATTGCTACATCGAACATACCAACACTTTCCCAGAATCATAAACTAGTTCAAATAAAGTTATATACGTATATCAATTACAGTGATTTATATTATATCGAATACTATAGGTCTTCATGTTTATTTGTAATTTCTTTTACATTTCATGTATTTAGTTTACTTAGTGATGAATAATTGGTCATATTTTTCAAATCATCTTTGCTATAATTTTCTGTAAACGTATATTATAAACGGTTTAAAATAAGGGACTTATTGGCCAACCTTTGATGTGTTAAACCTTGCCTTTTACAGTCATTCCTAAATACTAAAGCCTCAAGAGATATAATTCCTGCTGCGAATCGGGGTGCTAATTTGTTGCAAGAATAGGGATACTGATAAGTCTCGAATTATATCAGTAACATAAGTCGGGAATCGAGAAAGGAACTACCACGCTGCCAAGCGGTTATCAAGTAGTTCCCAAATAGCAAGGCTATTACATAATCGCTACAGGAACCAACTATTCTTCGGGCTAAAGCCCAGCCAGGCATTAAATTGTACCTAAAAGCGATCATGGACCCTTTTCTCGTGTTTCTGCACGATTAGACAAAGTTTCAATAAATAAAACTCGCCACGGGTAGGATTCGACATCTGTCCCAGATGGGAACATTTTAGGTATGATTCAATGCCTGGCGGGGCTTTAGTCCGAGGAGTAGTTGTTTCCTATAGCAATAATGTAATAGCCTTGCTATTCTGAACTACTTGATAACCGCTTGGAGGTTAGGTAGTTCCTTTCTCGATTCCCGACTTATATGTTACTGACATAGATCGTATCGATATAGATGTATACCCCACGGATTCCTTTCGGTATTTGTCCTGGATCGGAGTACCGTGTACGACACTGATGAAGACTAATAAGTTTGAAACAGCTGTCTGTCGACAGCTCAAATTATATGATTAAGTTATTTTCTTTTATCTTTCAAATTCTTAAAATTTTTTTATTTTTCACTTTTAATGATTGTAAAATCATCCCTACTAATACACCAAGTGAGAACTATTCTTTCTTTACGCCAATCCATTAGATACTTTAATAACTGTTAGGACTCACCATCTTCGGCAACAAATATCAGAGCACTGCTATTCGTTACTACTATTTTTTTATTTTGAATCAGATAAAAACAACTAGTAAAATGAATGTACTTCATTGACGAACAAAGTTCGCCAGACTAAAATATCCTCTAAAAGCCTTTTGTCTGCTTAGATCGGCATTTTCATCGGTATTTTCAACTTCAAGTTAGCTGAAAGGATGTACGAATTTTAACCTCTTTGCGAAATCTGAACATCATTAATTTTCAGCGTATCCGTAGGTAGACGGTGAAAAGGTGTAAGAAATAATTTAGTACACGAGGTGAAAAATGTGCACAATTAACTACAATGGAAAGAGGGCACAACTTAAGCGAATATTTAACATTGATAAACTGTCTACACGTGAATTATGAGTTTTTAATATTCGTGCTAATATTGTCGGAGGACGTAGCGAGCGCCCGCTATTTTCCGGTGAATCTCCGGATTTATTCTTACATTATGCAGTAATTTTGCAGTTTATTTATGGCAGTCTAAATATTTGGATGGAAGATTTTAATGTTCACTAAATTCATCTTCTCTCGTCTAAAATAGAACAGCTATAAATAGTACACTTGCTTTTGTTTTCAGAGAGTCATTAAATATTCGCTTTTCCAGATACCCGCTTATCAGCATACAGGAATGTATTCTAAAAATCTTACTATGAATTTATATATCTAATGATGATATTTGTAAAGGAACTAAGTATCTGAAAACGTCCTATAAACAAAAATTTTAAATCAGTGGATGGACACATACTTATTCTAATCTAGTTACCCTTTCCCTTCAATTGTGTATAAAGATAGTAGATGTTTGTATAAATATGATGCATGAAAAGTAAAAGATAAATCAAGTGTATTTGTATATAAACTTTATATCAAGAAATTTAAGTAGTAAAAATATACCTCAATTAAATAAGTGATAATTATTTGTTATTTTATTTCAAACCATCGCCATAAGAGTAAGAGAATCCGGTGTCGTCAAATTTGAAAGTGTTGACAGTACGTTTATTATGAAGTACAACTTGACACCATTCAATAAGTTTTTCAATACTCAAATACTAAAACACCTGTTTATTTAGTATTTGACGTAAAAATTATGTTCTGTAGATTCCGTATTTAAATTTTCACGCCTTCAGTTTATTTCAATTTCAATTTTCACGCTTCAATTTATATAATTGAATTGAAAATTAATTCAAGGAATTTAAACTAATTCCTTGAAATGTTCCGAGTTACATACCGTTTATAAAATAAAATAAAGATATATTTTGGAGTAAAAATACAAACAAATAAAAAGAATATCTGTCAGAACAGATACATTTTTTCACATACATGTTAAAGTTGTTCAAAATTTCCTCCACTAACAATCTGAAGTCGTCAGGTATGAGTGTAAACGTTCAATAACCACGACGATTCAAAAACGTTCGATAAGAAATTTTATTTCTTTCCACGAAACAAATAATTTTAATTCAATCATTAAGAAAGAAAAGTGAAGTAGTTAAGAAAGGCAATTTATTTGAAAATAAATAATTGCTCGTTATTGTCAACAATTATTTTTAATATTCAATATTATTTCATGTAATCCTCGATTTCAAACTGATCCTGATTGTCAACCTTTGCGGATTTATTTTTAACCATGTTGTATACTAAAAACTTCACTCATATTATTTCATATTATACTAAGCCTTTCAGTTCTGTAATAAGCTAAGAATTTTTGACAAGAAAATAACGAATGCGTCCCTCTTGAGCATCAGAGAAATAAATTCCGTCGTATATCCTAATAATTGTTTTCTCAGAGACAGAAGTAACATGTCGCAGGATTAGAACTTAAGCTAAATAGTATTTTTCTTCAAAATCAAAGGAGCAAAAATCTTTCATAAGAAACTCAGGTTTCTGATTTTCTGATTTTATATCAAGTCATTCTATAAAGTGGAACCCACTTAGTCTTGTTTTGAAAATATATCAGAAAACGTTTGGATGTACGTTCTGAATGCCGTTTAAAATATATAGAGGGAAGAGGGAGATTCGTGTAAATATAATACGAGTTATATATATATATATATATATATATATATATATATATATATATATATATATATATATATATATATATATATATATATATATATATATATATATATATATATATATATATATATATATATATATATATATATATATATATATAATATATATATATATATATATATATATATATATATATATATATATAATATATATATATATATATATATATATATATATATATATATATATATATTAATTGGAATGCATTATATTATTAAGTTTTCCTTGTGAACATGAAAATGCAAAAGGAGTTGAAGTAGTGGATATTGTTAAAAACAATATGATTTTTTACAGTGCTTGTCATGCTACCGGTATGTATAAATACATACTTGTAACAAAATTAATATAAAAGGTTTATCCACATTTATAAAAAAAGTTTTGCATTAAAATAGAAATAACACATTTAAGGGAGCCTTGCCGTTTATTTTTGAAAAAGCAAAGTTATTTAATTGTAGCGAAACGGTTTAACTGATTTTACCAATTTTTGTTTTATTGAAAACATATTTTTCAGGATTAAGAAAAAAATTATTTTACGAATAGAAAAATAGCGACCGTTTAGCCACGCCGTTTTAGGGCCACATTTGCATTAAGTGCAGTTTCCTACGAACGGTGTTATCATAAGATTTTTTTGTAATTTTAATTTTGCGCAATTTGGCTCACCTTTGAAGAAAAAACTATGATTTTCACAACATATTTTCACACTTAAATTGTTATTAAAAATCCGATTTTTGCAATATCAAAATTATCCTTTGGTGAAATATAGAGACATCAATTGTGAATATTTTAAGCTAATAATCATTAAAATTGGTTCGTTAGTACCTCGGGAAGACTGCAGTAAAAACGAAAACACATACTTTCGAAACTTGTGTGAACTAGCCTACGTTCAAAATTAAACTAAACGGTTCTTCTGCTTCTAACATGTTGTATCATAGGCAAAATTTCATGTATATTCCTATTAATGTTCCTTCTAAGAGATCTTTAAAGGGCATTTGCCGCGCGACCATTTTCAGGACATGCGCGCCGTGGCTAATTCGACTGTAACTTTGTACTGTATACTGTAGGTAAAATTCATAATAGTTGTATTATGAATTTTACCTTAAAATTTTGGGACAATATGTGTGAAGGCTTAGTGCATCGATTTTTATTAAAGAACAGTCGATTTTTTGAAACCGAAAAACGATAAAGTCCCCTTAACCAAGTACAAGGAATAAAAGAAAAGGAGCTGCTCGAAGAGACACGTTTAGAGAACACGTTTTATCTTCCGAACTAGTTGTCACAAGACGGAGTACCTGATTAGAAGCTGTAGCTTATTATGATATATACATATTAAGGGATTAAAATACATTATTTTTAGGTTTTATCCCAGTGAAAGTAATGACATTCACACAGTGCAGAACTTGCTGCACCTACAAAGAATATGAGATGATGTCCGTTACATTGATAGTAATTATTTCATCTTAATTAATGCAATAAATAAACTGGAAACGGATGTCTTATCGTTACAAGGACCGTTAGATTATCTATTGACAGTACTGACTTCGCGTGTGTTGTGGTTGTTTAGTTTTTGCTTAACGGCATCTACGATGCTGTTGATATGTTTACGAAAGGTACTAATAAATATTGTTTCCGAAAAGTCCTAGATACAGCTGCTTGGAAAATATTTTAAATGGGTTCATTTCTAAAGGATACACATCAAAAGTTATCTGCTACTTTATTAAAATATAGTCCACACGTAGATATCTTCTCGTACCGTCCTCTGACAGTAGACGTTGAAAAGACGTATTCACTGCGTAAACTATCTTTCAAAAATATTTCAGTCGCAAATAAAGCCTGTAATTAATTAATGAATCTATTAGGTCACAAGTGTTATCATATATATATATATATATATATATATATATATATATATATATATATATATATATATATATATATATATATATATATATATATATATATATATATATATATATATATATATATATATGTTATATGCTAAAATATAATACAAGTTTAAGCCATCTAGACATATTAATGTCAATACTGCGTAATATGAAACCTATTATCAAGCGATAACAGCTCCCTCAGTAACAAAAGCATTTCCCATGCGAAATGCAAACATAACACATTTTCCAATAAAGGTCCTTGAACGACAAAAAGCGTTCTCATGTAAAACGCAAGCACAGCATATAACTCCCAGAATGCTTATTCTTCCGTTAACAAAGAAATGTTATAAATATAAGTTACACCAAAAAATCACACACTTGTTACTTGTCTTTTTGTCTTAAATCATTAACTTGTCTTTTAAATTAAATCAAGTCGTCTGTATAATTATTAAATTTTTCAAAGTAAAATAAAATATTTTTTAAAAAGTAAAATTTAACTTAAGTGATATAAAATTGGCGCAGTCGTGCGGATTTGAAGAACACCCTGTATAGGAGCCTAACTGTCGAAAAACACCTGAAGAACAAGGACAACACTCCAGAAGTGCCTAACTCCAGGAAAAGGATCGCCAGAATAAGGAGAACTTCAGTACGGGTGGCGGATTCAATCCCTTACTCAAAGAAAGAACCAACTTCCACACAGAACCAACAGATGAATAGCTTCGTGTAAGTACTTATTGAATCATCTCGTTTAAGTGTAGAAATATATATTTAATAATTGTGTTTAATAATAATTAATTGTTCGCGAAAGGTACAATTCTGTTGTCTTTCCCCATTGCAATTTAAAATAAATAAATAAATAAACTTAAACTTTTAAATTAGTTTATGCCAGTTATTACTAGAAATATGGCTCTACAACAGCAACAAAATCAGCCTCAGCAAGAAGTTGTTGAACCCTATAAATTAAATGAAATTTTCTCCATCGTACCTGAATATGACGGTAATCAAATTAATTTAAATACATTTATAAATTCTTGTAAAACCGCGTATGACATGTCAGTTGGTAACCAGAAGGTACTATTAACTGTTCATATAAAAAATAAATTGAAAGGTCGCGCATCTGAACTAGTCAACTCTAGAAACCCAGTGACATGGGATGAAATAAAAACTTTATTAGAAAATCATTTCGGTGACAGCCGAGATTTAACGTCTTTAATACAAGATTTGCAAAGGATGCGACAGCTTCCCGGCGAATCTCCGCTTACATTTATCGCACGTCTACAGGCACATGAAGCAAAAATCTGTGCATAAACAACGGTTAACACCAGCTCAAAAACAAGCCCAAATTCAGTTAACCGAAGGTATGGTTTTAAATACCCTACTCACAGGGTTAGAACCTAAAATTGCGCATGTTGTTAGGGCAAGTGATCCAGCGGATATGTTAACGGCAATTACGAGAGTTCGTAGAGAGCTCCAACTAAATTATTTTGAAAATCAGAAATTAAATCGTCATAATAATATACGCAATACAAATTCGTCTTTGCCTCCAAAACAATGTTCATTCTGTAAGCGCACTGGACACATCGCCAGTGAGTGCCGTCAGAGACAGCAAAGTTCTCGACCCCCTAATTTCGGCATCCCTCAAAATTTTTCTAGACCTAATTATTACCCTCAAAGCCCCGGAACTTCACAAAATTTTCAACAAAGACCCAACTATTATAATCAAAATTCTGGAAATTCACAAAATTTCCAACAAAGACCACCTGTCATCACACCAAACCCGAACTTTAACAGTTCAAGACCCCCTGCGATTCAACCGAATCCTAATTATTATAAGCCAAGTTCCACCAGAAAGACGCTACATATTAACCAAAATAATGAAATAGGAAATACACAACTAAATCAAACTTTTTATGAAAATAATAACTCTGATTATTATACAGATAATAATCATTCCACAGATCCGAACTATTATACTGGTAATACTTCGGAACACGATGATACCTATATAAACTATTATACTGGTAATAGTTCTTCCGAAAATTATTTCAATGAACCCTCTTTTGATACGACGTCTACAAACAATCAGGATTTTCGAACAGGCCCACCTTCCCAGTCGGACCCACCGTATCAAAAATCGATAGATTCCAACATGACGGTATTACAAACCCAATTCGACAACATGAACTTAGACAGTTTCAACCCGAATCTGAATTTCCCGGAACAACAGTTTCTATAAGTCCTTTATTATCTGTTAAATCAAAAAATTTATATTATATCTACGACGCTACCAATACACATAGACTACTGATCGACACAGGCGCAGGTCTATCTATATTTAAACCTAAAATTTGTCAAAATTATAGTATGAGATGTCCTGAAAATGTAACGATCCAAGGTATAACCGATCAAAAAATAATTATTAATGAATCTGCTTATATTCCGTTTGCTCTCAATAACCCATTTAAAATATATATTTGCAATCTTGACATAGAATTCGATGGTCTCCTTGGTTCTGACTTTTTGGAACATTATAAGTGTATAGTTGACATAAAAAATAAAAAACTTATAACTAACTTTAAAACGATTTCGATGCATAAAGTCACAGACCAGTCTGTCTCTACAGACATACAAAATTCTACAAACCCAAACGTCCTTAATAATACTCATAGCATTTCAAATATAATTTCAATAGAACCGCGTACGGAACAAATTTTCAAACTTAAATGCCATTTGACTAATACTGAAGCTATACTGCTAGCTACAGAAATAGACAAATTAAGACTCCCCAATGCTATAGTTCAAGTAAATGATAAAGGTGAATTTATTACATCTATAGTAAATTCAAATGCAATATCCAAAACCATCAACTTTTCGGACATAAAATTAGAACCTTTACAAAATTTCTCACTAAACAATATCAACGAAGGAAATTCTCAAACTTATATAGACAGACATCATGAAATAAAATCCCAACTCCGTCTAGATCATTTAAATGAGGAAGAAAGTGAACTAATCACTCAACTTTGTTTAGATTTCTCGGATATTTTCTACCTTGAAGGTGACCAACTAACGTTTACCAACGAGATTAAACACGCGATAGATACGAATGATGCGAAACCAATATTCACAAAATCGTATCGGTATCCCCAAATACACAAGGAGGAAGTTAAACCACAGGTGTCCAAAATGTTAGATCAAAATATTATTCGTCATTCGAATTCCCCTTGGTCCTCCCCAGTATGGGTTGTCCCCAAAAAGCTCGATGCTTCCGGTAAGCAGAAATGGCGTGTGGTTGTAGACTACAGAAAACTTAATGAGTTAACTGTAGGAGACAAGTACCCCTTACCGAATATTTCAGATCTCCTAGATCAGCTAGGCAAGTGTCAATATTTTACGGCATTGGACTTGGCATTTGGGTTTCATCAGATCAAAATAGAGCCCAAAGATATCTCGAAAACCGCTTTCAGTGTGGACAATGGACATTATGAATTCGTTCGTATGCCCTTTGGACTCAAGAATGCTCCTTCCACCTTTCAAAGGGTGATGGACAATATCCTTTTAGGTATGCAGAATGAAAGGTGTCTCGTATATATGGATGACATCATCATATACTCCCCAACCGTACACGAACACCTTCTCGTCTAACAGAAGTATTCAAACGTCTTCGCGATGCAAATTTAAAGATCCAGCCAGATAAGTGCGAGTTCCTCCGTAAAGAAGTCGCGTATCTGGGCCACCTCATAACTAAAGAAGGAGTTAAACCGAACCCCGATAAATCATGCATTCAAAATTTTCCCCAGCCTACTAACCAAAAAGAGATCAAATCCTTTCTCGGTCTGGCAGGCTACTATCGAAGATTTATCAACAATTTCGCTAAACTATCTAAACCCCTCACCAAATTGTTACAAAAAGATGTCCCCTTTTTATTTTTGATTCCGAATGTAAGAAATCCTTTGATGAATTGAAACAATCTCTCATCTCTACCCCAGTTCTCATCTATCCGAATTTCGACGAAACCTTTCTACTCACCACTGATGCAAGTGCCTTTGCCATCGGAGCTGTGCTCTCACAAGGTCCCATTGGTAAAGATTTACCAATTGCTTTCGCTTCAAGGACACTCTGTAAAGCCGAAACCAAATACTCGACCATAGAGCGTGAACTCCTTGCCATTGTTTGGGCCGTGAAACACTTCCGTCCTTACATATTTGGTCGAAAATTCAAGTTAATAACCGATCATAGACCCTTAACGTGGCTCTTCACCATAAAGGATCCCGGTAGCCGCCTAGCACGCTGGCGACTAAAACTCGAAGAGTACGAGTACGAAATCGAGTATAAACCCGGTCGCATTAACAAAAATGCGGACGCTCTTTCTCGTATAAAAATACATCACCTTCAAGACTATTCCAACTTTCAAGCTAAATTTAAACTATCAGCGTACCCTATTCAAAGACCCTCGACTTCAAAAGAACCCGATTCTGATACCCATAGTGACACGACAGAAACAACCGAAAACGACGCCGTAAAAGAATTTGAAACCTTTATAAATTTGTACAAAACAAAATCACTCATCGACTATTCCAAAATCGAATTTTCAAACGGACAACTTCTAGACAAAAGCAACAAAAATTTAGTTACGTTTTTCCAACAAAACAATCTCAAAGATTTTCATTATAAAATCCTTGAAGACTTGTTCGAAGAAAACGCAGACTTTCGGAGTTTAGAATTAAATAAATTATCCAGTAAGTCAGTGCGACATAGAAACTATTTTATCGTAGCTCTACCATATGATCCTGATACCGTTATTCAACACCTGTTTGGCACATTATACAATGGTCGTGAAACATTTAAGGACTCTGAAACGTACTATATTGAAAATAACATTGACTTACCTATTCTAGAAATTTTATCATTTTTGTTATCCGAAAAAGACGTAAAACTCAAAATTTGCCAAGATGTTACTAGGACGCCTAGTGACGATCAAATTCCAATAATTATCGACCAGTATCACACTGGTAAAGCTCATCTCCATCGAGGAATAAATGAGACTATCCGACGCATTAGAGAAAAATATAATTGGAAAGGGTTGACAAAAGACGTTGACAATTACATAAAAAGTTGTGAAACCTGCCAAAAAACAAAAGCCTGTCGCAAAAATTTAGATACACCTTTAGTTATCACAGAAACCCCAAAGGTCCCTTTTGAACGTATAAATATTGACATTCTCGAAATCCCCACAAAAAGTTATGCACTTACAATACGTGACGAACTGACAAAATTTAGTCAAGCATATCCTATTAGAGATAAATCGGCAAAATCAGTCGCAAACACCCTCCTAGTCTATTTCCAACATTTTGGAACACCCCTTCGAATCCATTGCGACTATGGCCGAGAGTTCGACAATGCCATCCTAAGAGATTTGTGCTTTCTCTATGATATCAAATTAACATACTCTAGTGTAGGACATCCCCAATCTAACGGTTCCCTAGAGAGATTTCACTCCACTCTATTAGAAATGATCAGAATACATATGACAGAACATCCCGACGAACACCCCTTCAACATATTACCTTATGCTGTAATATGTTATAACAATTCCGCTAACAAAACTCATGGGTTTACACCCTACGAGTTGGTTTTCGGACATACGTCCAGCAGACCACCCGAGACATTATATAATCAAAAGGAACTGGTCACTAAATACGTTAGAGATCTGAATAATCGTCTCTCCTACTATTATAAAGTCGCGCGTGCAAGAACGGATGCACAGAAACAAAAATCAAAAGTTCGATTTGACGCTCATGTCTCAAGAGAACCTCCGGAATACAAAATTGGTCAAAAAGTTTACCTAAAGGAATCGCAAATCACCGATAAATTACGAAACAAATTTAACGGCCCATTTGAAATTTTGGAACTCCATAAAAATTCAGCTACTCTAATTAACCCAAAAACTAATCAAAAAACCAAAGTCAATTTTGATAGGTTAAAACCATATTTTGAAACGTAATTACCTTGCAGGTTCACTTTGCTGATCGGAACAGCAATATGCCAGTATCAGATAACACCTATCAATAACACCGTCGGAGTCTATTACCATGACGAGACGAGGATAGTAATTTCCAACGACAGATGGACTCTTCTAGTTCATAAAAACTTATCAAGCCTCGAAGAAGCTTTCATCAACAACAACAAAATTTTAGAATCCATTGTTAGTATATTTGCAGTCGACACACGTGAAACAAAAGAATTCCTGGTGAAAGTCAAAACGCACATAATACTTTTAAATCAAATATCAACTTCCCTTAAGGTAAAATTTGAAGAAATCCTTGTTAATACTAAACGCTTCAAACGTGGTATATTAAATGGTGTAGGTAGTATATTCAAAGCAATCACCGGCAATCTAGATGCCGAAGACGGTCAATTCTTTACAGATAGTATTAATAAATTAAATAATGACCAACATCAAATTGAAAATCTCATGAAAAATCAAATATCTGTTACTTCTACCGTTATAAAAACCTTTAACCAAACGGTTTAAAATTTACAAATTAACTTTGAAACCTTTAATGAAGACATGAAAAAGATTCAAATAGCATTGCATAAAGTAAATGATAAAGTTGCATTAGTTCAGGCTGAATTAAGATTTGTTGAAACATGCGAAAAATTAAGCGAAAGTTACTTGTACCTTCAGAGCAACCTCGATGACATTCTAAACTCAATCACTTTTGCCCGCTTAAAAATAATACATTCTTCGATCATTACACCTGAAAATTTGATTACTGCACTTCAGAAAATCTCTCAGAATTTAGTCAAAAATAATCTACCCCTTTCAGTAAAATATTCAAAAATTCCTCAATACCTGGAAATAATTGAATTAGAGGCTTTTCAGTCAAAATCTGATCTTATATTTGTTCTAAGAATACCATTAGTGGAACAACAACTTTATACTCTGTATCATCTATATCCTATCCCAATTCTAGACAATAGAACTGGCCTACATCACGTTTTGTCATTTTCTCAAAAATTTATAGCGCGTAATGATGATTCATTAATGTACATCCCTGTCAAAGATTTGAGTACATGTAAACAATTAGCTGCTCGCAGAAAATTATGTTCTGACCTTTACGCCTACCCGATCGACGGCAGTGCAGCATGCGAAGCTCAACTACTGAAAAACTTCAGAAATATCCCGGAAAACTGTGAAAGTTCGCTAATTTATGGACAAGGCTACAACGTGCAGAAACTACAGGACAATGTGTGGTTAATAATTGTTTCTGAACCTATTCATATTACTGTAAATTGTTATTCAATGGACACTAAAATTACCAGTGTAAATAAAAACTCTATATTAAAACTACAACCGGACTGTTACGCATTTGTCGGCATAACAAAAGTTCAGGCAGAAGGCCGCAACACCCTTAATATTACAGACAATTCACACCCCGTGGTTATACCTTATGACTGTTGTAAGGATATCCCAGAAAAACTTCAATTGCCCAAATTGGAACCTCTCCAGTTCGACCACCTAAACGTAGAAAATCTAGATATAGCTAATCATAAATTAGAACAATATTCCCGCGACCTGGATAAGTTAATAAATGAACCATTTTTAACAAAACATATTGCCTTAACCACATATATAACTATTGGTGCCGTAGTTTGTCTCCTCATCATCTACGTCGTCTGGAAATGCAAGAAGCAGTGCTGTTGCTCTAGAAAGTCTAAGGAAGCAACCTCCAACCAGATGTTAAAAAGAATTAATACCCTCCTGCGTAGAAGACCCCATCTGCACACCGAAGAAGAAATGCAAGATATTCCCTAAAAGTCGGCTAATAACACCGACTTTTCAAAAAAAAGGGGAGTTGTTATATGCTAAAATATAATACAAGTTTAAGCCATCTAGACATATTAATGTCAATGCTGCGTAATATGAAACCTATTATCAAGCGATAACAGCTCCCTCAGTAACAAAAGCATTTCCCATGCGAAATGCAAACATAACACATTTTCCAATAAAGGTCCTTGAACGACAAAAAGCGTTCTCATGTAAAACGCAAGCACAGCATATAACTCCCAGAATGCTTATGCTTGCGTTAACAAAGAAATGTTATAAATATAAGTTACACCAAAAAATCACACACTTGTTACTTGTCTTTTTGTCTTAAATCATTAACTTGTCTTTTAAATTAAATCAAGTCGTCTGTATAATTATTAAATTTTTCAAAGTAAAATAAAATATTTTTTAAAAAGTAAAATTTAACTTAAGTGATATAAAATATATATATATATATATATATATATATATATATATATATATATATATATATATATATATATATATATATATATATATATATATATATATATATATATATATATATATAATACATTTAATAAAATGAAACTGACTGTACATGGTGTTCTATTAATAAAAGTAATATCTCTTTTACTTACTGCTACCTGAATTATATTATACAAGGTGGGGCAGAGTACTTGCTTATTTGAATTTGGCTCCCTGGCGCGATGGTTCCTCCTAGGAGGCTGGAGGTAGGCACATTCGAGAGGGTGGGGCGTAAATTTGTAGCTCCGCTTGGTTTAGTTAGCGTCATGAAGTGGATGAAGGTGGAGCACACATTCGCCGTCGAAGCATACTTTTCTAACGATCGCTCTATCATCGCCACGCAACGTACATTCCGTACCCATTTCAATATTGCGCCGCGTGGTCATGTTCCTGGCCGGCAGTCGATTGTTTCACGGTTAAGCAACTTCAGTGAAACTGTTGACATGAATAAAAAAACCTGGGTTTCCACGAACAGCAAGGTCATCCCAAACCTTTAACATGGTAAGGCTTTCTGTTTTGCGATCCTCTCAGCGCTCTATCCGCAAACATGCAACTGCTATTGGGTTATCTGCACATTCTGTGAGGCTTCATGAAGAACTAACATTTCATCCCTACAAATTAGCTGTGGTGCAGGAACTTAATCCACGCGATTTTGTTGTTCGATAAAATGCATGTGGGGCACTTCTTGGCATGCCTCACGACACACTTGCTTTCTTGGCTCACCTGAAGAACATTTATCTAGCTGTCGCCATCATACCTATGCTAGAAATAGTTGATCCAAACTTCCGAGTTCGATTAGAGCAGTGTATTGAGAATAATGAACGCCACCTGCCTGATATCATTTCTAAAACTATATAGACATGAAATTTAAATGTTGTACTTGATGTTTCTTAAAGAATTAAATATATATCTGCATTACTTTTTTTGAAATTGAATTTCTAAATAAGCAAGTTGTTCTGCCCCACCCTGTATTTTTAAAATTAACTTCTTAAAGCATTAACTATAGATCTCTAATAACGCAACAATAGTATTACTTAATAAGCATGCGCTATTTCGCGTTTCGCTCTAATTTTCATGTGGAAATAAATGCGGAGAGATATTAAGAGTACAGGCGCTCCTAATACGTTGCATCAAATATCTAAGACATTTTATAATAGACTTACAATATTTCACATAGTTGGAAAATTATTATAAAACTTTGAGCACACTGAATAGCAACCCTAAGACAACTTAACGACGATCACGACGGTTACATGCACCATGAGAATCCATAAATATTATCGCGAAGATTACATAAAGTTTTCGGAAGCGATGTACCTAGAGTGAACTCGGAAAATTGTTCAGCCGCTTTAATTCAACAAACCAGCCGACACAAAGTTATTTGACATGCGGTAAGATATTACACCTTTAATTCACAGGTTTACTGTGAACATTAAGCATTTAGAAAGAGACATATTGGTATAAGTTATTGCCGCATCGCAAATACGTATTAAATGTAAGATTAAATCAAATAAATCAACATAATGCAGGTTTCCTCTATTATCTTTGAATTAAATAAGTGTACCCACGTTTAGTATTTTTGATGTATGCGCATATTTATGAAAATTTGAAAGCTAAAGGTGTCTATGTTTGAAATAATATAATTTAGTTCTTTAAAGATGGTCCAAAATGGAGTTAATAAAAGTTAAACACTTATATACTCCGTATCTGCTATAGCCATGGGTAACATATTGAGTTCTCCCGTGATAATATCATATAATAATGTCATACGCACTGTGATTCAGCATTGGCAGACTCCCTCTGAGATTGAATGTATTTATGCTCACCTCGATGTGTAACCTTCAGGTTTGCAGCTTGTGTTAAAATCGCCTGCGCCAACTTTTTACTTCCGAAAACTTAGTTTAGATTGGTGTCATTACGTTAGCACATTCTAGTTCTAACATATAATATATTTTTATGAGAATATCGCAAGTTTACTTTAGTTCACTGACCAGTACTACTGCGATGAGAACTATAACAATGATGGCCTTGTAAGTTGCTTATACTTGACCACTTTTGAAAATTAGAAAGTAGTTTGTTAGTCAGATGTATGTTCTGGATGAGGCAAATAAGCCCCTTTCTATTCTCGAGGTCTGGCTATAGGGACGCTTGACTCATAAGAGCTAGAAGTTAATTGTTAGACTATATCTATGACATTTTTTACCAATATAATTTTATTCAGTCCTAAATATATCAGAGCTCATAAAATCTCAAGATAAATAGAAACGTAATAAAACTCCATTATAGTAACACTGCCGATTTTAGAGCGTGTATGACAATTACATCATTATTTTCTATGAAAAATTTCACTATGACCTTTTAAGAGCTAATAACATAATTATGCTAAGCGTTTTAAAGAAAAAATATTCAAATAAGGGCTTATAATTTATTACTTAAATATCAAAATAAAATTGAAGACAAGGAACTAGTAAAAAGTGAGGAACTTGATTCCATGTTGTTTGCTATAGAGTTGACTTCATCTTTCATATTGTGGTCTGAATATGCGATTGAAAGTGTTATTGTATGCTTAGTGTTAGTTAGGGATTTACGAGTCCCAGTGAAGATATGACACCCCTACCTAAGCATGGATATGTTTGTCCTGTTTCTATGTGTAAACTTTCCCTACTCAGTCTGATGTTTTAGGAGAAGGAATTGATTTCTTTGTTTTCAAACTTTAATAATGTTTATTATTAATAATTATCATTAGCTTTGATTCGCCTTTTTTTAGTATTAATTAATACTAATTAATTAAACTCGAGAGGAACATTTTAATACAATAGAGGTATTAAACGAATATATAACTACATGGAAATTGAGCGGTTATTTTATGGAGTTAGTTAACTAGCATACTTATCCAAAATAACTTTCAAAATAGTAATGCGTACAAAGTATTGTAATTTTAATTGTAATCGATTATTCAATGTTAAACAATAAATGTGCTTACAAGAATGAATTAAGTTCATATGTGTAATATAGCATCCCTAAACTATAAGTACATGTTAATTGAATAAAATTTGTAAATACATATGAAGAAAACATGTTGTTTTGCAACATGTGTTCCATCATATAGTCATTCACAACATATATTCAACATGTTGAATATATGTAAAAGGAAAATAAAAAGAAGAAAATATAGAAAACATTTTTTATTTTTATTCATTTAATATAAGAGAGCGAAGTCTTAGTATTTGCAGACTAAAACCAAACTTCTATTTTGCGTCAGAAAGTTATTGTTGTTTGTGTTATTCTAGAAGTTATGTATAAGGTAATCATAGTTTTCCAAAATGTTTTTAATTTTAGGACTTTTAATAGGGCCATAAGTTGCATACTCCTTGCACTTATACTTTGGAACACAAAAAAGTGTTCGATTTTAAGTGTTCGACACTTAAAATTTTTACTAATATTGTATGCTTAGTGTTAGTTAGGGACTTACGAGTCCCAGTGAAGATATGACACCGCTACCTAAGCATGGATATGTTTGTCCTGTTTCTATGTGGAAACTTTCCCTACTCAGTCTGATGTTTTAGGAGAAGGAATTGATTTCTTTGTGTCCAAACTTTAATAATGTTTATTATTAATAATTATCATTAGCTTTGATTCGCCTTTTTTTAGTACTAATTAGTATTAATTGTTGGTAACATTTTATTAGCAAATATTATTAAAAAGGATATCTAATACATATTATCCTTATTTATCATATCACTGTATCATTCCCACTTTTTCTATATTTCTATTATATTTTCTTCAAAAGATTATTGATCCATAAAATACCATTATTAATTTCAATCTAATCTAGTACCGTAAGTACGACGCTCCAAGGCTAGTGTAAATTTATAAATCGCATCCTGTATATTAACAGATATTTTAACTACCCTTATTACTACGTCTCGTGCCTATGCATTGGCATTATTGTTCAATAGGCAATCTTGAAACAGAAAATGTTACACAAACTATACATGTAAATTAATTTAACTACAAAAGGTCCATTACAAGGCCACCCATGACGAATATAATGGATTTTAAGTTAAGATATAGTATTACTAATATTATAATAATAAAAGTAGCGAATCAATATACAATAAGTCAAAAATTTATATCAACCAACATAATTCTAAGGCAAAATGCTTGAAAAAATACTTGAATGAGTCATAAGATAGAATTGTCGAAATTATACTCGATCTTGTAGTCCATCGCAATAAAGGAATATCAAGGACGTGCTCCAAAAAGATGAGTGGGGAGGCCCAGCTCCGGTATTCTAAGTCTATTGACACAGGTATTTGTGTATTTCGTCAAAATATTACCGAAATCTAATATAAAATGTTTTAAAAAATTATATTTAAAAAAATATTTTTTTTAACTTTAACGGCGTTTTTCTCAGTCAAGTACATCTTTAAAAAAATTTCATATGAACTTATATTATCTTCATATATATGTCTTCGAAGGTTTGTATACATGTTTTGAAGCACTGTATGTTTTATTATAATATTATTTATCTTCTTGTTCCTTTTCAATACTATTTTACAAAATTATATTAGTTACAAATATATAAAATAATTTCCCTACAATTATTGTAAGGAAATTATAGAATAACATTAAATTGTTTTCTAGAAGATTTATGTTCTTCTGCTATTTGTTCTGGATAAAGTTATGGCTTTATTTGGTGTCACACTTAAATTTATTTTGTGTTAGTTTCTGCTTATGTTTCTCGAACATTATTAAAGATTTACATCGGAGCCAAATCCAAGCATAATGAGAAAATTCTACGTTACTGAGATTTTAAAATATAGCAGACTGAGAAATTGGGCATAAAATAACTCGTTATAATGACAATTTAGAACGAACAGGGCATGCCTTCAGGAAAAACAAGAGGATTATTCTTCTTTTGTTTCGAATCTCACCGACCTATTTGGTAGCTGTAAATAAATTATGAAAGGGTTGGGAAGTTATACTAAAACGGAAAGTAAAATTTGCGCATGCAAATTAGAATATTAAAATTTCTAACTTTGTCCAACTTTTTATAATTACTCCATGTCCTATTAGTGTAAGCAAATCGCATTATTTCTAAAAGAGTTCGTGTTCTGCTCAGACAAAGTAGTCTCGAGTTGCTTGTTAATTTCAGAGAAGCCCCGAGAACATTCGTCTAAGTCGGCCGCTTTGACTTCCCTTAAAAAGTATGTAATCAAATTAAAACAAAAAGAGAACATCTTTCTTAAATCCCCATTTTGGCGAAGTTTGAATGTTTATCTTATTACGAAGGATATTCATTTTGTTAAAATAATTATGTTCTTTTGATGATGATACCACAAATAGGATTAATAGCCTACGTGTTGGAAAAATTAAATGCTCGTTATAATATTATTTTAATGCTTTAAATTCTAGTATATTAAACTCGAGAGGAACATTTTAATACAATAGAGGTATTAAACGAATATATAACTACATGGAAATTGAGCGGTTATTTTATGGAGTTAGTTAACTAGCATACTTATCCAAAATAACTTTCAAAATAGTAATGCGTACAAAGTATTGTAATTTTAATTGTAATCGATTATTCAATGTTAAACAATAAATGTGCTTACAAGAATGAATTAAGTTCATATGTGTAATATAGCATCCCTAAACTATAAGTACATGTTAATTGAATAAAATTTGTAAATACATATGAAGAAAACATGTTGTTTTGCAACATGTGTTCCATCATATAGTCATTCACAACATATATTCAACATGTTGAATATATGTAAAAGGAAAATAAAAAGAAGAAAATATAGAAAACATTTTTTATTTTTATTCATTTAATATAAGAGAGCGAAGTCTTAGTATTTGCAGACTAAAACCAAACTTCTATTTTGCGTCAGAAAGTTATTGTTGTTTGTGTTATTCTAGAAGTTATGTATAAGGTAATCATAGTTTTCCAAAATGTTTTTAATTTTAGGACTTTTAATAGGGCCATAAGTTGCATACTCCTTGCACTTATACTTTGGAACACAAAAAAGTGTTCGATTTTAAGTGTTCGACACTTAAGGATGGCGCAAACAGATTGTCGGTAGCTTTTTTTGTTTCCGAGATACAGGGTGAAATTGACAATTTAGCATTTTCCGGCACATCCTGTATCTCGCTTATGCTGCAACTTATCAACAATCTGAAAATGGTTTCTTATAGAAATTTTTGCGTGGAATCCACTGGGGTGCGTAGTTTTTTTCTCAGGGCGGCAGTTTTGGAGAAAAATAATTAACGTTGTTTTTTTCAAATGGAACACCCTGTTTATTTTTTCATAATTCGATTCAGCTCCATTAACTCTTTTCACAAATATGATATAGACTATAGTTATTTTAACTAATTTTGTCATAAACTGCAATTAATGGAGATTTTGACATTTAGGTAAAATAAATACAACCCAGTAACTTAATTTTTCTAAGAATGGTAAGTTTATAAATTGTAACTGAAATTAAGTGTCCATATCTATTTAGTGCTATATAAATACTTTAATAATAAAAGAATATAGAAATAAATAAATAGAAAAGAACTAATACAAAAACGCAAGAACAAACATTTTAATAACAAAATAATATATAAAAGAAAAACACAACAAAGAAGTAATGAATGACTAAATAACTGCTATTCCAATGTATGTTAATTTATAAATACTGTTCAAACACGTTTCCATTTTTTTGGATAAACATTTCACATCTTTTTCTTATAGTATTCAAAGCATTAATAATCATGACAGGTCGCTCTTGTAATTGTCTTAATGCCTGTTCGGTTGCAACCCTAAGATCATGTTTAGTCTCATGACGCACACTATATATTTAATTTTTTATATAACCCCATACAAAGAAATCCAGCACAGGCAGATCAGGTGACCTAGGAGGCCAGTGTGTGGGCCCTCTAGTACCTATCCAGTGGTCCGGGAAATTATGGTTTAAATATTGAGTCACAATTCGAGAATTGTGAGCTAGGGCTCCATCCTGCTGAAAGTATATTTTAGGCAAGTGTCCCAAAGGGATATCATCTAACAAATCTGGTAAAATATTTTCTAAAATTTGTAGATATCGGGCAGCAGATAGTCTTTCTTCAAAAATTTCGTATTTTATTCTGCCTCCAAGTATAAAACAAGATATGCTGAATCCAAACCTGCCTTGCTGTTCACGCGCGAATGTAATAAATTCGTTTGTTTGCGACCAATGCCTAGTATTATGTCTGTTAAAAATGCCAGCACTGCTGATATAAGATTCGTCAGACCAAATAATTGTTCTGGCAAAATTTATGTCATTTTGAATATTTTCCAATTACCATCCACAAAAATTCATGCGTCGCTCTGCATCACCAGGGCGTAAACTATGAACTATTTTTGCTTTGTAAGGCGTGAACTTATTTTTGTGCAATATTGTTTGTATCCACGCCTTTTTCACACCTACATTTCCTTCTATTTCTCTACATGAAGTTTTAGGTGCGGCTTCCACAATAGCCAAGACATTGATGGTATCTACTTCCAGATTTTCTTTATTATAAATTTTGGGCCTGGGTTTGCCAAAGGAACCATAATTTAACAAATTTGATTTTATTCTAGAAAAAATCACTTTATTTGGTTGCCTGCGCTCTGGATATCTATAACAATTAAAATGTAACCTACAAAGTCAGTTGCTAAGAAATTAAACAATAAATACCTGTTAAAATAAAGTTCAGTTGCATCATCAGCATTTTCTTGACATTCAAAAAAACAACAAAGCATATCATACTTTTCATAATATTGAAAACTTTCGTTTACTGCCATACCTACTTGTTTAAATCAAGATAAATTTTAGGCTTTATTATAATTAAATACTTTATTTAGACTGGATAAATAGAATAAATTTGACAGGTAGAATAGTTTTTTGTTTATCTGCCATAGCCTACTGTCAATGAAACCGATCAACGATATTAAGACAGACACTTTTAGTTTCTAGGCGCCAGTTACTATTTATTTTTAAAGTCAAGAAATGCTTATGATACAGCCGAGCTTTATTTCAATATGTCATGTCTGTTCGTAAATTTTATTGTAAATTATGACTTCCATACCTATCTCCGCCTCATAGGTAATGTCACAATCTCCATTAATTACAGTTTACGACGAAAGTATTTAAAATAACTATAGACTATATCATATTTTTGAACAGAGTAAATGGAGCTGAATCGAATTATGAAAAAATAAACAAGGTGTTCCATTTGAAAAAAAGGGCGTTAGTTATTTTTCTCCAAAACTGCCGCCCTGAGAAAAAAAATACGTACCCCAGTGGATTCCACGCAAAGAGTTCTGTAAGAAGCCATTTTTGCATTGTTGATAAGTTGCAGCATAAGCGAGATACAGGATGTGCCGGATTATGCTAAATTGTCAATTTCACCCTGTATCTCGGAAACAAAAAAAGCTACCGACAATCTGTTTACGCCATCCTTCATTTCTCAAAAAAGTAGTACAGGAATGTAAAACTTGCAAGTCTCTCCTATCTTTCTCCTATCTCCGCTGGAAATATGAGAAACCCTGCAAATACAACGAAAATTGGACACACTGTACTCTTAACGTTCAGTGAGATCTACATCTTCTACGGCAATGTTAAGAAACATAAAGTTACGTTACACCAAATACTAGATGTTGAACTGTGGTTCTCGTTATATAAGAATATTTTTATTACGTCGAATAAGTTTCGGTGAAAAAACTGTGGAGACGAACAATCCTGCAGATTAGGTATGTATTTATGTATATATTGAAGTATTTCAATGTTTCATCAATTATAATTTATTATTACTTGCGATATTTTATTTTATGTAGGTACCTACAATTATACACTGTAGTTAATAACATAACTTACATTCTTTTACTTACATAATCCTTCATCAACAATATGTATAACTAAACATACTGTATTGCACAAGAAAATTATAAATAATTGCAGGATAATTTAGATATTAATATAATAAGGAAACTCTGCTTGTCGAGGATCTCCTAGGTTTTAAATTGTGGCCAACCTCTTATGCTGTACTGATGGCCTCAAAATACTATAATTCTAAACATAACTTAGAGGCAAACCCTATTTAATTATATTCACAATGTAAGTACCGTTAACAGTAGTATAAAGTTTATACCACTAGAAACTTTTCAAAGTATCAG
Source organism: Rosalia funebris (assembly GCA_037954035.1). Classification (NCBI taxonomy): domain Eukaryota; kingdom Metazoa; phylum Arthropoda; class Insecta; order Coleoptera; family Cerambycidae; genus Rosalia; species Rosalia funebris. The sequence continues at coordinate 739,928 of JAZFAV010000005.1, read as the reverse complement.
AGAACATGGTCCAGTGTATTAGAAGCAGCCGCAACTATAACTTCAAGGTTTGTAAGGGTTATCCCTTGTGTTAGTTTAAAATTATATTGTTTCCCAACAGACGTAGTAAACCCGTGCCCTTGATGATTCTTGGTGAGTGTTCGTGATATCTTAAATTATAAAATGAATTTTTGAAATGTATTATAAAGTAATTTTAACATTACTGTTTCAACCAAAAAATCTCTGTAAACACATTTTCACAAAATAAAAATTATAATATGGAGAAATTACATTGGGGAGCAATTTGTAACACAATTTCTATTGAGTTGGATTTATGATATTTTTTAAAATTAAATAGGCATGCTGATTTCAAAACTGTAGTTAGTTTTCTTTTACCACGCCGAGTTTCGTCTATACACCTAGCTCAAAGCGGAGCATCAAGTGTAACCTCCGCCACAATGGAAATTTATTTGGTGCAGTCCCAATAGATCATTCAGTTTGTTTGCGTGAAGAATATGAAGACCATAAATAGAATCATTGATTTGTTATCACATGCATCAATAGATCATCTACGCCAATGATCACATGCACCAATTAACATCACATACACCAATGGATCATCTCCGTATGGATCATCTCCGTTGGCCTTAAAATGGTCTGCTTTATCCTTGGCCCGCAATGTGGATATACCAAGTATCCCTGTTTTTTATGTATGTGGGATAGCAGAGCTTATAAGAAATATTGAGTGCGGTCGAATTGGCCGCCAAGATCTGACCTGAAGCTTGGGGATCCAAACATTCTACATTAGCCACTTGTCGACAGACAGAACATTATATTTCCACCTCTGCATATGAAACAGGGTCTCATGAAACAGTTTGTTGAATCTTTGTCAATTGAAGGCGACTGTTGCAAGTATTTCATTTCAGTATTTTCTAGCTTGTCATTTGGAAATATAATAGCCTGTGTGTTTGATCTTTAATGAGTTGCTGAATCTCTGGATCATAGATTCGGGTGCTCATTAAAGATTTCTGATGATGACACAACCTCAAAATAATAATTTGTTGGCATTCAGAAACATTGTCAAAGACTTTTTTGGAAATACACGAGCACAAAATTACACCGAAACTGTCCAGCGACTTTTGAAAAGCTACAACATGCTTGTATGCAACATGAACATCAAATTGTATTTTTTACATAGCCATCTTGCTGACTTTACGAAAAATCTTGGTGTAGTCAGTGGTGAGGAGGGTGAGCGATTCTACCAAGATTTGAAGGTCATAGAGGCACGGTATTAAGATAGATGACATGTACATATGATAGCTGATTATTGTTGGAGCATCAAACGAGAATGTGTACATATTAAACATCAAAGAGAAAGCTATAAGCGAATATTTTTACCTTATTATGTATGTTTATTGTTTGGTAAAAACAATTTTACTATTTGTATGAACACAATATAACTTGCAGTAGCTATATATATATATATATATATATATATATATATATATATATATATATATATATATATATATATATATATATAGAGCCCCTGTATGAATAGAAACATTCTTTGGTAACAGTATATTTGGTAAGGTTTCCCCTTATTTACCTTTATAAACATATATTGTATGACTTTTGAGAAGAGAAAAACCAAATTTCTGTTCTCCAGTGTTATCAGAGCTGGATTAAACCAGAAACAGAAGACAAATGTTGAACGACAGACAGTGAGATAAATTATGTGTATGAACATCCCCAAGATCTGGAAACAGATGTTCCAATTGGGAATAGCGACACGTCTTTCTGGAATGCTCTAAATATTTAATATGCTTATGTTATGTTATTTATTCAGTATATGTATAAAGTTTACTATACTCGTATGCAGCACATACTATTCAAGTAAATTCGGTTTTAATTAACAAGTAGTCGATGTTCTACAAGAGAATTGTCCAGTATAATTTATTTCATCCCTATTGGGAATGGTTGTTGCAGCGTACTCAATGTACGCGAAATTAAACAAGTGGGTTTACATTTTGGAAGTAAACGTACATATAGGATGACGCTATGTCTATCTACCTGCTAGGTGGCAAAGAAATTCTCTTTGCGGGAGAAATCAAAGCCAATGATATTCGTCTTAAGAGAAATATCTCATGTAATTTATCCCTGATGTTTATTGAGAGATTGAATACTTAGAGGCAGTGCTTTGATTAAATCATTTCCACTTGAAAATAATATTTTCTGTTTTATTTAACTTAAAAAATATTACTTTTCTTCGACTTGCTGAAGAACACAATAAGTCAAAATTTTGAGTAAAATAGTAACCTTGACTAAAATTACCCACCATTACAATTTTTCTCCATACTTTTGAGAAACCAGAAATATTATACTAATAACTGTTTATATTATTTTCCTCAATAGTTAAATATTTAAAGTTTTCTCGTTAGTTGCCTCACTATTGTTAATGACAAATTGGAAAATTTAAACAATAATATAAATACAATGATATGTACAGAATAATAAAGCTTCAGTAGGTCTACTGTGATGCCATATTTGTGATGTTAATTCCTACTTCAACGTCAAGACCTACTTAATTTTTTTAAACGCCAAGAATCCAAAAGCTATCTTTTAGCATTCGAATGGGTGTGAGCGACATTTAATAAAAACATTACTTTGTAACTAAAGTATAACATAATTCAAATTTGTATTATGTTATCTTAGATAACATAATATATAATAGATAACATAACATATAATAGATAACATAAATTCTAAACCGTTTTCAGTTGAATTATAAAAATTTACAACTTACAGATTTTCCTAAAATTGGCAGTATTTGTTTTTATGCATGCTTTAAATTTAATTTTATTAGCACGGTCTGCAATTATTTTTATTTTAATCTCCCGTTGGCCCATTACACATAAGTTTTAATCAGCATGGACCTGTATCTAAACCTATTTCAAAGAATATCCTGTAGGAGAAAAGCTTAAAACCATGGGAAAAGCCATATTGAAAGAAGTAATAAATTTGCATTTAGAATAAATTAATTTGCAAATCTTTTATTACATAAAATAATAAATTACTATATTAGGTACAATTAAAAATTCACCAGTTTCACAGCAATCCCAAGAATCATTACTTTTGTAACAAAGTAATTCTATATTACTTTGTTACAAAAGTAATGATTCTATACTATATGAACTATATACCTAATTAAATGACAATAGACAATTTTAATAGAAAATAAAAAACATACTAATTTAGAAGACCTAGTTCATGTAAAATATTTTTCAATTTTATATGAATTCCACGAATAATTATTAACCAGATAGAAAACGTCTATTTATGAGATAATAGATTAATAAAGTGACATTCTAATCATATTAAGAGACGTGTTTAATTATATTATCCTAGTTCTAGATATTTTTTAATGAGTGGAATAGATACATTTTATTGTTTATAAGATTTATATCATAAATATATGTATATACATCAAAGATTCTGTTTATTCAGTTTACATCAGGCTTCTAAAAAAATACTCGCATGTATTCTTCAAAATATTCTTAATACTATATGGTCGGGTTTATTATATGGATTGCCGCCAATACTATATGAATTGTCGCTCAATGGAGACATCTGGTACACGGATGGAGCCAAGAGTGGGAACAGAGCGGGTGCGGGGGTGTATAGGCGACGCCTCTTGGGCAAATACACTACCGCACTCCAGGCCGAGCTAGTTGGAATTACATACGGTGTTCTGGGGGCCGACCAAAATCGGACCCAGGAGAAGGTATGTATCTGCTCGGATAGTAGGGCGGCGCTGGCAGCCCTGAATTCAGCAACGACAAAGTCGAAGCTGATCTATAATTGCTATGAAGCATTGAACCACTTGGCAGGGAAGGGACCGGTGGAACTCTTATGGATACCTGGGCATAATGACATTAAGGGAAATCTAATTGCAGATAACCTTGCCAGACTAGGGACCAGGGAAAACCTCTATGGACCAGAGTCTACAGTGGGAATAAGTCAGAATCTGATCAGAGATCGCATCAATGGCTGGGAAAGAGACCAACTCAATAAAAGATGGAGAGGAGTAACGGGTTGCCGAATAACCAAACTCTTCATCGAATACTCAGAGATTGAGAAATGGGCCCAAGAATTCATTAAATTGAACAGGCACAAAGCCAGAACCCTGGTGGGAATCATAACGGGCCACCATAGTAGCCTGAATGCATATTAGCACAAGCTCAGGCTGACTGACAGCCCGGCCTGCAGATACTGTAAAGAAGACGAGGAAACCTCGATTCATCTTCGTTACACCTACCCCACACTGGAGGAGAAGAGGTATCTTATATTAGAGACCCCTGTTATCCTAGAGAAAGAGAGGCTTAAGGCGGGGGACGTGCCTAAATTGCTCCTTTTATGGGATAGCATTTTTGGATAATGACAAGGATAAGAGGGGATCGCCAAAGGACTACCCATGCGATCAGTGGCTGATGAGGCCCAAACTTATATAATATAATAATAATATTGTCGGGTACTTTTAGGGTAATGGTTTCAGTTAGGAGATAAAATATATAGTAGGTCAGCAAAGAATATATTTCGCTGGAATGCTTTATAGTTACTTTCAGTAAGTTTCTTTTGTTATATGGTTATACCCACACATAGTTTATATAAGATAGAAATAGCAACTGTCTCTAAATTTTCCAACAATATTTCTGGAATATCTTGTATAATAGCAAGTATAGTAGTCGGATGTGATTTTTGTGAATCTAATTTATCTAATATATTTTTTTCAAATTAATTTGCTAAAATTGCTATGGCAGGATTTAATTATAAATTCTAGAAGAAGTCGAAGTGAGGCTCTTCGACTTCTTCGAAAATCAACTTAAGAGTAGTTTATATATTTATAATATTTCGTCAATATGTCTTAAACACCATCGAAAATGTATCCGATATCGTTCCAAATATTTTTAAATCATGAGTGAAATTTGTGAATCCACTTATAAATAATGATTAAGAATATTAAATACAGCACTGTTTTGAAAAATAATTATGGTATGTAAAACATGATATAATAATTTAAGTTGGTATATATAAATACTAAATATCCAAAGTCCGAAATAATCTAGTTTTGTAATATAGTAAACGATATACCCAACACTTCTTGACTTGTTTCATATATGCTGACTCTTTTTGAATGAATACTACAGAAACTGTATACTTCAGTTCCGGTAGTTTAATAAGAATTCCTAAACAAAGACCGTTGCGACCAGCATAAAACGTGTAATTACTTGGCGTATTGAATGCCGTACGCTAGACAACATGCCTGTTTGTTCTTATCCTAAATAGGACCGTTAATCTACGATATTAGGTTGCAAACTCGGTGTTGCATTCTGATACACAGCAGTAACACAATAGGCTTGTGGTAATTCTAGAACAAAGCCGCATTTTAAATGTTTTTGTCAGCAAGGAACAAAATTCGCTGAAAGGAAATGATAGCGTTTGTATTAATTACTATTGTTTGAGTACTCTGAGTAGTATTATGGTATAATATTCAAATACAAAATATGAAGTCAACCTCGAGTAGTAGTTGAATCAAAATATGTGCTACATATACAGTGCTATTCAAAAGTCTCCTCCCCCCCTCTTATCTTTGGAACGATTATACATAAACTAGTGAAATTTGGTAACTGAAAATTAAGGGTTGTAAACTTCCCTACTAGTGATGATAGATGACGTATGCGTCAAAGATGACGTCACAAGGTCATTGTGACCAATAGTTTTAAATGGAACCTTATGGCAAGCGACACCTCTTTTAAAACGTATCGAAAAAACCTATTCAATGATACTAATATTGTGTCTGTTTACGGCAGTTTTGACAACTGGCTTTCAAAAACTGCAAAGCTGTGATGAATTAAATCAGTTAATAATAAAATTTAAAATTCAAGCTCCGCCACTGGATAGTTGGATAGTAAATAATCTGACGTTTTTGCAAGTCTCCCCAATTTGATGTTTTTTAGCTGTCAAAGTTTTTATACATTTAATAATTTGTGTATTGTTGATCGAACGTTTAACTGTTTTAGTACCTTGTGGTAATTTCAAAATATTTGTACATTCAATAATTTGTTAAACTGTTGTGAGCTGAACGTTTAAGTGCTTCAAGAAGAGAAATGGTACGTGTTTTAGGTGATAAAGTAGCAGCGATCCTAATACTTGGTGAAACTGGAGAAAATATTCATGCAGCAGAACGCATTTTTAATGAAAGGTTTCCCGATCGCCCAGTTTCGAGGACTTATTTGAGAGAGCTTCTTCGTAAGTTTAAAACAACGGGTAGTATTAATGATGCAAAACGATCTGGCAGACCACAAATTTCTGATGAGAAAAATATTTAAATTATTAAGTAATAGTAAATCCTACTTCTTCAACAACTCAAGTTGCATCAACCTGTGAATTCAGTCAAAGTACAGTGCACAGGGTGTTGAAAAAAAACAAATTTCACCCATACAAATTAAAAATGGTTCATCAACTCCCAGACGACGATCCAGACCGAAGACTGCAATTTTGTGAAAATATGGAGACTAAAATTAACCAACAGCCAGACTATGTCAAAACAATTTGTTTTAGTGACGAAAGTACTTTCTATCTAAATGGAAATATAAATACACAAAACGTGAGATATTGGAGTGACGCAAATCCTTACATGTTTCGTGAAACACATACTCAGTATCCCGAGAAGGTCAATGTTTGGGCAGGTATACTGGGAAACCACATCGTTGGGCCTATTTTTTTAAATACCAACTTAACCAGTGAGGTGTATCTGCAGATGTTGCAAAATGCAATAGAACCGTTAATCCTTGAAATTTTGGAAGATAATCAAGATGAATTCGACATTTTGGAAATAACATTCCAACAGGATGGTGCTCCTCCACACTATTACGGTGCAGTAGGACGGTATTTGGATGAAGAATATCCTGGTAGATGGATTGGACGATGAGGTTCAATGGAATGGCCGCCTCGATCACCGGCCCTCACACCTTTAGATTTTTTTCTGTGGGGATATCTTAAATCAAAGGTTTACGCCACTCAGCCTGACAATATTGATGTTTTAAAACAACGTATTGTTACAGAATGTAGGGCTATTTCCCCAGACACATTTGAAAAAGTACGAGAAGAGTTTCGCAATAGGATGTTTTACTGTCAGGAAGTAGATGGAGCTCACTTCGAACAATTACTATAGGTAGGTACTGATTCTTGAATCTCTAATTAAAATTACTATTCAAGTTTACTGATTACTGATTCAATCCATCAAAACTACCATAAATACAAACAATATTAGTATCATTGAATACGTTTTTTCGATACCTTTTAAAAGAGGTGTCGCTTGCCATAGGGTTCTATTAAAAATTATTGGTCACAATGACCTTGTGACGTCATCTTTGACGCATACGTCATCTATCATCACTAGTAGGGAAGTTTACAACCCTTAATATTCAGTTACCAAATTTCACTAGTTTATGTATAATCGTTAAAAAGATAAGAGGGGGGGAGGGGACTTTTGAATAGCACTGTATAATACTAAATTGTAATCAGTAGAGATACATATTATTTTTAACTAAATTTAGGACGTTTGTAAAGTAGGCGAAAAATACACAATTTATTTTCTAAAAAGATTTACTAATACCGATATAACTACATTTTATCAACTATTTGTTACTGTTCTGCAACTCTTTTCGTTCGTAAATTCTCCAATAGGTACCATATAAAATTTTACATCATTCATTACCGAACATTTACTCATTGCCACGTCCAGTAGATAAATAGAATGACAACGATTTGTCACTTCACAAAATGTAATGGACAAGCATTTAATATGAATGTCTAAATATCGCTGTTTTCATTTCTAACCACATCATGTTTTCTGGTAGTCATAATATTTATGTAGTAATTTATGTTTAATAAGGGAAATAACTAAAGCGGTATGTAAAATCAATAGCTAAGTTTAATTATTCCACCTATTGCCTTATGGCAATAGGTGGAATAGGTGACGTATGAAAATAAACTGTTTATTCCATATTAAGTAATACGTAAATCTATATTAAGTAATCCCAAAAAATTGGATCAAAATTATGAATATAAAAGTTTAATTTTAATTATTAACTATGTTACCTCACGATATGAGATAGCCTATTGTAACTTAATGCGTTTGCTAAAAACATAGAATATATCGCATAGCATATTGATGAACAATACTTATCGTTGTGACTGAAAAAATTTTTGAAATACTCTGAAACAATTATGTATTTTATAAATATATTGTATAACCTAAATTTTTCACATTATGTATTTCAGCTGTAATTTCATGATAGCCTTCTTAAATTGCAACCCCCCCCCCCTTTTTTTTAAGAAAAACTGATTTCTTAAAGTTTCTCCAAATGAATATTATCCTATATTAGAATTCCCTAGTTTCCTATTTGTCCAAGAGGAGGTGTGTGTATTTTGAAAAAAGTACTTCTAAAATAATAAAGTAATGCGCCAAATTATAGAAAATAAAATCGACAAAAAAATGTTGAAGGCTATTTTCATGTTTTGAATACATCAAGCAGATTGGGTTGTAGAACGAAAAATGTGACGCGGAAAAATTAAATTTATGAAACTGCGAATATCTCTAATTATTTTGGAAAAACTTCTTAAATGTAACTACAGGCTATTTCCAATGCAGGTCCCTACTAAAGCTTTATAAACTTCACGAAAATAAAATTCGTACCTCTTTTCCAAAGCTTTCCGAGTTTAACAGTATTTGAGGAAAACCAATTTTCTTCTGCTTTTCTGATTCCGAAAAATTATTTTAGAAAATGGTAGAAACATATGGTATCTTATTATTTTCCGTATCTTGGAGGTTATTTTTTATATTTTTAAAATATTAAAGGATGAATCAAATAGTAAAGCATGAAATTAGGAAAATAAGAGATATCTCAGTAGCCAGTGAAATCTAAAAAAAAGGTTTCAAACATTACTTCATTACTTCAAACTTATTATTTATTGTAACTTTTTATACGTTAATTTCAATGCTTGTTCAAATTCAATTTCAAAATTTTGAATTTATACGTAAATAGAATTCATGTTTCGAGTTTTTTAAAAGCAATGCGAGCTCCTATTGTTTTTCTGATTACCAAAATTCAATACGAACACGTTCAGTTCCTCGACTATGTCTAAAGACATATACAGCCGCAGTATACGTATTCCAAAGAAACGAAAAAGGATGAGAGAAATGTGCATAAATCAACCACCTCATATAACATACATTCTGCAACCGTGAATAACTGATAATATATCTTCGTCAAATTACTATATTGATGAATATTTGGTTAATAACCACTAACACTATCGACGAGCCTTCGCATTGTACCGTCTTTCATCCCTAGCATAGAGATGTTTAAGCACCCTACAGAATCTAGAACTCTGACTGTAGGTGGCGCATTAAATTCTAAAAGGTTTCTCTGAGGAACAGGGCTTAATATGACTAATGGCAACATATCAACGATGACAATTGAGTGCCTTGTACTAGCACAGGTCAATATTTAACACAGTCTTCACATGAATGTGATCACAATAGACTGACATTTTATGACCCAGTAAGTTAAGGCACCGTTCGTTATGACCTTGGACGATCCAAATCCTTAAACCCAAAATATTTAAACATGACAATAGGGCATTTGTTAGTTATTTCAAAATTGATTAGCGGACAGACTGTATTATATGGATATACATTATAACAGACTCTATTTAATCATGTATATATTCCTACTGCAACTTTATATTGTAGCAGCATGTCGTTATGGGAAAATAAATCGTTATACGAATATGCAACGGTAACGAGATTTAACGAGAGAAATAATATTTAAATAAACTCCAATACAACTAGTTATGTAAGTGATAGCATTTCTTTATAATTGCTAGCCTGATAGGTTTTAGCTTGATGCGGAACTTGCCCATAAAATACAAAAATTATATAATAAAAGATACTGAAAAGGATATATAAAACACTATATTTCTATAATTCACAGGACAATTATTTTCTTAATTTCATTTTGATATATCCAAGCAATATTAGACTCAATATTTTTTTTTATATTTAATTCTTGCATTCAAATAAGTAGTTTCTCATTGTGTATAAATATCAAAAGGTATTTAAAATTAAAAATGTGCCGTGAAGTATAACTTTCACGTGCAATCAAAATCTCAAATCTATTAGTAAATATGCTCTAATAGTTACAAACTGGCAATAATAATTCACATCATGCGCCATAGAATTTAATGTTTTTAATAACTGGCGAATGCGCCAGTGTGATTTTAATGTACTCGTATATGAATATTTGGTTATTCCCAAATTTATTTAAATACACTAACTGTACTAACTTTATTTAGCTAAATAGTTCTCTTATCTAATTAAAAGTTAAAACTAGAGTAATGAGAAAGTAAAAATGCAGTAGACCTAAAATAAAGTATTGTCTCAAATAGAGTCTGTTACAATAACATATCTAAATGTATTTAAATACCAGTAACATTTCTTAAAGCATGATTAGTCGCTTTTCCAGCAGACCTGTTAAAATTTTTATTAAGATTCTGGAAAAGATTTTATTAAGATAAGCAGCAAAAAATAAATCAGCAATTTGTTGCCATAGAAATGCACCAATGTTCCCAAGTCTTTGAAAACAATTTTCAAAGACTTTTCAAAAATAAATTTTAGTTCACATGTAAGAAAGACTCTTCCTACCCATCTTAAATCTTTAGATATAATTGATCAAGTAATAATTTTGTTTCAAATAATATTTATATTATTTTTAATATTTAAATATTTGCTTAATATAAAATTTCAATAAAAATGAGAATTATCGTAAACTTCCATTATAATATTATGATGATAGTATTGCTTCTTAAGTATAATAAGAAATTAGTGTAGGCTTTTATTTAATATTTTATATAAATTTTAACATATTATTGTAATTACTATTAAAGAATAAGTAATAAAGAAAATACGGTGGACAGTCAAATCAGTTGCTTGACGTGGAGGTTTTGACGACACAACGTGGTAACTACATGGATAAATGATCTATGGTATCCTCCTGTAAAAGTAGTTACGAAAATTTTATTGACGCTTTGGCGCGGGGTGGTCGACTGTGCCACTAATATTGAGGATGTCATTATATGCTCGGGATTCGAGAGTCAATAAGAAGAACTTGGCACCTTTCCCTGAACATGGAAGTCTTTGTCCTCGTCTATATATGTAACGTTCCCCTTAACAGATTGAGGCTTTAGGCGAAGTAAGTATTATGTTCAATATTAAACATTTATTTTATAGAATACTGAAATTAAATGTAATATTTAGAACTGTTGGTTACGCATAGAAATATTATTAAAATTAATCTGATAAATATTCATTCATAAAAGTTCATGTTTGAATGTTTTAATTGAATTTTTAAAGTATTCAAGGAAACTGGTCGACATTAATTACTTTCCAATTTGTACAATCCTACATTCAGAATAAGGCAGATACATTTTATGAGGAAACAAAACTTTTAAAGTGCATTTCTTTCAGCTGATAAAATAATATAAAATTTTCGTATGCTACCGTTAACTTACACGAGAAAATTTTATATATTTGCGCCAAAAGTACATATCCGCTAGATACAGTACTACAAAGTGTAAAAGTGACTTTAAGGCGATCTCATATCCCCTAGCAAATTACATATAACCTGGCTACTTCATACTGAAATATCATCAAATAAAGTAACACATAAAATAGTTGTAAAACATACTCTGTTATATTTCATTTTTCGTGGTAGTAAAACAGAGTAATTTAATATTCTTTTTTTTTCGTAAACAACTGATTTAAGGTGATATCAAACTTTCCCTTGGAGTTATTTATTTTTCTCCTGTAACGTTTGTAAGAATTGTTAAAGTTTTATCGGCGCTCTCATTTGTTTCTAGATCACTATCCTTGTTAAAACTGTGATGATTTAAAACTCCGCGACAAGTTAAAGAGGATGCGCTATTATTCATTCTGATATCCACTGGATATTTCATACAATGGAATAATGTCGCCAGATAAACTGTGCAGAAGTTTTAACATTTTTCGTGTTTACTTTAAGAAACTTCATTTTCAAGTAATGGAGTAGTCCCTATGGTAATGTGAACGAAACTATATGAAATATGTTATCATGCAGAACAATTTTCTTATTCAAATCAACATAGCATTAATGTTTATTTACAGGAAATATATATACATATTTTACTATACAGTGTGTGCGTACAGTAATGAATAAATTTGTTAGAAATGCAAAGAATAAGTTTTGGGAAAAACTATGGAACCTGTAAAATTTTCTTTTCAGTTACACATTTTTTAAAATATAATAAATACATATAGGGTGAAGTTTATTTTTAATAGCAATCCCCTTTCTTATAACGGAATGTGAAAGAGCACATTTTTTACATATGCCACGATAATAGTTACATTAGCGTGAGTATACTTCGGATAAAAAAAATTAAGAAAAACGTTTGTGTTATAATATTTGGTTTCATAAAATGACAGTCAAACAACTTATTTCTGGTGTGGTTTTGTGTATATGTTACTGTGAAAATGCGAAATTAGTGAATGTCAACATTCACCGGTGAATGTAGACAAATACCAAATGCCTTGGTAAAAGGCCGAACGTTTATTAATTTTGTTATACATTCGAACTTTCACCGGTGTATGTTGACAAACACAAATGGGCTCCGGTGAATGTCGGAAAGGACAGGTCATAACTTGCTTTTGGGCGGTTCCTGCATCCTGTTTGTTGGCTTGGGCTTCGTCAGTCTTACGCAAGATCTGATAGCGTGTGTGCAATCTTGCTAATTTAATTTGTTTTATTATATATTATAATTTGTGTTCAATGGCTACTTCAGTGAATGGTGATCAGTTTTTTGAAAAGTTAATGCCTTAATTGGAAGTAAATAAGAAGACAATTGTTTTTATTTTTCTCAAGAAAGGTACTCTAAAATCGTTTATGAAGTAATTTCTGTTAAAAGTAAGTGTAGTACACCTTTGGACTACAGACGTTTAATACGTTTTGACATTTTAAAAGTTAGCGATGAAGAAAAGTTAATTGTGCCACTAAAACCATGAGAAACGAATATCCAGTATTATGTTACAAATTATGAGCTGTTTAATATACTTTCCGAAACTCACATAAGAATAGGCCATGGAGGAAGAACACGAGTGCTTAAAGAATTGCAAGTTAGATACAAAAATATTACTTATGAAGTTGTAACGTTGTATTTAAATTTGTGTAAACAATGTCAAATGAAACACAGTGCGCCTAAAAAAAGTATTGTTGTAAAACCAATGGTCAGTTCCGAATTGAACTCTAGATGTCAAGTCGACTTGATAGACTTGCAATCACACAGGGATGGCGATTACAAGTTTATAATAGTATATCAAGATCATCTAACCAAGGTTGCGACCTTTAAAAAGCAAGAGAGCGGAAGAAGCTATGTAGCATATCACCTTCTTCATATTTTTTTAACATTTGGTGCTCCCGCTATATTTCATTCGGATAATGGTAGAGAATTCAGTAATAGAGTCATATCTGAACTATACGCTACGTGGAAAGATGTTAAAATAGTACACGGAAAGCCTCGTCACAGTCAAACACAAGGCTCAGTCGAAAGAGCCAATCAGGACATACATAATATGCTAACTGCATGGATGCAAGATAATGACTCAAATAAATGGTCAGAAGGTTTACCGTTTATCCAATTCGCCAAAAACACAACATTTCACGAAGGAATACGCCAGAGTCCATATGAAGCCCTGTTTGGCGTTAAACCAAAGAGGGGCATAGCATCGTCATCTCTCCCTCGTGGGCAAATTGCAAACATTGAAACCGAGGAACAGTTAGAAGCCTATGTTAACAGTTTTGAAGAAAATTTGGGTAGTGACCATATTGATGACCATATTTCAGATGGAAGCGACGTCGATAACCAAAATACCATTGGAGTTAATCTGGAACCTAGCACGTCTTCATCTCAAACATTGTCTGATCCTCAACCTAGCATGTCTGCATCTCAAGTACTGGCTGAACAACAAGAGCTAATTTCTTCAAAGAGAGTAGCCGCAAAAGAGAATCTTCTACTTCAAGCAACAAAAATGTTACGAACGTCAAAAAAGAGTTTCCTCCGGCCCAAATTGGTGATACCGTAAGAATTCAAGTCCCTGATGTCGACCGTGGTCGTACAGACCCTCGAAATGTATTAGCGGTTGTTGTTGGAATAGAGGGATCAGGCTTTTATAAATTATCAAACAAAAATGGTACCTTGAAACAGCTTTTCACCCGTAATCAGTTCGTAATTTGTAAAGAAAAGTTACTTTCCATGGATAAGGTTTCGATTCAAGAAATGTCACTAAGAGAAGCAGCTTGTGCTAATTCAAAAAGTGGAGGGCAAAGCTATACACGTTGCAATTGCAAAAGGAAGTATTCGACGGCTAAATTCAGCTGTAAAATCAAAGGCCTTTTGTGCAATTCGAAGTGTCATGGTAGTTTAAGTTGTTGCAATAAATAAGAATGTCATACATTTTCTTGGTTTTTTATATTTCAGTTTAAAAATTAAAATGTATGTGTATGTTTATTATATTGACATTATTCTAGTTGTGTTTCGTGATTTGCAATGTTTTACTGTTTGTTTTAAGTTCAACAATGTCCTTAAGTTTATTGGAAAACTTTTCCCATGTTGCTTTAATCAATAAATATTACCTATACTTTTATTTTTGTTTTCCTTTATTAAAAAAAATGTTTGTTTTCAACATACACCATGAGTAAATGCTGAATGTCGACATTCACCGGTGTAAGTTAGAAATAATGATATTTGACCGATATTTCGGACATACGCCAAGCAACTTAGAGAATGTTGACATTCACTGGTGTATCTCGACATTCACCGGATTTCGGTGTTTCACAGTAACATATATTTTCCAAATCTTTATTATCCCATACTATTATCATAATCATAATGAAAAATGCATTCCCTACTTAGTTACTAACAAAATAGCAAAATTATATTTCAAGAATTTAAAACATGATAACGACATTAGAGTGTTCTTCTATTAGTCATAATAATATCTTTTTAATATCACTATATCCCAATTTTGACGAAATATCTTCGTCACTCAAGAATATTTCATATACCACGTATTAACAAGCCAACGGCCAGAATTTACATTATTTTCAGAGCGTGGAGTCTTTATTATATAATTTATCATCACACGAAAGGTGATTAAAAGGAAATTTTATTAAAAAGTCTATGATATCGCTACAGTTTTTTATTTGATTCATGATTTGTAACAACTCCCTTAATAAGAAGTGGTAAAAATATGAATAAAATCTGTGCTTACCACCCTGGTTATTACAACTCCTAACTTCACTAACCATAAGTGGAGAAAGTTATAAGAAATTAGGTATTAGAAGAAGTAGTACAGTAAACTGGAACATACTATTCTTTAAAAAGAACTATTGTCACTTAATTGATTCTCAGTTGATAACACCAGATCTTCCCATAACTACACATCGCGATCTCGTCCTTATTAGGAGTCATCAGTGCAGATTATGCCTGGCGCTCTGATATACACTGTTGGAGTTGTATATTGCCGGAATAGTAGACATATAATCCAGTATACTTGTTAAGTATACTTGCACTGATGATTCTTAATATAGGTAAAATCACGATGTGCAATTCCGGGACGGCCTGATGTTTACAAGTGAAAATTAATTAGATGATAATAAATCCATTTAAATTTTTACTCTTTCACGTGGTGTGCATGAATACATACACGATAATCTGCATCAGAGATAAGAAAAAGCCTAGCTTGCCGTAGGTCACGCTTTGTCATTTAGCAGGTAGATGGCGTTTTGTCTATTCTATGTGTATGTTTATACCAGCTTAGTACAAGATTCATCTAATATTCTCAGAGCGCCAGTCGCATTCATATATTCTTGCACTGATGTTTTCTGATAATAATGAAATAACGATATACAGTTCCGAGGCACCCTGGTATTCTCAACTAAAAATCAGTTAGTTAGCAATAATTTATTTTAAATTATTAACTCCTGGCGTTGTGTCTGTGAAGGCCTACGGTAGACTAAGTAATCTGCATCAAAAATGAGAAGCAGCTTCCCGACACATTATCGTTTAGTATGTAGGTGGCGTACGAGGTCCATCTAATATTCACAGGGTGAGAGGCATAGTTTTTTGTAGTTGCACTGATGATTCCTAATATGGATAAGGATAAAATCATGGTATGTAGCTCTGGAACGACCTAGTCTAGTTATCATTTACTAGGTAGGTGGGGCGTTTTGCCAATTCTATATTCTTCTTTCACTATTCAAAAAATTACAATATTCGTAACAATTTGCTGAACCTAAATTAAACTTAGGTATAAATGGAGATTAGAAATCGTTTAAAAAATAGTTCCAATCGTCCTCTCTTAATGCCACTTAAATGGCAAAATGCATGTCGAATCACATTTGACTTTTAATGTTGGAGGAAAACCGGTCTCTTATTTTCCTTTTCCTCTATCAATACTATTTATTCCCTCCGTCTCTAACACAACATTATGCTAGTCAAAGTCATGTTAATCAACACATTGCATGTTGCATTCAAACGATAAATGTATATTTTGTAATGCAATGGAAATTGTGCTCAAATGCACAAACAATCATTGCTAGTCAAGAGATACCTACCACTTCATCAATTACATAAATTCTACAACATCATTTATATTACAATATTTAACAGAGTATCTCCTAATTGATAACTTTATTGAAAATTTATGGGATGACGCAAATCTCAATTAATGCAGTTTCTTCGTCTCTATTAGGAACGGGTCACCCTTTCCAAGTTTCCACACTCAACACTAATTAATCGCATTCTACTAATTTAAACCGTGAAAGGATTATCCTTTATCCTTTCTTTTATCAAGGAATTTTTAAGTGGTATACGCAGCTTAAATAAGATTAGTGTAATCTCAACCCCTTCATCAAATTAAGCGTTGTGTTATTTTCCTTTCCTATCAGAAGCATTTTCCTTCTGTTCATTATATTTTTCTTATAAAGGTAAAATATATATGCTGTTATACTTTTTTCTATAAAAGATATATTCTTCCGATTATAAGCTCCTACAATTTAAATTGTTCGGGACTGCGACTATCACCATTAACGACGATTGATGAGTACAATCTTTGAAATCACAGATTTTGCATACAAATTTTGTGATATTGCAAATACTGGCGATTTTAAAGGAACGTTCGTTCTTCTAGTATTTCAATAAAGCATACATTATTCTTAAGAGCCTAGTCCAGATATGCGTATACTAAACATGCTTAATAATGCGGGTACACCTATACTATTATGGAAAACTTTAAATAAAAATGAGAGACTAGTAATCACCCTTCTACAGTTCAATGACTGGATCTAAAGCCTTTGTAAAAATATGATTAATAATTGATTTTCCGAAGTGACAAATACTTTAAGAAACAACACCGTTCAATAATTTCTTACCGAGTATACCAAATAAGGCTATAATATTCTAATTTTTAATGAACTTACGCAAAATATAACCATGGTATGGTAGCAGCATTCCATAAAAATAACAGTCATACAATGTTCTTCCCCTACAAATACATCTCCTGCAGAAGAAAATCTCATATTCTATGAGCAACTAGAACAAATCAACATGCTCAACAAACAGCGAAAGGTGATATATTGATAGTAATGGGAGACATCAATGCAAAACAAAACAACACAAATCTCGAAAATGTAATGAGCCGACAAGGCTTAGGAGAAATGAACGAAAACGGAGAACTATTCACCCAATTCTGCTGCAATTACAATCTCGTAATTGGTGGCACGATGTTTCCACATAAAAATGTTCACGAAGTGACATGGGTATTTCCTGATAAGAAAACTGAAAACCAAATAGACCACATCGCAATAGCAAAAAGATGGAGGTCCTCTCTTATCGATGTGCGCAACAAGAGAGGAGCAGACATTGCAAGTGACCACCACCTGCTAATAGGAGTTTTAAAAATAAAGCTAGCCACACATAAAACACCATCAATGACAAATAGACCCAGATATAACATTGGGAAATTAAAAACACAACAAAGTAAGAGGACATTCAAAGAAGAACTATGCCAACAAATCGATGCCCAGAATGACAGAGACTGGGAAGCAATTGCGACAATACTGCTAATAACATCTGAAATCACTCTAGGGGAAAAGGAGTGAAAAAGAAAGGAATGGATATCAGATGGAAAACGTGGAATCGTATTAAGGAGAGAAAAAAGAAGAAAGCGGATATTACACAGGCCGAATCAATAGAGGGAAAAACAGAAAAACAGAGGTTCTATCAGGAGCTAAACAAATGAGTCAAAAGATCAGCAAGGAAAGACAAGAGGAAGTGGTCAAAGGAACTAACCCAAAAAGCACAAACAGCTGCACAAAATAATAACACCACAGAATTTTATCAGATCACTAAAAGGTTGACCAACAAATGTTTAATGAGGCAAGAATAATAAAATCCAAGGGAGGCCAGTTGTTAACATCAACAGCAGCGGGATAGGTGGAAGGAACACTTTCAGGAACTATTGGGCGCTTAACATAATATAATGGAAGGAAACGAAATAGAAAACAAAGAAAATGCAGGGGAATTGCCGATCAATTGTGAACCGCCTACTAAGGCAGAGATATAGCGTACCATAAAGACACTAAAATATAACAAATCTCCAGGGGCGGACAATATACCGGCAGAACTTTTGAAAGCATATCTCCAGTTAAGCGCAACGTTACTAGAACTAGAGCTCATAATCAGGCAAGTGTGAGAAACAAACACCATTCCAGCTGGCTGGAAGGAAGGAATAATAATAAAACTACCCAAAAAAGGAGATCTCACTCAGTGCCAGAACTGGAGAGATATAACCCTGCTAAATACAATAAATAAAATTTTAGCCACAGTAGTACTTGGGAGACTCACAAATATGATCGAACCAGAGCTCCGACCTAATCAAGCAGGTTTTCGATCAAATTGCTCCTGCATAGACCACATAAATACGATTAGAATGATAGTAGAGCAATCTGTAGAGTGGCGGACATCACTATACATAATATTTGTCGATTTTGAACGTGCTTTTGATAGCTTTTCACATGGTGTCATTTGGAGAATATTAAAGCTAAGAGGGATTCCTGAAAAAATGGTATCTCTCATAAAAGCGCTGTACGCAGAAGCTAACTGCAGGGTAGCGCATGGTGGAACCAATAGTGAAGGATTTGAAACACTCTCTGGGATCAGATAAAGATGCGTGCTCTCCACCCTCCTATTTAATACTGTGCTAGATCACATTCTATCTAGAGTCAATAGCAATGCACAAGGTATCCGCTGGACCTTAACTTCCAGCCTGGGCGATCTGGAATATGCAGATGATGTGTGCCTTATGGGCCAAACTTTTCAAGAAACAGCAACTCGGTTGCAGGTACTTTCAATAGAAGCCAGCAAGATCGGCCTAAAAATCAACATCAATAAAACAAAATGTATGAGAATTAACACCAGATACAATGCCCCATTTTATATAAATCACATAGAAATAGAGGATGTTGAGGAATTCACCTACCTGGGAAGTATCATTACAAAAAGTGAGGGTGCAGAAACTGACATTCGTAGTAGAATACGAAAAGCACAGCAAGCCTTCAGCTCACTCGGCCCAGTGTGGAATTCCAGACAATACTCCACACAAATAAAATTACGAATTTTTCAATCAAACGTCAAGTCAGTTCTGTTATATGGTTATGAAACCTGGAAAAATCATAAAGGTACTATCACATAAACTGCAAGTCTTTGTCAACAAGTGCTTACGAAGAATACCTCGTATATTCTGCCCAGACCGCATAGCAAATGACGACCTTCTGCATCAAACAGGGCAGAAGAAAATTACATCGGAAATTAAAAGCAGAAAATGGGGTTAGGTGGGGCACACACTCCGCAGACCCAACAATAGTGTTGCGAAACAGGCTCTAGAATGGAGTCCACAGTGATCTAGAAAAGTAGGAAAACCGGTACAGACATGGAGAAGAACAGTGATGGACGAGTTAAAGAGGGCAGGAAAGACATGCAATGAGGCCATAGTCATGGCGCAAAACAGGACCAGATGGCGCGCTTTTACCGAAGCTCTATGTTCCGCATAGGAGTTAAAGGACTTAATAAATAGAATGGTAGCAGCAGTGTTTAAGCTGTAATAATTATCTCGTGTTTTTAATCATAAAATATAGAGTTCTATATACATTAAGAGCCAAATAGTTGAGACAGTCCAGAATGTAATTTATCAACAAAGTACACACCAAGATTTTAATATTTTTCAAATTTGTTAAAACTGTACCACTACCAGAATAGTTATATATTAGTGGCTGCTTATTTAAGGTATGCGAGAAAACTTTACTTTTATGTATATTTATTGATAGTTTATTTTCCAAACACCACAACACAATAAGATCGAGAAATTGTTACAATCTCAAGTGATCATTATGACATGGTTTTAACTCATCGGAAAAAATGAAGCCGATACAATATACGCATTAGGGGCAAACCATTAATAAATAGGTAGGCAATAAATAATAAATGACACATTTTAAGTTGTGTATTTATTATTTTGTTTATTTTATTATTGTGAAACTTAAGTGGCTACATACCAATTCCATTAAATCATTCAGGTGCTTGTATTAAACTTAACATTTTTCAGTCGTCTAGGTAATTACTTTTAATAAACTTGGCCATTACCTTCTTAGGGCAAATAACCCCAATTAGACACACATTGATTAATCAGAAGTCAAACCAAAGTAGTATTAGTATAGACATTTTGCTTCAAATGCACTTCAAATAAAGTTCACATTCGGTGTTACCTCAATAAAGGTCATATTGTGAATGAAATATATAAAAGGTGGTCCAACTAAAACGCACGATGTTAATTGTAAATAAAACAAAAAGTTTTCAGAGAATTATCTTAATATTTTTTATTATGATAGAAGGATCTATGACAATTATGTGTGAAACAAAATATCGGCCAAATGCTCGCCACGGCTTCGGTGGAATACCTCTATCCGATGGTCCATATTTTCAATGACTCTGAGACATAATTGAGGTTCAATGTCGTTAATGTGCCGAATTATCACATCCTTTAGCTCTTGAATTGTTCTTGGCTTATTGACGTATACTTTTTCTTTTAAATATCCCCAGAGAAAGAAGTCCAACGGTGTCAAATCACATGATCGTGGCGGCCAATTAACATCGCCACGACGTGAGATAACACGGCCATTGAATTTCTCGGGCAAAAGTGCCATGGTTTCGTTGGCTGTGTGGCAAGTGGCAGCATCCTGTTGGAACCACATATCGTCCAGGTCCATATCCTCAATTTCTGGCCACAAGAAGTCCGTTATCATTTCGCGATAGCGAACACCATTCACGGTAACTGCTTGGCCGACCTCATTTTCGAAGAAGTACGCCCCGATGACCAGCCCATAAACCGCACCAAACAGTCACTCTTTCTGGATGCATCGGCTTTTCAGCAATCACTCGTGGATTCTCATTTGCCCAAATGTGGCAATTCTGCTTGTTAACGAATCCACTGAGGTGAAAGTGTGCCTCGTCGCTGAAGATGATTTTCTTTGTAAAGTCACCATTCACTTCTGTCTGTTCAACCAACCATTCAGCGTATTGACGACGCTTGAAATGGTCAATAGGCTTCAGCTCTTGAGTCAATTTAACCTTGTAAGCGTGTAAATTCAAATCTTTATTCAAAATTCGCATCAGTGATGTTTGTGAGATGTTCAATTGTTGGGCACGACGACGAGTCGAGGTTGACGGCTCTTCTGCTACACTATCGCGAACAACAGCAATGTTTTCCGCAGAACGAACTAGGCGAGCATGCACAGGTGTTTTCACATTTCCTACAGACCCGGCTTGCCGAAATTTGTGCACAATTCTCCCGATTGTGAACACATTTGGTCGATTATTCTGACCAAAAAAGTCACGAAGTGCACGAAATGCATTTTGATTTGAACGCCCATTGTCGTAAAAGGCTTCAACAATCTTAACGCGCTGCTCAATTGTGTACTTCTCCATGATTGAATTTGTCAAATACTGAAACAAAGAAATTATCATATTAAGTTGAGCAAAAAACTTGACGTTAAGGTGTGACTCACAATTAACATCGTGCATTATGGTTGGACCACCCGTTATTTTCCCCGTGCGGTATAATATGTACCACATTGAGCGGTATTTATATTAATTCTATGTCCAAAATATGTTAAAGTTAACAGTTATAGTGGTCTAAAAAAATTATAACTTACATCTATTCGTATTTAGTTTATATCATGTAACATTTTTATTTTTAAACAATACAGTAGTTTTCAAATGTAGTTTCACTTTTACTTGGTTGAAATGTTAATAATAAAGTATTATTGTTTAACTAATTTTAAATAACTCCAATATACGTAACAAAAATACCGTCTTATACTGTTTTAAAGACAATCATCTTAAAATATCTTACCAAATTGTCCCAGTTTTTTTTTTCGTTTCAGTTATTTACAATTTATTTTTGTTAATAGTTATATTAATGTGCTTAATTAGGCAAATAAATAATGTTATTTAATGGAGCTTATATTAATATCCGCCATATTAAATATAGTAAAATATAAAAGCATACTCAATAAAATCAATTAAAATTACTTAACAGAAATAAAATAAATATTATATTATTAGGATCGATATATGTTTAAATTGCAAATGTGACAGTTAATATGCGTAAATATCATATGCCAGTTTGTTTTTATTTCAACATCATGCTCTGTTTATTTTAAATTTTGTAATTTGTCCCAATGTGCATATCATTCAATCGGCTGCTGCATAGTAAACAATTTTCAATAATTTCTGTATTAAATCCAGTGAGTTGTGTATTACATTGTTTACAGACCTTATCTAAAAATAATTCTAAATCTCATTGTAAATATATTATTAATAATATATATCAAAACAACAATAAATGCCGTATTCAATATTTTAATTAAATTGTAAATGAAAAAATGTTGCACTAAAATAAAAGTATATAATCCATAGGATCCGATTTTAATTAGTATAATCCTCTTATTCCTAGTTAGATACGAAATAAATAGAATTTATCGTTAATTTCTTGTTGTTGTATCAATATGAATCACTATTCATATTATGCATACCAAATAAAATGTAACATACATATGTAAATCCAAAAACGAGCGAAAACTTTTCTGTATAAATAAACAACGTATAAAACTACACGTTGACAACATATTGGCCCTTCATAATATACAAATGCGGTATTATAAAAGACAGATACCTTATAATTCAATATATAATTTTAAAATCATATTTGTTCTTATCTAAATATTACAAAGCAATCATGAGAGATATAGCATCAGTTCCTTTGTGACCATAGTAAGGTAAGGGAGGTACGTACTACGAAAATAAACATTCAAAACAATAAAATAAAAACTGACCTTTCATATGAAAACAAAATTTCGAACATTTTTATATAAATAAAGAAAGAGATAAATTATGAAGACACCGCTATACGCTGTAGTATGGTCTCAAACATAATCAGCCTTCTTGTGAGAGATTCCTTTAGAAATCTTGAAATTTAGGCAATTAGAGTATTTACAGACCTTATACAGGATTCTTATTTTATTAAAGTCATAAATTCCAAAAGGTTATAATTATTTTAGACAGACTCGATCATATAAGACTGTAAAGTCAAGATAATTCGTTTTCTCATTTAAAAATATAGATAATTTTATTGAATATTGGGTTTCATTTTTGTTATCCTGAAAAATGAAAAAATATGAAAAATTTCAGTTACCTAAAAAATTGGGAAATATTTTGTATATACCATAACAATACACGACAGACGTAAACTAATATAGAGTACTATTTATTCAATTAAAAGTTTGATTCTTGAAAACATCGTTGTTGGCTGATAACATAAGAACTAAAATCAGTAAACCCAGAACACATCACATTTTCATATCGATAGTTAAGGTAGACAATTTTGTTTTATTCTTTAACTGAAGTCTAAACTTAGAGAGAATTAATACCATTACAAGAATAATATACCATTTCCATACTTTCAAGCAACTATGTACTCGATGTACGTGATCATCTGTGGCTAGCTAGTAAATTCCTGAAGTGTCATTATAATGTCACATCCTAATGAATTTCCATGAACTTATACCATGGGAGAAGGCAGAACAATCGCAGATGTAAATGTCTGCGAAAGTCTACAAGAGTCAATATATTTTCCATTTTAGTTTGCAACTCATGACCGAATGCACTCATGACGCGAGAATTTCTTGTCTCCAGACTCCAACAGGATGAGGTATGGTGGGTCATATTTTATAACTTGCCGCATCATTTCTCAGAAATAAACAGTTTTAAAACCTTACAACGGACTTTTCCGCACGTAGAACATCTCTACCTCGAAATTGAGTAGCCGAGAAAAAATAAACCAACACATAAATGCAGAATATGTGTTATATGCGACAGTTTTACTTTTTTCAAAGTCCACGATTGTGCTTTCTCATGACCCATGGATAAGATGGAGTGTGTCCTATCCACCTAAAAATCAATAGGTGTCATCTGGTAGACGTTCTTAATCAGAATCAGTCGAAACTCGATCGATCCGACACAATTTAATGGACTGATCGTGCTAACAAAAAACACTTCTCAAATAGTCCACCATTGTACTTTCTCGTGATCCATGACCATGGTAGAGTGTGTTTTATCCACATATAAATCAATGGGTGTCATCTGGAAGATGTCCCCGATCAGAATCAGTCAAAACTCGATCGATTCGACACGATTTGGTTGAGTTATCGTGCTAACATAAATTTTATTAATGCCGACGACAACACACATACACAAAATTGTTTAATAACTATTTTTTTATTTTTAAGTCGAGAAACAAGAAATAAACGCTAGAAAAACTTTACACTATTACATTACTTGTCCGCGTATAGTTGAGTGCGGAAAAGTAATAAATTGGTATTATGGTGAAGGGTGACTGTGGTCATATTCGAAGCCCAGAAGCCCAGCTTCCTTGGAAGACATATTGCAGACAGCAAACTTCTCTCCAGGCCTCCAACATAATTGTTGACGTCTATATGGTGAGTTACGATTTGCTCTTATTTCGTATGAAAACAAAACTCGCTTCCAGTCGTCAAAGATCCAATTTCCGTGTTTTCTTGGAAAATGCAGTGTAGTAAAGTATGTTCTCTCAGCAGTGATGCTGGCCAGTCCTCCTTCATGAAATCTTCTTCTGACCGTTCGTCCAGAAATTGCTACATTTAGAGCTGCTGTTAGGGATCTGCTTAGCCGTAACTGGTAGAATGCCTGTTTCTTAAGGTGACTTGCATAAGATATCGCTCATCTCTTGCATCTGTAGACTTCTTACGGCCTTGTCTTGGGGTTCCACAGTAACTTCCAAGTTCACTGAACTGTTTAATTGTTAGACTAATGACCTTGGGCAAGATATTCCGATGATCGGCTGTCGAAAGAAAAATGTACTGACAATAAAAGTGATGTGAAATTATTGCTAAAGAAACTGCCAATTTTACAAAACTCCAAAGAAAATTTATCCATTTTTTTTTCGATGTGTTTGCTTTTAGCACTATTTTCTAAGCTCTTTCCCTCGAATTTTCTGAAAACTGATGGTTTTTTGAAACAATGATGAAAAGGTTTCCTCCTCTTGCCACAGAATTTGATGAAAAGGTTTTTTCCTCTTGCCACTCGTCTTTTCCCGGTAAGGTAGGTCTGAATTCAAACCTTAAAACATGAAGTGAGATTGCTATTTCATTACCACCATTAAAGAATATTAATTAAAAACTGTTACATTAAAATCAATAAAAATATAGATAATTGAAATAGGAACTAGATAGAATTAAGTATAGTTACTGATAAGCAATACTGATAATCAATGTTGATTATCTAACTATTAACAAATTAGCCACATACCGCTGGTTACATCGCTCGTTAACCAGAATTACTACTTTCATTGCTTCTTCTTCTCTTAAGTTGCATGGACGATTCACTTCTTCCACCTATGAGTACTAGACAATTATTTTATAAAAACGTATTTCATTCACTTGATGGCATTAATTTAAAAAGAAATCACCAGCGTAAATGAATGTACTGCGTTTTGCAAATTAAACAGCGTTAATTGTATTATTAACAAAACATTACAAAAAGTTGCTTTACCTCTATCAAACAATCGCAATTGTTTGTTAGTGGTGACAGAGGATATTTTACGCCACCTACATAAAGTGTTTAATGATTTAAAACTTAAAAAAAAAGTAAGATTAAATAAAAAGTTTTGCTGCGTAAATTTTGTCCTGGAGTTAAATAACATAACATATTAGTATGTATTACGTATTATAATACCAATGATAAAATTTTTGTACCGCTCTAGAAATATATCGTCTCAATTTACTACAAGTTTTTATGTAAAACATTAACCATTTTAATGAAGTTTTAAATAGATTTATCTGCAAAAATTCTGCCAGCCAACTATCCTGTACAATAGTTTATGACAATATAAAAGTGCAAAACAATTTTGCGAAATTTTAAAGATAAATTGTGTTGCTTCTACTTCACTAAAAATGACTGTCATTTCGCTTTAATAGAAGGTCTCTAAAAAATAATGAAACGTAAGAACACATATTACAACAAGACGGAAGAGGACCTATTTCACGAGGGCTTCAGCGCGGAATTTATATCTGTAATTTCATTTTGTATTTTATAGGCACACACACATTCGCTTTTCGTATATAAAAGGGACGTATTATATTTAAGTTCCAGAATTATATAGGTACACATAATCCCTTTACATACGAAAACAGCACGGCCACCAGTCGTTATAGTGTTATTAAAATAAACAATTTTTTAGAATATTTCAATATTCGTTGTGTTAATTTAACTGTACAATATTTTTCGGGAAAAATATTGTGAGGTAGAAATCATTGTAGAATGGCTAGGCTAATCATACTTAACCAAACTAATAATTTTTTAAACATTATAAATATATTTTTTTTAATAAAGAAATGTTCACACTGACTTAAAAAGTGCATTACATCAAAATTTTTATTCATCCATCTTTGATATATTTATATTTAAAATTTAATCTTGGTTTGAATTTTATGATATAAGTTCAATCAAAATTGCAAATATTGGATTCGTGACAAAGTCTTTTTTTTAGTCAAAATTTAGTACTACTTATTTAAGAGGTTCATATATACTAGATACAAACTAAGTTCCTTAGGGCCATAGCTGATGCGCCATGATACATGACAGACCAAACGATACACGACGACCTTGGCATACCAATATTCCAGGAAGAAATATATCAAGAAAGCAATAAGCACCACGGAAGACTATAAATCATACCAACCCCCTATTGCAATGGTCCTTAATCAGCGGTACATCTGTAAAGGGTACGCGGTTAACTACCAAAAAGTATACAAAATTATATTGATACATGCTAGAATTAGCAACTTGACTTGTTCGCAAAAGGAGCAGCTAATCGAAATATCGTGTGATCCTACATTTAATGAAAATTATTGCAATACTTTGTTAATTACTGGTATTGAAGAAGAATACAAAGTACTGGCAAATATTGCTGTGAAGTACCTTCTGGGGTTTACGATAACTTAGTTGTGCGAAAAAGGATTTTCAAGTTTAACTTAACTGAAGAACAAGTATAGAAACAAGCTCAATGTTGAGGATGATTTACGGCGGTATTTGACCAATCTGGAGCCAAACATTGATAAACTTTGTAAACAAAAATAAGCCCAGCGTTCCCACCAAATAAGCTTTAAGAGTTTAACAGTTAAACTTTAACTTAACTAATATAACACATTTTAATAAAACTAAAGTGGTTCTGTTGGGGGTACGCATAGTTAATGATACACAAAAAGGTGTACGGGGGTTGAAAGAGGTTGAGAACCCCTGCCCTATTGCAGTCACTTGTAGGAAACAAACAGTTGGCGTTGCTATAAGTACGATTGCATTAATAGACATAAATCCAAAGATGAAAGACTATATTTAAAGAATTCCAATTTAGAATGCACAACGGCATAAATCTCAAAAGATGCTGATGATATGATCTGAAATAATATTTTAGGTGTCTTCCTCAATTGAGAAAGTTCATCCTGTCAGAAAAAAAGAAATAACCTTCAAATTCCTTAAACAAATGGAATAGTCTATAAATTGTATTATCTGATTGCTGTTTTAATAAATAAGAAAGGAGACATAGGAACCAGTAATTCAAAACACATCTAGATCTTCCTTGATGGTATAATTGTGGAGAACAAAACAGTGGCCATTACATTACGTTTAACGGAAATCTCTGCTAATAGCAACTGCACATTTTCTTTTAAGAATGACGCATTCAACGACAATAGTATCTCTTCTTGGACAGTCAATATCTGGTTCTATCGCTGTTAATCTGGAGATACTAGATAAACAGTGCCTTGGACGTTCTTCGACTACCGATAATAACACTTTGTTCCATTCCATCAATATGAATTCTGAAACAACGACTTCCGAGTTAACGAAGGCACTTGGCAGCACTCATTCTCTATTTTTAGTTATCTTCATAATCACGATTTCAAAAAAAGTCCTAGCACATTAGATTTTTTCAATCATTACTTTTTCGTGCACCATGCAAAGAGTTTCTCGAAGATCTGATGAGAAAAATTAAATCTTCAAGTTCCATCGGAGTAGCCATGTCAAGCCATCTGCTTCTTCGACAACAGAGGCCGACAGGTTAGCAGAATGATAGACCTCTAAGCACGCAAGGTTCTGTTGTGTTTCTGATGGAAAGCAACAAACGTGCTACACTCTGACCTGCTCCATGAGAGTAGGACTATTAACGCTGCTATATACGTGGACAACAGCAAAAAGACTTGTGGGACTGTTCCAACTATGGAACTGTAGGACACAGCTCCACATCCGCCGTACTCTCCCGACGTCGTCCTTTTCAAATTTCTTTTATCCAAATATTTTAGACAATGTTTAACTGATATAGCATTCAATAATATCGATGAGGTGAATACGGACTTGTCCGCCTTCTTTAATTCGCTACCACTGGAGTTCTGGACAAAATACATTAGTGATTTACCTAGTCGCTAGATTAATGTTGTAGTAAGATACATTACACACCTATGTAGTGATATACTCCTATATTTACATATCTGTATATATAGGGGTGGATATAGATCATATTGCTGATTAAAATTAAATATCATTGAAATTATTAAAAATTGTATATATGTATACTTTAATTTTCTAACAAGATTTTTTTACCAACCCAGTATTTATTATACATATTTATAAAATAACGACTTTGTTTATATGCCAATTCTTTAACTTTCCTTTCCTTTATATTTCTTAATAAATATGCCTAGAATGGTTAACTTATTATAATACTATCTGAGCATATTTCTGACCAAATGCTGTATATACATTGAACTAGTCACTAGAATAGAGATTATAACGTAGCGCTATATTCCACACTCATCTCAGATCTTACAAAGATCTTTGTACTGGTAAGGTTTCGTATTTACTACCTAATAGGTATTCCACATAACTTTGAGAAATATATTATTTTTCTTTCATACTAAAATTTCCACTAAAAGCAATTGGTCTAGTAACTATTAATTCAATTCATATATATATTAACTGGAGATGTTCTGTAAGAGTTTTTCAGACCTGATATAGTTGTGACCTATTCGTTGGTAAAAATAATATATATAAGCGAAAGGTTTACAGAATGTAAGATATAATTGTTCAGGTAATTGTTACTGCGACATAATTTTACAAAAATAATATTTATAATATTTTCTGTATGTAACTAACATTATTAGCTATTATCTTCTGGAAAACTAATAAAGTGATAGTTAACTTATATTTTTTCTAAATTGATTTATATAAGCACACATTTTTATATTTGCCGATTGTGCAATTCAACTAAAAAGAAAAATAAGTTATTTTAAAATATCGCATTTATTGATCCTTACAATATTTAAAAATGTAAAAAAATCTACATTTCGTTTTAATTGTTTCTCGCAAAGTCGAAATATCTCAGTACCATTTAACTCTAAATTTTAGCTTTGGATAAACATAGTACACAGCAGAACAAAATTGAGCTGAACGCAGATTTTCCTAATCCGAATTTTTAATACATATAACATTAACTCCATTAGCATCAAACACCCTCTTATTTTTTTAAATGTTATACCGTTAAAGAAACATAAATTTCTCCATTGCTTTGACCAGCAATAGAGAAGTTTCTCCATTGTATAGGCTAGCGATACTTCTATAGATACCACAATATGGTAAAGCACGATACATTACGGGAATCCTGTATATATTTTTAATACAAGTAACCCCATTAGCATCGAGCTCTCTATTATCTTTTTATATGTCGTACCGTTAAAGTATCAGAAATTTCTCCATTTCTTCCACCAGCAATAGAGAATTTTCTACATTGTATAGGTTAGTGATACTTAAATAGATACCACAATGTGGTAGAGCTGTATACATTACGGTAATCCTGTACATATATTTTTAAATTAACATCAAATACAACGTGTCAAAGTTTAAAAGTAATAATGGCACCTAAAGGCTAGTAATGGGACCCTTTTATTCTCCAGGTCTGTGTTCTGCTGACCTCCTAGAATACCGGGAGTTATGTTACTGTATTTCTTATATTGCGTGATTTCCTATATATTTCATATCTAGGAAATATAAATATGGCATAATTCCATTCGTGCTTTCTAATAATAGAACTAGATTTCCCTAATCATTATTATGGAGATGTTTTTAATCTAATAATTGCCAAGTATTTTATTTATTTTTACGCTATATAATTTATTCATAAATTCGCTATAGAAGCGTCAAGCGAAGATATTTATCTACCACGTCGGAAAATCACATAGATAATGGTTTCTAGAGATGTACACATTTTAGAGGCAATCAGCATTTAATATAGCAGGAACGATGGATTTATCATTGTACGATACATATTTGAATATATTCCTCCCGTATTTTCAATGCCTCCTATAATATTTTGAATTAAACTATATCTCTCATTGTATGGGAATGAGGATTGCTTTATAATTATTAGCTTCTTTATGTTCCATATATGCGAGATTTTTGAGTTTTATGGAATTACCTAATTCTATTCCTTAGTAATTTAGAATCTTTTAAATAGACTTACACATCTCGTATTTTTGTCACTTCCCTCTTTATATTCATTTACTATTATTTATACCACTTTAATCCTTTCATTTTAACCTCGCTTTGACCCTTTACCTTATATAATCTATTTTAACCCTTTTTGTACCTTCTTTATCACTTGGATCTCTACTCCCTTTCTATCTCCTTCTGTTATTTCTTAACTATTTCTAACTATTAACTGTTCCTTTGTGTCCCTATTCTACTCCTTCCTTGTCTATTGAAAAAGAAAATAGTAGCTTACGTTATTTTATATTCACCTGGCCATTCTAGCCTAGATACAATATACTAGAGAAAATTCCTCCAAATGCCAAAGGTTTTAATAATTGTTAATAATTATTAATTTAATATTCCCTATAAATAAAATGTTATATGCTTGGAAAATTTTCTATATCATTGTTATTAAAAAATAAGAATAAATAAATGAGATATTGCAGATAGAAAATATGCATTTATATTATTTTCTTCTATAGTACTAGAATTTTTGTTATATAGTAACAAAACTTCATCGCAACAAAACCCAAATTAATTAGGTACATGGTACATACCTATTGCGTGAAATCCTCCCACGGCTCATAAAATTCAATACATTTTTCATTTATCTAGGCAAGAATTTGTGTCAAACTTAGCCCACACACTTAACGTTTGCTTGTTGGGACACATCACCATTCGGGCAGCAATTGGTTAAGCAGAAAACACAAATATTGCCTTATATTTTAAGGGTGTTAACGTAAACACCATGTGCATTCGTACTCTGTAATAATTACAACGTAGGGGTTATAACCTAGCCCATGCGGAGTCAAGTGTAGTACACTATGGTGTATTTATATTAACTTATGTCTAAAGTGTAAAATTATAATGGTGGATATTTTCACAAATTAAATTGTTGTTAAGTTTTATATCAGAAATAGTACAAATTTAC
This sequence comes from Rosalia funebris, assembly GCA_037954035.1. Lineage (NCBI taxonomy): Eukaryota > Metazoa > Arthropoda > Insecta > Coleoptera > Cerambycidae > Rosalia > Rosalia funebris. Next base: position 707,632 of record JAZFAV010000005.1, on the reverse strand, counting down.
AACATTTTCACACTATTAAAAATGGGAAAGTTTTCCCATTAGACTAAACTTTCAACAGTGTATGTATGGTGAAGTTTCAATAGAAGGTTTAAATGTGTGTATGATATAAATAACCTAATATATGAATACATATCTGAGAATTTAATTGTATACTATTTCTTGTCAGACTATAGATAATGCTGTATATAACGATTTAATGGCATTTAATATTTAAATTTAAATATAGCTGTCATAAAGTATATATGAATGAATATAATATAATCATAATTTCCACTCAATGGCCTTTTTAACGATCATTTTAATTTTCTATGAATTACAGTAATAAATACATTTCACACAGTGTTTAATTTGTTACTTTTCCGATGAACATAATATACTCAATTTTAATTAACACACTTTTTAATTGTTAACATTATTGAAATAACGTAGGTTGATTTCATAAAAACGGGATGATTCTCATTCACCATAGAAATCACAATAGACACGGTATTGTTCCTATCAATATAAAATTGTAGTAACAATCTGACATATTTGCAAATATCCAAAGTCGATTATTATATTCCATACTTCTCTTTATTGATTGAATCAGAATTGTCTTGGTGACAGTGTCAATATCGAAAAGTAGTTAAAACAATTATTTAGCTCACGAATTTCTTCATAAATGAATAATAGCAAAAATGAAAACTAAATGGTACTACTAACGATACAAAGGAAGCAAAATTAAATCATAAATATTTTGATTATCTATAGATGATTATCTTTGACGAATTCACAATTAGTTCTTGTCGTCAATAATTTCAAACTACATGGATTATTTGTAATAGAAAATATACAGTGTTTTCATTTCAAAACTACTCACCCTCACTATTTTTAGCAAATAAATTGATCTCTAGACAAGAGACACGTAAATTTAGATATTAAAATGGAGGTGTAAAACCAGTGTTGGTTCTAGTTTATGTTTCAACCCATTACTCCCAGCTACCCCCTTTTTAAAAATTTTAGATAGTTTAAAAGATATGATACATCCATTTAAAGGTCTTAGAAATTTTGATTCAACTCCGTTTCAGAAACGATTGATCAGTTCTCGAAATAGAAGCAAAAATAAAATAATTTAAATAAAATAAAGTCAGTTAATAGACTATATTTGCTTTTCATAACATGATTTGGAGACTTAATTAAGTTTTTAAAATATTGTTGACTAAATACAAACACAATATATTCTCGAATTCTTAGGTGTTTATAAAATATGTCTTTAGTAATTAGTTTGCACCCGTGGATAATCTTATTTTTTAAGTCTAGAATATTCTGAGGTGGAGTTTTGTATACAGTTGCCTTCAAATATTGCCTTTTGAAAATTTCTTTTATCCGCAATGTTGAAAGTATAATATAATGGTGAATTTTATTTATCCAGTAGTGGGTTTTCTTCTATATATCTAAGAACTATGTTATGAGAAAGTCGATTTCATTTCCAATAAATTTAAGTATAATTAATCAGAATTCCAGCCTCAAAAATGACTTTCTGAGGAAACTGAGAATGATCCTCTCGAAACACATGTGGATTTTCATTGTTCGAATACTTATAGTTATGTTTATTTACAAATCCATTAGGAAAAAATGGTGCATCATCACTAAAACAAATATTTTTTTATCAAATTCGAGTCATTTTGAATTTTCGCAATCATTATTTTGCAAAATATAATCCTTCTATCATAGTCATTTTCGTGGAGTTGCTGAATGATGCTAGTTTTAAAAGGAAAAGGCTTGTTTAGTTTTAAGGCTTTGCGTATGGAATCAACTGAGATATTTAGAATTGAACTGAAGGATCAATGGATTTTCCTATAATAAACCAACATAGAGCATTATAGATATCACAAACACAAAATAAAAATATTTAATTATTATTACCGGACTGCCGAACGAGCATACATATTTTCAGTACCAAAAAAAAATTTTCAGTTCTTTCTTGTAATGTATACACCATTATGAATCCTATTACTACAAGTTACAATACTCGCCAAACAGTTTAATATCCCTAAGTACACTCTCTTATCGCACTTTGAATATCAACAAAGCAAAAGTTATATATGTAAAAAATAAAAGAAACAGAAAACGTCAGTGTTGAGTCTGTGGCAGCAATTTCATCAAAAACGGTGTAGAATACTCCATTAATTTAATTTGTGTTCTATTTAAATTATTTTATTTTTCTTTTACGAGAACATATCAACTGATTTTAGTTTTCTAGACAGAGTTAAATCATAATTTTTAAGGTCTTTGTAAATAATATGTATTACAAGATAGGGAGTGCGATTTAAAATTTTTAAGTGGGAGTATCCGAGATTCAGAGGGTGAAACTTCAATGGCCACTAGTTTTAAACTCCCTCTTTATCTATATGTCTAAATTTACGTGTTTTTGTTTAAATGTAATTTTTCTTACTAAATGGAATAATGAAGGTGCATCATTTTGAAATGAAAGCACTGTGTATGTTTTAACCATAATTTTAAATGAATGTTCTAAATTATGAGTATGTTATAAAAATTAACGTATCTACGATATTTACCATAGATATTTGCAATAATTGATCATTTCATAAAATTGTAAATAAATAAGCGAGTAGATTGTTTATTCAATAATATAGAATATTGTTATAAAATATTAGCTATTATCAGTATTGAAAATATTGAAAGAACCTAATGAATCTGCAATGAATATTGAGCGATTACTATTAATATATCAACAATCTGTGTTTGGATGAAGCTACGTTTATATATTATAGGCTCATATTAATTTCGCAGGGAAAACTTTATTTAGCCAGTTTTACCAATTCAAACTTGCTTAACTAACAAAATAGGCAATGCTAATGGCACGACGAAAATTTAGCAATTTATGTCGGTCCAAATTAAGTATGATTTGAGCCAAAAAGGAATATTCCTCTACCGTTTTATCGTTATAAAATTTGAGACATCCTTGTTTACAAACAAAGGACTACTCACTTATCTAGTCCTCTCACGAAGAACAAAAGGATACATCCATTGCACTCTTAAAGTGAAATATGACAGTGATAAATCCTAATAGGTATTCATCGATCTCAAATCGAAAAAATTATCAATATGTATCAAGGTATGATAGTCCATTACCATCCGTATTCAAAAAAATCTTTTAGTCGTGCCAGATACTTAAATTTCTGCAAAGCCAAATCGAGTATTTTAAGCGATATGAACTTTCAATGTTTCAATGAGGTTAATGTTCACCAAATATATTTTCGATTTAGAACAAGATATGTGTTTACAATAATGTAACACTCCTTTTCATAACTCTAGTGATTACGAATCTATTATTTATGTTATTTAAACAAAGCGTGTCCCTTCATAATTATTAATATTTATTGAACAAAAACACAAACATAAAAATAGAGCAGAAAATTCTTGATAACATAATCGATATGTTGATTGGAAGTAGTGTAAATAAGTTTGACGAATGATTATTAGTTTTTTCTATGTACGTTGACATATTAGTTGATGGTATATGGTTTATGCTTTTAATTTTATCGAATTATTTTTATTCTTTTCATTCTATTGATTGGTTTATTCCTTAGACCGATATGTTTTCTAAGAACTTTCATATCTATTTGCTAACTTTATCAAACTACTTACAAAACTTTTCTTGTATGTCATTCGATATTATTTATTGGTGACGTTTCATTATTGTGTAAAAGTAGTTTTATTATAACTGTAATTTCTTTCAGTATATTTCATTGCATACGATACATATTTATGTACTTTTTATATTTGTTACACATCTCTGTTAAGGTCAATAAATCTTCAAAGAATGATGGTTTTACAATTATGTATATATCGGAATTCAAAACCTTTTAATTTAATCCACAAATACATTATTAGAAATAAGATCGGTACGACAATAAACTTAAATTACTTTAGAGAAACTACCGACTGTACCTTCTTAATTATTACAAATGCATGCAATCGTTAACTTCCAGCAGTTTTTCGTACCTTCTGCATTTACGTTTGTATTTTCATAAATAGAAGTTTCTGCAAAATACTATTTTAAATATGAAAATAGTGTGTACCATACCACTGTTGTGTACTATTAATAATTATTAAAATACACATGCGACCCCTCACTGCTACAAACCATTTTAATTAGCCCTCAACATTATGGTGTATCAGGCGTATTATTCTAGTGAATTTTTGAGAGGTGAAATTCGCTTATTTAGTGGTATGTTGCGTAAATTTCCTTTGCGCATACGTTGGTAAAGTAAATTAATGATTGTCCTAAACTTAATTTCGATGTCACCGTATGAAAACGTTTATCACGTAAGTGATAGTGACGTGTGGCTGCCATAAATCATGATGTTTATATGGTAACTAGGGCACTATGGATGATTAATTATTTAATATAGACTTAGTGAATGTGATGATAAGTTGCAATATGCCTTAGGACAAGTTGAAACGAATTAGATAATTCAGTGTTTCACGAATTCCTTGAAGATTGTATTAACGACACATACAATAACGTGACTGTGCCAACCAAGTCACCCCTGAGAAGTGTATTTATGACCAATATGCCAATAAATTCAAACAACTCTAGTTACTGAGGTGTGGACAAAAGATTCAGGTGTATGTAGACGAAACAAACAACGTTAGGTACAGGTCGAGATGTGACATGTATATTAATTGGCAGCATGGAGAGAACCATGCAAACACGAATAATTTCATCAAAAGTGCTATAAGCTTCAAATTCGGAAACAATTTTAAAGTATGTAGAAAGTCTGAAAAAAATATAAAGCGCCAACTTAGATAATAATAGAAAACCTGTATATACTACTGTAACCAATACAACTACCTACATGAAAGTATCTGCACATCTAAATAAGAAATAGATAAACCGCAGAAATTGTTTATCAGTTACAGCTATAAAAATCGTGGAACTATGACCTTAGCCTATTGTGAACTGAGGCACCAGATTATATACCGTAACCTATTACTACCTTAATTTTGATGTTATAATCGAAATTAAACTTCAATAGAAACGCTTTAATCCAAACTAAGCACTCTCTGTTTTATGAGCACAGCAAGAGATGAATTACTCAACTATTCTGATAGCTAAAGAGCGTTCAAAATAATTTTTCATGAGTTGATTTATCAATAAGGACCCACAACTGCTTCACCTAGATACACAATGATTAATTTGCCAAACTACCTTCGATAAGTCTATCGAAGATTTTACCTTTGGTAAAGTTATTTTGCGGACACTCTCCTCACCGTATGGAAAATAAATTTTATATAGTCTTCATGACCAGCCCTGAATTTGTATATATATATAATAAACCTGAAAAGCAATGTATAATTTAGATAAATTTGGTACTAACTTTTTTTTAAATCACTCGGATATGTCATTGTATTTGAAATGCCAATTTTTGATGTGAATTTATGACGTCATAGATATTTTTTTAATTGAAAGCCCAATTTTTTTATTGCACGATCTGAAAGAACTTTTTTGCGCACAATAAAGTAAGGGGTTAGTTACATAAGAATAAAACATCATCACAGTTTTTGTGATTTAATTATGAAGTGGAGTAATAGTGAAGTATATGCAAAACTCAGTATGAAGAATAGAAGAGCATGAAGAAGGAGGTTGCATAATTGGGTTTCCTGAAGCTAATATGTTGCTTAGGGAAATGATCACCACATGAACTAAAATGAATTAATTGTGATGACATTTTATTGGGCGTGCTTTAAGGAATACCTAGTATAAGAATACGGTAATAATAAACTTCAAGAACTCACTGCAAAACACCAGTACCACTGTCTCAAATATTTTCTGCAAGAAACCGATTTATGCCTTGTCGGGCTCTTTCGGATCAGTGAATTAATGACGAAGCTAAATCGATAATAATGCGAACAGTATTCCAATTAATGAATTCCGTTTAACTATTTTCTTTCCCTCTACAATAGTGTACAGTTTGTCTCATTATTTTCTTTCTCCCATTAAAGTCACCAGCTTTCTTATATTTCTTAGAACTCTACCCAACACTGTGTTCTAATGAGGTAATGAAAAGCCACATGAGGAAAATATAACGTTTCTTTACAGAATCCTTCCACTTTTTCCAATTGAATTGTAGATGTGGCAATCATTATTAAATACATTATTACCGAAAATAATTATTAAGAGCCTTCAGTATTGTTCATATTGTATTTTGTGGCATTTGTTATATGTCTATAAGTACAATGAACTAAATTTACTATTTCACTTCATTCTCCAACCATAATTACATTCTAGTTTAAGAAAATATTATAAAAAAACCATTACAACTGCTTGACGAATCTTAGAAGTTCGCTTGTTATTTAGTACTTTACTTAAATATTCAGTTTTATATATTATAGCTTTCTTGATTGCGAAATCTAAGAAGATTGATGTTCCAAAGTATTTCTAGTCGAAATTTGTTAAATATATTTCAGGCTAATTTGAACTCTGAACTAACTTGTAAAAGACTTTAATGTAAATTAGCGAAATATTCAAATACGGTTTCCCTAGACAGCGCAACCATTAATTTTTATCCCAATACGACGTAAACTCAATACAACGAACAGGCATAGTTTACTATACACTAAGGTTTCTGTGTTTCTTTAATTAGGGAGATATCTACGCTAAGTATATTCTATATTTAAAATCGCCAATCGTCAGTAAGGCCATACATCGATTTTCGGAAGTAAACAAACACTTTATTTTACTATAAAATATAGTATTTTGCCTTCCACATATGCTGCGGGTAAAGTATTTTTACCTACCGCAAATATATACTCGTATTAACGTAGCCATGACTTTGACATTAAACAGAAATCTTTTGTCACTGCCACGTTTCTCACGGCTGTCACAGCTCCACAATAAAAGTTATCTCGCGGATTATTTATAAAAAATAAACTTCTGTTTACTTTGTCGTAATAAAATGTAATAAGTTATAATACCTCCATTTTTTTTTTAATTATAAATTTTTACTGTTGGCGATAAAGTTTTTGTACGCACCATGTCAGTAAAGTGTCTTTATCGAACTCGCCTGTTACTAGCCTCGCTCGCTCAACTCATAATCTCAGACTCGTTCAATAAAGTCTCACTTTACTGACTTGGTACACAAATAACTATTAACGAACCCTGATCACCGATATATCAAACAGGATAAAATAAATATTCCCATTTACTTTGTAAAAGAGTACTTTAAAATAAATGTTACCTTTTAAATAGAACTGTTGGTTAATATTTGACATATAATGATCTGACTCCTAAATGAATGTATTTAAGTGAAACAGGTATTCTATTGATTATATTTAAACTGAAAGCTTCGTCGCAGCACGATATTACACGTTTCTCGACACGCGTTTTACCAACCAAGTTATCATCATCGGGAGATCATGAAAGCTCAAACTAATTTTAATCATTCCCCGATTTTGCCGACTTAGTTGGCGAAAATCGTGTCAAGAAACATATATTCTTTCGGTGTTGGTGGAACAGCAGTCGTCTGTTTCTTTTTATCAAATATGAACATTTTTGTTAAGTAAATTAAAAGTTACCATGTTGCAAATCATAATATACGCCTATTTTAATTCAGCTATTCTCCTAGTTGAAATGTACAAAATAAAGAGAAGATACTTTAATGGAGTAATACTTTATTATATTCTGTTTTCATAAATTGTCTATTTTACTATCTTAACAATTATTAACTATTTTTTATGATTGTATTAAATCCGATATTAATCCTTAGGTAATCTGTAATCTTTATCTACTACCAAATAAGTACAGGGTACAGACATACGCACCTGAATGAATATAAAAATCACATGCAGGACAGAAAATCTATATGAAATACTGTCCTAGATGCCTAATTTAATTTAATTATATAGCTCTCTTATTGTCATATTTTTCTGCACATTTTACACTTTGCTGAAATAACATGAATGGTAATATATTTCAATGACTAATATAACTTCAATCTACTAGAAGATTCTGAACGTTTTGAAAGTGTTTTCAATATAAGTAGTTGTCTTTTATGTAAGAAATATTAATGAGTAATATGTGTATATAACACATTATATGAATACGTATGCTAAAAGTTCAACGTTATCTGTCGAATACGTTATCTTATGCACCTTTGCCTATCTTATATTTACCACATATTAAATTTTGTAGGACGCACCAGGAAAACATAATCGTGAACATAATATAGTTTACGTTATGTATATATAACGATTTTTTTACTAAAATAAATTGTTTCTATGACGAAAATTAAATATAATGAGAATCAGTAAATAAGTTCTATTTTATTTTTAAAGACCAACTATTACCAGAAAGCTCACTTAACCTAAAATTTCATCGACTGTTTCAACGACTGGTGGAACAATATTACGTCCACTTATAATAAACAATATGTGCAATTATTGTACCTTGCATTTACTGTATATTTTTGTATCTCGATATAATTGTTATTCTTATAATAAGATATCACATCAGAATGGGAAATAAAACTACTCATCACTGAATCAGTACTCAATCAGTGACGTAATTTCCACTAATATTGGCACAATACTGTGATCTATAGCGAATTTACATTGTATCTTGTTTATTATTTTGAATGTAATAATCATTTTTTAGTAGCAATAACTGAAAAACTTGTTCATAGCAATCAATTTTGTAACATTCTATAAAAAGTCTTACATTTTAATATACTAGAATGAATATACACATCTTAATATATGGTGAAAGTGCCGCCAGTGTGACACAAACTGCAACACAATGATTAATTTTAATAATATGTGTAACCTCCTCATGCATGTATAACTTTGTTTAATCTTTGAAACATTAACTCAAATAAATTTTTACATACTGGCTTAAAATGTGTCTTCTTAAATACTCGATCCCATAGTTCTTCCTCGTTTTCTATTTTTTGTCCAAGAACACACTTCATTATATTCCACACATTTTCTTTTAAGGATAGATTCTCGTATATATCCGTTGTAGTTTTTGTTTACGTCTAATATATAATAGTAAGAAATATTTGCATTTAAGTATATATTTTTAACTGAAACAATATTACTACTCAGCAAACAATGTGCAATGATTGTTCCTTGTATTTACTAAATATTTTTGTATATCGATGTAATTGTTCTTTTTGTAGTAAGATATTGCCTCACAATGGTTAACAAAATTACTCAATCAGTGAAGTTGTTTCCACGGATATCGACACAAATTGTAATCAATAGCGAATTCACATTGTATCATGTTTGTTATTTTGAATATTATAACCTGTTTTTAATAAAAATAACTCACAAGATTATCTGTAACAATCAATTTTGTAACATTCCATACAAAATCTTGTAGATCATAGGACATTTAATGAATAAGTTAGGATGATTATCCAAATTTTAAAAAATGGTAAAGGCATCAATGTATGGAATAACTTTTTTCGGTCGCAAGATTTTGTAAAATTCTATAAAAAATGTTATAAGACATAGTACGTTTCAGTAAATATTACTCAAATAAATTCTTAAATAATGTTAGCAATATATAAATCGGGAATCGAAAAAGGAACTACCAAATCGCAGAGCTTTTATCAAGTAGTTCCCGAATAGCAAAGATATTTGGAAATTAAAGGTAGAAAAAAGTTACTACAGTTTTGGATAACAACCCGGGGTTTTCTACTATATCAGTTACAGTAAATATTTTACAGCAGAAAGAAGTTCATGTATCTAATCCAAAAATCAGTATGAAGGCTGTACAACATTATTCACATTTGCGGTGTGCTCTGTTGATTTCTGTTGATGTAGATTGGTCATTTCCACATTATAAATGAATATTTCTAACATACATCGCTCGTTGACTGCTGAACATTTAGAATAGCCACTAATAACCATGCGCATAAATAGTGTTGTGGTGTATTGTCATGTTACCTTGAGGAACTACTGTGTTGTCCAGATCGTTTTGACAATATGGTGACGTGATGACTTGCCCTACCCCCCGGACCTGACAATGCATTCTTTGGAATACAGTTACAAGTCTTTATTGGTTCCTAAATCACTATGCAATGAAAGGTATACTAATATGTGAATCTGCTCTTCATTTGTAAGTCCGCTTCTGTTATTTATTTATTTATTTATTTATTACAACTACTCTACAGGAAAACCCATTTACAGAGCAGGAAAGTACAGTGAGTGTTCACATTCTAATTAGATTAATAAATTTCACAAACATAACAATAAAATTTAATACAAATACGTATATACATATTTAATACCTAGGTATATGAAACAATATATAAAAAATAAGAAAAACAAAGATGCGGATCAAGCATAACAATGTTTAATAAATAGAAGAGTTCAGTTAAATATATCGAATTTATCACAGTTGTTGTTGTATTTAGTACACATTAAAAACAGGGGTGAGAGTATTAAAATATTAGTACGCGGAATAGAGATGTAAATGCTTTTGGATGTTCGAGCATTCAATTGAAGTACATAAAAGTTCAGCTTACCTAACAGGTTTTGACAGTCAATCGTATTGTGTATAAGCTTACATAGAAATATTTGAGAACAACATTCCCGCCTAGCGTCAAGTGCTGTAATCGCAAGTCTTGCCAAAAGACCATTTTGAGGGAAACCAATAGGTGGATACATAGTGTCTGATTTGAACCATAGTAGTTTCAGAAACCTTCTTTGAACCATTCCCAAGCTGTTAATATGGCATTGATAATAAGGATTTCATACTAAATATCCGTACTCAAGTTTAGAGCAGACAAAAGCAAAGTATAAAATTTTCAATGTATCGGTGTTTGCGAAATCCCTGCTAGTTCGTATTAACAAACCCAATGTATTCAACGCTTCAGACACTACTTTAGTTACGTGAGCGGTAAAACACAGATCTTTTTCAAAAATTATGTCGAGGTCTCTCAATGTACCAGGTCTATGAAGAGTAGAGCTGCCTAACCTATAATCGTATATTAATGGAGATAATTTTATGGAATAGGACATACCATTGCACTTAGATACGTTTAGATGTAGTTTGTTACTAGAACATCAATTATCAAGATTAGACAGATTATTCTGCAGAAGAGCACAATCATCCAAGGAAGTAATAACCTTAAACAATTTAAGGTCGTCAGCATATAACATACAATTGTTAGATATTACAGTGGCAATGTCATCAATAAAGATATTAAGCAGCAAGGAGCCGAGAATATAGCCTTAAAGCACACCTGACGTGACACCATACTCAAAGGACCTGAAACCATTGATTTCAATGTACTGTTTTCTGTTAGAGAGATAGAAATTTAGGAGGCTTAATAAATTTGATGAAAAACCAAATCGTGCAAGTTTGCTCAGTAGTATATTATGATCTAGCCTATCAGAAGCTTTGGTGAAGTCGGTGTAAATGACGTCCATTTGCTTGGGTTGGTCAAGAGTTTCAACTATGCTTTGGGCAATACAAATTAAGTTAGATGTTGTAGATCGTCCTTGCATAAAGCCATGTTGATACTCTGAAATTTGCATGCTTACATTAGGATAAATTGCGTCTAAAATTATTAATATCCATGTTGTCGCCCTTTTTAAAAACTGGACAGACTTTACAGTATTTCCAAATTGCGGGTATAGAAGAGCCTTTTATGCACAAATTAAACAAAATCGATAATGGATAGCCAAGAATTGGTGCACAGTCCTTAATCAGGAATGAAGGAACGCCATCAGGCCCAGTGGTTACCTTGTGTTTAAGTTTCTTTAATGCCGTTTGATCTTCCCGTTCACTAAATGGAGTAACATTGATGTTAACATAGCTAAAACCATCACAGAGCAGGGAGAGGATCATCAGATGGGAGTGATAATGATTTACTAAAGAAATCAGCAAATGTGTTGACAATATCCAAAGGGTTGTCCAGAGTTTGATCGTTATAATGCATTTGAGATGGTATGTTTCTAGATGTTTTTTACTGTTTACAAAAGCCCAATATTTTTTTGGTTTCCTGGATATATTGACTTCTGTATTTTTAACATAATTGAAGTAAGCAACATCAATGTCGTTCTTTACCAAATTTCGAAGCCCTTTAAAATCATTATGAGCCTCTTCGTCATTGTGTTTTTTATGTCTACGCCAGTATCTAGCTTTAAGTCTAATATTTCTTATAATAATTCTGTTGAACCAAGGAGGATATGTTCTCTTAATATACGATATTTAGTGTTAGACATAGGCACTATGAGATCAAGTAACTGATACAGTTTGTCATAAAAAGCTTGACATTCAGATTCAACGTCTGAGAAGACGATAAGAAAGGACTACTTGACTTTGAGTAGAGCCTTATAAAGTGTCTGAAAGTTTGCTTTCCTAAAATTATAACTGACATTAGAATTTTTGGAGAAACGAGTTTTGGTTGGAGTCAGTCACCATTTATTTCCACAGTAATGCTTAAAGCAGGAACCATTTAGGACTTGTACCTTACCATCAGGCTAATGGCCAGCTAAGTACGAAGCATGTTTTGGAATATTAAAATCTCCCAATATTAATAAATCCGGTAATTGTATACAAGAAGTGTTCCTGGGCAAATGCTTATGAAATTTTTCCTTCCCCCCTATTTTCGAGGGTGCTGGAGACGAATCTGGCTTCAGTTTCATCCGCTCGGACACAGTTTTCGAGAAAATGAATTTTCCACTTTTCCACATGAGGCCATTTTCTCTATCAAATAACTTTCACTTCACACTACAAAGATAGCTAATATTAATACCAATAGATGCTACAACACTTCCTTTACACATATCATATATTAAACCGTCATAAAACCTATTAGAAACTTTCGATGTTTAGGTACTTCAAATGTATACAATGACTTGCAGTTGGCGTCGTCCATTGTAATCATACGCCCTTCGTGTCGTTCGATGAAACTACATACATACAGAGAGGCTCCAAAAGCTAACTTTAAATATTAACAACTAAATACGCTGTTATTTTGAAGGATACTAACCTAACCTAACCTAACCATAATAAGTAGACAGTCAGGTGGTAGACATTCGTCTCCAGCACCCTCGAAAATAGGGGGGTAGGAAAAATTTCGTAAGCATTTGCCCAGGAACACTTCTTATATACAATTACCATAAATCCTTATTGTGAATAGCAGGCAAAGATGAAAGAAATTCAAATAGTCTCTCATAATCTGCAACTCCAACACTTAAAGGAATATACTTAACAATTATTTACGTCATGTGGGTAGTCAAATCGAGTGCTTGCTGATCACATTGGGATCTATGTAGTGACGCTATTTTTATCCCAATTTTTAATAAAACTAATAACTTACTTTTTCATTGCCATATAGGAGTAATAATAAATGAATTTCATGGATATCGATAAGTGAGTTAATTCTATACATTCTCTCTAATTTCAGCTTAAAGTATACAGTATATTTATAAACTCAATGAGCATATGCCATATTAACGCCTGAACTATATAAAACATAAATCAGTCTTGCAAATTGTAGTAAACTACAACTTGTGTTTCAATTTATTCTAGGAAACGAGCCCGTAGGCCTCTGCCTGTCTTGAATCTGACGGGTAACCATTTATGAGTTTTCTCGTTGCATCGCATAGGAACATAAAAACTCTTGAAGCGAAATATGTTTTCACCGAGGTTTTCGTTTCGGTTCCATGTTTTACAAATGTAGCCATTTTTAAAAGTCGTATTACGTCAGTCATGGTAGGGGAATGGATATAAATTATTTGTTTTTTATGTGAATTTTTGATGGACAGATTGTACATTTCTATGACAAGCGTTATATCGAACAGGGATGCAACGTTACTGGAAAAGATACGTCGCAATACCTCTCATGGTAAAAGGATATGACACTGCATTTCAAAGAATTCGATACAACTGTCATAGGACACATCAAATACTATCGGAACGTTGAGATGCAAAAGGCATATTGAGTATTTTTACTGTAAGGACGAAGAATTGTTATAGACGATGGCATTTTATATTGTCTTATGCAAGAGAAATCTCAAATATACCTCTCAAATAAAGTTATTTTATATATTGAGGAATTTGTGTCGGGTTAAGATTAAAGCGTCTATTCCGAAAAAGATAGTGACTAGCAATCGATATCACTGCCGATGTTCGTTTCTATAGCGATTACATTGCCACCGCATGTTACATAGTGGCTTGTTATAGGTTCTTTTTTATCTCAACGCTGTATTATCTCAGTGCCATGTATGTGGCCTTGCGGATCTTGTAATGTGCTTTATTTTTATTTTGTTTTGTTTCTATTTTGGATCAGTACTGTTTTGATAGTGGATTGATAGTGACTCGTAATTTTTTTGCAAACATGTATTATGTTTTAGAGAAAATGATCTATTTTGTAATGTGTGTGAACGAATTACTAATTCGTCTAAAATAATATAAACAGTTTTAAAACCTTAAAACGGACTTTTCCGCACGTAAAACATCTCTATCTCGAAATTGAGTGGCAGAGAAAACATAAACCAACACATAAATACAGAATATGTGTTTTATGCGACAGTTTTACTTTTTTCATTGGCGACTACTTCAGTGCCGTATCAATACAACGAAATTCTTTTTTTATCATTCATTCGTATATGATACAGACCGAATATATATGTTTTTCGTTCAATGCAAAATCGACAAATTTTTCTCAAATAGTCCACCGTCGTGCTATCTCATGACCCATGGACAGGGTGGGGTGTGCCCTTTCCACCTCAAAATCAATGGATTTCGTCTGGTAGACGTCTCTAATCAGAATCAATCGAAACCCGATCGATCCGACACGATTTAATTGAGTGATCGAGTTAACAAAAAAAAATTCTGAAATAGTCCACCGGCGTGCTTCCTCATGACCCATGGACAGGGTGGGGTGTGTCCTATCCACCTCAAAATCAATAGGTGTCGTCTAGGAGATGTTCTCGATCGGTCAAAACCCAATCCATCCGACATGATTTAGTTGAGTTATCGTATTAACAAAAACAATTTCTCAAATATTCCACCATCCTGCTTTCTCATGACCCTTGGGCAGATGGGGTGTGTCCTATCCACCTCAAAATTAATAAGTGTCATCTGAGAGACGTCCCCGATCATAATCAGCCAAAACCCGATCGATCCGACATGATTTAGTTGAGTTATCGTATTAGCAAGACTAAATTCCGACGACAACGACACACACACACAGACAAAATTTTTTAAAAACCATTATTTTTTGTTTTTAGGCTGAAAAATGAAAATAAACGAATTTTTTTTCCATTTTTCTTTACACGATTACATTACTTCTCCGCTAGTATAGTTGAGTATTGAAAAGTAAAGGTAATGTATTAGTAAGAGTGAAAAGGTTAGTAAAAAGCTTTGCCTTTGTCTAGTAGTCGCGATAATGATGACACTGCATTTTTCTATGACCTCACGGTAGCCTTTCTGGCAAGTTATATTCCATTTGACGAATTGAGGAACCCTAGACTACGCCAATTTCTATAAAAATACATGGAGTCAAAACTTCCTAATACTCGTAAATGTTTACAAAAACCTAACATTGCTAGTGACAGTCATTTAGTGGCTTCCTTTCAAGAAAAATTAATTATGCCAATTTAATATATTTAAGCTCAAAGACACGCAAGGTCTTTGCTGACCTTAGCTGATTTGTTCCATATATCATCGAGGGAATCAACTGTAACATCTGCTAATTAAATGGGTGGTTAGTAGACTCCCCCACGATTTGTGGCAGCTTCCATTATAAGTAGCCTCAGGGAAACTATACAATTTTTTTTCATTTATTATAAATTTTGCTTAACAGACATACCATCAATCAGATAGGATGTAAAACCAGGATGTTAAAAAAAATAAATTTTAATTTAAGTACTGTAGAACTAGGATCTATCGGATAAATAGCAAATCAACTTCTTTATACGATATGTGATATTCTGTGTATACATCAACTTTCAAACTGGTAAATCAGTTTCTTTGCAATGTTATTAAGTGATGTCTAGGACAACTTGAACAACATCCATTTTTTACCCATTTAGCAAGTAGATGGCTTTAGTGATGTCCATTGTAAACGTAAAAGCTATTAATGCAATGTGAATAAATACTACTTCACCTTTGTTATTAAAATAGTTCTGACTAAATTTGTACATTTTGTTATTAATAGTTTTTATAATTAGAGTAATCATTTGTTTCCTAACATAAAAATTTATTTATTAACATATAACAAAGTACTGATAATATCAATTTACAACTAACTAATATCAAAGTAATTAATAGTAAGTATCGAATAATTTAGTACTAAAGTAAGATAATAGTTGTTTTTAAAATCAGAATATATGAAAATGTGCCTCATCAAGTTACGAGTGTTACTAAAAGTTGACTCATATAGAAATTTTAATGTATCCAGTTACCACCTAACATACTTTTATATTAATTTCCAAGGAAGCCGAAATATTCTAGTTTGTAGAATAATTATAATTATATATTCTCTAAATTATATCAATTTATGGAATAATTGAACGTAGGACATAAGTGCGTTTATAATAGACTCTAATCATGTCTACTATCATCCATTAGTTAAATATTTTTTAACTTATCGGTAAAATCCCCTTCAGTGTAATTATAATATGTGAAAGCTAATCGGAACATCAAGTTAATAACGTGACTTTCATCCCAAAATAAATTCTCACACGTTTAATTTATAAACACAACACGTTTTATTTCAGTAGAGATTGTTTCAAAATGTAATTAACTGTACCTAAAACAAAGAGTCACTAGCACGGAAACGTAATAATTGAAATTAGGTAGGTAGATACTTGTAGAGCTTCTGTTTCCTTCTTTCCCACTTCATGTTACTTTATACAAGATATGTGTTAACTATATATTTATTAAATTAAATTTTATACCTCCATTTCTTTCTATTTCTTTACAGTCAACTGACTTTGATCTTTTTGGATAATATGTAAAATAATAATTTTAAATTCGTAAATGCTAGCGCTATAAAGCTATAAACTATGATTAAGTAAATAAATAATATACATAACTCGTTAAACAAATGATTTACATAATTCCGAAGTTTAGAAACAAAATTCCAAATTTTGTACATTTCAGTTTCTGTCGAGAGTGTAATATTCATTGGTGATTTAGAAAAATTAGGTATAGATGGACACTATGGCAGTTAGCAAGCAAGTAAATTGAAAACAAATACAACACAGAGTCAACTGTTTGAGTTTTCACAGTGAACTGTTTGAAGAACATTATTCTAAAAACTTGACTTTATTTCATGTTTTTCAAATAAAAAATAATCGATCATATTCCTATTGGTCCCTGTTGATTCTATTTAACTATTTAGCAAATCAAGTGACTATTCATTACAGTATAATACCAGAAAGTATTTCCAGAATTATTACGATTTTAATTACATTTTTTAAGTTAACATATACAGTGGGTCTTGTTCGTTCCACATACTTTCTTAAATTACATTATTCATTTATTTGAGGTCTTTCACTCCTTTTATACTTTAATTTTATTGAGATGTAAGAACTTTTGGAAAGTGAAAAAATATATATTTAATAACATAAATAAAGAAGAATCTTATTTGAAATCTCCCTCAAAGCATATAGAAATAAATAAAACTTATTTTATACATAAAATAAATCATTTTAATTTTAAAATAAGTTTTGTGTATGTTAAAGGATTATGCAGTGATCCAAGGAGTTATGTTCCTGCTAATGTTTCACCAAATAGTAGTTTTGACTACTATGGTAGGTTTTTTTTTCATCGACTAATCAAGTAACATTCCTTAGTATAAAAAGTATTTCTTTATACAGTTTTCCCATTTCTAATAGAACTTGCTCAAACTCATAAAAATTGACAATACCTTTATAATAGAGTCAAGGCTTACATTTAATTTCTCCTTGTTAACAATTTTTGCAAATAGATAACTTTAAGGAACTTTTACACTACTGTTTACAAAGACAAAAGTGTTTAACATAAAATATAGTTTTTTACCCCTTTGAAATACTTAGAAACTAAACATTGGATAACCATAATCCTAGAAAAAGATTTCAAAAAATGTATCACTTATATTAAAATATATACTTATATTAAAAATAAAATAATAGTTTATGTGGTTACCCCTCTCGAGACATATATAAATGAAGAACATTACTCCAGAAGTATAACCAGTGGCAAGCAAAAATTTACAGTTTCAAATAATTTTACTAACATTCTGTACACGAATGTTGAAAATTTCAGTTTGTAAAATGTTCCATTACCAGTTTTCACTCTGTACATATCCAGACATGAAAGGATTATATGTATTATAAGGTATTAAATAGAAAAATATCTTTAATATATTATTGACATTTTAATTTTCAGTGTGCTTCCGAGCGATTAAGTACATACTTATTCTCTTTTACTTCAGGTTTCCCCGACTGAGATGTAATTAAATTGGACTAATATCCTACAATTGTTCGTGTCGGAGTTTTGGAATTCTGTAAATCCCTTTCCAAGGATGTACAAATTGTACAGCATGGGTAATAAGAATTCGCATCACGTAGCCTCGTCAACCTACCATCGACTGCTTTAAGTTCCATTTTACAAATAAATTGGCACAAGGGGCACTAATTTGTCAGTTATCCTTTACCATTTCACGGATTTTGTAGATTAATTATTGTCTGATTTTTATTTTCTTAACACAGTTCATTCGCATAGATTTTACATAGAAATAGAAAAGTACTGCTTTCTATATCATTTTATTATTACATATTTTGCTATTATTACATATTTGCTATTATTACATATTATTACATATTTTCCATTTTATAATTTCCAATTATATACGTTACGTAATTAACTATGTATACGGATATCGAAAATATTTTTTGATTGTAGTGAGTTCAAGAGTTCATTTAATTAGCAAGGAAATAGAGTAGAGATTATACAAGGTACTACAAACATACGACTTATGTAATAAAATCACATATGCGACACTAAGACAAAATAATAACTAATCTTTTTCAATTCAAGTTTACATTCGGATAAGGTAGGAACAAAGTTATCTTATTCATAATATTACTTCATATTATGTTTAAAATAACTTGAAGTAAACTAATTTTAAAATTATTTACAGTAGATATAATCCAAGATTTTAAGCCCAATATAGCATATCAGGTATTCTGCTACTGTTCACTGCCTATAAGTCTGCACCATTTTCATAATTCTTCTGTTATGTCGATGTTTAAAAATATGTAGAGGTGAAGACTAGTCCATTCTATAATCTTGATGGTATAATGAAGTGCCTCAGTCTGTGGTTACCAGAAAATTTCACTACACTACACTAGACTACACTACATGTTTTCAGTAAGTAGTAGAAATCATATTCTGCTGTTTATTCCAGAAAACGTGTTCGTTAGAATACCAAATTTTAATATATATTTATAGTTCTATTAGTTTATTAATTAGTATACCAACCTTCTACCATATTTAGTATAAATGCCATTTTGTGAAATGTTCTTCGTTTTTTGTTACCAAAGTTCAAACTTTAAAATCAGGTTTCTTAATGGAAGAAATATTAAGTCCATATCGTATTAGTCTATCGTATTAGTGTATGGTATTAGTTTCATCTAATACGATGCCAGACTTATTCCAACATTGTTGCATTAAATCAATTACTGCATTTACTCTGACATTAAGTTCAGCCATAGGACTTGACTGTACAGCGTATTATCATTTTCAAGGAATGTAAATAATAATTGACGTAATATGCTACCCTGAGATCCCCACAAGGTTCAGCCAGAGAGCTGGCAGAATGTGTTATCGAATTTCTTATCTTATTACTCCCTTTTGTACTCAAGATTTCAATACGTTTTAAGCAACCGAGAGCATTGCTTCGAACGCCATATTTATCTAATTTATTAAGTCATAATTTATGTTATCATTTCAAATAAATTTGCATCGAAATGAATTTCAAATCCAAATTATTTTTAAAAATGGCGAATGCGCCAATGTCGCCATGAAATGTTTTGATCCTAATTTGTATCTTTTCAAATATGATACAGGGTCCGGCAGTCAATACTGACGATTTTTAAATGGAGCTAGGACCTGGTATGGATGTTCTAGGGGGTGGGGGTTGATCTTCTCCTCTTCTCCTGATGTGGAAGCTTGGTTACAATGGTGGTGATTCTGATTCTGTGGTGTTAACACAGCGGCAGCTTCGTTTACATTTCAATGTTCCTCCTCGTGGGCGAGTTTCACCATTATTTTATGGATTAGAAACTTTTGGGGTACAGCGGCCGGAATATGAACAAGAGGAGGATCCTTCACTACGACAAGGTCACCTGCAATCGTTGAGGCTGCTTTTGAACAGAGCCCGGCATATATTTCATGAAGACTTAAAATTTCACACGTACAAGCCCACTTCCATCTTAACGATTGTTAACCTTACCTTGATAAGCCGCAAAATTTGGCAGAACTTCGAGAAAATATTCGGTGAGAATTCCATGTGATCGCACCCCAATCCTTGGCAAGAGTAATGAAGAATATCGCCAAGCAACTTGAGCAGTGCTGCCACAGAGTTAAACGACGTTAGATTAAAAATATATTAATGTAAAATAATATTGCTTATTGGCCGACTAGCACCTCAGGTTCGTTTTTCTTTGGTGGCATATCACGAGGTAAAAAAAAGAGAGAGAGAGCGTCAATTTTAAATTCATATATTACATACTAAATCAACGAACAATAGATGGCCAAACAGTATATATAATAAGGCGTGAGCGTGTCTTTAATAAATCTGTGATGAGATATCAAATGTGTCATCCAGCTAGCAACGCAATTAGTGAATTAATAATTATTATTAATTCACTAATTGCTAAAATTAGGGCGCCATGTGATTTTAGCAACAAGTGATTTGATATCGGTTAACATAAGAAAATCACAAAACTAAAAAAAATGAGTCAATTCAACAGATTTATAATAAAATAGCTTTTTTTAAAAGACATAAATTAACACCTTTCGTATACTGGCCATACTCCAGTTTACAACGTTGTAAACTACAAAAATAAAAATAAAAACTGTTCAACACACCACAAATTATCAGTAATCAATTTATTGTTGTGTTAGACAGCAATATATAGGCAAAGATAAATTGCGGCATATAATGCTATAGGTAGTAATATAATAACACACACAAAAATAAAATAAATAATTATCCCTATTTTTGTTAAAACTGCTATCCTGCTGCTTTAATTATTAAAGGATGAACCGAGTTTTTCATTAAGTCTGCTATCCTGCTGCCAAGATAAAAGTTGATAACGGAACGAACTGATCTTTATAACTCCAAGAGAGTAGTTCACCCAGTGCGTAGAAGCGGTGGAGGACCCGCTCAGCTCCCCAGCTCCAAAATACGGATCTTCACAGTCTAATTAGGTCGTATTCAAACGTACTCGAAAACGTACTCTTAAACAAGAACACTCTTGTGGAGGGTTCGTGAGGGTGTATATCCTTGCGTGGGAAGAAGGCCACGTGAATCCTCTTTAGAAAGCTGATTTTTCTAAAAATATAATCTCTCAGAAATCCCAAATATCACAACAAACAAAATCAATGTAACAACAGAAAAGCAAATAGATCCCCGTAGGATGATTGTTAGCACAATCCAAAATTTCTTTTACTTTTCACGTGCTCGTGGCTTCTCAAAGGACACCGATGGAATTATTGAAATTAGACAGCAACTGTAACCAACTAGACATGTTCGAAAAATCCTAGAATTTTGAAGGTCTCGGATAAATTGTGAAGAATAGGCAGAACATACAAATGGAAAAGGGGATATTTTATATAAAATATTAATATATTAAGATTTTAATGAAATGACAATAAAGATATTGAATTAGATCAACGCAAATAATGATGAAACCCATAAAATTGTGCAGCGTTATGGAGATAATTATTTTATTAGATAGTGCACCAAATAAAAATACAGCGTGCGCTCATGTCCGAAAATTTATATGCTTATTTTAAACCAGCATGCAGACTGTTAATTTCAATGTAAAAATAGAGCGATAAAAATTTAAATTATCAACCGCTAAAGAAATATTAAAAAGTATATTTAAGATTACTTAGATTAAATAAAAACAGTTCCAGTGCGCCGAAAATGGGGATCATTTTTGTTATATAATGATTTTCTAAAAAAATTAAACTTCCCCTCTTCCTCTTTCAAATATATTTTTTAATCTTAAGAAATTCAATGATTTATCCTATTTAAAAAATGGTCAGTACTTATTGCCGTAACCTGTACATACACATCAAAATTAATTTAAAATCTAAACCATTTTAAAAAATGTTGAAGGCATATATGTCATCTTGGAATATTATGATCATAAATGTATGTCATCATTTCAAATAAATACGCGTTGAAATAAATATCTAGTCAAAGTTATTTAAAATGGCGAAGGCGCCAATATGATCTTGAAATGTTTTGATCATAATCTGTGTTATCATTTCAAACAATTATGCATCGAAATAAATTTCAAATCCAAACTATTTTAGAAATGGCGAAGGCGCCAATATCAAATTGAATTGTTTTGATCAAAATGTCAACATTTTAAACAAATTCGCATCGAAATTAATTTAAAATCCAAACTATTTTGAAAATGGCGAAGGCGTCAATGTCATGTTAAAATATTTTGATCATTATTTGTGTCATCACTTCAAATAAATACGCATCGAAATAAATTTTAAATGCAAACCATTTTTTAAAAAATGGCGAAGGAGTCAATGTCATCTTAAAGTGTTTTGATCCAATTTGTGTCGTCATTGCAAATGAATACACATCGAAAAAATTTAAATCCAAACTGTTTCAAAACATGGCGTAGAGGTTAATATCATCTTGAACTATGAACTTGAACTACTAACTCTGATCATAATTTGTGTCATAATTTCAAATAATATGCATCGAAATAAATTGGAAACCAAACTATTTTGTAAATGGGGAAGGCGTCAATGTGATCTGGAAATGTTGTGATCACAATATATGTTATCATTTCATATAGATTCGCATCGAAGTGACTTTCATATCTAAACTATTTTAAAAAATGGCGAAGACATCAATGTCATCTTAAATTATTTTGATCATTCGAGTAATGTGTATCATCATTTCAAATAAATACGAATCGAAATAAATTTTAAATCCAAACTCTTTTTTAAAAATAGCAAAGGTTCCAGTATCATGTTGAAATGTTTTGGTCATAATTTCTGTCGCCGTTTCAAATAATTACGCATCGAGATAATTTTCAAGCCCACACTATTTTTTAAATGGCGAAAGCGCCAATGTCTCCATTGAATGTTTTTATCATAATGTATGTCCATCATTTCAAATAAATGCGCGTCGAAATAAATTTCAAATCTAAACTATTTAAAAAATGACGAATACGCCAATGTCATCTTGATTTTTTTATCATTATAAAATGACGAATGCGCCAATGTCATCTTGAAATATTTTGATCATTATGTGTGTCGTCATTTCAAATTAATACGCATCGAAAAATTTTCAAATCCAAACTGTTTTTTAAAAAAATGGCGAAGACGCCATTATCTTGAACTATTTTGATCGTAAATTTTAAATCCAAACTATTTTGAAAAATAGGGAGGGCGTCAATGTGATCTGGAAATGTTTTGATCACAATATATGTTATCACTTCAAATAAATTCACATAGAAATTACTTTCGTATCCAAACTATTAAAGATGGTGAATGCGCCAATGTTATTTTGAAAATTTTCATATTTCATAGGCATACGCATCGAAAAAATTTCAATTCAAACTACTTTTAAAAAAGGACGAAGGAGCCAATGTGGTCTGGTTATACATTATAAAATTATAAAAATTATAAAAAAAATATTTTACTCTAATTATTTCTTATATAACAAATTGACATCTTATGCTGAGATTTATAGATGCTTTTCACAACATACTATAGCCAGGAAATACTGATTTTTACATTCACATTTTGGCATTACAAATTAAATTAACAATTTAGTTTTCTGTTTTAGTTGAAGCAGTATAATTTCTTCGACATATAAAGAACACAATAATGTTTCATTTAATCGTAGGATATAGAAATATGGTAAACGAATAATAGTAGTAGTAATAATATGTGTACTGTATTTATACGTTTATATGAATCCTCCAATTTTCAACCATTAAATTTCATATTGTGACAAAATTATTGTCTGCTTACCTCTATTGGATTATTTAGTTATATCTAATAGAATATGTGCAGTGATATTCACAGTGTGAAGATTAGTAGCAAGACAATGATGATTGACCAGTAACAGTAGTTTGACATTAATTAGCAGGTATTAAAGAGTTTTACCAAGAAAGGTTAAGTAATCGTAACAAGTGATACTTGCTGTCTCCCATTCAACTAAATATTTATGATACCATTATTGTGATTTTATTAATGACTAATAAATCTTTTTCCTCGGTGTAACTACGACGTGCACGGAATGTTTGCATTAAAAAGAGTAAGTAGATTACTTACAAACCAACCAAGAAGTATTATTTAATGCATCATTGCATCGGGGCAGTGGTCCAGCGGGAAGAGCACTAAGTGATAGTCATCGATTGTTCAATTGGATCTGACATTGTAGTTTAGAAAGATTAGTCGTCTTGTGTTCTGTTCATGTATACTATCCCCCTAAAGAATTCTAACCAGTTACTAAACAGAACATGTCCAATTTTGTGTGATTTTCTTTACGTCATAACAATAACCAGTTACAGTAAATATTAAATACTTCTGCGAGTTCGGAAGAGATAATACCTTGTGCTACCAAAAGTGTCTTTGAATGAACTATGAATATATACTATAACGGAAATTATGATAAAAATATTAATAACTTCGCAGATGCTATAAAAGGCTGTTCAACTAGGATAACATTTAGTATATTTTGTATTTTCATGAAAACAATACACGCACAAATATTAATTTAATTTTATTAATTAATTTTGTTACTTCTGTATTGTTCTGTCAACAAATATATTTTTGAAATATTTCATTGTAGTCATGGATAAATTTCGCGAAAATATATTATTATTGTAAAATGTACATCGTTTGATAGAGAAATTGTTAAAGAAAGTAAAGCACTATAAAGCACTGTGAAGTAAAATTAAAAATAGAAGCTTATAGACTATGGTATATATATATATATATATATATATATATATATATATATATATATATATATATATATATATATATATATATATATATATATATATATATATATATATATATATATATATATATATATATATATATATATATATATATATTTATATATGAATGTTATACGCTTTACTGAATAATCAATGGAGTTCTTGCTGCAGTTATTAGCTTAAATGGAATAACTTTACTCACCATAGTTCTTTCAAAGGCATAGTTTTGAATATAAAATATTGACATAATACGTGTATCATTCTATCGTGATCCATCGATATAGATCATTAATCATAATGATCCACATCTATAGTTGTAATCAATTATGAAATTAATGAAAAGGTATATAAATTTATAAAAAAATATATTAAAAAAAATTTTCAATACATATGCATATTTGCTACACTCGATCAGAACAAAGGGTTATATACAATTGGGTTAATAATGCCTTCAGTAGCTATCACCACCAATAATTGTTTAGCATGGCCGATGTATGCTTTTTACCAGATTGATGACGTATTCTAACGGCAAGGACCTCGAAATTTGACGAACCTCGTGAAATACCTGCTTCAAAATGAAGCAGAATGCTGACGAAGCTTGTACTTAATGTATGTCCACACATTTTCGATGGGAATTGCAACCGGCAACTGCGAAGTCCAATCCAATGTAACGATGCTAGATGGCGTTTTTCACTCGGTACAGAACTTGCTGCGGTATTTGTGATCGTTGTCCTCGTGCAGAATCCAGTCCTCATTTTTATTGATGAACTAACGTTTAGCAGATGGTAACATAACCTCTTGGTATATTTCCTGCATCTTCTGAACATTCAGATTATCGGTAAACAAGTACAAAATGCCGAAACCCTGCTCTGAGAAGCGGCCCCAAAGATGCACCATTACTCCGTGTTTAACGATTCGCTGGACAAGCCTATTGATGGAGATTGGCCAGGATCGTAGACACAATTAGGTTAAAATGCGCTCATATAGAACAGAACATTCATCAGTAAAAATTAATTTGTTAAAATCTCGATCGTGCTCGCGCCCACAAGCGAGTCACATGGTTTTCAGTCAACAGTGATTTCTTCATTTTCTGGCGTCATTTCAGATTATAATCACAGAGATGGTTTTGTGTTGTTTCGTATGATATATCTAATTATTTCTGCTTCAATTTTGATTATTCTTCACGAAGTATTAAGCTAGGATTTCGCGAAAGCAGATTCACGATTTTTTCACGTCTTTTTGGTCCAATTTGACTATTGCCACAGTGGCATTTTTTGTCACATTATATCACTACACCTGCTTCTGAATGAGTCATCTTGACTTTTTCATGTATTTAGAAGCCGTTAGTTGCGATATTTTCGGACCTTTCGAGTGGGCACACAGGTACACAGTTTCGTAGCACGACGCGTATTTGGCACTAAGAGCGCTTAATGTGTTTGTCTTACAAAAGATCAACGATAACATGTGAATATTTTATGACAGTGCATCAAGGACAAATATTTCCTTCTTTGACTTATAAGAAATTTGAACGTCAATTATTATCGGTTGTGAGTAAAACTTTCCACACTTCTACTTGACCGTCATGTGGTTTACAGTTTTTGAATTCAACCTAGATTTTAAAAATCGGCAAGTCCAATCCAAATAATTTACCAAAAATGTAATATATTTAATGACCATGGAATACGTCCCTCGACGTTTCCTTCAAAGCTCATGGAACATAAAGTGATTTAGAATTAAATCACTATTAAAAATTTTACTTACGCTTCTTAGTATGAGTTCATATTATTTTACAATTCTGCATCTAAAAAGGAAGGTCTTATCGTATTTATACTATCTACTCGACTATGTACACGATATACTTGACTTTACAGAGGGTACCAATATTACTTTTACTTCGAGGGCTAGGTATTTTAGATCTCAGCCTAAAAATGATGTTCAACACTTAAGCCTGGTCCGCACTTAGTAACATGGTCGCGTTACATCGCATAGCAACAATGGTCATAAAATGTCCCTTGGTCACTAATTACTGCTATATTTATTTTTATCATAAAACAAAGACTTTAAATTGGCATAAGTTTCACATTTTCTTCGAGAATCTAAAATTTAAATTGCCCTGCTAAATTTTAAGAATTTTGAAAATGTTTGAAGTAAAGATATGACAAGCTGACAGTATTTAAAAACAAGTTGTAGCGTCAGTAAGTCTGGATCAATCACCCTCCGGTTTCTTGCCAAGTTTTGTTCCAAGAACATTTGAAGCAGTTATTGAGCATGAAAGATTTGTAAAGGTAAATAAAACAATATTTACTGTATATATTTTTAATAAGCAGCTCTTACCTTTATAAAAATAATTCAATTTTATAAATTTTATTTCTATTAATTTTCTTTAAAATTTGTATGAAAGTATATGCTTTGAGCTTGTGCAGTATCAGAATTTTGGCCGTAGGTTTTAAGGTGAGGAGAATGAAGGTCTTGATATATAAAGAGAAGGTAATCCCGAGTATGTATTTTCACTGTAGATTAGTGACGAGGAGAATGATGTATTATTTTTAAAATTGTAAAATAAGAGACGAAGCACAAATAATATAATAATTAAAAAACTATACATACTAATTCCATATATATTGTAATTAAGGAACAGTAATCTCACTGTCGATGGTTTCATATAATAATCTCCATCGGTTTTGTGGAGTAAGACAGATTGTCTATTCTCCTAATCGTCAACCCATATTTTTCTTAGATCACTGTCAACAACTTCAGCTACTGTCCCTGTATTTATAGCATCTAGCACTTTTAAGTCAATTAACTATGGTTCACATTGGGGTTGTCTCGTGGCTCCGACCTGCTAATGTGTGCGATGTTCTGGCCTGCATCATCGGGCCGACATCATCGCCTGTGGTTTCACCACAGTCACACATACATTACTGCCATACAGCTCAGAAACTGCATTTCTTTGACATTCTTTCTGCACTCCATGATACCACTGTATCGCATACATTACACCGCAGCTCGATGTTGTTAAAATGCAGGTCGGGAAAATCACTCCCATATTTCTCATATATTACTCCCAATCACTTCCCAGAAATATGTACGCGACATTTTTAAGTCTAATAATAATAACTCATTTTATAATAATTATATTTCAACGAGCAGTCATTACATCTGGCAGGGAAAGGTTGCACCTGCTGACGCAGATCCTTCTCTCCTATCGCAAGTAGTCGCTATATTACTTACTGTTTCTGGTGTTGCATGTAGGTTATATAAAGAGACAAATAATAAATTACGAGTAAGCAAATCGCAATAATATTGAGCCACCCCCTCGCTCATATTGAAAACACCTCCGGGGCAAGTCTCTGGAGGCTTCGGATCAAAAAACAAAAGTTACCACGTTGTTCGCAGGGATCGATTTACTGTATTGATTTTGTCAAATGACGAAATTCAAAGGAAAAGCATTTCGTACATCGACCTAAAAATTTCGTAACAAACACACGAAAACACCGTTTAACGAGCCGTTTAGTAAATATAGATTATAAACACATGAATCCTCTCTTAACTCATATTTTGTATTTTCATAATCGTTATTAACCGTGTTTCAGCTATTTAATTGTAAATGTAATAGTTACCCGAACCACCTTCATCATACCACTAAACTAATATTTTAATTAAGTGCTTCAAATCCTTTTAAGAATCTTAGTTTGCCAAAAAAAATAGAGGAGAAAAAGATTACTTGCATTAAAAATTTAAAAAGTCTGATTAAATTTAGAATTTAACAAATAGAGGTATTTTAAAGCTCAGGGAATTCACACTGTAAAAGAAAGGTAAAGGTAACGTCTTAGAAAGATACAATATTTGACACTATGTGCATCTCAATGTCTATTGAAAACATGATACAATGTTTAAAAGCTGTATACGCCCCCTGAAAATATTTATTATTGTATGTGTACATTGTACGTATTCGGAGATGTACAACAGAAAACAGATGTCTTTAAATATATTTCTCCAAGAGGTATGTCGGATGTAAATCAACGAACCCCATATCAGTAGAGATTAAATTTTTGTTACAGCATTGCGGCTGTAACATTTACAATGAAAATTAACACGGCGTAAACTCGACTTGTAGGGCTTCGCAGAGTAAACACATTTTAAATATATTGTGTGGTGTGCTGACACAATCCGGCTTATAATGACCGCTTTGGATGAATGTTTGCGTTTGACATTTTGGTCTGTTATATACAATTTCGATTAATTTTCAGTCATACATAAAAATAACCCACTGCGCGCTACAATCACCACACTGCAGTATATTTACGGATAAACAAAACGTAGTTTTATCGTGATATATGGAAACATGTGCGTAAATATATAATTCATACGGTGAAGCAACTCCAGCCGCGCTATTGGTGGACATCGTTGTTTTACATAATTTGCCGACAGTTTGCTGACTCGGTTATACGTTGCGTTTAGTTATGCCAGTATTTAAAATTTGTACATGTTTAACTATGCACAAGGGCCATTACCGCTTGCAGATTCATACATAATGTACGCGGAAACATTATATATAATGATACAATGCATTATGTTTATTATAACATCTGTCCAGTAGTTCTTTAGTCAGATCAAATAATGTGCAGTCTATCACCACTAATTTTTAATCTGTACATCGAAGAGGCGATTAATGTGGTAAAAGATAGAGTGGATTTCGGGATTAAAGTACAGGGACAGATACTAAAAATGCTGAGATTCGCGGATGATATAGCAGTATTAGCATCTAGTAAATAGGAATTAGAATCAGCATTGAACGAAATGGAGGCAGTGTTGACAGAGGAATAAGGAATGAGGGTGAATAAAAACAAAACTAAAGTGTTAGTGTGCAGAGGGCGCGAGAGCAGAGCAAAAACGAAAGTACAAATTAATAATGAAAGATTGGAGGTAGTTAAAGACTTCACTTATTTAGGAAGTAAAATAGATTGGGATGGAAGAAGCGATAAAGACATAAAACAAAGAATAGCGCAGGGTCGAGTAGCTTTTAACAAAAAGAAAGCACTTTTATGCTCGGGGGTAATAAACTTAGAAACAAGGAAGAGATTTTTGAAAACATATGTATGGAGCATGGCACTATACGGCTGCGAAACCTGGACGGTAGGGGAAGCAAGTAGGAAGAAATTAGAAGCTTTTGAGGTGTTGTGTTACCGAAGAATGATGAAAATACCATGGACTGATAGGGTTAGAAACGAAGAAATATTGGAGAAAGTCGGCGAGAAAAGAAGTATGTGGAAAAACTTAAAGAAGAGAAGAGATAGAATGGTAGGCCACTTGCTGAGACATGGGGGAATAGTCCGCGATATTTTGGAGGCAGAAATAGGAGTGAAGAAAGGCAGAGGTAGGCCTAGATTAAACTACTGCTCGCAAATAGTAAGGGATGTAGGTTGTAGCACAATTAGCGAAATGCGTAGGTTAGCACAAGATAGGAGAAGCTGGAGGTTAGCGTCCAACCAGTCTTAGGACTGATGACCTAATGATGATGATGATGATGAGTCATATATAAACTAATATAATACACTTTACTCCACGTCAGATAGACGTGTTAACTATTGATCTGTAATGTATTAATACCTTTGTACTTATCTACTCAATTATTATGTTTTTGATAACTTGTCAAGTAGACAATAAAGTTAATCAGCTACGTGAAATTCTCAAAATCTGCACATTCCCACAATACATACCATGTATTGTGGGAATGTGCAGGAAAATTTATTGTCTAATTGACAAGTTTATTAAACATTATGTTTGAATGGATAAGTACAAAGGTATTAATCTTGCCTTTGTGGTTTTGTAATGTCGGCCATTTCGATCACGATGTAGAAAGGGATCGGCGTAATCGACTCCAGATATAGAAAAAGGTCTGAAAGGAGCATCGCGTTTGGCGGCAAGATTTCCCACCAGATATTGCTTTGGCTTGAGGCTAAATCGATTGCAACGTACACAGTCATGTACAACTTTTCACACAAGGTTACACCCAGAAAGTGACCAGAATTGCTTTCGAATAGAAGCGAGAAGAGCCTGTGGACCTGCATGCAATAGTCTTAAGTGCTCGTGTAGAGCAATAGGGGTTGTGACATGGTATTTAGATGTCAGTATTGCAGGATGTATTTTAGAAAGATCAAAATTGAAATTCTGCAATCGTCCACCAACTCTTATTAATTTAGTTGTCCCATCAAAATATGGATTTAATCCGACAAGTTTTCTCGTTTTACTAAGGGTTTTAGAATTGTATAGTCTGGAATAGTCTTCTGGAAAAGATTGTCGCTGTACAATTTGTATTAAAATGAGCAATGAAGAATTTAGTTCTTGAACAGAGAGAGGACCAATTTGACGAAACTCTTTGCCCTTAGAAATGCTGTTCTTGAATCGGGGTACATAAGCGAAAACTCTCTTTAGTTTTGCTAGAGAAGAAAATTTAGTTATCTCGTCAAAGGTTAGACTATGGAAAGCATTTGTTTTGACGGAGATATCTGGTAGCTCCTTGAAGTTGATAGTAGTTGCCGCAGCTGTGTGATAAGGCCAACTATGTTCGGGAAGATTAAGTCATCCAGGGCCGTGAAACCAATGATCAGAGTTCAAGAGGTTTGAAGGACTTATGCCTTGCGACAATATATCAGCTGAATTGTCTGAAGTACTGACGTATTTTCATGAGTCTAGTTTACATAAGGTTTGAATATTAGAAATCCTGTTAGCTATGAAAGTTTTTAGTATCCCACCCTGTATTGTGGGAATATGCGGATTTTGAGAATTTCACGTACTTGAATAACTTTATTGTCTAATTGACAAGTTTATGAAACATAATAATTGAGTAGATAAGTACAAAGGTATTAATAATACATTACAGATCAGAAGTTAACTCGTATATCTTCAGCTATTGCCTCTCTGTACACTGGCGTAGTTTTTCTCAGTTATTTTTCCCGAGTGGGGACACGAAAATGTCGACCGCACATCAGAATTTAGGTTCTCGGTGGACAGGTCCGTATTCGACGCTTTTTAAAACAGAAATTGGAATTTCACACTTTTTATCACTCGGAAATATTTATAATTTTTCAAAATCATAAATAATATTTATGATTTTTCAGATGCCTTCGGATCGGAATCTAATGTGACATAATGAATTGCTCCAAATTCAGTCCGGAATGAACCCATTTATCTAATAATTGAGGTGTATTTATTGAGATATCGAGGACTATACATATTAATGATATAATCTGCGAAATACCTGACCTGTCATATCCTGTTTGTATTGTGAGAATGTGCAGATTTTGAGAATTTCACGTACTTGAATAACTATATTGTCTAATTGACAAGTTTATTAAACATAATATTTGAGTAGATAAGTACAAAGGTATTAATACATTACAGATCAAAAAGTAACTCGTATATAATCCATGCATGGTAAACATTCTAGAGTAAACAACTATGTAGTCTTGATAAAACATGAAACAATGTGGCTCTTCGTGGTTATGCTCAAATACTGTTATGTGTCTCAAGAATAAAAAATGAATTTTGTTGGCAAAATTCATTTTTTGATTTACAAAAATTGTTAAAAATATTTTCAAAATAACAATAGTGTGTTCAATTTCATGAATTGCTGGATGTGTTCACCGAATATGTATTATTACAATAGATTGTACCTAACCTATTTGTGTTTCGCGATGCTGAAGTGAACAAGGTAATATAAATGCATATTTTATATATCATTGCTTATTTATTATTGACCGTTTATTATTTAATAATAATATATAAATTTTATCAAGAATATTACTAATTCTCTTTCAGGAAGAACTAAACCCCAAGAAGAGTTATTAATAATTGTTAAAACCTGAAGCAATGCATCTATTTATGATTTCTGAATAAACAATTTTTACCCAAATGGTTTGTTTCCCCAAGAAATTAAACATAGTCATTGTCATGGTCAAGTTTAATAAAACTAACAGACACTAGACGTCTAATAGGTATAGTAAATTTTTACAATTTTACTGGAGGAATTAGTTGGGTATACAGTTAAGCGATATTTTATATTTGCCAGTCATATTGTGAACTTATTAATAATAACAAAATAATCATATTAATAATGTATGCAATTATTAAATAATGAATATAGTAATTTGGTACATTCTTAATTACGTTACTACTACAGTGTCTACTTGTCTACTGGTCAGTGTTTAAATTATAATTTATATTTTCAGTAAAGATTAAATCACCTCATTAGAAGAAAAAGTATTATTAAAAATTCAAATGTATCTGGATTTCAACGAAGCATGATGTGAATGTCGTCTAAACTATTATTTTAGTGCATTGACAATGGAAATAGTCGCGTAGATTGTCAGCTTGTGAAAAATCTAAATACGCATCGCTTATCATAAAACTATTGCCATATGAGGCTGTATAATGAACAATCAACAACGTCGATCCCACATCGAATTTTATATGTTTCACAGTCTTATATATCCGTCATATTCAATATTTGACAGCCATCGAACAATAATTCCTAAGAGGTTTTCAATTGGATTTAAATACGGCGAGCATTCTGGCCACTCCAATAAGTCAATTTAATTCTCACAGAACCACTCCCATGGATTCTCTGCTAACACCTTCTTTCAATAAAAATATCCACAACTTTGACATACTTATCACCTGACACCTGACACCATCCTGTGATCTCAATGTGGTGCGAGTCGACGACAACAAATGTCCTGTCTGGGGGCATCGTTTGATCTCAATATGATGCGTGCCGACACCCACACCTGTCGATATCCAATTAACACCTGTATGGCGGCATCCTTTGATCTCAATATGATGCGTTCTGACGACAAACATCAAGAGGAAGAAAAGTTCCCACGGTCTTCAAAAAGTTCCCAGGCTGAACCGCCTCCCTACCCATTACCGTCAAATATTGACGAATCAAATGTAGAATTTATTTTAATTTTTTTAACTAACTAATTTACTTTATATGAGAAAATCTAATGAAATATTGGTGAACAGTTTCTCTTTCATCCGTTTCTAAAATAGGAGAATGACCGAAAAAATTATACCACGATGCCTCCTCATTCATAAGATGTACATATTTAATTTCGTGTTGAAAGCATTCTCTATTTTATAGAAAATAATTAAAATGCGAAGTTCAGCCCCCACTTTTAGGTGAGTATATATCATCAGCGGTGCAACTTTAAAATAAGGTATTTTTGCTTAAATGATTTCAATTATATTCTATGACTATACATTTACTGGAATTATTTTACGACTTCTTTTTTAAAACACCTTGTATATTTCATACATTTTCTTTATAACTGTTATGCGTCTAATAATATAACAATATAAATATTCCAGTACCGTGTCATTATTTATGTTCATCATTTATTACAATAATATGATGTAACATAAATAATGTTACATTAATATTTCATATATTTTCTATATACCATTATGTAATTCCAAAATTACTATTTCACGCTTTAGTAGCTCGAATAATGGAATTAAAAGCAAATACAGAAAAAGTACATATAAAATAGCCTAGATTATCCACCCGCAAATTAATCAATATTCGATTAAAATTAAGCTCTGCAACTTTGGTCGTTGTATATATATATATATATATATATATATATATATATATATATATATATATATATAATCAATATTCGATTAAAATTAAGCTCTGCAACTTTGGTCGTTGTATATATATATATATATATATATATATATATATATATATATATATATATATATATATATATATATATATATATATATATATATATATATATATATATAGGGTGGGCCACGGTGGATGGAATATTAAAAGTATATGGAGAACGAATCTACCGATTGCTTTGAAATATTGGTTACCCAAATAGTCGAGTATGATCTTTACAACTAAAATATTTTCGAAAGTGCGGTATTGCCACTTATACGTAAAACCGGCAACATTGTCGTTATTTTAAATAGAATACCCTGTATATTTTTGCATTTTTTGGATTATCGTCTCTTTCTGAGTAACTTTTGTTAATATTTTCCTATATCAATCTTAAGCCGTTATCGAGATAATAATTCTTTTCTGAATTTAGTGCCAAAAATTTTACGTTCAGTAAATCGTGTTTTTTCCTACCTACGAAGCAATTAAAAGATAATTTTTCAGTTGTGGCTAGGCAAGGCCTGGGGGCATCTTCTTCATTAATCAAAAGTTTCCAATATCACACAGGGTGAGTTAGAAAATGCTTTTTATAAGTGACTTAGAAAAATGCACGAAAGTCAATTTTTTTAAATGGAATGCTCAGTATATTAATACTATTTCGGAAAGGTGATACATTTAGGTACCTATTTAAAAATATTAATGTCCCCTATACCTAATGCGCACCGTTTTCGATTTATAGGCACTTTTCTGTAACCCTTCCAAGAATGTTATATCTTTTGGTATGTTGTCATAACGGGTGGGCCATGAAATTTTTATTTTATTATTTTGTAATGACAACAGACATGCTATTTTTCTAAATAAATTTGACATTAGTAATATTTGCACTTAATTTGAATAGCTGTAGCAAAAGTATGGCAGAAAATAATTATACAAACCCAATTTTAATGGATTTGTTTATTATTCATGGACAGTGCAATAATATTATCAACAGAACTTGTAGAATATTTAACGAGAAGTATCCGAATTTGCCCCAGATGAACAACAGAAAGTTTTTACAAATTCAGAGAAATTTTATAAATTTTGGTTATGGAAAATGGAAACATTTGATTAGTGAAGAAGATGCCCCCAGGCCTTGCCTAGCCACAACTGAAAAATTATATTTTAATTGCTGCGTAGGTAGGAGTAAACACGATTTACTCAAAGTAAAATTTTGGGCAATTAATTCAGAAAAGAATTATTATCTCGATAACGGCTTGAGATAGATATAGGGAAATATTAACAAAAGTTACTCAGAGAGAGACGAAAATCTAAAAAATGCAAAAATATACAGGGTATTCTATTTAAAATAACGAAGATGTTGCCGGTTTTACGTGTAACTGGCAACATTGCACTTTCGAAAATATTTTAGTTGCATAGATCATACTCGACTATTTTGGTAACCAAAATTTCAAAGCAATCGGTAGATCCGTTCTCCACATACTTTTAATACTCCATCCACCGTGGCTCACCCTGTATATATATATATATATATATATATATATATATATATATATATATATATATATATATATATATATATATATATATATATATATATATATATATATATATATATATATATATATATATATATATATATATCTACATTTTCAAAGAATATCATAACGTAAACGTAATTGCTAATTTTGTAAACTTTAAGCTTTTTTTGTGGAACGAGAAAGATTTTATTGGCGCTTAATGTTCGCGACACTTTTTCATTTTAAATATAAATCAAACTCTAATATCGCTGACTGAGAAATACCATTAACAACGACAGATGCGGAATTAATATGTCCCCAGCGTTTTTCGTTCTTTATCAAAGTTAGCGGCTGTAGAAGTTTACTTATAAAACACCTGCTACAGCAATGAATTTTACTTAAGGCCCATCGTCTTGTTCTCTGCTAAAAATATAAGAAAATTCATTGTCAATATAAGTGAAAGTGATAATATACAGGCTGTCTCTGGACGACCGTCAGTTAGCGGGATGTATTGGATCTATTTGGACGTTATTTATAGACATTTGTGTACAGGAATTTCAAGAATCTTCCAAGTTTGATGAACATATTTTCAACTATATTGCACTTCAAATTCTAGAGGAACTATTAACTATAAACTTGATACAGTGCATGAGTGAGTATTGACACATTACAAGAAGTGCGATATAGAGAATATTAACTTTGTTACTTTAAATGGAATATTATTACATTTTTGGAAAGAACGTAAAATTCTAAGTCTACTTTATGTAGCATGTCCTATACCTAAGTACAGCTTTTTGGTTTGTAAAAATAATATGAACTATAATATTCATCATCATCATCATTAGGTCATCAGTCCTAAGACTGGTTGGACGCTAACCTCCAGCTTCTCCTATCTTGTGCTAACCTACGCATTTCGCTAATTGTGCTACAACCTACATCCCTTACTATTTGCGAGCAGTAGTCTAATCTCGGCCTACCTCTGCCTTTCTTCACTCCTATTTCTGCCTCCAAAATATCGCGGACTATTGTCCCATGTCTCAGCAAGTGGCCTAGCATTCTATCTCTTCTCTTCTTTAAGTTTTTCCACATACTTCTTTTCTCGCCGACTTTCTCCAATACTTCTTCGTTTCTAACCCTATCAGTCCACGGTATTTTCATCATTCTTCGGTAACACCACATCTCAAAAGCTTATAATTTCTTCTTACTTGCTTCCCCTACCGTCCAGGTTTCGCAGCCGTATAGTGCCGTGCTCTATACATATGTTTTTAAAAATCTCTTCCTTGTTTCTAAGTTTATTACCCCCGAGCATAAAAGTGCTTTCTTTTTGTTAAAAGCTACTCGACCCTGCGCTATTCTTTGTTTTATGTCTTTATCGCTTCTTCCATCCCAATTTATTTTACTTCCTAAATAAGTGAATATTTTTATCATAGTTTATAAATACCTAAATTTGTCTACCAAGAATCTAGAATGACTCCTAGATTCTTCCAATCTCTAATAATAATAAGATGACAATTATTCATTACTTAATGTGTATATACATTGAATGAATGACTTTATCCACGCTAATTTTTTCATTTAACCATTACAAGACTGATAATTTGAAGGTGTTGAGGTTTAAAGAATTAGCAGCTATATTCGTGAGGGTTGCTAAGTTAGTCTTTAACTTCCCCCAACCTTTCGTTATTAATTTGTAATTTCGTTTTTGCTCTGCTCTCGTGCCCTCTGCACACTAACACTTTAGTTTTGTTTTTATTCACCCTCATTCCGTATTCCTCTGTCAACACTGCCTCCATTTCGTTCAATGCTGATTCTAATTCCTATTTACTAGATGCTAATACTGCTATATCATCCGCGAATCTCAGCACTTTTAGTTTCTGTCCCTGTACTTTAATCCCGAAATCCACTCTATCTTTTACTACATTAATCGCCTCTTCGATGTACAGATTAAAAATTAGTGGTGATAGCGTACATCCTTGTCTTACTCCTTTCCTAATACCTACTTCCCTTTTTTCCCCTTCTACTTCTATAACAGCAGTTTGCTCTTTGTATAGATTGTGTACTACTCTCCTATCTCTATACTTCATTCCCGCGCTCTTTAGTATCTCGAACATTTTTTCCCATCTTACGTTATCAAAAGCTTTTTCTAAATCTACAAATCCTATATAAGCGTTCTTTCCTTTTTCTATTGTTTTCTCTAACATTACTCTTAGTACCAGAATAGCTTCGCGAGTTCCCCTATTTCGCCTAAAGCCGAATTGGTCTTCTCCTAGTATTTCCTCCGCTCTATTTTCCATCCTCTTCTGCACTATTCTAGTTAAGATTTTTGACGCATGGGAAGTTAGGCTAATCGTTCTAAAGTTCTCGCATTTGTCGGCTCCTCTCTTTTTCGGTATATTAACGATAATGTTCCTCTTATAATCCTCCGGCATCTCGCCCGTTTCATATATGTATTTTACCAGTTCAAACATCCTATTTACTACTTTCTGTCCCGCACATTTCAAAATTTCCGCCTGTATTTTATCTACACCCGGCGCTCTATTATTCTTTAGCCCCCTTAGTGCTATTTCAAATTCCTCTCTCAATATATATGTTTTCCTACATCTTCCCTATCGATGCTAGATTCTTCCTCTAATATCTCTCCTAATTCCTGACCCTCGTATAAATTTCCTAAGTACTGCTTCCATCTATCCGCTTTCTCCTCTCTTCCGATCAGTATGTCCCCCGATTGACTCCTAACGTTTCTACTTATTGTTCCTATATCCCTGAAGTTCCTCTTAATTATTTTGTAAGCCTCATCGGTCTTACCTACTTGCAACTTATCTTCTACTTCTTTGCATTTATCCTCTATCCATTGTTCTTCCGCTTTTCTACATTTTCTAATGATTTCCCATTTTATTGACTTATAAGTTTTCAGTCCTTCTTCGTCTCGTCTGTTTTTGTAGCCTCGTCTCTTTTGCATTAAGTTTAAGATTTCGTCCGTTATCCAGGGCTTCCTAGCTTCCCTTTTATCGTGTCCTAAAACGTCCGTAGCCGCGGAAGCTAGACTATTCTTGATACCCTCCCACTCAGTTTTTGCGTTCTTGATTTCGTCCTTACTCATTTTATTTATTAATTGATCTGTTTTATCCTGGAACTTATCTTTCATATTCTGATCCCTCAATATGTCTACATTTATACGTTTCTTATCCTTCCGGATTTTCAGATTTTTGAACTTTAATCTAGCTTTCATGACTACCAAGTTGTGGTCGCTGTCTACATCTGCTCCTGGATAACTCTTACAGTCTTTTACTTGATTTCTAAATCTCTTCCTAGCCAGAATGTAGTCTATCTGATACCTGTCTATCCCTCCTGGCATTTTCTATGTGTACCGCCTCCTAACGTGATTCTTGAACAATGTGTTCGCGACTACCATCTTGTGCTTCTCACAGAATTCTATCAGTCTGCTACCTCTCTCGTTTCTGTTTCCTAATCCATAAGGACCTACAAATTCTCCTTCTCTCCCCTCACCTACGACTGCGTTAAAATCTCCTACTATTATTAAATTTTCATGACCCTTCACAAATCCTATTACCTGCTCTATGTCCGAATAAACGGCTTCTAACTCTTCCTCACTATGGCTAGAAGTAGGCATGTATACTTGCACTATTACTGTTTCCACTGGCTTCGAATCTAACCTAACCATCATTACTCTCTCGCTGTATTGTAGGTAGCTATCTACACACTGTCCTGCGTTCTTCCGCATAACGATCCCTACTCCCGCGTTTCCATTTACCGATCCTGTGTGTATTACCCTATAGTCAGCGCTCCAAAAATCTCCTACTTCCGGCCAGCGCATCTCACTTATACCTACTATATCTAATCCTAACCTATCCATTTCTATCTTCAGATTTTCTAGCTTCCCTGCTTGTCTCATGCTTCTGACATTCCACGCTCCGACTCGTGAAATGCTACACTTACTATTATTGCACTCGATCTATAATATTCGACTATAATATTCGTGCACTTAAAATAACTTCGGAAAGCTATACACGTGTTTTATTTTTCACGTGTTTAAGTTTAGAAATATCAAACCGCGAAAGTTTTTTTTTCAAATAGGATACCCCTTAGTCTTTACTCAGTTGATGTAAAAGTAAATACAGTTTCATCTGATATAAGATTCGTTTAACTCTCCATGATATCAGCTGCCTCTTTGGAATGAAATTTTAAGACTACAGATTTTATTTTATTTAAATGTTTAAAATAATAAAATTCTGTAAGCAACGATGTTCCTCAGCGAGTAAAAATGGGCTATGGTGATTCACAGATGACAGAATACTATCTGTAGAATTCTCGAAAACGTCTAGGATATTTTAGGACCATTTTTATGGTTGATATTCTATTTACTCTTGGATGACATTTTCGAATTCAAGTGATATATAACAAGTTACTATAGTCCTCTTTAAGACAACAGCCAACAGAATGCATAATTACGAATGCATGATACCATCATGCGGTATTCACTCATGCACATAATTTTTTATTGCGTAATTCATATTTCGTGTTATTTTCGATTTATTCCCTCACAGGCGGTATGTTTGCGATGTTTTCCAGCCGCATTTCTGACTCCATGATGTCCTTATATTTGTCACAAGAGTATCATTAATCACAAGCTTGTTGATTAAGTAAAGTAAATAGTAAATTAAACGACATCAAAATAAAAATTAAGCCAAACATAAATTCAGTCTTCAGTTCTAGGCCACTTTTGTTTCAAAACATTGCTAATACCCAATTATCTTATTTCGAGTATTCTCGAAATAAGTACTGGAAGATTTGGTAATATTTGACAACTTCCTCCATACTTTAGTCTCTCTAGTGTATGAAGCAAAGTGACATTGACATTTTTGTTGCGGCTAATGGCTATATCCAAAAAAGATTTTAGGTAAATGGTAATTTAAATGATTTATTCCGTTCTGTTAGTTGTATTGTTGTTGCTGGCATATTGTTGAAGTTTGATTTAAGAAGATTTCCATTTGGAGTTATAAGAGGTGGGAATGTAGTAGTGTAATATTAATGATATCTGTCTTAAACGAGAATAAAACTAAGTCAATGGTAAATAAAGTAATGTATAAGGTTCAAATAAAAGGAAAGACTCTTGGAAGTAAGGCTCTTCTTTTTCTAATGGACTTTTTCTTAGAGGCTTTTCTGTTCTTATGTTTTTTCTCTTTTTTCCTTATATTCTACACGATATCCTGGACCACAATGGTTAGAAGGCGAAAGATAGACCTCAAGAGGTTTGCACTTGGTTGGACATACTCCAGAATCCCCTGAACATGGAGCTATTCTCTTAAGCATCTACATTGTAGCAAATAAACATCGACTATTTTAACTTTTCAACATTGTTGTAATAATATCTTTTAGTATATTTGAGTAAATATAAATTCAATATCTTCCACACTTTATTTGATCATTGTTACAGTTGTAAGTATTAAACTAATTATTGGCAACCATTCTATATATACTTGGGCAGTAAGACCACAAATTGTTCGCTGTTAACAATGTGTTGATCTGTATAGCTTTTGATATCTATTTCATTGCTCTGAAGGAAAGAATTATTTTAATTTATTTTAATGTCTCAGCTCTATGTTATGACAACTTATTTATTTGTAATAAATACTATGTCATATGGGCATTAATGGCAAATTATATCATCGTGTAGTCATATATAAGCCTAAACGGAGCTAGGATCGAGATAGCTACCTATGGTTACTTGCCGAGCATACCCATAGATAGATACCATCCACCTCCCTACTTAAGGAACTTTATCATTTGAGCACCTTCTATTTACTTTAAAGTTTTTTATATCCTGTATGTGGTAGTAATCCGAAACATGGGGTAAAAAATAGTATTATTTGCAATATACTGTTCGTATATCGAGTTATGTACTATACATTTTACTTTTCCGCACTTCGGAAAAGTAATGTAATCGTGTAAAGAAAAATAAAAAAAAATTGCGTTTGCTTTTCGCTTTTCGGCCTAAAAACAAAAAAAAATTGTTTTTAAAAAGATTTTGCTGTGTGTGTGTGTCGTTGTCGTTGTCATTGTCATCGTCGTTTTCGTCGGCATTTAAAAATCTTTTTAGCACGATAACTCAACTAAATCGCGTCGGATCGATTGGGTTTTGACTAATTCTGATCGGGGACGTCTCTCAGCCGACACCTATTGATTTTGAGGTTGATAGGACACACTCTACCATGTTCATGGGTCATGAGAAAGCATAATGGTGGACTATTTAAGATTTTTTTTTTAGCACGATCACTCAATTAAATCGTATCGGATCGATCGGGTTTCGACTGATTCTGATTAGGGACATCTACTAGACGATATCTATTGATTGTGAAGTGGATAGGATACACCCCATCCTGTCCATGGGTCATGAGAAAGCACGATAGTGGACTATTTGAAAAAAGTAAAACTGTCGCATTTATGCGTTGGTTTATTTCTTCTCGGCCACTTAATTTCGACATAGGGATGTTCTACGTGCGGAAAAGTTCGTTTTAATGTTTTAAAACTGTTTATTTTGATATTGCTCTTTCTTCTTTAACCGTACTGATTTTATTTTTATATAAACAAGAATTGAGTTACAGAGTAAAAATTCACATATCCTCGATATTTTGTTAATAATAGTAATGGGCCCGTAATTCCCATGATTTGCTTGTAATTATTGTAATACTGGAATAAGTTTACCATATTTTGAAATGTCTGAATGCGGTGATTTCGTACTATGTTAAATATATATATATATATATATATATATATATATATATATATATATATATATATATATAATTCATCATCTGGATTCATAATTCATTCAACTTCGTTTTAAATCTGAATCTGAATATAATCTGAATATAAGGACACGAGTGACCAACGGTAAGGCAAGATGAACAGCCCTCTTGGGAAGGCAAACCCTTACGAGTTTGACACTCGCATCCTTGCTCTTCGCCATCGTATTGAGTACATCTGATAATTCACAGATATTTCATATGAATGCTTATATTTTGACCAAAGAGTTATTTGAAATATAACAATATTTATCCTATTATAACGACACTTCCAGATGCAGTAACCAACGACTCAGTGTGATTAAATAAACATCTAAATGTATTTAATGACAGAAAACTGACGAGCTATTTCTTACAATACCTGACTCTCTTGAAAGACATAATTACTACTATTATAAAATACTATTATTTTCATAGTAAATTGAAAATTCCCATGGGCTTATTCAACTTCCATTTTTCATAAATATTTTGTCATCTATTACATCCTTACAACTATTTTCCAGATAACTACTAAGTAGAACCTGGTGATCTATCTACTTATAGATATTCTTTTGGTAGCATAGGGACATATGTAATCATGTTATATCTTGTCAGAAACTTAGGGATACGATATATAATATTTAGAAAAATAAGCTATGGGTAGAGAAGAACCTTATTATTCAGGAAGTATCACATACCTATTAGATGAGGTATACCTTTCAGTAGACTATTTCAGATCTCTAACTCTCTCCCCGTCTCTCTCTCTCTTTGTCGATTTCCTTCCCTGCCCCTCTATTCCCATATAATATACGACTTTTATGTTAAA
Organism: Rosalia funebris; assembly: GCA_037954035.1. NCBI lineage: Eukaryota > Metazoa > Arthropoda > Insecta > Coleoptera > Cerambycidae > Rosalia > Rosalia funebris. Next base: position 663,577 of record JAZFAV010000005.1, on the reverse strand, counting down.
TAGATAATAATAATAATATAATCTATACCTCTCCTACCGTTAGGTGTAGAGGCTAAATATACATTTCTTTAAACAAATAATTAAATACTACAATTACAGTTACTTAACTAAATATCCCATTTCGTGTTAAACAACTTAAAAGAACTTCTAACAATTTCTTTCCACCCTATCTTGCTCTATCCCTATATCTAAACTCCACTCCGTTTGTGGTATCATTTGTCACTTCACTACCACTTCCCTTATGCGCTCCTCTTTTCTCCTCTTTCTCATCCCAAACCTATCAAGTATGATGAACACCTGACTTCCCTTCACTCACATTTGCTTCCCCACTTTCACGGTTTTCTTCACTATTTTATCGTTAATCTCCATCTAACCCTGTCCCTTGCTGTAATTTCAGCCTGCTTCCATGTGATTCCTCTTGTCTTTATTATCTTCGCCACTTCTCCGTCCCACGTCATCCTTGGTCTGCCTTTCTTTCTCTTTCCAATGGCTTTTGCTTCCCATATTTTTCTTACTTGTCTTTCTTCGCTCAATCTTTTCATGTGCCCCCACCACCTCAGCTGAGCCCTCTCTATGACCTTCTCGATACTTTCGCTATCCAATCTTTTCCTTATTTCTTCATTTCTTATTTTATCCATTATCGTAACATTTGCTACTTTTCTGAGATACTTCATTGCTAATACCTGTATCTTTTTAAGTTGCCTCTCTGTCAACACCCATGTTTCGCATCCGTACAGTAGCGTCGGCAAATATACAGTTTTATAAACTGACATTTTTGTTTTATTGCTAATTTCTGCTTTACTAATGAACTATGAAAAATCTTTGTCGCTGTTGTTATTCTATTATTTATTTCTTCATCTTGCTTTCCTCCTTCCTCTATGGTTACTCCTAAGTACTTTAGGCTTTTTACTTGTTCCACTATCTGATTATTTATTTTTATATTCATTTCTCGCTCATTATTATTGCTTATAACTACTACCTTTGTCTTGCTTACATTTACTTTCATTCCCTGCTTGTCCAACTCTTTCACCCATAGATCCACATTAAATTGTAACTTTGTTTCCGTGTCTGCCACTATTGCAATATCGTCTGCAAACACACATTCGCTCACTTCTACTGGCTTCATTTTATAGTATCCTACCGTCACCTTCTTACTTTCTCTGCTTACTTTTGTTATTATTTCATTCATGAAAATGATAAACAGCAGTGGGCTAAGATTTTCCCCCTGTCTCACTCCTTGTGTGGTTGTGAATGTTTTAGTTTCCATATTGTCCTTCCTTACTATATTTTCCGTTTTACTGTATAATGATTTTACAGGTTCTATAAATTCTTTTGCTGTACCATTTTTCTCTAATATGTCCCATATTTTCTCTCTCACCACCTTATAGAATGCTTTTTCCAGGTCCACACAACATATATATATTTCTTTGTTATAAGGAAGCATTTTCTCTATTATATTTCTTAATGTAAATATATGATCTTGTGTGCAGTAACCGGACCTGAAACCACTTTGTGCTCCATGCAACTGTCCATCTACTTCCCTCCTTAATCTTTCTTCCAATATCATCTCATATACCTTGCATGTTGTGCAGAGTAGCGATACCCCACGATAATTTGCACAGTCTTTCTGGTTCCCTTTTTTTGAAAATAGGTACTATTATTGCAATTCTCCACTCCTTAGGTACTGTATGTGTTACCCATGCTCTATTTAATATACTTTGTAATAACACCATTCCTTCTTCACCCATTCCCTTCAATAGTTCTGCTTTTATTCCATCTACTCCTGGAGCTTTCCCGTTCTTCAACTTTCCTATTGCCTTCTTAACTTCATCTATGCTAATGCCATCACTTATTTCATTCTCTTGTCTACTCTTTCTCTCTTTTCCAATTTCCTCTTCCTTTTGTGTTCTTTATTCCGCATTCTTCACTGTTATCTCTTCCCCCTCTAACATCTCCTGGAAATATTCCTTCCATCTTTCCATAATTTTATCATCTTCCATTACTATTCTTCCCTCCCTGTCCATGATCTGTTTCGTCCCGATTTTCCTTCTTTTATTTCTCATGTTCTTCAGTACCCTATAGAATAGCTTTTGATTTGCCCCTTTGTCCTTTTCCATCTTGGTCCCAAATTCTTCCCATTCCTTGGCTTTAGCTAATTTGACTTTATCCTTTGCTATTTTTCTCACTGCCTTATATCTTTCATACGTTTCATCACTCTTTTTATGTAGATAGTTTTTCCAAGCTTTCTTCTTTGTTTTAATGGTATTTTTAATTTCTTCACTCCACCAACTTGTTCTTTTCTTCATTCCTCCTGTTGAGGTTAACCCACAGGCTTTGGCTCCTGACTTTTTAATGATTTCTTTAAATTTTTCCCATATCTCTTCTATGTTCATTTCCACTATCTCTTGTTCCATTTCTTGTATCCCCTTCCTGATCTGTTCCATGTACTCTTCTCTTACTTGTTGGTCTTTCAATCTGTGTATCTTGATCGTCTTTATTTCCTTCTTCTCAGTTTTCTTCATTATCCTCTCTTCATCCTTTTCTTTTTTATTTTTTATTTTTGCTATTAATAGGTAGTGGTCAGTCGATAATTCAGCCCCCCTGTAAATTCTCACATCCTGTATCATTTTCCTATTTATTCCTTCCGTTATTATATAGTCAATAACTGATCTCTCATTTCTCCCTGGTTCCTCCCTAGTATATTTATGACATTCTTTATGCTGATACAACGAGTTTTGTATCACTAAACCATTCTGTATACAAAAATCAATTAAATACTCTCCATTCGCATTACTTGTTATCTCTCCATGACGGCCCATTACCCCTTGTCTCCCTACAATCTCATTTCCAATTCTTCCATTGAAGTCTCCCATAATTATCGTGGGGTTGTCTGATTCTTCATATAACATTTGAAGTTCTTGCCAGAACTGCTCCTTTTCTTTCTTCGCCTCATTTTCTCCCGGTCCATATGCTATTAGTACATCCAATTTCTCCTGATTATAATGTGCAAAAGTTACTTTCATTGTCCTTTTGCTCACTGTTTTCCAGTTCACTAGTTTCCTCATATACCTCGGACTTACCAGGCACCCTACCCCTGCCGCGGCTCTTTCTCTCTCATCTACTCCACTGTATAACAGCCCGTAATCTTCTATTATTAATTCTCCCACTCCTTTCCTCTTCGCTTCTGTGATTCCCACTATTTCCATTTTATACTTTCTAATTTCCTGGATTAATTCTTTCTCTTTTCCATTTAAGCTTCTAATATTCCATGTTCCTATTCTATCTCTTGCAAAATCGTTGATCCTTGAATCCTTTGCCTTGTTCGTCATCAATTTGTCCTGCCCTATTCTTTTTTTCATCATTAGTTTTTTGCTTGTGTTTTTTCCTGTATGCTCTGCTCATTGTTATACATTTCCAGTTTACCAGCTTTTCTACTCCACATCCATAACTCCTGGTCACATGTCATCTTCTGGTATCCCACCTTAACCGTTTTCCCTCTTGCTACTTCTTCCTTCGCTCGTTTCCTAATTGTATTTTGAATCTTCCTTTCATTTAACGTTAAATCATCATTTATATACACTTTTTGACTTTGATTTCTTAGTTTACTCTTACATTGCATCACCATACTCTTATCCCTTTTACTGTTCAGTTCTACTAGGCACATATCCTCCCTCAATTTTCTAACCACTTCCACTTTTAAGGTCACTCCCAATGAATTCGCAATAAATCCTTCTATTTCCTCCTTTAACCTTTTAGCATTGTTTGTAGTCCCTCTTAACCCTTGTATGACTATGTTCTTTCTCCTCTTATCCCCCTCCATTTTCTCCAATCTCTCATTTGCTATCTCGACTTTTTTTTTCAAATCCTCAATCTCCCTCTTTGCTTTTTCATTGGTTTCCTTTAACGCTTTTATTTCTTCCTCTTTGTTCCTTCCTTAGATACCTGATCTCCTCTTGTAATTTCTTTGTTTCCTCATTATTATTTTGCTGTTTACTTTTAATTTCTTTTATATCCTCCGCTAGATTCCTCATTAGGGACACCATTTCCTTTATTTGATTTTCCATTTTATCCTTGCTTTCCTCTCCTTTTATCGGTGTTCTATTTATCTTTCTCGATCTCTTGAATAATTCGTCTACGTCATCTCTCTTTCTCTTCCCTTCGTCTATAAGATATTCATCTGAATCCATCTATTATGGTTTCTTACTATGCTATCTGCAGCCCTCTGTGCTTCCGATCTGTTTGTTTGGTTGCCTGTCCTTAACTTACTGTAATGGGAGTTTCTGAGTCCTTAAGTTCTTTGCTGTTATTATCTCTGACACAGCATGCAATTCTCGCTCTTACAGCTGTTTCTCCTAACCTAGCATGCACTATTATTGAGTCTTTTTCTCACCCTTAATTGGTATTTAAACTTTTTCTTCTTTCCGCCGTTGCTCTTCTTAGTCTTCTTAAGTCGTGACTTTGCTTCCAAGTTCAATTTGTCCCCAATACGGCCCCAAAATGGACTTATTTATCAGAGTAAATTCACATGAAATGTCACTTCCTACACATCCCTGATCAATTTAAATAGATATTAGATATTATCTAACACCCTGAAAAATGTCAGACGACGAGAACTGCTTTCTTCAACCCCCTAAAAATTGTTTCTAGGCAGGTGGGGAAAAACAGTTGGAACATGTCGATTTTAAATACAAGAACACATTTTATACACATGATACTTGAAGTTGTATTGTGTATCTATAAGTTTTTCGAGAATTTTTTTAATTTATTATTTAGTAGTATGTACTTCCAGACTTTCATTCCGATACCAACTGTAGCTTATTTTCTGAGAATATTACTGTTAGCAGTTTCTAAATTTTGTTATTGTATTTACGTTACTTGACGTGATCTTTTTCATTTTTTCATTTTTTCTAAAATATTGTATTATTTTTACATTTTGTGGTCACTTGATTAGTTACGTTTGTTAGACTACACACAAATTTTACTTAACTACTGCTAAGTAAAATTTATATAGATGTAAGTAATGTTTATATAGATACATGGGAATAGTGTTTATTAGGGTTTATGATATTGATTTATTGTATGATACTAGTATATATTAGGGTTTAGACCAAATGTTCTTGGTTCCCTAAATTACACTTTATTGTGGTAAAGTTCTATTGATCTGTATTACTACTTCGACTGTGTATTTTTATAGCTTATTCCAGCAGATTCATTGGTCAGGAAATTTGTAGAAAAATTATATCATTAACAGATGCTAAGGAGATACTATAAAAAGAAGAGCCAATAGAAATCAGATAACTATTTGATGTAGTTGTTATTTATTATTTTATATCATGGTCCTTAGAGTAATAAAAGCATATGTGATACAGCAGTACGCTTAGTGATATGAAATAGGATTACAATTAAAATTTACTACTGTTACAAGTTTCCAAATATGACTCTTTTATGTGAAGCATGACGAATTCAAATATTGGTAATGGGTTTCCTAAAAGACCTATAGATAACATGCCCATTCCCGTAGATAGCATGTCCAACTGTATGCAAATTAGAATCTAAATTTGGATATTCTGCCTGCCAAAGATCATCCTATCGTTCCAACATACACAGTGGGATGCGCTGCTAGTAGTGCAAGAAAATTCTCATCAACCATGTCCCGAAATCGCATCGGTACATTCAATGCGCTAGTTCTCTGTTTTGAAATGCTTGAAAAGGATAAATAGCGCTCATATAAAGTGCTATTAGTTCAAGAACTTCGACAAGGTAATTTCGATAGCGGAATAAAGTTTTACTTATTGATTTATTGATAGAGAGCCTTCCTTAATGTCCTAGTGAATTGGAAGAATTGCAAGTGTTGAAACCGTATTATTATATCTACGTTATGGTTGTTCATACTCGGTATTGAAATTGAAATAATAATATATATAATATATAATGTTCTAATATAATATCTACATGTCAAGCGATCCTAAACTGAAAAGCACCACTGAATTGATAACTTTAAACTCAATTTAGGTAAATAAGAAATTTTTATAAGTTGCAATTAATTAATCGATTAATACACTATTCTTTTAATTTAGTTTTGAAATATAATGAAATGCATATAAAAATTATGTAACAATTATATATATATATATATATATATATATATATATATATATATATATATATATATATATATATATATATATATATATATATATATATATATATATATATATATATATATATCAAAACATAAAAAAACGGAAAATGACCCAAGAATTAATGGAATTACTGCAAATCTAGAATAAACCAGGTAGTATATAAAACAAATCAGTTAATGATAATGTTTGATACTACTGATAAAACAATTCGCATTTTAAATAGGTGTATTATATTTCCAATGAAATTTTGAATTTCAATAGCAGCTAATTTAATCGTCCAATTTAAGAATATCATATTGTTTTCAATATATATATATATATATATATATATATATATATATATATATATATATATATATATATATATATATATATATATATATATATATATATATATATATATATATATATATATATATATATATATATATATATATATATATATATATATATATATATATATATCAAAACATAAAAAAACGGAAAATGACCCAAGAATTAATGGAATTACTGCAAATCAAGAATAAACCAGGTAGTATATAAAACAAATCAGTTAATGATAATGTTTGATACTACTGATAAAACAATTCGCATTTTAAATAGGTGTATTATATTTCCAATGAAATTTTGAATTTCAATAGCAGCTAATTTAATCGTCCAATTTAAGAATATCATATTGTTTTCAATATATATATATATATATATATATATATATATATATATATATATATATGTATATATATATATATATATATACATGTATATATATATATATATATATATATATATATATATATATATATATACGTATATATATATATATATATATATATATATATATATATATATATATATATACGTTTGTTATTTCTACATCAAATCTTTTGATCCTCTTTTACGAATTAGCCTATTTGATCTATTACTGAACTATACGTTTACTATACCTTTTAATAATACATTTTTGCATTAGATTTTGCATTAGTGTCAGATTTGTAACTTGCTAAAAATTTCAAAACAACCATTATTTTTATTGATTTACTTGATTTAATAGTAAATGTACCTTTTTACATTTTTAAAATTTGATGAGCTTTCTGATCATGATCAAGCAGTGGTGGTTCTCCAAATTTTCACAGTTCATAGCTGTTGTCATCTTCAGAGGTGACATAGTCGTAAATAATGCCACAGCTATATTTGGGTGACTTCGTCATCACTGTAGACGCCATCAACGATAAACGGCGAAACATGCGAAGGAGAACATCTTGTATGATGATAGAACAATCTACAAAATGCTTTTTAACAGTTGGATATATCGACCGTGATCGCCTGGAAATAATTGCAAGTCAATTTTTTTGTTGGTTTAAATGGACCAGTTTCCTGAATATATTTGACATAGTATATTTATATTGGTATTATTTCAAGTCACTATTGTAAAAACAATTAATGGAAGATTTTAAAAAATATCTTAAGACATTGCAATAATATGTAAATAAACATGAAAATTTTTAAAGTGTTTATTTTTTCTTTAAAATCTGTACTCTTTCTGAAAACCGTAAAGTATCTCCTCCCCAGGATATTTCATATTTTTGGTATTTTGGTATTTAATTTATTATATACACAAACGTACTAATATTCCTTGATATTAAATACGTTTTCTGTTATTTTTATACGTCTGTGAGTTTATACACTGGAAATAAACTTTAATTTAAGTATCCCTCGTCATGCACAAATATGTAAGTTATTTGTCTTCAATTTGCGAATGTTCCATTGTCTTTCCTAAGTAGAGAAAGTCGCTCATGCAAAATGATTACGCATTCCGTTTGCTCTTCGGATTATTAAAAAATGTTTGCCTAAAGTGAATATCAGGGTGTCGGGCATGTTTTAATAATAACTGAGGTTTCCTTTCTTTTTGTATAGAAATGTGGGTGGAATAAGTAATTTCCTAAACCTCTCCTGGGGTCATGAGTTTTCTCTGCGTTTCTTACTACCGAACCGGAAGAAACGCAGTTTCCTGAAAGTCTGTAAATTATCCATTCTATTAGAATTAATTGTATGTACATAACTGACACGTACTCGTATATTGGTAAAAATATTCCTTAGATTTGACTAAGTTATAATAGGTAGAATAATTAACATCCTAAAGAACACTAAGGACTCTAAATATATTGCCAAACAAGTTATCTACCGAATATCTTCCTTGCTAGTATGAATGTGTATATAACAGATGTAATATGTTGTATACTTATAGGTATAGAATGTGATACGTATTCTATAATGACATCTATGGATTGCGAGACAAATAATTCTCATACCAAGTTACTATTCCCTACTGTGTTGTGTACTGTGCAAATTGATAAACAATTAATCAATTCCAGTTATAATCGGATTTATTAAATTAACATTTTGTTAAATTTAAAAAATAGTTCAATGTATTTGTTTGATTAATGTGATTGTATAATCTAAATAAATAAAAATATACAAATGAGGTGCAGATCAGTAACGCAATAACGCAGATAATGTTACAGTAATCAGAAATTATAAACCAAGAATACAGTACCAATAAAAAGTTATGTAGTGACGCATTAAACTGGCGCATTAGCAACGATAATGAGTGTGCCTCGATAGCTCAGCGGTCAGAGCAATCAACCGGCAATTGGGAGAGCCGGGTTCGATTCCCGGTCAAGGCATAAGAACTCTTTATCCTTGCTATCGCCAAAGTGGTGACCCCGACGTGATGTGATTCATTCCAGTACATCCAACATCCCTTACGTCTCAAATTCGCGAATTCGATTTCCGTCCTATCCATCACCCTACAGTCCGGGGGTTACCGAACAACGGTTCGTAAGAATGGCGAACGCGGTCACATTCCGTTAAATTGTATCGAGACAAACCATGTCTCTAGGGAGGGAGTACTGTAGCGACACATTAAATTGGCGCATTAGCAGGGATAATGAATGTGCCTCGATAGCTCAGCGGTCAGAGCAACCAACCGGAAATTTAGAGAGCCGGGTTCGATTCCCGGTCGAGGCAAAATGCACTCTTTATCCTTGCTATCGCTAAAGTTACATAAATGTTATTACAGTAATATATATCACTATACTTTCAAAGTGCTTCGGTATTGATCTTAGATCTGTTTAATATGTTTTGTATTCATTATATTTGTATTATATATATATATATATATATATATATATATATATATATATATATATATATATATATATATATATAAATTCCCTCAAGGACTTGCTGGACATGGGTATGGCAAATTCCAGATACCTAAACGCATGTGTCCCCTACGTTAAGGGAGACTCCTACCAATGCGATCCGTGCCAATGGGTGAATGCTACCAAGAGTAAATTGCTTGTTAAGGGAGCCTTTGGGGCCCTTGTTGACCCTCAAAAATATATAGCCATATTGCGACATGCTGGACTCTGGCCCAGTCGATATCGTTTATCTGTCCTATGATATCATATGGATAATATTAATAATACAGAGATGAGGTGCTATTCTAAAAATATAAGCAACCCGCGACAAAGCGACTCATATGTACCGGACACTTAGTAGAACCTGCTGATTCCGGCAAAAGACGCCAGAATCAACGAGAAACAGTATTAGCACAGGGACGTACAGATGCTTTCCCAAATGTAGTTGGATCTCTTTCTACTAGATTTATATAAATCTCATAAGAGTAAGACAATTTAAACATTTAAGTTCATGTTTAGCACAACGTCAATTGACACTTGTCTCTGTGGACCTGTTAAACAAGCAAGAGAAACAACAGGCTTCTTGTGAAAGTAGAGAGTATCCATGCACTTTGAATAGTCCCATGCAGATCACACCTAGAATTAATCTAGAAGATTAGTCATATGCTATGATCTACTAATTTTCAGATAGTGTATAATTCTAGAGGACATGAAAGGCAAGGGAAATGTGATTATGTACACGAGTTACAATAAAATAATTATAATATATTGAGCAGATATAGATATTTAAGCATGGTAAATATGTTGAAAACATGAAATAAATATATGTGTAAATAAAATTATGTATAAGATTTATATTTCTACATCATAAAATATGGATAATAAAAATACTTAAATCCTAATCGGACATAAATATAATTAAACACATATATACACATACATACACACAAATACATATATATGATAAAATAATCAATAAATGCTCTTTAAATATAGTCTACAATATACTTTTCACGTATTATAGAAGCCGTAATAGTTTTTCCGTTTTTTAAGTCATCCTATAATATGGAATATATTCTAGGACTTAAATATAAAAACTGTTTTTGTCCTAATGAATCTATTGAGAGGTGTATAGTGAATTTTTCAATATTTTTCCTTGTTGTGTATTAATGTGCAATACTCATCAATTTATTTTTATTTTTATATACATGAATTCAAATTGCAAAGTAAAGTAACTATTATGTGTCAAAAATATAGTTTTTTGAAATAGCTGTTCCAATGAAAAGGTTTTTTCTTTGTGAAAACTTATTTTGATTATCCTTTTCTGAATAATTTCTAGTTTATTTAAGATTAACTTTGTAACACCTCCTAGTTCAAAAATAGTATACCTTAAATATGACTCCACTAAGGCATTTAATATTGTAATCAGACCATTTCATTTAAAAATGATACACTGGAATGAAGTTTTTAGTAAGTAATCTATATGTATATCACATTTGAAATTTTAATCTGTAAACACTTCAAGGTATTTAATCTTATCAACAGTAACTATTTTCGAATTATCTGACAATTGCAAGCTATTGTATGTTGGTAAGGATGACTTGTATGATGCATGTGATACGGAGAAAGTTTTTTGTATATAGATGGTAAGTGTTTTATACTTGAACTATTTCTTTTGTACCGAGAAATCGTTTTGGGCTTTTTATTTTAGATTATACTATAATTTCTCTTCATACAAGATCATCTGCAAATGTGGTTATATTTCCTAAAGTTTCCTGTATAAATAAGTCGTTTATGTATATGATAAATAACAGTGGGTGGAGAACAATGCTCTGAGGTATTCTACATTGAGTAGTGTTTAGAAATATTTTAACTCCATTTATTTTTAGACATTCTACATATTGCATTGTTCGAGAACCATACTCTGAGGTACTCCACATTGAGGAGTTTTTAAAAACTTTTTCTTCTTTTTTAAAAACTATTTATTTCTACACATTCTATACATTGCAATTGCATTTTATACAAAAAAAAATACCAGAATGAAACTAAATCATTGTTCTATGTCCAGGAAACACGAAATCGATCTTGAATAACAAATCTGGGATTCGAAAAACAAAACTTATAACTTAAACGTCTATAAGGCTGATATGATTTCAACAATATATGTACATACAATACGCTGAGTTCAATGAATACCTCTATTGTTCTTCACATCGTCCCTAATAATATAATTTAGTACCATTTAGTTATTACATAACGTGTGAACCATATGATAAATATGGTGCAATACTAAATACATTGTACTGTATGAGTTCCACTCATATCAGAGAAACTTTGTAGCTACCTCAATAATAATCCAAAATATCATGTAGGAGGAAACCTACATTGACAAATACATATATAACAGAGTACAATAGCGAGTTGGAATCAATAATATGATTTGTATTTACGAAGCAACAAGAAATGAAGCTCCTATAATCTTTATGTAAACGAATACTTGGTGATTCTTACATCTGTGATAAAATTTAAGATTTTATTGAGAGTTTGCTTTACAAATAATGAGGGACTTAAAAAGATACAAGCTAAGCCTGGAATGTATATTGGATTTATCGTCTTGTGGCAGAAAGGTAGCCTACGGCGTCTATTATTCGTATTTAAAACCTTTTAAGGTATTCAGCAGAGTAGTAAATGCATCGAGTTACGGAAAAGAGAAGAAAGTCTAGTGGGAATATTAATATTTCAGGTATTTAAAAAATGTTTGTTAAAAGCTCTTAATAAAATATTTTTCCTATTTTATGTATCTCGAAGTCAGTCAACTGGACAATTTTATTGGAATAAAATAATGAATTAGAAATAAATCTTCAGCTAATAATGTGTTTGAATTTGTATATAATTCCGTATGCAATTTTTTAATAAATGGCGAATGCGCCGCTATCATTTTAAGGTAACAGTTATTATGCTAATCAAATAGCCATCATCCGGAAATATTAAAAACAACTTTTAAACTATTACATGCCTGGCCTCTATTTATATTAAACTAGATTCTATACTACCCCCTGTAGTCTCTATCTATATGTTTTGTTCAAGTTTGGTAAACTACTGCAAATACCTTTTTTGATTTCATACACCCTTCACTAACCACAAAATACCAGAAGATTCAAAAGAGTGTTCAAAGATTTGGCAATGATATTAGTATAACTCTTTGACATCAAACTGCAACAACTCTTAGGAAACCCAAAAATAAAATTAATAACAGTGAAAATATGAAATCAGTTTTCAAGATTGTAGTGAAAACAATATTAAGTAAACAAAAAGTGTAAGTGTAACTAGGTTGATGACTTCCTTATTCAATACATTGTCTATCATGCTATTGAAAATAATCATCAAATAGATCCTGTTAACTTAAAAGATGTTAAAAGTAAACCAAGAAGATACTGTGAAAGTATAAGAAGTAATCTGAGATAAATTTACCTTTGTTCCAGCTGATAAAATTAATGCCGACAGATAAGCTTTCATTATATCATCTGAAAAATAGTAAAATATATTAGTATAATCATATATTTCCATTGAAGATGGGTTATTCATATAGTCATCTAATATACAAGTATTCTTTAAGATCTTAAATACATAACATCTAAGATACAAATATTTTATATAAATAGTACCCTAGACATATTTTAAATTTGTCTCAAATTAAAATGATCTACCATTATTTAGTTGTAAAACCTACGATATGCAATACTTCGACAGGAATAGTAATCATGTACCCTGTTTAACACCTTGAATTTATGATACAGTTCCACAACAAATATAAAATCTGGTTGTAGAACAATCATTAAGATCGTTTATAAATGAAAATATTAGGCAAATAACATGGCGTTATTGAAATTGTTTTAGACTTATCTTAAACTATTTACAATTGTAAGCAAATGTAATCGATATATGTACATACATATAAGATTAAGTGAAAATATTACGCACGTTAACTGATATAAATCATAATTATTCGTTATACCTTTGAATATATTACTTATCTATTCCCTAATATATGTTAAACAGGTGCCTATATTTCTTTTCTCTGTCGATCAAGTAAAATTTATTTGGTGTTTGTTATTATTATTTTTCTATTTGTGACTTTGTGATCTTACTATTTATATTATATAGACATATATGTATGTACCAAAATATGTATTTTGACACTTACTGATTGATATATTTATTTGTCTACTTATTATTTTTATATTAAGTCTCTAAACCCTAGATTAAACTGATTTAAGTATTATTTATTTATTTATTTATTGTTACTGTATTCTTATTTTCTAGCATCTACCGCTATTGGCCTGTAGCCGATATATATGTACTCTTTACATATAATGATCATAGGTTAGAAAAAAATAGCAAAAACTGATATTAAATTGAAGTAGAACGAGCCATGCACATATTAACAGCGGCGCCTTCGCCATTTCTTTAAAAAACCTTCCTCGTGGGGTAGCAGCTATGTTATATATAGAGGTTATATATAATTCCGTTCTTAGCTACATTCTACACCTACCTATTGTTAATTTCTTAACATAAAATCTTTATAGATTAACTCGTATTTTATAACAAATCTGTTATAAAAATGTATTATACACCATTTTCTTTGTGAACATAACGGAAAAAGTATTATTCCTATTTAATAGCTGTCACTTTTCATCATATTTTTCAATAAATTCTTTGGCTTCGCGTTCTTTTCATATAATTATTTAATTCTTTTCTCCATTAATATACTATAGGATACAGTCAATGACAATCGGTAAAGATTTTTACTGGTTGTCGTACATCTTTACAGCCTAAGTTTATAACTGCACTACATGATTATCGTGCTAATCATTTGGTTTCGTTTTGAAACAAGAAAGGGACCCTTTTCTAATACAAATCGTATAATCCTAAACGAAACATACGATTACTATGACTAAATTTTCAAACATTTTATTAATATTATTCTGCCCGTACAATCTCGACATAAGTTAATTTATATATTACGTCGAAATTAGTCCAGATGATCAGAAATTAGGTATTTAAGAAAATATATGCAAATTGGAGTCTTAGTTAGTTCAACAATACAATTACTGATCTACATAATTGTAATAGTAACGAATACTTTCATTAAATATGCAACACGTTTATGATATATGAAAAGATTTTTCCGCCAAAAGAAAATGTAAACTCAAATTTCCATTAATTACGTTTATGTTTAGTTATTTTGCTATTTAATTATTTTAATTAATGTTAATTTAACAAATAAATCGCATTTGATTTTAATACATAATGGATTTTCGAACCGTAGAAAATCCGCATACCGACTACAGTACATTAGCATATAGTGTATACTATATATATATATATATATATATATATATATATATATATATATATATATATATATATATATATATATATATATATATATATATATATATATATATATATAATAGTATACCTAAAGTGAAGTTAAAACTTTTTCCGAATGTTATTTTAGTTGATGTTTGCAATGATGGACCAAATCGAAAGGAAATAAATGAAGTAACACACTAATACAACTTCCAATTACTGTCCATTCCATTACGTTTTAGAGTTGTTATAAAATACCAATTCTGCTGCCACCTTAATAGTTTCATACTATAAGTTTCAGGATTTCAATTTGTTTTATCTCCAATAATAAAGTTATAAATTATTATATTATAAACATTCATGAGGTATAAGTTATTATTTAAAGTTCACTACCATAGCGTTAAAGTTGCCATCTAATTTTCTCAGGACATCGAGCACCAAGTACGCTGCCCTGCCTATTTCCAGCAGGAATGAAATCGCAATATACAATTCTTATGCTGTATGTTCCTATCGTGAATAAGATATTACAATTAGTAGAAGTTATACTGAACAATTCTCTTGTAGAATAACTATTTTAAATTTATTTAATACATATTTAATTCTTAAAACTTTACACAAGTATTGTCAAATTTTATATATTATGAATATATAGAGCTCTATTTTTATTCTCCGCTAATATAATCTGGCCGAATGTTAGCATAAACATAACTGTATATAGCAGGTACTATATAACTGAGTAATTTAAAATTTTATGTATGGTAATAAAATTGAGATTTTATTATATATTCGTCTATTCTATAATGTAAATACTACATATACTTCTTATGCATTTTGATTACAAATATAGAAAAATGTTAGTTTAAATGTTCCGTTATATTACACTTTTATATAATATACAACTTTAAATTTACATGTACTTAACGTGTGCGGTAAAATTTTATTACTCTTACAATATTAAAATTGGTATGTTGTTATATACGATCAGGGTAATTCACGACCAGTTGTACAAACTTCGGTCATAGATGGAGTCTAATTAGTTTATTGAAAAATTGCCAATAAGGATGTTACGAAGTTTATACAAAATTGTACATACTTCAAATGTTCAATAAGGATGTTACAAAGCTTCGATATACAGAGCGATTTTTTCATTTGAATAAAAACTACCAAGGCTTGTATTTGCTAAGTATTTTGCAAGAATTTAATCAAAATAGTATGCAGTGCAACTAATGTACAATTTTATTAAGTCACTTTTTTGTCAAGCCAAATATTCTAATTTTTAATAAATACTTATTAACTTAATCATATACGCATATAACTTAATTTCTTTTTAAATTATTTTCAACTTGAAATCCCCCACTTTGTTGACTTTTTGATTGCTGCATGTTTTCTAAAATCTTAAAATGGTTACAGAATTACTTTTTACTTCTTCGCCGTACTCATTTATTTGTTTAATTAATTGCTCTCATATTTATTCCTTTCAAATACATACGTATTTGTAAATATTTCAAAAAATTAATCTAATGGATTTAGATCTGAATGCTGACTCGTCAGTCTATGCATCCAATTCGACGGCTCCGACAAGTGCTATTGCAGTAATGTCTAGGTTTCACCAAATAATGGAGAACTGAAACAACGTACATACAATAAAACTAAAAATATAAACGATTAGTTGTCAAAACTATGTAATGAAAAGTAACAGGGAAAACTTGTAATAGAAATAAACGATTGAACTTTAAACTATTGTCAATGAGATCTATAATTGAACACTGAAATATGGAAATTCGAAAAGCATTCACTAGCCACTCACCAACTCAATATATGAATAACATTTATGTATTCATTGCGAGTACTATTTATTGATTTAAATGCAAACACATGTGGTCCATATTATACCTATTCGCCCTCATACTCATGCCATATACAGGCACGTGCACGTGCATAATTGACCATACTACTATAAATTTAATTCTTGGTGACTATGAAGCCAATTATCTGATCATCCCATAGTATAGGATGCGACAGTCAATACTGACGGTTTTTGAAGTAGGATAAGTCAATGAATTTTGAAGATTTAAAAACATTTATTTGAAAAAGGAAGAGTGGAAGTTTATAATGTATCCAAAAATGTTTAGAAAACTCATTATGTGACAAAAATGACGTCGGGTAAATGATGACCTCAATTCTCGGCACACTGCTCGAGTCAGTTGGTGAAATCTGTCATCACTCTTGCCAAGGTTTGGAGTGGGATCGCATGGATTTCTCGCTGGATGGAATATTTTCTCGAAGTTCTACCAACTTTCGAGGCTTATCAAAGACAAGAAACTTTTCCCTTAAGTTAGCCCCACAGATAAAATTGGAAATAAGCTTCGTTCATAGTCATCATGAGCATATGAGGGTCTTCATTGATCCTCACTAGCAAGGTTTCTGCAAAAGCTAACCTTCTTGCGAAATCTTGTGACTGTAATTCTTGAACCCATCTTGTACGGGTCAAATTTTAAATATTCATGAAGTATCCGCCAAACTGTGCTATCAGATATCCTTACGACTCAGATGCTATCAGATAACGACTGGGGCTCTATTCAAAAGCAGCTCGTACAGCTTCAACTTTTGCAGATAACCTGCTCGTCCTCCTTGATATTCCTCTTCTCCTTGGTGTTCCAGCTACTGTACCCCAGAAGTTTCTAATCCACAAGGAATGGAGTTCCGAGACAAAATTCGTCCACAAGGAGGACCATTGAAATGCAACCGAAACTGCCGCTGTGTTAACACCACATAATCATTTTTAAAATACGCCTCGACGGCGAACGCGCGGTGTGTAGGGATCCAAGCCTCCATTTTAATTAAACTTTGATTACATAGAAAGTGATTACATAGAAAAATATATGGGGCATTCTATGCCAGATCAGTCAATTTTGAACTCGACACCATTTGATTTGGCTGAAATGTTTATATGGTATAGTACCCCACTAAATACTTTTCTGTGATTTTTTCAAATAGTTTTTTTTACTCAACCGGAAAGAAGTTATGAGTTTTTCAAAAAAAAACAGCAACTTCCAAAAATTGACCAAACAAAGCTTTGAAGAAATTGATCCAGGAAGCCGTTACTCTATACTAGTTCATAATTCCGACGCAATTGAGTAAAACAACTACTAAGTTTTATACTACTATATTCAAAAGTTTTATACCATATAGTGGTATAAAACTTAGTAGTTGTCTTACTCAATTGCGTCGGAAATAAGACTTTTTTAAATTATTCATTTTTGAATAAATTTTACAAAAAAAATTAAAGAGAAATGTTTGAATTCATTGACAACTTTTTTTCGGATGAGTAATTAAATTTTAAAAAAATCTCAAAAAAGTATTTAGTGGCTTACTATAACATAAAAGTTTTAGAGAAATTAAAATGGTCGAGTTCGAAAGTGGTGATTTGTCGTGAAATGCCCTATATATTTATTTTATGTAACTTCTTTCTAATCTTTAGGTGATCACTGTATATATAACATGTGTTCTTTTTTAGCAAAATAATCATCACATAATACACACAAAAAAAATATAAATTTGATTAACTATCACGATGTATTTATTGTACTGTAGACTTATTTGCCAGGCTTATTACTGATGCGCTAACCTGGTAATTTTACCAAGCCCCAACTTAGTGAGGTAATAGTATCTTAATTCACTAACATAGAATAAGTAAATAACATTGCTTCTGTTTTCTGCGCAACTCGGTTACATTTATATAGTTTCTGTGAGTTCACTCTCATACATGTCGCTATAAATTATAGGCGAGTTACACATCCAAATGATAGGAGCTCCAGCTGTTGCTTAACTTTTAATATCTATCATTTGAACGCCATGTTATCCTAGTTAACCTCCCATCTTCATAATATCTTCATTATATACTCACAATATTTATATTTCATTAAATATCTAAGTATTCTGTTCAGTGGCGGCTAGTCAGGGGTGGCAGGGTTGGCACTGCCCACCCAGCTGTTTCCTAGAAGAAGAGGAACACAGTTCCAAAGTTCGTTACTTATCGTTTATAGAAATTACTGAAGATATAATTATATAATATGTAATTAATTAAATACATTATATATTATAGAACAACAACAGTACAATGAAAATTTCTGATTATAAAAGGTGGTCCAACCAAAACGTACGATGTTAATTGTACATAAAACAAAATGTTTTCAGAGAATTATCTTAATATTTTTTATTATGATAGAAGGATCTATGACAATTATGTGTGAAACAAAATATCGGCCAAATGCTCGGCACGGCTTCGGTGGCATACCTCTATTCGATGGTCCATATTTTCAAAGAATCTGAGACATAATTGAGGTTCAATGTCGTTAATGTGCTGAATTATTTCATCCTTTAGCTCTTGAATTGTTCTTGGCTTATTGACGTACACTTTTTCTTTTAAATATCCCCAAATAAAGAAGTCCAACGGTGTCAAATCACATGATCGTGGCGGCCAAATAACATCGCCACGACGTGAGATAACACGGCCATTGAATTTCTCGCGCAAAAGTGCCATTGTTTCATTGGCTGTGTGGCAAGTTGCACCATCCTGTTGGAACCACATATCGTCCAGGTTCATATCCTCAATTTCTGGCCACAAGAAGTCCGTTATCATCTCGCGATAGCGAACACCATTCATGGTAACTGCTTGGCCGACCTCATTTTCGAAGAAGTACCGCCAGCCCATAAACCGCACCAAACAGTCACTCTTTGTGGATGCATCGGCTTTTCAACAATCACTCGTGGATTCTCATTTACCCAAATGCGGCAATTCTGCTTGTTAACGAATCCACTGAGGTGAAAGTGTGCCTCGTCGCTGAAGATGATTTTCTTTGTAAAGTCACCATTCACTTCTGTCTGTTCAACCAACCATTCGGTGTATTGACGACGCTTGAAATGGTCAGTAGGCTTCAGCTCTTGAGTCAATTGAACCTTGTAAGCGTATAAATTCAAATCTTTATTCAAAATTCGCATCAGTGATGTTCGTGAGATGTTCAATTGTTGGGCACGACGACGAGTCGAGGTTGACGGCTCTTCTGCTACACTATCGCGAACAACAGCAATGTTTTCCGCAGAACGAACTGGGCGAGCATGCACAGGTGTTTTCACATTTCCTACAGACCCGGTTTGCTGTACGGACGAAATGCATTTTGATTTGAACGCCCATTTTCATAAAAGGCTTCAACGATCTTGTGTACCTCTCCATGGTTAAATTTGTCAAACACCCATATACTAATACTAACCGCGCAACCGTGGTGGAAAATTGCAGTGCAAGTAAGAGCAGCAATTCACTCTTCTAACCGTGGATTCTTGGACTAATAGCCCACCGGGCCGGGTGAGCAGCCACGCCTTTTGCCTTTCTGGCTTTGTACATACGAAACAGCGCAAGCGCCTCGCACAAATAAAAAATTATATTTATTGTTTTAATAAATAAATACAAGTAAATAAGTGTCTACCAAGATTAGTTTTAAAATTAATATTGATATTATTGACATAGGTATACTTTCAACATCCCTAAGTTTAAATTATTTCACAATAATATAGAAACGTGGAAATCTGGAATATAAAATTAAATAAACAATAAACACGTGAATATAATTATTTAATTAAAAAATTACGAGTGATTTGATTGATTTGAAGACATGAAAACAAAATTATAGGCGTGTAAACTACATGAAACAGATTGAAACACGGGAACAGCTTACTCGAGTCTCGAATAAGCTGTGACACGAGTGGGCTAGACCACTCTGCTGAAGAAGCCTTCGGCAAAGCGGGGAAGGAATTGAGAATCTCCGATGAGTCCGATTTTCGAGTTCAGTTTTCAGAGACGTAGAACGTTGTTTATCTCAGCGAGGTCTGTACTCTGTAGGTTAGGGTTTTCAAAATTTTAACGGTTCTTTAACAATAATTACAATAAATTAGTGCGGAAGTCTGTCTGTGGAAGTTGGTACTTTACATTTGTGTTTGCTTAGTATTGTATTTATTTAGTATTGATACCATGGCGAACGTGAGAAAAATAGTAAATACTAATACTGATATTGTTAACTAATTGCTGTGTAGCATTAATAAGTGTCTGTACTAGTTTTATCCAATTTTAATGCTATGCATTTTCAACTTGAAAGCTGAAAGAATTTTAAATCTTAACATATACTTGTACAGTGACTAACACAGAGTGATGAGTCAAAGTTTTTTTACTATATTTTACTTCATTATTTTGCACTATATAACCTATTAATAGGTAGTTGTTGCCCACCCATGACAAATAACCACGAACCGCCACTGATTGTGTTACCGTTCTATCTTAATGCGAAATCAGGAAATGTGAATTTTTTAATATACTTGCAGTAATTTGAAAATAAGAATACGCCACTCGTTTTCATTCTGTCTATTTGATCAAACCAAGCAGTACGTAATCTCCGCGTTTTATAAAGGCTGAATGGCCTGTGGGTAACGGTGGAACATTAAATTATTTTTCTCTCACATACAACGCGAAAATTACGGTAATATATTTTGTGATTGTGTAATGTTTTCCTCAATGAATCTCTCTATCTGTATCATTAAGGGATGATTTCGCAGTAGTGCGTTCTCACAGATTCGCGGGTAAATTTTACATTGATTTTTGTCTGTATCCATTAGTAGAATATACAATACATTCATGTACTTTTATCAAGAATACAATACGTGGGTATTTTATGGGATGTCAGGTAGCTTTAATTGAGTAATTGTGAATTAATTGGGCCGTTACTTGATGAAAATCCATATTTATACAAAATTAAAACCTTTACTGGTTAGATTTTCACTTTTTAGAAGGTGCAGTTACAAACGAGACTACTGGTCTTATAGAATTTTCTTTATGTAATTTTACAAGTGAATATAATTTTGGTAGTTGAGGGTTCATTCGTATTAATTTGTATTTTTCACTTATTATTATCTGTAACTGCCTTTGTAAAAAATAAATCATTGTTTACTATTTTATTTTTAATTGTTTTTATAGTGTTGTAATCTTGGTTGTTGAAAATTCTATTATCTTTTTTAACTTTTTTAAAACTTTCTTTAATAATATTAACGGTTAAATGTTTGTCTACTATATTAGTGGATATATTTGATAGAGCTTTTCTGTTTTGACCCCTAAGTACTCTAAATTTCTTTGATTAAAAAGTGAAAATCTAACCAGTGAAGGTTTTAATTTTGTATAAATTGAGTAACCTTATTTTATAATTATTTGATCATAGAATAAATAAAATTGAAGGCAGTTGATGCGAAATAATGTTTTCATTCCCTACAGCTTGTACGATTAATAATTAATTTATAAATTATATCAGTTTTAACGCCATTTCAAATCTCAATTCCTAAGCTGAACTTTAGGTTTTTGTTGTTGTTGCACAGTTACTTTATTTACTATCAATATATCCTGGAATAATTTGCAAATTAATATACTGGGTGTAATAGGATCATGGTATGCCCCCCTTTTCTCCTTTAGTTTTGAAGATAATTGATTGAAATTTGAGATATCCTATACACATCATAAGCGGCACTATTTGAAATGCAATTTATTCTTCTTTCACTTCCGGTTTCGCCGGAAGTGATACTAACTTTCGATTTTTAAATGGAATACCCTGTATATTATTGCATTTTTGAATTCTGCATAATTTTATAAATCCAACGATACCAAATAAGTGACACTTCAAAAGTCGACATTTTTTATAATCTAATTTTTAGTTTTCCATTTAAGTGTGCCATGACGGTTCCGATTCATTCTAAATAACCCGTGTAATGTTACAAAAATCGAAATCCTGTTAATAATATGGTTCCATTTGAAAAAATTGAGTTTTGCCCTAAAAACAATTGTGATGAAATTTATTTGTTCATAAATCACGTCATTTAGTATTTTCGACGGTGTTTCGATTTTTGTAGCATTACACGGGTCATTTAGAATAAATCGGAACCGTCATGGTACACTTAAATGGAAATCTAAAAGTTAGATTATAAAAATTGTTGACATTTTAAATGTCACTTATTTAGTATCGTTGGATTCATCAAATTATGCAGAATTCAGAAATGCAATAATATACAGGGTATTCTATTTAAAATTCGAAAATTAGTGTCATTTCCGGCGAAACCGGAAGTAAATAAAAAATCAGTTGTATGTCAAAATGTGCTGCTTACTATGTGTATGTGATATCCCAAATGTCAATTAATTATCTTCAAACCTAAAGGAGAAAAGGGGGGCATACCATGATCCTGTTACACCCGATATACTGGGATTAAATATATTTACTTATGTCTTTTAGGATCAAACTAAATTAATACAATAAGTATTTAAGTACCTAAATATTCCTCCATAACCTTTCATCTACCAAATGTATTATGGTTTTGAGCATTTTTTGTTACAGGTTTACAAAATAGGATATGTGTTCATATTAAATTCACTTCAAATCATATCATCACTTCAAATTCCAACGGTTTTCTTCAAAAGAAAATCACTAGTAAGAAATATATACTAATTAGGTACATTGTAATAAACATAACCCCACTTTTTCATTTTACATGGAGTGGTCTTGGAGTGACCCCTTTAATAAAGACCAACAAAGTTTTTACTTTTGTAAACTTAATTAATGAAAATACAACTTGTTATCTTAAAAATCACTTAATAATATAAAAACTGCTTGCTAAATTTTTTTGTTCATTCTTTATAAAAAATTCACACTACCCCAGCATGCTTAAAAAAATTACCAAACGATTTGTATACAAATTTGTAGATAATGTACCATGACTAATGAATTATAAGAGAATTTGGTTTATCTAACGACAAGTATAACCTAAAAAGGAGATAAAACCTTCGATACAGAACAACAAAAGATTACACGTTTCTCGATGCGGATTTCGCCAACCAAGTTGGCAACATCGGGAGATCATTAAAGCTGTTTTAATCATCTCCCGATGATCCTAACTTGGCGAGAATAGGATCGATATTCAGGTTAATTATTCGATGCGGAGCCAATAAATGGCCATTACATGGATGGGTGGTCATATTCTCTTATAAAGATGGTTGCAACAATATTATTCATACTGTGGTCTAGGATGGTGGACTTGATTCAATATTAGGGGTGTCATTGTATACTTGGGTTCGAGTCCCAACAGGAAAAGTGTCGCACTTCTCCCTGAGCATAGATACACATATCTGTCTTTATCTCTATGTGTAACCTTCCCCTCTACATCGACTTTAAGAGAAGGATTTTGGTTTCCGCATGTGCAAAACTTCAATGAGTTTTGTTGAGTAAACAAAATTGTGGCATCTGAGACTCGAAAAACTTAAGTACCATTATTTAAATGCATGTCGCAACGCATGATCAGTTGAATATAATGCATATTGTCAAGCATATATGGTCTGATTTTTTTTAGATTTGAACAGGATGGGATTATATGCCATGCAATCAGGAAAGCAGTCGAGTATAGCAAGATTTTTTGGGATCATTTCATAGACATTAACTGACCGTCCATATTTAATCACATGATTTAATACACCTGGACTTAATTCATAGAAAGTATATAAAAGATAAGATTGCACTAATTAGAAAGGATCCAACAACATAAAGAAAATATCCGAACTCCTATTGGTGAAATGGTGTCTCAGTTATGTGAAAATGTGATCTCAGAAGGATCATGTGCCAGATATTAAAGAATATTTTAACTGTTTTTTCTTGTCTACACAATTTGTAGTATTAATTTTATTGCCCTGTGTCAAAAATATACACAGTCCTTATTATTTAATAAGTCACAATGACAGTTAGGGCAAAAGCAGATGGAATTATTCTGGCCGAATCGACGGTTTAACAACTGATAATTTCCTTGTTGCCGACTCAATGAACATGCCCATCATTTTATGAGGAAATTATGTATCGAATTAATTGCCAACACAAATAAGGTCGTACCAAAGACAACGTCTCTTAGTAAATTCAAGTACATACATAGTACGATGTATTCAGTCAGAGGTAGAATAGATCATCCATTCGATGACTTTTATTATTCTCTGTCAAGCATATAGAAGATATCTGTCTTTTGTATGAAATAGGGTATTATTAAGGATCAAGTGTAAATGCTTATAAAAAAATATCGTATGTGTAGCTATGTTCTAACTCAACTACTTTATTTCAGATACTATTTTATGCATTCCTTTAAATTACCATTCTATACTTCCTCTAATAATAAGCATGTGGTAGTTATATAACTATACAATTACACACAATAGAAAAGAGAGTTTCGATGTTGAGTTTATTTCACATTTACCCAATTTTGCAGTATTCCTACAAATTCTGACGGTGTGTAAATGCGTGTTAATTAGTACGTGTTCAACTATAAGTAATGAAAAGAAACCTTGTTAGATAGTTTACTTGGGTTAGTCAGTCAACTAAGGGTTATCAATAAATCGAACTGATATTTAATGAACCGACGCCGTCAATCCAAACGAGTGTTTTGACGCGAATTTGCAAATATAGAAACAGTATTATTTTAATTATGGTCGATGGAACTTACGAGTATATAAGATTGTTAGTTAAAAATGTCCCCTAGGCAAAGTAAAAAACATCCACGGTGCTAGATATTTTATAATATAACAAATAGACTCTCGCGTTAATCGAATAATTTTTTCGGAAACATTTTCGGGGTATCCATATTCTTTTATATCCTTAACAGTTTCATAATTATATTCCATTTTTTTTAAGAGTGGAAGCTTTTAAAGTATATCGAAAGAGCAGTTTATTTCTGGTTAGAAGATACTTTTATTTGACCTTTATATACAGGTATTGTACATGTGAAAATAGTGTAAGAAAACTCAAATGCTATTATCCGATTTTTATTTGTTTTCAAGTTATAGCGTAATTAAAAATGTTTACCTAGTATGCCATGTTCGAGGTTTAAAAACATTTGATAACTTTGTTGTTTTGACAATGTGTTAGTGTATTGTGTCAGTATATTGTGACAGTTATTTAAGGTTTATTTTGGAATTTGAACGATTAAAGTATTACAAAATGCCACACACGTATTCAAATTTAAAATATGCAAATATGGTATTTGTTTATGGTTTTTGTAATGGGAATGCTAGAGCTACTGTTGAAGAATATCGTCAACGGTTTCCACATTACAGACATCCTAATAAAAATGTATTTATCACAGTTTTCAACAAACTGTACGAGATGCGAAAGCTTCCCAGTGTTAACGTAACATCTGAACAAGCTACTCGACAAGATTTAGAAGAGGTAGAAGATATTCTGGATATAGTAGCAGAAGATGCAACGACCAGCTCACGAGGAATTAGTATTCAATTAGGCATTCCACAAACAAGAGTAATAAACACACTCCGCCAGCAAGGTTTACTTTTATCCATTTTTTTCTCTCTTGGTGCTTTCCTTTTATCACTATTTTCTAAGGTCTTTCCCTCGGATTTCCTGAAAACTGATGGTTTTTTGGAACAATATGGATTTGATGAAAAGCTACGTTTTTCTGTACATGATATGTACTCTGTGCATACCATGTACAGAGAGTAGAGCACCTACAACCGGAAGATTATCATAAACGTATGGAATTTTGTCGGTGGAAAAATGAGAATCCTCGTGTTGTATCGCGCATACTTTATACAGATGGAGCAACATTTACCCGTGATGGCATTAATAATACTCACAACTGTCATGTATGATCAGATGAAAATCCCCACGCAACAGTCGAAAGTAACTTTCAACATAAGTTTTCGATAGACGTGTGGTGTGGTATGGTCGATGGTTATTTAATTGGCCCTTTCATTTTGGAGAATGGCTTCATAGGAGACAACTACTTAAATTTTTTACAAAATGAATTGCACAGACTACTAGAGGATGTTCCTTTAAACATCAGAATGCAAATGTACTACCAGTACGATGGAGCTCCTGAACATTTCACTCGTCAGGTCAAGGAACATTTGGACGAACGGTTTCCAGGGCATTGGATTGGTAGCGGTGGTCCTATTAGTTGGCCTCCACGATCTCCCGACCTCACAGCACTAGAATATATTTATGCGGCTGGTTCAAAGATGATAAAGTAAAAATGGACACTCGGGATGCACTAATTCAACGTATTAGAAATGCTGCAGCCGATCTGAAACAAAGACTTGATTCAATCAGGAGAGATACAGGCGCTCTTCGTAGAAAAGGCAAAAAATGTTTAGTGGTGAATGGCGGCATTTTTGAACATTTATAACGCTATGATGACAAAAACGTTAATGTATGAAATTTTGTTTATTCTTAATTACGCTATAACTTCAAAACAAATAAAAATCGAATAACAATATTTGAGTTTTTTTACATTATTTTCATGCGTACAGTACACTCCTGGAGTTTGGTCGGTTCCTCCCGAGTCACTCTATACACCTGCCTCACAGGCGCTCTTCGTAGAAGAGGCAGATAATGTTTAATGGTGAATGGCGGCATTATTGAACATTTATAACGCTATGATGACAAGAACGTTAATGTATGAAATTTTGTTTATTTTCAATTACGCTATAACTTCAACACAAGTAAAAATCTAATAACAACATTCGAGTTTTCTTACATTATACACTTCTGGAGTTTGGTCTGTTCCTCCCGACTCACCATATATTCAACGTATAGATGCTGAATATATACAAAATATCATGCACCTTGTCTTATACTTTACTTTAAATTTTTATTCATTTATTAATTTATTAATTAAAATAAATATATTTTAAAGAATTGGCGAAGGCGTCCATGCGATTTTAATATGTGTGGATATATGTAAGTAATTTATATCATACATATACAACAACTATTTATATTATCACCACCGCTGGTGATTATGTATCAATAACGAAATATTATTAGTAAGCAAGTATATAGGCAATAAAGAAATACATAATAAATAAATACTTTAAACTACCTGTGGCGTGTCTGTTTAAAAAATATTGAATATTTATTGAAAAATAGACTTACCATAATTGTGTTGTTTTATTAAGACATAAATGAATTCCTATTATGTCATAATAATCTATTTATGCCAGTGAATAAATCTATATGTGATGGCACAAAATATAATTTCACATTTAAATCAGTTTGATACTAATTTGGGTTTCCTATTAATATGCCTCTCTGTATTATATATTAAAATGCTCAATCATTATAATATTGAAACTCATAGCGCTATTTATTTGTCAGATATTTAAAATATGTTATAATAAAAACAGGTAGTGTTTGAATATTGCGCTGTTATGAGCTAGTCATAATAGAATTCGGTATAGACACGACGAGTGCGAGAGCTCCATAATTAAATTAAATTAAGTGTGTGACATTGCGTATCATATAGATTATCTGACCTAAATATTGATCGTAAATTCATTCGTGTAAATATTGTAGGGTATTGTGCGTAGTTGCATTTGTAGTAGTGAATGAAGATACTAAATTCTGTCTAATACATTTGCAATTATCAGGGTTTGCTAATGTACCCTAAGTTATTACTTATTTAAGAGAAACTTATATTCATATTACCATATCCAAAATCACAATTTGTCACAACAAACTTCTAATTTATTAATAATAAAAAAATTGTGTTCTCGATGTACTGCTAGATTAAAATAAATTCTGAATTGGAAGTATTGAAAGTAGTGTTCACAAATTCGATAATTTAATTTGGCCATTATTTTTATTAGTTTCATAATTCTGTATTTTTAATTCTAAAATGTTAGACTATAAGTGCATTAGATTTATCTAAAATAGTTTCTCACTCACTCTACAATAGTTTGTTGGCCTAGTCGGATGCAAATGTTAGTAAACAGTGAAAGAACTTTATCTTATCCCCAAATCGAAGATTTAAAACCAGTTATTACATGTGAATACAATAACTTTAGAAATAATCGTTCAGTTTATTTTGTATTGAAATAACGTGCATATATAGTCGTGTGTCTTAAATCAAAATGTGTCATCTATTTTTGTCCTTATTCTGTGTTCCATTTTATCCCTTTTTCAATAAGCAAGCCATACCAATATCAAAGAGTAATGCACCATCTCCGTCATTATATTTAGGGATATTAAAGTAAAACGAGAAATGAGTCGCCTACTTCCAAAACCCACTAAATCCACCTGAACATATTTTTCAGGAAACGCAAAAGTTTTCTACTAAGATAAGTTTGCTCACAAAATAAGGATACTAGAATTTTGACTATAGAAATTGATAGACAGTGACATAATATGTAAGAGGAATTTTGAGGAAAATCCCATTTTAATTGTTTTTTCAAAAACTGTAAAAATTTCTCGGATTTAGCTGTTTAGAAAACTTATCTGGATTTAGGGGACTTTGGATTGAAATTTATATGGGTTTACTGTAGTTTAGGGCTTATTTTGCGACGTTAGCTGAAAAATGAAAAATAAAATGGAAAATGGAAAAATATCAAAAATAATATTTTGTTTGGTAGGTATAAAAAATACACAATAATTGAATGAAGTAGTGTTTTATTTCTTATTATATTTTTTAAGAAAAACACGTTATACGGCATCATCTTCCTGAAAATCACTTCTCCCGCACAGTCCCTCTTCTTCTCCCCCCTTTTCATTATCACTATTTTCATGTTCTATTGCTTTTCCGAATCTCGTTCAAAACACATAAGATTTTATTTTTCAGATTTCTTGCCAGTCAATTCCAAAATGCTTGCAAAGTAATTCATCTACATTTCTTACTTTTTTAATGTTCAGTTCAACACTATTTAATTCAATTTCTTCTGGATTTATATTAGAAATTTGTTTGCCTCTCTTGCAAATTCCTAATGCATTCTTTATGTCGGTTAAATAATTGGGTTCTCCGCGAATCAATATTGTTCCTTTCTACATAGAATTATTCTCTTGTAGGAATTGATTTTAAAATGAAGAGGTGTTGGCTTGATTGCATCAGGGATGCCTTTCGCCAGTCTAAAGCTTTTCAATGAACTCCCAACTTTTTAACATTCCCAAATTTTCGTCAAACCTCACAAACCTCGTCAGAAATTTTCAAAATTTTTACTGTAAACAGGCGAAATAATTTCGTTGGAACCTTTTGTACTTTCTGTTTCCAACCAGGTATGCATCATGACATTATATTTTGTCAATTTCGCTTTAAAGGATTCAATCAAGACTGTAACATTGTATCAGTAGAGCTATTAGATATACAGTATACATGCTAATTTTATATAGATTTAGTGGGTTTTGTTCTTGAATGGATTAAGGGATGTTTGAATATCACTCACATATGGATTTAGTGGATTTTGAATCCAACGTTAGAAATCTACGGTGTTTTAAAGTATGATTAAGCTAGTTTTGAAACATATTTTATAATTTAAAACATTATTTAGGCTACTCGCAATCAGATGGAGTTAATAGTTTGATATGTTTGAAAATTGGATTTAGCGGGTTTTGGAACTAGGCAACTCAAATATGAGAATTTCTTTAAAATATCAATGGCATATGGAAGTGATTAACAATGATATCAAATTTACGCGACAATGTTTATCGATACACAGAACCATGTGATTACGTTCATTAGTGAGATTTCGATAACTCGGTTCATTTGCCAGACTCTATGCAAAATATCGGAATACCCGTATACGCGTCCCCGTATTTTTGTTTCAATTATGGAACAGCTTTATTTGGCAAAACAATTTGCGGCGAGAAAATTAAATTTTACGTATCTCCGACTTTTAATTATGTTTGAACCCTGAATTACCCACTCATTTCCGCTTGCAAGGAAACCATGCTAAGACTAAAACTGAATAAATAGTAATTTAAATTTATTGCTTTCATTTTCGTAGCATAAAAAATATTTTCAGCTGGGAAACAGCGTTGTAGGTAAATAAATAGGAAATACGAGACAAAGTTCTCTTGCAGTTCGTACGTATATTGGACGCGTTTATAACTTTCAGTTAGGTGCTTCTATACTTCTACATAACTTTGCGTCTGCTATTTTATTGAATTGATTTTACAAAAGTCGAACGAACATATAAATGGCTGGGTCCTACGAACTAAGGCATAAATAAATGAACAGAAAGTTTAAGTCGAATTATCCGTATAATGCCATTGAGCTTTTATAAACTTCCTTACAGCATATTTTTACATGCCTCAAAATAAACATAAATAGACGTACGAGATATTAATTAACATGTTTAATAAAATGAAGTAATCGTATTTACACATAACGGAATATTATTAACTTTCTCAGATAGGATGATGCCTAATTATAAAAACTATATTATTCTCTATACTCATCTTCTTCTCTTATTTAGTTGTACCGAGCGTACTAGTTATAGGATTTGAATAATGCGACTTTATGTCTTTGCTATTTTTAATGTAATTATAGGTTTTCATTTTACATGTATACAGAATCAAAAGTTACTAATGTCTTAATACGTTAGATGCCGACAACCATTTTGAGGAAATTACAACAAATTTCCCAAAATTCGTGAAATCTGGCCATTGTCGGTTTTGTTTACTTTTTATTAAAAATTGTACATTAAATGTAGATCATTGTAATAAGTAAGTAAATAATATATCCTAAATAATAAACCATTTTTATTAATAAAACACAGAAAAGGGATTGTAGTTCATGAAATAAAAATGTCCTACTGATGGAGCGAATATCTTAACGATATTACAAACTGTAGAAAACATTTTATGAGAATAAATGGATTACACTGGGGAACATATTTTGTTATTCGCTGTTTCAAGAGCTTTTTTATAGTAATATTTTCATCGCTGTCACCAAAGAACTTCTAACTATGAACTTTCAAAATCCCTGTTGCAATATGAGTGTCAAAATTCATTTCCTGTATATGTATAATTACTTCCATCAGTTTACAAAGAAATGATTCTTGATCAGTGAATCTTAGCACTGTAAGTAATAAGAGTGCTTCCATGAAAATCTCTTGATGATGGAAAAACGCTACCAAGTGCATTGAAAGAAACATATGATTGCAGACTACTGTTGGAGCATCAAACGTGACTGCCCTGACAATGTCTATAGGCGCAAAAGTTACAAGCATACATTTTTGCCCGAATTTAGATACTCCTATAATTTTCATCAGTTGCTACGAATCACCTATTATCGAAATTATGTCGAAATGTTAAAATATTTATAAGTTAATAAAATAAAAATGACGAATTTCGAAGAAACTAGAGTTTAGTCAACAAAAATATTTGCAAATTTGAACGCATCGAATTCAAGTTAGATAAGAGCAAGTACTATAATGAGTACAACATTTTTTTTTATATACAATTTATTTATATGTACAAATAACAAGTGTTATTTGTACATATAGAAGAAACCGTTGCATTTGCCATTATCCAAGCTATTTTGTACTCATTTTGTATTTAAAATCTCCTCTAATACTCAGCACATTTTCCGATTTTCCTATTTCTCTTACACCTTTCGTCCATTTTCTCCAGTACATGATCGTGTTTAGCTTTTATTTTATAAATAATCGAATCTGACTCAAGTAAAGCATTCTCCAGCTGTTTCCCAAATTTTATAATTCAAATTATAAAACCCTTATTTGGAGTCCGGTATATAGTTAGTCTTGTGACTAGCAACTAATTCTATAGCAACTTTGTGGTATCACTAGGACCTTTCTCTATCAGAAGTAAACTAAGTTGATCTTTGACAGGATAAATAAATTCTTCCGTTATCAGAGTTGTAGTCAATAATATTTTCTACTTTCTTTTGAGTTCCTGCATATAAGTATTCTGTTCTACTAATTATCACACCAAACACATGTAAAAGTTGTCTGTTACTCTAACCCTGCAATGATCCCGGTATTGCTAGCCAAACTGTATCATCACATTTATTAGGAACCCGAATGATTTTTCAGGAGAAACGTTGTTTGAAGAAGAACTACAGGTTCACAAAAACTTTTTATTTTGCTTTAAACTTACAACGATCTTGCTTTGAAGTAAACTGAAATAATTGTATCGCCTTGCAAAGAGCGCAAATTGAATCTCTAATTATATAAAGCTGACTATGGAGAGTCATTATTATTAAGATAGGATAGCTCATAGTGGCATTACGTTATGTGTAATGTCGATGACTCAGTTCTTATCAAAAATAAAATATAAACGGAAATAGATCAGAGGCTATTACTATTTGGGAGTGTAGGTTCGAATCCTATCGGCTGCGCCAATGATGTTTCGGGAGAAACGTTGTTTGAAAATGATCTACAGGTTCACAAAAACTTTTTATGTTGCTTGACACTTATGAGCGATTTTGTTCTGAATTAAACTGGAATAATTGTATCATCTTGCAAAGAGCGCAAATTGAATTTATAATTAAATAAAGCTAACTATGGAAAACCATTATTATTAAGATAGGATTGTTCATAGTGCCATTACGTTATGTGTAATGCCGGTGATTCAGTTCTTATCGAAAATAAAATATAGACGAAAATGAATCAGAGACTATTACTCCCGTCTTTAGTCTAATTACACTTCCCTTAAACATTTACAGTTTTATTTCCAAACATAAACATACTACATAGCCTGAATAGACATATCCAATGTCAAATATGAAATTCTTCTACATTTTGTGCGCAATACACGAGTATAACTACCTGAACATAAAATTTCTGATAAACGTATGAAATAAATCATCAGACAAATTTATAAGAATGTTCCCTTTTTTAGTGTAGCTTTCTCTCTCGTATTGTTCATTAAAAAATTTAAAAAAACAATTATACGTTTCACTATAAAGAGTAAAAAGTGCACGTATGAAAGACTAGGTGTCTAAGATTTAATATCCCCTAACGTAACTTGTCTTGAATTAACTACTATCCTAACTTAAAATTATAATAGAATTTCTAGCAAATAACATCCAATATATTAAATAGTACGTTACGTCACAGCTATGTAAATAAATTATATAATTAAATGATTTATATATAATTAAATGACTAAATATTAGTAGTTGTCCATGAATAAAATAATGAATCTGCTATGATGAGGTGATGCCAGGCGTAGTTTGAAATCGAACACGAGGATAGAGATAACAGATAACAAAGACAGTACAAAGCGCCGAGAAAATCTTCTCAGATAACTTGAGATCTCAATCTCGAGTTACACTACTTATTATTACTCGAGGTCTGTAGCGCTATATACAGGGTCTTCTATAGTGAACCGTTCTTTCAGTTCTCATACCGATAAATAACCCTATGTTTCAGCAAAATAATGCGCTTAGGTATAAATCTGTAGCAGCAATTAATGGAAAAAGAAATTAGTGAAAGTATCAACATTTTAACATCGCTAATATTCATAAATTTGAGGGTCATTCATTAAATTTATTAAATACTGGAACACGGTAAATATTAACAATGTACCATATTCCTGTTTTTCTTGTGCTGGCTTACCTTATCAATCGTACATGGCAAAGATAACGTTAAGCTACGTAGAGAATTTCCAAATAAATCTGCTTCTATATACAAAGTAGATATAAACACATATGTGGAGAAAGATTTGTTAAATCTACCTCATCCTTCGTCATCTCTACAGGTTCTTTCTCATGAGGCTCGGATCATTTGGAACGAAATACCTCAATCATCTCATTCGATTCATATTCCCACTACTTAACTTTGTGTAGTTCATAGAGGAGATCATTTTTAAACCTCACGAGAAAGTTCTTAATGAAAATTTTCTTTTGTAAAAAACTTATTGCGGAAATATGATTATAATTCCACGTAATCTTTCTAAACGTAATTCGTACGTAAGAAACATGTAGGATAGAGTATCCAAAACCATTACAGTTGCTATTAAATGAAAATGAAGAACACTCAATGCTCCTTTCCTTATTCAAGTCGATATTAAGTTGAGTCAAATCAAATTACCTTTTATTGTCCAACAGATTACAAAAATGCTATTACAGGACAGTTTAATATAAGATAACAATTAAAAATATTTATACAATAATATCCCAGTCAGGTAACTTGAACTGAGTTAAATACTATCACATACTTACCTTATGAAATATTTATATTTAATTATGAATTAACTAACGGAATATAATACACCTACATTATTAACTATAGGTATTGATTTTAGGAACAAGCAGAGCTACAATATGCATGCGATAGTTTTAATGCAATAAGTTTCATGAAAGGGAGCGTATTAAAAATTTGTTACAATTTGCTAAAGCTAAAGCTTTTGATGCTCTTCTTAATCTGCAAGAAAAATCAAAAACTTATTCAAACTAATCTCATGTAATATTGACAAAAGATCTCTAAAGAGGATATTGCCGATATGTCAGAAAAATTACTTAATAAAAATTTCCATAATGGGGCATTTCATGTGAAGCAGACAACGAAAAAAATGTAACAACCTGAAATTCGTTTATATTCGGGATAGTTGTACTCCGAGAAGGCATGAATGTAAATACAGTTTTTTTTTCTGTATGAGACTTTAAATTATTGACTTCTAAAGATTGACGAAATGTGAGGTACAGATTTTTTGTAAACTGTTGTTCAAATTAACCAATGTATAACAAAATATTTAAAGGTGTTTTACGTAGAAAATTGACTTTCCTTTTTAATGATGGAATAATATTCGAAATTTGAATTTCTTTTCGTATATAAAACCGGAAGTGAATACTTCAAATCCGAATTTTAGGAATTTCAACCATTTTTTTTAATTATGTGACATTAAAAACATAGCTCAAAATATATAGATGTTACACTGAAGGATTTAAAATGGGATCTACATTCGTTTAAGAGATAGAGGACTTGATATACCAAGGCTTCTCACTCAGTACTGCATCTGGTGCATGCTTAGGTGATACTACAATATCAACTGTTTAGGCGTAGATTGCTATAATTACCTGTACTTACTAGTTTTAAATCCATTATATGGACCTATTGAAGATATTAAGATTTTTTAAAATAAGGTTAAAATGAAAGTCTCTTAAGAAAAAATTCATATTGCAATTTTTACAACTTTACAATTTCAACTACCACTAGATCTAATACATCTCATAAGCAGGCCTTCGATTGCTGGAATAAAACTGTGCAACTTTTTTGTTCCTGGAATGGTAATTGCAGAATCAAACCGGGGTTGCAGAAAAACTCTTTTCCGTTGAATGTTGTCTTTGGAGCAGTAGTAAATGTATGCTTGAGTCAAAGATGATTTCATCCATTCGTATAATCTGTATAAGTGTAATGATAGCTCTACTTGCAAGTAACTTGCAAATAACTTTCACCTGCCGCTAAATGTTTGAGATTTCTCCCACGGCCATGGCATGGCCCCTTTTTATGAGACGTTGGGTAAAAATGAATATCTGCATCTGTATTAAAATCTTCTTTGTAATGAAATCGATTCTAAAAGTTGAATGTATTTTTAAAGTATTGCGAAGCCCCGTCCAGGGCTTCAATTTTAGAAACTGCTATTGCTTTATGTAAAAGATGTTGGTACAGTATTTTTTAGAAAGAGTAGAGCGTAGCTGTATCACGTTTTTAGAACATCAAAAATCATAACGATGCTTCCGTGTCTAATTTCTCTTCCATCTCAATAATAAGATATCGATATTAAAAGCGTAACTTGTTTATTACTACAGTGGAAAGAGTGTGCACAATAAAGCTATGATTTTCAGCAAAGTCACATTGAAGAAACCGGCATGTATCACTAATATAGCACTAGTATTCTGAAATCAGTTAGTATTAATATAGTAGTGTCTTTAATGAGTTCTCGCGTAAACCGGCCGACCTAAACATGTCCCAGATACGGCGCTCAACGCGTGCTTTTGTCCTTTAAGTCACCTATCTCCTAAAATAATACAGATCTCATTTTTAAATTTTAGCGTAATATTTATATACTTTAAGCTATATTTAGAATTTTAAATGATTTAAAAAAAAATGGTCGAAGTTCCTAAAATTCGGATTTGAAATGTTTACTTCCGGTTTTCTACACAAAAAAGAATTAAAGTTCGGATCTGACTCCATAATTAAAAATAAAAGTAAATTTTATATATAAAACATCATGTTAAATATATTATTATACATTGGTTAATTTGAACAGCAGTTTCCAAAAAATTTGTACCTCACATTTTGTCAATTTTTAGAAGTCAATAACTTGACAAATAAATCTTATACAAAAAATATATGTATTTACATTCATGCTTTCTAGGAGTACAATTATTATACTGAATATAAATGAATTTCAGGTTGTCACATTTTTTTCGTTGTACGCTTCACATGAAAGGCCCCTAAATTAAGTTACTGTTTTTATTCCGTGTTTGAACAAATGATCAACCCCATTATCTTAAATCTTAATGTCTAATTTTCTCTAAAAGCTAGATATGAATATACTATTTTTTACCTCTGAGGTATAGACATATAACATATATAATTTATGCATGTTTAATAACAATAGGACATGAGGCTAATATGTTTTATAACATATGTTCTCTGACTTTTTCATAATGGAATAACTACTGTGTTGACTATATCGAATATTTCACTTATCCAATTTCTACCGCACGTAGTAATTTCAAATTAGACGCGTTCCCGGACAAAACATAAAGAGACCTCCGCAACTTAACCCTTACATGCATACCCTGTTAAAGGTGTGATGGATCTGTTTGTAGACCCACTGTCACTCTTGATAACGACAATGAATGATCATAACCACCTGTGATAGATGAGCGTGTGTTGCGACCTAGTTGCTGTGTTGCTTCTGTGCTACTCACGCCATTTCTGTGTTTGATGCGAAGTGCTCGCCCCTCGATGTGTACTTTTGCTTCATCTCCTAGCCGCTCAGTTCCACCACATTTCGTATGAATTTATTATAAGGTTAAGTCGACGTTGATGTATTAATCTAGTAGAGATGTTCGGTTTATTTCTAGCATGTGCATCGGCCGCAATTATAATTCAACTTCGGATGCATTTGTTCTTGCACCTTTGAATGCAGCTTCACACAATAAAATTATTCTATTTATAAACTGTCGTAATGTGGAGACTTGTACTCCGCTCTATCTGTAAGTTCCTTAAATATTAGGGATTGAATCAAATTAAGCCAAAACAGCATTTTCCCGGCTATATACCGTCGACGAGCGCTGAATTACATGGTGAAATTTGCCGTATTTTATTATAACATAGAACTAAATACAATGATTTGGATTACTTGAAAACCACACTACCGAGAGATGGAGCTTGGTTTACGTTTTACTACTGTAGAACGTAACGGTGTCCACA
Organism: Rosalia funebris; assembly: GCA_037954035.1. Taxonomy (NCBI): domain Eukaryota; kingdom Metazoa; phylum Arthropoda; class Insecta; order Coleoptera; family Cerambycidae; genus Rosalia; species Rosalia funebris. The sequence continues at coordinate 625,607 of JAZFAV010000005.1, read as the reverse complement.
AGATGGGAAGCCTCGTTTGTTAAAGGCATATTCTCATACACTGCACTGACGAGACCCATGATACTGTTGAAACCGGTCTGCAGTTAGCGGTATTCTGAAATCGAGGACACTTTGCATCCTCCTTGCGGTTTTCGAGAAATCCTAATCATTGTATTTTAATTCTATGTTAGAATAACATTTGGCAAATTTCGCCATTTAATTCAACGCTCATCGACGGCATATAGCAGGGAGAGTAGCTGTTTTGGCTTAATTTATTTCAATCCTTAATATTTAAGGAACTTACAGATGGAGGGCTGTATGAGCCTCCACATTACGACAATCTATAAAACTACCATCTGGAAACTTTGCGTTATAGATGATTCTTTTCATTGTAGATGACTAAGTTTTATTTTGATTTGAATTCTTTCCGAAACTACCGAGAGATGGCGCTTGGTTTACGATGTACTACGGTAGAACGTAACAGTATTGTCTACAAGATGCGAATCTAGGTTTGTCAAAGACACGCTCGCTTACACTACACTGACGAGACGCAAGATAAGGTCGAAACCGGTTTACAGTTAGCGGTATCCTGAGATAGAAGAAACTTTGCATCTTCCTTGCGGTTTTCGAGTAATACAAATAACTATATTTTAATTCTATGTTAGAATAAAATACGGAGAATTTCGCCACGTAATTCAGCTCTCGTCGACGGCATATAGCCGGGAGAGTAGGTGTTTTGACTTAATTTGTTTCAATCCTTAATGTTTCAGGAACTTACAGATGGAGCGGAGTATAAGCCCCCACATTACGACAATTTATAGATTGTTATTATAGACTGTTCTGTTTAAGTATCAAATATATAACTAGGATATAAAAACAAGAGATAAATTTACCACAGGCACCGAAGGATTACATATATCTCAACGTGAATTTCGCCAACGAAGTTGGCATCTTCACTTCATGGCAATTTAAAACTATTTCTAATTTCTATTTATACCAAAACTTTGTTCAGGTTCAGTAAACCGTTACAAATGTTTTCCAGTTCCATGCACTGTTCTTTAATAAACTAACTCAATTTGACTAAATGGTCAACATCTTCATGATCACTGAATAGTGAACGCCGCTTCTTATAATATCTAATCTCTTATATCTATTTCCGTTAATGTCATCATTCACCGTCTCAAACAAAACAACTGACTGTTGGGTATGAGTCCCTTATCTTTATTTATGATTTTTTTTAGTGTCTTATTGGTTATACTTTTTACCAACTTAATTACTACTTAACTTACTAGAATCTGCTCTATCATTGTCGAATAATAAAATAGATTGTGGGGCAACAGAAGATTTTTCTAATGTTTCATATTTTAAATGGACCATCTGCTCCTTAAACCTTAGACAAAAATAGCAATTGTAACTTAATTACTCTTTTTGTCTGCCTAATATCCTTTTTGCTACAATCTCAGCAACTTATTTCATAAACCCGGACCTTTCGTTGATTGTAGTTTTATATTTGGGATTTCTGAAAGATAGAATAAAATTGGATTCCTTTTGGGAATATTCGAAAAATATTAGAATAAATCTTTTTAATTTCATTATAATTGGTGCAAATCCAGGAAATACAAGACAAGTAAAATATAGGGCAAACTTACATAGAAAATCAGAAAATCGAAAAATATTGAACATAATTTTAAAAGCATGTTTTCACTCTTTCAACGGGATTGTTTCACTCAGTTGGACCGGTTTTACTGAAAATATTAGCAACTTTATAATAATATACAATATATATTAAATCTAACTTACAACACTTTAAAAAATTTGTAAGCTCTAACTCGTATTCAACATCTTACCCATTATTACAATACATTATAAAAGTTATTGAATAATTATGCAATTTAATATTAAGTAATTATTTCTCATTGTACATCTTCAACACTTTTTAGTGAGATTAGTCGGATTTCCTAATGTGTTTTATATTGTAAATCTTGAAGATTGGTTAGTCTATTAACGTAACTATTAAATAACCCCGTAAGAAAAAATATAAAGAGGTTAGAGTAGGTGACCTTTGCTGTCAATCGATAAATATATCCGATGCATCTATTAAGAAATTATATATATATATATATATATATATATATATATATATATATATATATATATATATGTAATACGCAGAAATGTATACAGTGAGATCATGATAAATTGACGGAAGACAGTACCTTCTCCCTTTCTTCCCTCCCTTCTCCCCTCTCCTCTACCGCCTGTCATCTGTCATCTATCGTATATTATTTCACAGTAACTAATGGAATAGAAAAGTGTTTTATTAATGGAAAATATAAAGCTTTTTTAATGTTTTCAAGAAAAAACTTCAAACATATGTACGAAATGTATATACTTCCATGTAAATAATTTAGGAAATGCAGATCTGCCTCTACCACACATTTAAACAATACCTAAATTTAATTATTAATTAACTTATTTAAGTATTGCATACCTCATATATTATATTCAGTTGATGTGCTACATACGTTTGAAATATTAAGTAGTTTTTTATTTAGTAACACACTTTATTAATCGTTTAATTCTAACTTACGTTAGGGAATACTTAGACTAAAGCTGAAAATGCCTCGAACAGATATTGGTCTTTTAACTTGATTGTATGCTCTTATGCAGGCATCATTAAGTACCTTGACCTACATTTGAATGGTTTCACTTTAATTTGATTCGTGGAAAATAGCCTGTCTTAAAATTCCTCTACCGAATAATCTTCTAACTTGTAAATAAGCACTTTACCTTCTTACAGTATGAAATATTCTTTAATTTAATTTAATTTATTTCGATTTCACTTACCTATAAATCTCCATATTTGAGAAGCAATTACATATACAGAGTGATGCTGAAAATTGAATAAATAAATTGAATAAAAAAAATAAATTGAAAGAAATATCTTCCGGTTAAGTTTTTTTTTCCAAAATAGGTTATAACTTTCACCAAATCATTAGTTCTAACTTGTCTTTTCCCTCACGAGGAAATACGAGGGTCAGGAATTAGGAGAGATATTAGAGGAAGAATCTAGCATCGATAGGGAAGATGTAGGAAAACCTATATTGAGAGAGGAATTTGAAATAGCACTAAGGGGGCTAAAGAATAATAGAGCGCCGGGTGTAGATAAAATACAGGCGGAAATTTTGAAATGTGCGGGACAGAAAATAGTAAATAGGATGTTTGAACTGGTAAAATACATATACGAAACGGGCGAGATGCCGGAGGATTATAAGAGGAACATTATCGTTACTATACCGAAAAAGAGAGGAGCCGACAAATGCGAGAACTTTAGAACGATTAGCCTAACTTCCCATGCGTCAAAAATCTTAACTAGAATAGTGCAGAAGAGGATGGAAAATAGAGCGGAGGAAATACTAGGAGAAGACCAATTCGGGTTTAGGCGAAATAGGGGAACTCGCGAAGCTATTCTGGCGCTAAGAGTAATGTTAGAGAAAACAATAGAAAAAGGAAAGAACGCTTATATAGGATTTGTAGATTTAGAAAAAGCTTTTGATAACGTAAGATGGGAAAAAATGTTCGAGATACTAAAGAGCGCGGGAATGAAGTATAGAGATAGGAGAGTAGTACACAATCTATACATAGAGCAAACTGCTGTTATAGAAGTAGAAGGGGAAGAAAGGGAAGTAGGTATTAGGAAAGGAGTAAGACAAGGATGTACGCTATCACCACTAATTTTTAATCTGTACATCGAAGAGGCGATTAATGTGGTAAAAGATAGAGTAGATTTCGGGATTAAAGTACAGGGACAGAAACTAAAAATGCTGAGATTCGCGGATGATATAGCAGTATTAGCATCTAGTAAGGAGGAACTAGAATCAGCATTTAACGAAATGGAGGCAGTGTTGACAGAGGAATACGGAATGAGGGTGAATAAAAACAAAACTAAAGTGTTAGTGTGCAGAGGGCGCGAGAGCAGAGCAAAAACGAAAGTACAAATTAATAATGAAAGATTGGAGGAAGTTAAAGACTTCACTTATTTAGGAAGTAAAATAAATTGGGATGGAAGAAGCGATAAAGACATAAAACAAAGAATAGCGCAGGGTCGAGTAGCTTTTAACAAAAAGAAAGCACTTTTATGCTCGGGGGTAATAAACTTAGAAACAAGGAAGAGATTTTTGAAAACATATGTATGGAGCACGGCACTTTACGGCTGCGAAACCTGGACGGTAGGGGAAGCAAGTAGGAAGAAATTAGAAGCTTTTGAGATGTGGTGTTACCGAAGAATGATGAAAATACCATGGACTGATAGGGTTAGAAACGAAGAAGTATTGGAGAAAGTCGGCGAGAAAAGGAGTATGTGGAAAAACTTAAAGAAGAGAAGAGATAGAATGGTAGGCCACTTGCTGAGACATGGGGGAATAGTCCGCGATATTTTGGAGGCAGAAATAGGAGTGAAGAAAGGCAGAGGTAGGCCTAGATTAGACTACTGCTCGCAAATAGTAAGGGATGTAGGTTGTAGCACAATTAGCGAAATGCGTAGGTTAGCACAAGATAGGAGAAGCTGGAGGTTAGCGTCCAACCAGTCTTAGGACTGATGACCTAATGATGATGATGATGTCTTTTCCCTGATATTCAACCTAATATATCATCTTTTTTTTTTTTTAGTACCGCCGTCATTTTAATGTGTGGATATTTTATCTATTCGAATTTATTTAAATACGTTTATGTCATTCTTTTTTTTTTGCTAACCGGTATTGTAACCACAATACCGGTTATTATTATACAAAGTCTATTAAAACAATATATCTAACCTGAGCATTTTTAAAGGAATGGCGAAGGTGTCAATGTAATTTTAAAGTAGATTAACAGTTTTTATAAAATGTTATAGTAAGTTTTTCTTAACGTCTCCAATGCCTCTAGTAGTTGAAAAGTAGGATTTTCAACTAATAACATAATTTAAAAAGATCTAGTTATATAACCTAAGATAATTACAATTTGGGATTAAAGTTGCTTGTCGACTTCATCTGCTTAATAATCTCTTTAGAAATGTAACTTATTTTTGGTGTTCGTAATTCTGTCAGGACTATTTTTATTGATTCATAACGTACCAGAATGATATCTAATTATACAAGAAAGCTTCTTTAGTATGTACTATTCATTTCATCGCTATTTGTCAAATAGAAAACTGTCTTATCTTGCCGATAAACAGAAGAGTCTACCTGAGCCTAACCATAAAAACAAGCCAAGGTTATGTTTTGAGATTTGGCAAATATCGATGATATATACTATACACTTTATGCTTTTAAAAAATGTTGAAGACAAAACTGACACATTTTTAAACATTTAGTTCATTAAGTTTAGGTTTTAAATAACAGTTTTAATTATATAACTGTGACTTGCATGAATATTTATTTTGTTATGTAAAAATATGTTTGTTTATAAAAAAGGATCAAAGCAATTAATAATAATTTTATATCAAATGTATGTAGTATACTGACAGTAAAGTAAATTAAAGAATCATTTATGTATATCGGTATCCCGAGATTACATATTTACATTACTTTTTTCTTCATAGTATGTAAGCAAAAACATGTAGATATAAAGTTTTATGTGAACAATTACACATTTCTTAATATACGAATTAATTAGATATATTATAAATAAAAGTACTGGAAATTATGGGACACACATCAGTGGGACATCATCGTAACCTTTTGATCTACCTTTTATATTACAGTATATGAAAATTTTATTGTGGATATGACCAAATGATGTCATTTTGATTCTATACATAATTAATACATAGAATGTCAAATATAATAATATAATACTAGTGGTTTATACCATAATTAAGAACTGATGAGTAATTAAACAAAACACATAAGTGACAAGTAATTCAGTGTAATAATATTCGAATACTGAAACATACAATAAAATGATTCTTATGTATGTAGTGACTTGACAAAACTAGTGTACAAATTCAGTCAAATTGGTTATGATAAATAATGAGCACGATTTTACACGATTATTTAATATTTTTTAGTAAAGGTTGTTTACGTACTCTAATATTATGTAGTTCGTAATGTAGATTGCTGTTGTAATAAAATTGTTATGCCATTTTCGTCTGATTGTTTTTTTGAGAAATGCTCAGACATGTGAAAAGATGTATTTGAAATGCTATTTTGAAAGTCCTAATCGATATTTATTTTAATGGAAATCCCGATTTTTATTGCATGACATATTTTAAAACATGTTCGAGATATTTTGAAAAAAAACTGGTACCAATTTTATTTAATGTATACGTTACTTTTCATACTCACTGCATATACGAGTATATAGCTATAAGTCTTAACACTAAATGGCTAAACTAAAAATAAATAATGATACATATATTTACATAAAAACGGCTCAGTATAAACTGTCTACAAAATATAATTAACAGAATGCATGCAAAAACATAAACACAGGGAAAGGTGCTGGTGGTCTAAAGGTCCTTTAGAAGGTCCTTTAGAAGAGTGAAATTATATATAATAAAAGCCAACATGTTACTTACAGAGATAGATAAATATATAGTTTCATTGCAGTCAAAACATAATCTAAAAACAATTAATAGACATATACAAACTTTTAACATTACTGTTTAACTAACAATAGTTTTCCTAAATATACATGTTATATAAAAATCTGTTGTACTGCATTTAAGCCTTAGTTTTTACATTGCATAACTCTTTATTCCCAGGTAACATAAAACCTTAATAATATGTTATCTGAAAACTAATTGTGACCTGATATAGCTATATGCCTTATCATAGACCCAACTCTTAATTAAAGTCACATTTATCATGACGCTGAAATTTTTAATTATTATTTTTAAATTAATCTTCTGCATCTGACTTACATGTCAGCACAATGAAACTCACAGAATCAGAGCAGAATCATCAGAAATTTAGTATTATGCAGTATTATATTCAAATTCAGACTTGTTCGTGTAAATTAAAATAAAATTTGTTTTTACAAAATTAGCTTAAGTGATTTAACACACACATGTATATTTACTAATAAAAGCATAGAATGTATTAACAACCTCAATACCTAAACCTATTGAAGTAAGTATTATATTTATTAATGTATTTTGTAATATGTATTTTTAATATCTATTAAGTTATGGGAATATAACCTCGATTGGGTAAGTATTCATTTAATCACTTTCTTGAACATTAGAATTGACTTTAAATTTTTTATTTTAGCAAACACATTATATACTCTTGAAGCGAAAAATACAATAATGTATACATGTGTACTGCCTTCTTCGTGACAAAAGGAACAGGAACTATTAGATTTTTTACTCGAGTGAATTCCTTATGAGATATTATCTTTTTGTTTTTATTAAATATTTGTTTTATATGACAATGACATAAAATAGTTGTCGTCTCCAAGTTTAAAAAGTTCATTATTGGGGTAAATAGTTTGTTTGTCAAAGATTATTTTTAATATCCACTTCTGTACTGTATTTAAATTTTTGATATGAATATATTTGATATGAATATTATATGATCTACCCCAGACAATTATGCTGTATCCATTTCTGAACCATTGATATGGTTCAACCAATGCGTAATATTAGATTTTAAACAGTTTCCAAGGAACTGTTTCTTTCTTTTAAATTTGGACAGCATAATTCTAATATTCTGTATCGGCTTATTTATATGCAAATTTCGTTTAAGTTAATTAAAAGCGAATATAGAATCAAATTTATTTTACTCAATATTCTAAATGAAATATTAATATTATTTGTAGATAAAAATAGTGACATTGTTTGACATCATTACTAACTACATAATTTTAAGAAGTCTTAAAACAATTCTAACAACCGTAATTATCATAAATTATTTTCATTATTTTAATTTAAAACAATATTACTATTATAACACGAGAAGGGCAGAGGGGAAGACTTTTACAGTGAAATGATTTAGTTTCAATTCAAAGAATTAATATAATATTGAACTGAAAAATACTGAAATGCATGTTTTATAAATTTTTAAAATGAAAGTTATTACATTAGTAAAAGCAATCATAACTACCTTCTCTTACAAATTAATGGATAATTATTGATAATATAAGGTCATTAGTAAACTATTCCTCTTGAGATACCGTAACAATTTTATTACACAAATAATCCATGTTATAGATAAGTACACAGTATAACAATACGTAAACTATTAGAAACAACTAACTATAATCCTGTAAATTAGTCCTAATCTATTTCTTTTTATAATAAAGAGGAAGTAAAATAGTGAGGACAAAATATAAATTTGATGAAATGTAACTTGGTAATATGTAGAAAGTGTCTGTATTACAAGAATTCGTTAATCACAATAATAAACAGTTTTCTGCCACTAATGAAAATATCGGAAAATTTCAAACTAACGTATCGTAACATAATAAGGGTAAAATATACGGAAACTATTTATTTTATTTGCCTACACATAATTAACTCGAAATTCTAATGAGGGTTAAAATGCCCTTGAAAAACATGATGACAGCGATATGACTAAGTTGTGTAGAAGAAATAAAAATATAAATGCTTTCTCGCTGTGTCATAACATAAACATCTTCATTAGACACACATTTTATTGCCATCTAGGAGAAAATATACTAAATTTCATTATTTTTGTGGCAGTTGTGATGACAACACCTATATTTAAATTTCAATTGGGCATTTCGGGACTAGGTCTACCTGATGACCTTGCCCAATTTACCTTTTATTAATTGTTCATAAGGCTGAACAATTATTGTATAGTTGTATAAATGAATCATTTTAATTAAATTTAAAATATTTATCAGAAATGAAAAGTTTCTGTACTGTAATTGAAAGTATGGCACTTCATTAAGTAATTCCATTAAGTTATGAAGCACTAAAGTTGTAATCATATCTGGTTCAGGTCAACCTAAAGATATATTACAAACGCTCAAAATTATATCTTTCTCTTCACGCAAACGCGCAAAATTTAACTTTCTCTTCATTACTCATCCAGTTTATAGAGTATCCAGTATGATTCTTAATAGTCCTATGTTTCAGATCCGATATATTCCGATGATATTTTCGTTTATATTACTCAATCAAAAGTTAAATCTAATAAATAGCTTAATTGAGGTACGCTAATATAATTAAAGACGCATACGGATATGTTCTAATTTTATACAACCGTCACATTACAAACAAACACTTTCCTCTACATTATAAAATATTTTGATTATGTAACCGACCTGTTTAATTACGTGGAGCTCAATACATTTTTACCCTTACGGTCTGTTTTCGTAGAATTTTCACAATTTCCATGTAAATGTTGAACCCATCCTGAACAAACAGGTTTAAACGAAAATATTCCCTACAGATAGCGCTAATGCCCACTAGCTAGCCTTATTCCCTAATTACTTGCCAACCAGACTTATTGCTGTTGTTATTCATTTGTTTGAAAGTTTGAGAGAGCTGAAGAAAACCCTTGATACTTATTGCTTTAATGGGTCTACTGAGAATTTAACAAACCAGAAATAAGGGAACTGACGGAGAAATTGACATAATGAATGATATGCACGCTACTGTTGTTCCGTCCTCGGAAGTCTATTAACTAAACCGAAATAAATGTAAAAATAGGGGAAACCGTAAGAGAAATCCGCTTCTCAATTTTGGTAAGTTGGAAAATAATCCTTTGTTTACTTTGTTGTGATTTCAAGCATAACTTCTTTTGTTGAAGTAAACATAAGGAAATAGTAATGACTGAAAATTTGCACAAAAGTAAAAATACATTGAGATTGTGTAACGATATTAAATGCATGATTGAAATTACAAGAATATTTAAATTTAATTTACTATATAGAATGCAATAAAATAATAATCAGTTAAAATGCATCACAATGGGATGGAATTTATATCAAAATTTAAGACCAGGCTTAGATTGGTGGGTAGAAGAAGATAACAAAGTCGTGCATCCAAAGCCTGTCATAAGGTCAACGATAGCCTAGGACGTCACTGCCTGCTCGAATACAAGCCAAAAGTAATTAACAAATCAGATGCTTGGAAAAGTGCAAAAATATATGATTATCTAAACACAACTATGGCTATGCTAATTACAGCTACAAGAGCAATGTAGGTAATGCTATGTGGACCTCTACTGGATCTGTTGGTATACAACCGAACGGAAGATGTGACAATGTTAGCAGTTACCTGTGCAATGAGACTATCATCATGATACCTGTCCTACAGTAGACTACAACCCATCAACTACAGACCCTGCGCCAATAAACATGGAGAGCAACAATGAAGGAACAATTGATACATCCTCAGATGGCTTTAAGAAAAAAGGCAAGTAAAGTGCAAGTAATCTCAAGGACCTCATCTGTATATCAAATGTAAGTGGTCTTTGGATAGTGGTGCCAACACAGTAAAAGCTGAGCTAGGAAATGCTACTATAGCTGATAAAGAGAGAGCCCTTAGAAAAATAATAGGCAAAATAATCAAATATATCCTAATAGTAGACGATTAGTGCCAATCCTGCAGAATCATCAAATTGAACAGGATTGGTATGGAAATTTCACCGCACACTAGTAAATATTGTCCACACATACAGCATCTCCATGCGCTAGGACCAGAACACCTGCTAGTCTCAATATTTTTGGACCTGCCCTGCTCAGTACATTATCGATGTTAGCAGTAAATTCAATGCTAATAATTGGAATAACACGTACAAGAAATTTATGAAACTGTAGAATTAAACGGAAAGCTATCAGTTACTAAGATTTTAAGACAACCTAGATAAGATAATCTCTCTATGGAGGACATACAATGGGTCCAATGGAACCTAAGTGCTGCAATCCTTAAATTACTTCCTTCTACCATTTCTATATTCCAGAATCTAGATTAATAATAAAATAAGTACCGATTTGTAAAATCGGTACAAAACAGTAATCAAAACAATGGCACGTCACTACGTCAGCATAAACCTGAGACATTTTTTAACATTATATTCATGTTTCATCAATTCTAAATATGTTTATCATTTATCAATAAATAATACACATTATGTAAAATGTAATATAGCAAATAAAAGGCATATGATTCAGTTTATTGACAGACATAATTATATCACAAACTGTTTAATCATCGCCTAAATTCCATTGTGAATTATATCCTAAATTATATAAACTGAATTTAAAAAATAAATAAATAAAAGAACTAGTGAAGAAGAGAGAGGGTAGGGAAATGCTACTGATATTCTAAAATATATTTTATCAAATACTTTTATACTAAAACTTTGAAAAGGACCAGGCAAATTAAGATGTGGAATTTTGGTTATGTACGGAGTTTTGTTATGAATTTATTTTATATGTAGCACATGTATCACTTGTAAAAATTGCATAATCTATCTAATACAAGGCTAGGTTATACCCTATAAAATATAACGTCATATGAAAGAAACAAACTAATATACATTTGAATTATTGTAATAATGTTGAAGTAATAGTTGCAACTCGACAATATAATTATTAGTTATATTAAACTGTATTTAAGTTTAAGTTTATAATTGAATCTCATAAATAAATGTTGACATACACCCAATGCTAGTATGCTATTACTATGTGTGTGATACTGCTAGTGATAAGAAAAATTAACAGTAGAGGTAAAATAAGAACAAGAAGAGTTTTATGTTCCGCGCGTAAATGACAAATGCGTATATGAATCCACATAAATATCAAAAAATAAATAAAATATAATATAAGATTAAAACAAAAGGATAAGATCTTATCTGTCTTACCTTCGATGCAAAGATGGTTTCCTCCCTTCGCGTTCCTCTCTCTAAGAATATAATAACCGAATAAGTGGCCAATTTCAATATCATAAATAAACAGTTTTAAACCTTATGATGGACTTTTCCGTACGTAGAACATATCTATATCTAGAATTTGAGTGGCCGAGAAATAATAAATCAACACATAAATGTGTGTTTTATGCGACAGTTTTACTTTTTTCAATTTTTCTCAAATAGTCCACCATTGTGCTTTCTCATGGCCCATGGGCAGGGTGGGGTGTGTTCTATACACCTCAAAGTCAATAGATGTCGTCTGGTAGACGTCCATAATCAGAAACAGTCGATACCCGATCGATCCGACACTATTTAATTGAGTTATCGTGGTAATAAAAACAATTTCTCAAATAGTCCACCATTGTGCTTTCTCATGAGACGCATGAACATGGTAAAGTGTATTCTATCCACCTCAAAATCAATAGGTGTCGTCTGGAAGACGTCCCCGATCAGAATCAGTCAAAACGCGATCGATCCGATACGATTTAGTTAAGTTATCGTGTTAACAAGAATAAATGCCGACGACAGCGACACACACACACACACAAAATGGTTTAAAAACCATTTTTTTTTTGTTTTTATGTCGAAAAACGAAAAATTAACCCTAAAGAAAAAAATTGTTTACACGATTACATTACTATTCCGCGTATAGCGAGTGCGGAAAAGTAATACACAACCCTGCTTGGAGATCTGTTTATGTCTCTAGTGCTATCCCCTGGCTTGAACCACCACTGGGTATTCTGGGATGAACTAGCTAGTTTTCGCTTACATAAGTAGGTATCTTTAATTTACAGGAACTAAGAGGTTCCTGACCAAAAATCAAGCAATGACCTAAAAACCCTAAAAAGATTGAACTAAATATTAAAACCTCCTCCCGCAAATGAACAAGAAGAAAATGTTGCTACACAAACCTTATCTCATATGAGCTTTTTCCCTCATACAGCAGAAAATATAAATTTTAATCAGGTTTGTATATTATGGCCGAGACTACATAGAAAATTCCTAAATATAAAATGGATAAATATTGTATTTAAAGACTTAACAAACGAGTGTGATTTAATTGAAATATACAAGCTAGTAGTTACCAATCTACACCCAGTGATAAGCAAATCCTTATGCTCGTAAGTTCATTTCATTTGCTAAAAACGACGCCTTCGTCCCCCGTATATTTATACTTTATAAATAATTTATAAATAATTTTTAATAAGGCACAAGGTTGGTAATGAATTTTAGGGGGTAGACATCTATTGTTTGTTGTAACGATTTATTTGAATCGTTCAATAATTTGTTTTAATCAAAATATCTCCACCGTTGCTCAACATACAGAAAGGCGTTTAGAATCAAAGTATTATTTTATAGATAAGTTACATTAAATCGAAATACAATTTTATAATCGCTTTTCGTTTGAAAATCACCAAAACGTTAAGGATGGGTAAAGGCATTTTAAAGTTGTTTAAAGTCGAACATGGCCAGTAAATGTTTTTCAAAGGGTTTGATTGGCGTTTCGATAAATTAGTTTTCACGATACAAGTATGGGAACAATTCTCGTGGTCGACTCTTCAGTCGAGACCACTCGTGGGAAGTTTAATTGAAAACGGCAATGACTTCTTTTCGGTTCAGCGGAAAGTTAAAAGTTTATGTTTGTTACTATATAACAATTACTTAACTAAAATTCCAAATATAGACAGCAACTGTTTTTAGTAGTGATCTTCTAATTAACTTCTACTTTTGTATTGATATAAAATATAAGAAAATATATTGTGAACAAAGTCAAATACGACGAAATATACAGGATGAACTACGACTACAGGTCCAGGTAAAATTATATTTCGATATGCAAACTTTCTATCACATTGACATATATTTCTTTTTAATTTAGACTGCATAATGCTGCTGACGGGTCTGTCAGATAAAAATTACACTTGTTAATTAAATTATATAAAAATGTTTAATTAAAATTAAACATTGTTATCCTTGTCAGTGTTATTTTAAGGATATTCTTATACATTCTAGATCAAAACTTGGGAAAGGGAGTGTTTATTATTGTGATTTACTTAAGTATACAGATTATATTTTAGCAAAAGTACCAAAGTCTGCAATAAATACAAAATAATGAATTCAATTTAATTTATTATCAATAATTAATGGATATTTGAAAAACAAATAAACATGTATTCAATATATTAGGATACGTTTATTACTAACGACGCTTAGGCAACAGTTATTTTTTTATTTATCTAATTTTAGTTAAATAGATTCTTCATGATTATGCTTGCACAAAAATGTATTCTAATATTTTTAATGCAATATACTTAATGTGATGTATTACATTATATTTGTAAATTTGTATTAGTAGGCTATCTAAAACCTCTGTTCGTCCATATTATCTATGTTTATAAAAACAACATGGTGTTCCTGAGAAACTGGTCACCTATTTTTGTCGCTTAATCGAAGGTGTCAGTCCCTTCTCAGGATCTAGCTTTATATCAAACATTGTGTATACTGTTGAATTGTATTCTATTTAAATCCAGTAAACTATTTGTGAATATTTGTTAAACAACATAAAGGTTGGTATGCTATCGATGTTTCGAAGTAGAGTCAACTCGATATTTCTTCTTCTTCTTTTTCTTCCTTCTATAATCGGTCTAAGACCTGTTCTTTCTTCGATTTAGTCCTCATCTGGGATCTAAATTGTCAGTCCATCTTTTCCGTGATCGGCCTCCGCAGCGTGTATCACTAGGAGATTTATCTCTTGCGATTTTTACCAATCTATCTTCTGTCATCCTTACCAAATCTATCTTCGGCTTATGTGTTGGTTCCATTGTCTCTTGCGTTGCAGGACTCATTCTCGATATATGTATAGTAACATCAAATAAAATTCTGATATTTTAATCGTAGATATGGATTTTAATATCGGATTATTGTAACAATAGCAAACTTTCTTGAATTTACTAAATTTAACCATATCTCATATTCATAAATACACTATAAATGAACTTGTATAGAAATTATACCTAACAATATATAAGTTGACTCTAAATTTCAAAATGCATAATAGGAAAAATTAATTATGTCAAAAATACATTTATGGAAATTTGGGATATGTTTATCGTATATATGTTTTATATTTTTGAGAATTTAAAAAACCTAACTCTGTGATGACACTACCTTAAATAAATTAAAGATCAATTGTATACAGATATGTATTATGTCTCATTCTATTAAATTGTTTTTACGCACAAGTAGTATTCAGCGCTTACAATAATTGGGAACATATCTACAGAAAAATAAAAAATATAGATATTCTATAAATATCTGAAATTAAGAAAGAACATTTTAAGATATTATAAAAATGAAAGGAAATTTGCTATAAAATTAAACCTCAATATATTAATGTTGATTATGGGTTATGTAATTATTAAATTTATTGTACACATATTTAATAATATACAATAAGAACCTGGATTATTTAGTTAGTATAAAAAAACTAAAAAGACAATAGACGAAGACGGAAAGGATATAAAGGTATACTAAAAAAAAATAGGAAAAGGAAAAAATGTGACTCAAGTACTACACCCAATCCTGTGGAGTAATAACCTAACAAAAAAAAAACAAGAAGTATATATCAGGCTATGATTCAGCCAGCACTGGCGTATGGGTTATAGATAAAAATGTGTCACAAAAACTTCTCTCAACCGAAATGATGTACTGGAGAAGATGTTCTGGTTTCATTTTACTTGACCATGTAAGAAATGAAACCATCAGAGAAAAAATGGAAGTTAAAAATACGATAGTGGATGATATAACTGAAAAGCAGTTAAAGTGGTATGGACATCTGCAGCGAATGAACGAAGAAAGGATACCGAAGGATAAGGTTTAGAACTGGACACCAATACAAAGTAATAAACGAAGAAGGCCACGAAAAAATGGATTTCAAGCATCCGCACCGCAATGGAAATTAGAGAACTCCACGAAGCAGATTGAAACGATAGGAAACGATGGCGTCTGGGATACGAGAAGCGACACTAAATATTGCAAAAACTCGCCATAAAAATAAAAAACTATCGTAGACGATGACCATAAACAATCTTGTTACGTTGTTACTGAGAATTTTACAAAGCAAATAATTGAATCGAGACAAAACTACGACATACGAATATATACTTTAATTAATTATAACACTAATGGCTTAGCTTACTTCATAATAAGCATATGACAAATGTCTAATAAACCTGTAGATAACAAAATTAGTACACATAATTTACATACATGCAATACGTTGTATGTAGGTAAATTAAGTTAGGATTGATTCAAAATTATAAATAACTTTAAATAACCATGAACACTAGAAGTCTGTAAAACAACAATAGAATAAAAATTTATGAAATATTATTTTATTCTTATAACCCGTAAGTCCAAAGTTAATGAATTAAATATCACATTTCAGTGTACTTTGATAAAGACGTTTGACAGACACAAAATTTCTATCATGCATTACCACTGATGAATACACTCCACAATACTATTATCTATTGCCACTACCATTTAATACTATTATTGAAATCCTTCTAACTGCAATTAAAATTTAACTGTTGTAATATCTATGAATTTCATCGTTCCTGAGATAACTTTGACTTGATACAATCCTCGCGCTATACTAAAATCCATCTTCTGCTTCTGAGATTCAAATTTCTTATATTAAAAAAGAGATGTAGATTTTAGAAAGTTAGCAAAAGCTGTTGTAGTTACCTGATAGAGAGTAAAATTACATGTTGTAATGATATTGGCCCTTGATAGAAGTTCAGCATTCCTGTAGAATTCATTCAGCAATTATTGGAGTTAATCATCTCAAATAAATATTTATAATAATCTATAACTATATAATTTTATAATCCACCTGCAGCTCATCAGGGTAGGCGGATGAGGCACTGCCTCATCCATAGGAAATGAACAGGTAAGAAATTATTATACTTCTTGTTGGTGTTGTTTAATATTTATTTATAATCGTAATTCTAATATCTATAATTGCTAGTAATTACTAAATTTATTAAAAATTCCATACATAATTTATATATAATCTGGCACAAAGAGAACATTTTAGTTTAACATTTTAGCAGGTAAGAAGCAACAAAATTGATAGCGTCCTGAGGTAGCCTCGTATTTGCCTCAAACCAATCAGATGAAAGTCTGTAAATTACACTCGACGTCAGTTTATACAGCGGTAATTTGTTTGTGCGATTGTCTCATGTCTCATGCTTGCTATTAAATTTTATGTAAAATATAATGAAATTAAGCACTAGTTAGAGAATGCGACAAATAGAAATTTTATTCAGAATTTGTCAGGTTTTATTAAAAAATCTGGTAATAATTGATAGATCAACTAAGAAACTGTCGCGATATCGTAGATTTTTTAATAAAATTTTCTCTTTCCAAAAAATAAAACCAGCCACGGGTAGGATTCGACATTTGTCCCGGATCGGAACTGAACGACATACAGCTGTTTCGAACTTGTTAGTTCTCATCAGTGCCTTGTTAGTTCTCATACGGTACGCCGATTCAGGACAAATGCCGAATGAACTTTATGGCCTATACATCTTTATCGATACGATCTCTGTCAGTAACTTATAAGTCGGAAATCGAGAAAGGAACCACCAAGCCGCCAAGCGATTATCAAAGTAGTTCCCGAATAGCAAAGCTATTACATAATCGCTCTAGGAAACAACTACTCCTCGGGCAAAAGCCCCGCCAGGCATTGAATTATACTCAGAAGCGGTCCTCGACCCCTTTCTCGTGTTTCTGCACGATCAGATAAGGTTTCAAAAAATAAAGCCAGCCACCTGTGGCTGGTTTTCTTCTCTCTATATCTAACTAAACATTCATTTAATAAGAATAAATTTAACAAGAGTGTGTAATTGATATTTGAAATAGGTGAGATATTGCAAACCTTCGTGACAACAATTCCATTTTTTTTTAAGAAACATCTAAAACTATTCAACGTCATTTGATTGATTACTAGTAATATTGTTAAGCAAGTAATGGATTAACAACTTATAAATACAGAACTTACATCATGGCAAGTACAACTCTATTGGTTAATTTTTTTTTCTAATTTATCAAGGTTTTCTTATTTCTTTTCCAAAAGCAGCGAAAAGAACAAACGTATTAGATAAAGATTGTGGAAATCAATTACTTACAATTATACCTACTCGCTAGAATTTTACTTCTCGGGTTTTGTCAATGATTTACTCTCACAGAATGCAATTAATTATAGTACTTTTATATACTCATAATATAAATAATACTCCAGAATTTGGCAATATTTTTATAAGTGACGCTGTTGGCTTAAAGAATTATTTAAATAATTTCCATATGAACACATTTAATGTTATTTTCCAACAGATATAGTTTCTTCTGCGTTATTTTTATAATTGTATATTCTATCTATTTATATAGCCTATAAATCATATAATTTATATCGATAACTGCAGGTGAATGTCGTAGAAGACGCAATCAACAGAATTGTAGATTTAATCGGACAAAACAGTTTTCAGGATGTTATTTTTAATTAGAATGGTCTTATGTAACGACGGCTTCTTAAATTAACTACAGCGAAGGTGCTTTTCCCATGTGCTGAAGGAAGTCGATTATTTCTTTTGTTATTCTTTGTCCAGTGAAGTTTTTCTTATATGTTACAGTTTATTTCCTGATTAAAAGTCGAAAATTACATGGAACGTTAATTAGATAATATATATTTAGCGAAATAAAATTTGCTTATATGCTAGAAGAAAACGATTTTCCCAAGATGGCCTATTAGTGATATTTGTTCTATATGTTCTATACTGATTCTGTCGATGTGAATATGTATTTTTCTATCCAATTCAATGATATAGATATAATGATAAATAATTCCAATACGTTGGAATTAATGTTAATAATTTTGGGTATCCTGCTCTCCCTACTTATAATACGAGTAAGCAAATCGCAATAATATTGCGCCGCCCGCCCCTTCCCTCACATCGAAGGCACCTCCGGAGCATGTCTCTAGAGGCTTCGGATCAAAAAAGAAAAGTTACCACGTTGTTCACAAGGGTCGATTTACTGTATTGATTTTGTCAAAATGCCGAAATTCGAACGAAAAGCATTTCGTACATCGACCCAGAAATTTCGTGACACACACACACGAAAGCAGCATTTTAATAAATATGGATATAAATAGTAGGACAGTTAATCCAAACTCAAGCGGCCTTTGCTTCCATTTAATATCACTTTTTAGTACATTTTTATTTTAAAGTTTATAGATAATGAGTTTTATTCGTGGACTGTACTGGGGCACACTGATATTAATTGTTATTAAATACTTCTGATGAGAAAAAAGGAGATGTAACTTATGTCGAATGCTAGTATGTCTCCCCGACGTGGATGTTCCATATACTAGATGTTGCCGTACTGAATATTGCACTTTTGGTTGATGCACTATTCTAAATACAACTATTGTTTTTAGAGATATAACTATGAGAGTTCATAAATATTAAAATAGAGCGAATATATTATAGTTCATCGAATGTTTTCCCACAGCAGAATATTTTCTTATATGTATTTGCCGGTAGTTTTCGGTGTGCAGAAAAAGTAACTGTGATGAGACAGTGCAGAACTATGTAGGAATACACATACTGTGTAAAATAAGATAGATAAAAGGCGCATAATTATGTTTTGATAGACGTTTCAACTTTCTCCTATCACCAGAATATCGAAAAACTTCCGGCCACGAATGGAGAAATAATTATTGGCAAATGATGCGATGATGCAAATTATTTTGAGAAAATTGAACAATAGAATATGAAGACAGTGTACATTGGGTGCCCTGCCTCTTCATATATTTTTCTGATATTTTAAAATATGTAAAATACATTTGTCCTCTTTCTCTTACTTCACTATTTAGACCCTCATACTTGTTGAGTAGAATAGTTAAATTACAGTAATTTGCTAAAATACCCTTTCCTACTATTAAAAAAGATTTCTTTATAAATTCTGGTCAATTATAATAAGATACATTGTGATGAGACCATAGCATGTAATCTATAAAAAACATGTTTTACACTTTACGTACTACATCATCTATAAAATATATACTCATTGGGTTTATAATTAACTGTATATATTTATTCCATTTTTCATTGAAACTAGTCCATTTAGAATATTATAATTTATTATGGAAAATATTTAAGAACAACAGAATGATACAAACATAAGACATGATATAAACAGAATGATACAAACTTGAATTGATAATAGTATGTAAGGAAAACAATAAATCTTATTACAATTTTTGTAAAGCAAGTGTTTTGTTACATTAATTCTTATTAAAGATTGTTGTGAATTATTATTATTATGACGAATTTTAACATTAGATGGGCAAGAATAAAATACTTGCTGGTATTATTTAAAACGAAATATCCCAATAATTTAAATCTTTTGTTTATTTTTATAGTACGGGCGAGATGCCGGAGGATTATAAGAGGAACATTATCGTTACTATACCGAAAAAGAGAGGAGCCGACAAATGCGAGAACCTTAGAACGATTAGCCTAATTTCCCACGCGTCAAAAATCTTAACCAGAATAGTGCAGAAGAGGATGGAAAATAGAGCGGAGGAAATACTAGGAGAAGACCAATTCGGGTTTAGGCGAAATAGGGGAACTCGCGAAGCTATTCTGGCGCTAAGAGTAACGTTAGAGAAAACAATAGAAAAAGGAAAGAACGCTTATATAGGATTTGTAGATTTAGAAAAAGGTTTTGATAATGTAAGATGGGAAAAAATGTTATAGAGATATAAAAAATGAAGTATAGAGATAGGCGAGTAGTACACAATCTATACAAAGATCAAATTGCTGTTATAGAAGTAGAAGGGGAAAGAAGGGAAATAGGTATTAGAAAAGGAGTAAGACAAGGATGTACGCTATCACCACTAATTTTTAATTTGTACATCGAAGAGGCGATTAATGTCGTAAAAGAGAGTGGATTTCGGGATTAAAGTACAGGGACAGAAACAAAAAATGCTGAGATTCGCAGATGATATAGCAGTATTAGCATCTAGTAAAGAGGAATTGGAATCAGCGTTGAACGAAATGGAGGCAGTGTTGACAGAGGAATACGGAATGAGGGTGAATAAAAACAAAACTAAAGTGTTAGTGTGCAGAGGGCGCGAGAACAGAGCAAAAACGAAAGTACAAATTAATAATGAAAGATTAGAGGAAGTTAAAGACTTCACTTATTTAGGAAATAAAATAAATTGGGATGGAAGAAGCTATAAAGATATAAAACAAAGAATAGCGCAGGGTCGAGTAGCTCTTAACAAAAAGAAAGCACTTTTATGCTCGGGGGTAATAAACTTAGAAACAAGAAAGAGATTTTTGAGAACGTATGTATGGAGCATGGCACTATACGGTTGCGAAACCTGGACGGTAGGGGAAGTAAGTAGGAAGAAATTAGAAGCGTTTGAGATGTGGTGTTACCGAAGAATGATGATAATACCGTGGACTGATAGGGTTAGAAACGACGAAGTATTAGAGAAAGTCGGCGAGAAAATAAGTATGTGGAAAAACATAAAGAAGAGAAGAGATTGAATGGTAGGCCACTTGCTGAGACATGAGGAAATAGTCAGCGATATTTTTGAGGCAGAAATAGGAGTAAAGAAAGACAGAGGTAGGCCTAGATTAGACTACTGCTCGCAAATAGTAAGGGATGTAGGTTGTAGCACAATTAGCGAAATGCGTAGGTTAGCACATGATAGGAGAAGCTGGAGGTTAGCATCCAACCAGTCTTAGGACTGATGACCTCATGATGATGATTTACTTGTAGTACACTTGTACTAAAATTTACTTGTAGTAGTTGTTTTGTATTTATTTGTCCTTTGTACGTTTCTCATCGTATTTATTGCACTTATGTAACACATAAAATTCCAACTTTTCGGTATTAATGATTTCATTAATTTGAATTTCCCATTATCTTATAACAATAATCTTCGACAATTATTAATTTAACTCCAACTAACAAAAATTGTTTTGACAAAACCAGCCATCTACCAACTGTAAAATGAGATACAACTTTTTTGCTTAGCACAAATTGAGATACGACTCTTTCGCTTAGCACGGCAGTATAATAAAACATTTATCGTTAATTTAACTACATAAATAAGTAAATGAATAAATTGTATTATATATTCCTGAAAATTCATACTAATCTTTATACTCATATAAATATAGTAACGTATAGTATCTTAACGTATACATATGACAAAGACGATAATTTCCATGTATTAATTGACATGGCCAAAATAATATTTATAGTTGATATTCAATATATAGTTCAGATAAATAAAACTGGGGAACGTACAAATAAATTTTGAATATTGCCACAAATCTAAGATCCGTTTAATCAAGGACCCTTATTCTCAGCATCAATGAATTATTTGTGTCAATTTAAAAATATAACCATACTTCTTGAACAGCAAAATGAATATACGAAATATCCATGTCACCTCTATTTATGAGATAGTCGTGCAAAAGAAAAGCATTGACAGCAAACTGTTTGGCCTTTGAGAGACGCTAAGACCGTTGGAAAAGTCAACATTGTTCACGAGCCACGAAAGCTTAATAAAGAGAGAAAGAATAATACTGCCACCTCCCCATCTCAAACTGGGTTTGATGAAGCAGTTCATAAAAGCAGTGGACAAGTCAGATAATTATTTTATATACATTTGTCGAGCATTTCCAGCACTGAGTATGGAAAAATTAATAGCACGGATATTTCACTGTTTAAGTTCTAAAACCGGTAATATACCCAAATTTTAACAGATCCATGACATACTAAACTAGTACAAAAACTAGTATATAAATCATCTAATTTTCATTGATATATACTATGGATATACTATGATGTAATAGAAAAAACAACCATTATTTTACTTGTAGGACATAGTAATCCAAAATAGAAAGTTTACACAGTTTACACCCACAGAAATCGACCTCCTTCCCCTAGATCCTAAAGCTGCGAAGAGAAAGGTTACACATACAGACGAGAACAAACACATTCATGCTCACGAAGAGACACCAAATTCTCTACATTGGGACCCAGACCCACTCATATAATGACACTCCCAATACTGAGTCAGTCCAGATCACATTGCTGCACGGCTGTGGAGCTAAATGATGCGCTTTTATTAGTTCTATATGGAACTACTGACCTGAATGCCTATAGTATCTATTTTAGCATCATAACATTAAGAATAAAATTTATTTTTTTATTTTCACGTACATTCTATAACATTGTACATTGATATCATTTCTTTGTAGCTAATATTTAGGTGATTTCAACAGATTTGAACATATTAGGATTTATTTATAGTGATCCAAATTTGACATTTATTCCAATAAATGCAATTACTACGAAAGTAATTATTGAGTATATTATGTTAAATAAAGAACCATATATTTCGTTATATACGACGGTTTTCGAAGTATTTTTTTCTGAGATCTATGTGTAATCATTTTTTAACTAATTTGTTTCGAATTCATCAAATAGTGACGTCTTGTACTTTAATTACCATTAGTAGGAACCATGAAATTATTTGTATTCGTGAGGATGAAAATAAAGACCACATAAATGTCTTCGTAGTAATAAGTTGGAGATTGTTTCAAAATACGTTAGTGTAATCAATACTGAAATATTTTGAAAATGTGGGAACCAAGATGACCATTATATTACATTTTATGCATAGTCAAATTTCCTTCTAACTTAGTAATAAGGAACAAGGTGAACGGTTTCGTCAAGATATCTGAATAATGGAAGAAAGGTATCAAGGAATGTGTTGGAGTCTGCAAAGGGACTGTTCATACTAAAAATTTAAAATAAAATCGTGCAAAAAAGTTTTTTATGATCTTTAATTAATATTTTCTGCATCAATTATCCTTTGTTTTCTTGTTATATATCGTGTATAAAAAAATCAAAACAAGAGAAATTGCTTATTTTATTTCTTTCTTTGTTACATTGCGTTAATATTTATTGTCTATGTTCATTTCAGAAACTAGAGGCAATTAAGAAATAATGCCATTTTCAGCACCAGGAACCGAAATGTGCTCAAAATCAACTTTTAAATTTCTGACAACAAATTGACTGTTTCCTAGTGTAATTGCTCTAATTACTTTTATAATATAAACAATTAAATATTTTAATTCAATGTATAACACCTATATATCCTATGTCAACTGTTCATTAAGAAATATAGTCGCTTTTATTTTTCTCCGTCTAACACGGTATTTCGTTATTTAGTCCCTATTCTAATCGCTTGCTTTCAAGTGCCGTATTTTCCTATAATCTCCGAAGTATGCGAAGGGTCCATTTGGAAGTGCTGTAATTTCTAATTTCACGGCCTGCCGATTTTGGTTGCTCATTGCATAGTCTAGTCTCTAATTATTATTTATGTGCAAATATATGCAGCATTTCTACCCTCTAAGTGTGATCATCACAACTCAACCGAAAATTAAACCCTTTGTTTTAAATCTAAATATCACTCAAGGCTTGAATATTTTATGACGTATCCATTTTAGGCGGCACACGCTTAGACTATTCAATAACAATACTCGTAGCTAATAAATTACTTCTAATTGTACTATTATTAAAGACTATTACTATAATATACTACATACCACAAACATGCTATATATTATACAGGGTCTTTAAATACGGACACTCGAAATTTGTTGGGTTACAGTGGCCATGTTGTTAAACCAATATCTGTAAAGTTTAATGTAAATTGTTCAGTAGGGTATGGCAAATCACCATGAAAGGTTGTGGCGTTCAATAGCGTGTGCAAATTATCAAATTTTATTTTCAAAATCAGTGCTCCGTTCGAGAAGTGTTCCGCCAAAAAAATCATCTTTAGCGACGAGGTCCATTTTTGGATGAATAGATATGTGAACAAGCAATATTGTAGGATGTGGGATGATACCAATCCATACAAAATACACCAGCACCAAATATATCACGATAAAGTCACTGTTTGATGCGAATTTTGGTTTGCCGGAATCATCGGTGCGTACTTATTCCAAAACGAAACTGGCATTGCCATAACCGTCAACGGTGAGTGCTATAGGTCGATGATAAGCAACTTCTTTTGACCTAAACTGGATGATATGCATGCTGACGACATGTAGTTCCAACAGGACGGCGCTACGTGTCACACAGCGCATGCCACGATGGACATTCTGCATGAACGATTTGAGAGAATGATTATTTTGAGCAGCAGGGACATGAACATGTAGGGCCACCGAGATAGTGCGATTTAACGCATTTGGACTTCTTCCTTTGAGGTTAAATCGCAGGTCTATGCGAGTAAACTGCAAACACTTGATGCCCCAAAAGTCAATATAACGAATGCCATCCACTAAATTTAGCCAGATTTATGCTACAAAGTCATCGAAACTTGGACTTTCCGAATACGTGCGACCAAGCAAAGCTGTGGCGGACATTTGAAAGACATTGTATTCCATACTTAATGTCATAAAATATTCTTTGAAATAAAAACAATTGAGTGGATATCTCACATACAACTTGTTTTATTTACATTTAAAAATCGAGCGTCCTTATTGTAAGGCTCTTTATTATTCTATACACCTTTTTATTTCATTAAGTTGGTAGAAGGAAATCTGTCAGATAATGAAACTATGTACATTTATTTAATAATTCTATTGCTACTTAATTTTAATCAATAATATAATTGCCTTGTCCGTCTGCTTAATTTGAATCACTAATATAATTAATCACTACTTATATCAACAATATTGGCCCAGCATCTAATCAAATCACCAACGCCTTTTCCTCGGAACTCCAGCGGCTGTGTATTAAAGAAGGCGGACCCCGTTCGTTACATTGTCGATATCAGTGACCATTTTATTAGTTAAGTATTGTTTTAAATGTATGTATACATGAAAATCAGAAATCAAAATTTCGGGCAAGTATGGTGGATGTAGAGTCACATCCCAGCCAAGTTCGATTAATTTTTGTTGAATTTCTTTGCCACGTGTGTCTTCGCATTATCATGAAGCAGGTAAGAGAAAACTAGTCTAAGGCGTTTTTCTCAATTTTTTTCCGCAAGTTTTTGCAGATAACCAACGTATGTAGTAGCTTTAACCATCCTGCCTTGAGGGAACAATTAAAAGTATAGAACGCCCTTCGTGTCTCAAAAGTAACGCAACAAAGCCTTGTATGAGTGAAAGTTTGCTTTCGACTATTCTGGTGGCAATTCTCCTTGAGCTAGACAAAAACATACATGGGCGACATGTATGTTTTAATATAAATTCCAATGTTCTACTATCACCAGAACCTCGAAAAACTTTGAGTCGCATGCAGAGAAGTAATCATTTTCATCCATAATCATGAAAAATTGGCATTTTCTTTTTTGTCTTCGGTGAGGCGTATGGAATTTAGCGTGCCAGGATTTCTCTGCAACCAAGATAATGATGAACGATTGATAGATGAGTGCAAATAAGTGCGGCGCCAATTTTTGTGATCATTTGTGGATTCGCCTTGCTGCAATGGATTTTTCATCTTCGAAACTGATATCTCCAGATTCAAACTTTGATCGAATGGATCAAACGATTCATCCAGTGGTTGAGTGTCCTAAGAGACAATATTTATTGAATGTGTACAAGTTTAAGAGAAAGACATTTCTGATGAACGTAGCGTCGGCGTCGTGGCCACTGTTGTATACCCTCAAGTGATAGTGCCAAGAAAGATCTAAACATTTCTCTCAATTATTAGATCATGCACCTCTTAAATAAATAGTAACATATTTTAAATGCAATCCTTGACTTTTTTATCAATCTCATAGATATTACAGTATGTTCCAGATTATATTCTGGTCACTGAAATATGTTTCATAGTAAGTAGTAGATTTTGATATTATCGCTGAAGCTTATTTAATGTATGGTTTCTTAACTTGAATACGTATTTCATTTTGTTGTTTATGATAATAGCAATAATAATAGTATTTATTATTCAAAGAGGCTAAACCCAATTACATGAGCAAAGTAAATACAGGATTCAAATAACACTTCAAATCAGTTCACCATTTTACTATACATAAACTACATCTAAACGTGGCTGAAGATCTAACAGAGATATTCGGTATAGAAGAAGCACAGGAATAAAAGGATTTGTTGGAAAATAAAGGGAACGTAGTGTGAGAAGACTTATTTTGCTTTATACTTTCGAACAGTTAATTCTAAGGGTAAACGCTAGAGGGTGTTTTTCTGAATTCAATAACCTATAACAACTAGACTTTTTGTTAGTTGTTGTACATTCATTAGTGACCAAAAGAAGTTAAATATAATTAAATTAAAGTGGCAGTGTTTTAAGTCTAATATATTTAAGAGCTCCTACATAATCCTACTTAATAATAAGAATCCTACATAAATACCATAAATTTCAGAAATTGTCGTTGAATAGGTTTTAAATTTTGGCAATGAATTTTTTGGATTATACACCAAATAATAGAGTTATATTATAATTTAGATCTTAGATTAAAACATGTTCATGAATATTTCGATACCACTAATGGCATAATCTTGAATATTGTAGTCATGAGCGATAGTATTCCCTTTCCGAGTATAAGACATTACGTTATATTTTACAATACTCATTTTAAATTATTTTTTATTATACTTTACACTAAAGTGACATCCTATTTACACATTCTTGAAGATGTATGCAGTTTAATCGAAACAAAACATAATTTCATTTCATCAAGACTTCAAAGAATATAGTTTTAATTTATCAGCACAAAGTAATTTTTCACATGAAATAAAATCAGAAAGGTCATTAAATGAAAAGTAGGAATAGGTGAGATCTTAAATTAAAACCTTGAGGTACACCTAAAGAAGATCTAGACATAGAAATTTTATATTTGGCAAAAAATTGCCCATCTGTCAAGTACACTATGCAAGTCAGGCAAGACAGCAAATCAGATCAAGTTAGCATCTCGCTAACCAAATTAAAATCATCAGGATTATAAAATCTATGATTAAACCTACCTTTTAATTACATTTAGCCTCTATTTTTTTAAATTTTATTCAGATTCAGTGAACCGTTAGGGATAATTTTCCAATTCCATGCACTGTTCACTTATAAATTCATTAACTTTATCTAATTTTCTTCGAGGGTCCTGGAAGAAATAATATATCCCGATTTACTACACATTCTTCTAATATTTAATGTCTTATAACTATTTTACACTGTTTTCGGTGTTCGTAGAAAGTTTATCTCTATATATTTTTTTGTTTTATCCAAAATTTCAGCCCCTTCATAGCATACTCACGTTGACTAAATGAAAGTCACATAAACTCGTATTTTTATCACAAATAAAGCGTGACATCAGTGCTGTAAACTTTTTTTGTAAATATTTTTTTCTGACATCTATACAACTTTCTCTAACTAACTCATTCTTTTATATTTAATTTTAATTATCTTAATACCTACATACCTAAAAAATACAATACATGGTCTCCTGATTACTTTTATTTAACAGAGATTTTAAATAATAAATTTTCACTAAATTACTAAATCCCTGCCAAATTAAGTACTTTTATTTTATTGTTAGACATCCCACAATTCTGCATACGTCACTAAATTCATAAACAAGAAGACCTCAATGTGTACCCGTTCAAGATAACATGTAAGACGGGAGCTGAGATTAACATTCACGGTTCATTTGCATTGCATTTTCTGCCGGATTTGCTTCGTGATGAGTTTTATTTTTTACGGTTATGCAAAAGCAGCATGAAGTAAGGTGCGCTCCTTACTTACCGCTAATCCACGAGGTGTACGATGCGAGGAAAGCGATAAGGCTAAAGAACTGCTTTTATATTACCAAAAAGATCCTCTCCGTATCCTTATAATTTCATTATACCAACTAATACTTAATCTCGCGATGTTCCTTCCAGAGGAACCAGGAACTGTTTAGATGCTACTTTGTAGCTTAATTACCTGGAGCCAGAGGTGGCGGAATTTGATTTAATATCGGCAAATAAAATTCAGAATTATGATCTGCATGGACCAGTACTTGAATTAATTGTAATTATTTTAAATTATTTGCATTTTACTTTTCTTTAATGCCAAATCCAAATCTATATTAAAAATAATAATTATGCTGATCTCCTTGCCTTAAACCTCTCTTGACTGTATTTGATTTTTATTATTTTATATGTTCTTTTGTATTTCGTAATCCATAATTTTATATTCCGTATCTGTTTAAGTAATTTTTATTAGTCTTATGTGTTTTACTTTTCACCTTATCTTTTTCCTTACTTTTAAAGACATCTCGTTTTACAATAACATATACTTGGTGTAGTGAACAACATTCCGGCCGGCGGAAAGAGGTGTTCCGGGTTTCATGTTCATATGATTACTTAATTTTCAGTTCGAATTTGACTTAATATGAATTTATAGGTATGGCCAGATCTTTCGTGTAAACTGTCCCTCACTTGAGGTAGTGCTTCCAATCGATTGAAGCTGGACTAAAGTGTTTACTCGGAGTAATCCGAGCGTGGGTTCAATTCCCATATAAGTCGGCTGGGTGTGTCTATGTGTACTTGTATGTATGCATGTGAATTTGGCGAGTTAAGTAGAAAAATAGCACTAAATCTCGAGATAAAAAAGCTGTATTTCGCTGCGGTAAAAACAAAGGCACAAAAAACGTTCTAATAAGTTAATGTTAGGACCTGAACGTCATAGGTATTCATTGATTTGGTAAGATTAATAATATTAATAAATGATCCAATTTTATACGATTGATCAGAATTTATAAATTTCAATAAAATGGAATAAGTACTCCAATTTATAAATGAAAACCTTTTTCTGAGTTAAAAAATTAATTCTTAGTTTATTGTTTTTATAATATGCAATTTATACTTTAGATTAGTAACTGATGCAGAGAGTAACTGACTCTCTTACTTTATTACTTCAAGTCATCTTATCCCTTCATTTAAATTGTCAAGATCCAAATCAACTTAGCATCGTCGGGAGTAAGCATCCTAATACGAAAATTATAATTAAAATAATTAGTTATTTATAATTCTGTTTACATAATTGTTAATTTATTATTGCATTTAGTTTTTGTAAAGTTCTGGAGATTTTGTGTACCAGTTTTATAAGTTATAGAAATATTAATTACCAGACTACAATTTATAGTGCAGAAGCCTATGTTATCAATCGAACACTAACTTTATTATATATATTTATATATATATATATATATATATATATATATATATATATATATATATATATATATATATATATATATATATATATATATATATATATATATATATAATAAAGTTAGAGAAATATATATACCACCTAAAAGTTCAATGAACACCAATATTAGTATTTTAACTAATTTAAAATCAGTTTTTCTTATATTACAAAACCCTAAGCGATATTTTAGTTAAATAATATATGAAATGGAGCAAGAGGCACTTTTAATTCGCTAACTTTTAAGAAGGACTTACATTCACATATATATGTGATTAGGCGTTATCCAACAACTTTTTTCTCTACTTGATTTTAATCATACTATCATACAACGGTCATCTAATAAATAGCAGAAAAGTTGGTAATCCTATGTGTCAAGCTAAAATAACCAGTATACAGAACTGCGATCTTCTTTACCATCAATCTGCGTCATGTAAACTTCAAAAAGGTAGCAAGATTCTTATCAGTTAATATTACCAGGATAAAGATAAATCGTGGTCAATCATCTAAATAGAAAAGGAATCCTCAGTACTCCCAAATGTACATGTGATATGTCGGTGGCCTTAGTGATATATTTTTTTATTCTGAATTATCATATTCGAGTGAGTACATATTTTATAAAAGAAGTAGTTGTATTAAATATCCCACTCCCAACTACTATCGAAATGATATTTACCTCAACCAACATAATGAATGGTACATCGAACCTCTGTTACGTTCTTAAGCAATATAAAGTTAGATATATAATAGTATAATCAATTTAGAATTCATATTCTCATGTGGCTTATCTACCTGTATACCCATTCCAGTCATGCCACGGTCTACCAACTGTGTAGAATGTCCTGACTGACTCCTGAGCAAGAAAAGTGTTATACCCATAATACTTCCCTCGATGATCGTGATTAGAGTCCCTGAGTTTAAAAACAAAGTACGACTGTCTATCGCAAATAACTTCTTTTTCCTTCTATAACCTCAAATCGAAAGGGAAAAATAATTGATTACTTCTATTACTGATATGTTAAAAACATTTAACTTTCTCTCTCCGTTAATTTTTTATTTAATTCGGTTTTCATATTCTAAACTGTTTGTACAATTTATGTATTATTTGTTATTTCGTAAAGCACTTTAATATTAAATTATGATATCGTAGTATTAAAGATATAGCTTGTATCAAGGAAAGATCGTTAATAACTGCTGGAATTGTATTATATGTAAATAAAAGTTACCTAGGCAGTTCCATTTAAAGTTCTACGAATAATGAAACCAAACAAATTATCCTTCCATGCTTCTATAACAAGTATAACTACGAGTGATTTAGTTATTTGATAAATTGTATACTTATAATAAGATTTAACGTGATATCAGTAATATATCTGGACATTGCTACTTGTATAAAAGTTAAATTTAACTTCAATTTTCCAATATTTAACAATCCTGATATTTACATGAGATAGCGATAGCATTTAATGATCACCTAACAATAAAATAAAAGACTGAAATCATATCACGGGCCGAAATAATACTCGCACATTGTTCTCTTCGTGCGCTTCGTAACTGTATTCAAAAGTATTCATTGCTCTACCTGTCCTTTATCCCTAAAAGTTCAATTCTGCTACTTTTGTTATATTTTTAATGCACGGATTATCAACTTGACTTGTATTATATTTCCACAGGTCGATGGATCAGATATGACAAGGACTCCCTAGAAGATATTCATAGAATATACGAGTATATCATATATTGTTTATAACCAACAAAACAGTTGTGCAATAATAAAACGCACTGCACACAAGTTACTTTGTTACTTTTATACTTTAAACAGGGACACACATAATTCGGAATATTTCAGCAGCAGTATTAAATTAATACGTACACCTAAAAACCTCCGGTGTCATCTTAAAATTTAGTTATTAAATTATTTCTAAATATTCTCAAAGATATTACTAACCCAATAGGTTAGTGTCCGATCGCTTCTTATTGCGATTAGTAATTAAACTCA
The DNA here is from genome assembly GCA_037954035.1 of Rosalia funebris. NCBI lineage: Eukaryota > Metazoa > Arthropoda > Insecta > Coleoptera > Cerambycidae > Rosalia > Rosalia funebris. The sequence continues at coordinate 593,456 of JAZFAV010000005.1, read as the reverse complement.
AGATACCAGCAATTTTACTTCTGTTGTCTAAATAATTTCAAAATTAAATTCTTGTCTACTTATTAATCCAGAACATTTATTATTTCTACTAATAATTAATATCTCTGTTATATTTACCGGTCGCGTGAATTGATTTTGCCCTCATATCTGAAGAAACTCACATGAAAAAGAAAAAGTGGCAACATTCCACTCTTCGGTTGAAACGTTCTGGATATAGGTAGTAAAGATAATTTACATCTCTTACAATTCCTGGATAATGTAGTATAATGTACTCTAGACTAGGCACGCAAAAGCTGTTAACTGAAACTATTTATATATACATTATATATTTCTAAGTTTCAGTAGCCAAATATTATTGCCAAATATTCTTATTTGGCAATAATTTTGATTAAATGATGTTTAACTTTATCCTGTGACAATTAACAACACAAATGTGACATAGATGGCCCTCGGCAGCCCTTAGTTTTGCATGCCTGCTCTAGGCAGTGATTCTATAAATAATGTAGTATAATGTACTTTAGAATAGGCACGCAAGATTTTGTATAACAAATTCTAAATAAGTATTTCCTTGATTTATTCTATTAGGTTTAGTGTAGATTTTACATCTAGATCTATTTTATAATGGAATATTTTGCATATAGATTAAATTTTAATTTTTTAACACACTTTAATCTGACTTTGGCTTCTTAGAATATCTGAAAAATTAAATGATTAATTCATTAAATTATTATTTTCACAAACCTACTAATATTAATAAACATATTATAGCACATTAATATGTGTTTAATAGTTAAAACTACACGAGTCGAAATTGAGAACCTTTATTAGATTAGATTTTTTTATTACTTAGAATGAAACATTATTTTGTCATAGTCCACCATTCATATTTGTATTTATTTCAAATTAACAACTGGTCACAATTAAAATAACTAACTATAATAAACTAAAACGTCAAAAACTTTTTATTCCAAACAATATCATGAAACTTCGTAACTGTTTGAATAATAAAAGTCTCTATTTCTTTACAGACTTCAATAAATATCAGGAATTTAAAAAATGGTGACGGCGCCAGTATCATTTCAAAACGTTCGTCCATCCCATCCATGTTGACTTAATATTATTATTATAGTCACAGTTATTATTATTACAGTCTCTATTTCTTTACAGGCTTTAATAAAGAAATATTACTAGAAATTTAAAAAATGGCGAAGGCGCCATCGTATTAATATGAAGCTATTTTGTCTTGCCCAAGTTTATTTAATTGCCTTAGGGAATTAATTGTAAAATTTAGGACCAAGACTATCACATCCACGTTGACTTACTCTTTTACTAAATTTTGGTATACATACACTATATTTATTTTGTTTTCATTGTGTGTTAATTCATTTTAAATTAATGAACATATTTAAACAATACAATTGTCTCTCTTCTCGTCTAAATACTCTTCTGAAACAGTTTGGCGCTATAATAAGTTATCTGCCGACTACAGATTGTTTTTATCACCCACTTTATTATTTAATTTGTTTAAATACGTTCATTTACGCCACCTCATTCCTTTACATGAATATCATTATTACCTACATTCATTTCATTACCCGACAACTGGTTGTTGCATGTACTTGAAACACAAACCAAATAGACTTAAAATGCGGAAAGGGGAAACAGAAACAATCGTTGTGTGGTTACTCGTGTAGACCCCCATTGATTTGAAAGGACGTTAATGTTTTCGCCTCAACCGCGGCAACAACCCTAACGTCACAAATATAAATTAGAAAAGTACCTTAAAGACGACGGTAGATAATTGAAATGAGAAAAAGTTATTTGAATGTTTGCATCAGGTTATTAGTTGAGTAGAGAAAGACGTTAGAAATTAAGACATTAGAAATTAAAACAACAGTTTTATACAGTGAAACAAATAAAGATATAAAAAAATATGACTACTCCATTTATTATTGAACTGGATATAAAACAAAACTTTTTTACTGAAAATTTAAATATACCTATTCTCTTAAATGAAATACATACAGATAAAACTTTGTTAATTCGTCATTGACACAAATATGAACATGCAGCTTTAAGATATTGAGCCATTTGTGTATGTAAGCACCGTACTTAGGTACTATTAAATTGTTGAATAGGATCCAATTGTTGAGTGGATACCAAAAATATCTACATAAGTACCTCGAAATAACTTTACCCATGAAACACTCTTAAGGGCCATTTAAAGGCCAGCAGTAGACCAAAGGCAATAATAATTTTTGTTTTCATTAATAGCGAACATGCGAATGCATCTGTCATGAACAAAAACACTTCTTGAGTATCAGTGCTTATGTTTATGAGTATACATTTTTATCACATTAAGTATAATATTAACTATAATATTTAACAGCCTTAATAAGGAAGGCACAAGAACATGTGCTACTTTATTTAATATATAGTTTCTTGTTTAGCATGTGTCTTTAACCTTATTCCTATGTGTGATACTCTCCTTCGCATCCTAGACTTAAAGGGGAGGAAATCAATTTCTATATCTACACTAAAAAAATTATTTATTTACAGATGATTTTAACTATTAACTAAATGACAAAGCGATTCACAAGTCATTCCTTTAGAAATCTTTCTTTAAATAGACCTTAAGAAACTGATTACTTCATCTGGGGGTATCTGACAACATAATTTTTTTTTAATTTGATAACTTCATAAATACACATGCATTTCAAGAAAAATATTTTAAACTATTACCAGAATCGTTATTTTAGAAAATAATTATTTATGGTATCAAAACTTTAAGTAGTGTGCAGCTACTTATATGCACAAGTTCTATGTTTCACTTTTCCATTAATTTTTTTTTATGGAAATCACTTCTGACCATATTAAATATTATGATATGAATTAATGAATATGATCTGACCATATTAAATGTTACTAGGTACCAGTGATTTTAACTACATTTGTTATTTTGTAATAAAGGTAATACAAATGGGAATATTCATAATAAATATTTACTATTTAATATATCACTATTTACTGTTGTTATCCGTTTATTTAAATGTCATACTTGAGGAATATTTACAACTAGTATATATGTCATTTATATAATGTAATTCATATTTGGTTTTAATATGTTTTACAAAAAAAAAATCAATATGTTACAATATAAAAGTCTCCTCTGCTCTAATTCTGATTTTTATTTTATTGCTTAACTAAAAGTGAATTTTACTTTTCTCACTAAAAGCATATTGTGGAATATGAAGAAGAAAAAATCATTTAAGAAATGTATAAACTTATTCATTTATTCATACACGTATAGTATACGTCCATTTACTTCAAAAGATAAGATACATGGAATGTATCAAAATACCAATTCCAGTTAGTATTTCTTATGGCGAAGGCGTCGCTACCATTTCAATATACTATTTTATTCTATTATAATGTATTTAAGTACTTGGTCTGATATTATGAATTACATTCCAGCCTAAAGCTACCATGCGTAAGACAAAACGTCATCAAATTATTAATAAAACTTTTTTTAACCAACTAGATTTTCTGTCTAGTTGACATTATAAACAACTTGCATTTCATTCATCTTACTTCAAATGATTAGGATTAACAGTATTTTAGTAATATTTCATGTTTAGTTCACATCTTAGGTAAAATTTACTGTAGCGCTAATAAAACAAGTATTGTTTTATTCAGGTTAAAAGAATATCAAAATATAACTAAATCAATTGTAAAAAATATAAATATGACAATATCCGCTTATATTAATTGGTGAACGTGAATGTATTAAAATATCAAGTCCAGTTAATAATTTTTAAATTAATGGCGAAGTCGCCATTACCATTTCAACGTACTATTTTATTCTATTAGAGTTTATTTAAATATTTGGATCCTCTTGATAGGAGGTTATGGATTCATCTTACTCGTATGTTTCCGGCAGAAAGTGGTTCTGCTGAACCACTTATTCTATTATAATATTCGTTGTTTATTTTTCGAGAGTGTTAAGCATCAGAATGGAATATGTAATTTAATTTTTTTTCAAGAGGCTTACTTTAAAAACTTACGATAACTTTGTTTACTTAAAGGTAGTTCATCATAGTTATAGAAAATATCCATAGGCATAGAAAATCAACAAGAAATGCCACTAATAAAATAAAATACAAAATGTTCCATTTGAAATAAGCGATTTAATTACGGCCAAATCTGTAATAATTCTGGTTCCGTTTTTTAATCACCCTGTATATGTTGAAGCTTTTATAATTTACACATATATAAATTTAGTATCTTATAAACACATAGGAAACATAATTTGTTTTTAAATTTTATGCCAGTGGAGATTATTAACATTCATGTATGGATTAATTTTAATAAAATTTACTTTAAATCGAAATGTATTTTGTTTTTAAAGACAGGGCTTTTCAATTATATTAAAAGTTACCTTAAGGTAATGAATATAATTCAGATGCAATATAAAAAATATAGTGTGCCATTTAATATAAGAAAGTTAGAAATAAGAAAGATGTTAACTGATGTGGTAGTTTTTCATCAGATAGCTCACCCAAAAAATGAAAACTCCAATTTAAAATTGTCTATTTCATATTATTTCAGGCGTCCGGTTTCAAAAGTCTCTAAGTCCAAGTCCTAAAATCCCGTAGCAGTGGTGCTGCCATCTAATGCCCATATTATGTATGATTGTGAATTATATCTGTCGCAACATTTTAGCGTTGGGCGTGATCAAAACTGCTTCGATTGCTTTCTGTGTTTTGCTTAATGGTTAATGTGTTAATTGTACTGTGAGCGCAGTTTTATAGTATGGAGACTTATTTTATTCTTGGTACGCCTAACAAAGGCAGAAAGAAGTTTCGAGACCCATTTAAATGGATGCCCCGGGCAAAATAAAAACTCTATTATGATTGGCATGCTTATTCATTGGCTATATTGTACATCATCTTCAGTTGAGGTTATTCACATAGTATTTCCTATCGTTGGGCATTCCTTCCTGCCGTCTGATAGAGTTTTCGAAAGACTTGAATACCAAGTGAAAAAGAAGGAAGTTATTCTTCATCCAAGGGAATACCGTGCAATATTATCAGATCATGCAACTGTACTTCATCTCGAAAAAGATTATAATGTATTTGATTAGAAAAACGCTATTGATGGTTGTGTGTCACCGAATCAATGGCATTTCAAGTTTTCAGCTGGCAAAATAAGATCAATTAAGAAGAAACTCCAGCAAGGTAAAAGTGTTGTTGTTAAAGGAGAGATCCACTACAGGTCGGATCTTGGTACTTACAAATCGGTACTAAAAAAAAGGGAAAAGCCTCAGTGCAATCAAGCCTGAGCTGATTTACCAAAGATTCATTCCGTTAAAGCAGCTAAAATACAAAATGTAGATGTCGTTTTAAAGAAGCACTTCGGGCAGAACTGGAGGATTATTCCCAATGAAGATTTAACATTTTACAAACATACTATTGACAATAGTAATGTTGTTGACCAGGAAGAAAACGCAGATCATAAAGAAGCCGTTGAGACTTTTGAGACAGAAGAAGATGGGCTTACAATTTAATTTTTCTATGTATTAAAGGAATAAAATACAATACTAAGTAAAAATCTCATCTTAATTAATAAAAAACCTTACTATTTCAACAGTGACAGTTTCATAACTAATTCAATTCATTGTTTGGTTACAAAACTCTTTAAGTTCACACTTTTTATTTTCATATTACCTTTTTTTACGGTCTAATATATTTTTTACAATGAAAAAATTCATTATAGAGACCTTATCCTCACATATACCACATATAAAAACTTTATTTCATATATATAACGAATTATACGTTTTTTGGATTTTCTGTAAAAATGCTTATCTAGGATGTAAAGAACTTTGAAACCGGATGGCTCATTTGTAGTTTTCTAAAAACATCTAATAGGCCACTCGTCCTATCATCGTTATCATAATACTTATATTATACATTATATTATTATACATTATATCTTTATTCTTTGTATAATATTACATTTAAAAAACATGTTTCGTAAAGGTATACTCGTAATATCATTTACAATATAAGTTATAATTTAATAAAAATTGTAATTTGTCCTTTCTAAATATATTATTCGCTCTGGTAAAAGTCATACAAAATTATTCGAGCTTCATTTTCATTGTTATCGCACCCAATAATCTGCAACCTAGTATATCTGACCTTAATGAACTTGTTCTCTCTTCGCATTTATTAAAAAAATACCTATATTGAGCAAGTGTTATTTGCCACCGCCTGTAGAGAATAAAGGAATGAAAGCTTCTCAAAGGTTTACCCTCTTTAAAGTAAATTTGAGCAGTAAAAAATTTGTGTTGCTAACGCACCCTACATTCTATACATATTTAGAAAGTTTCGTAATTCTTTGAACTTTAAGCTGAGAATCTTTCCCTTGTAAATGTCTTTACTTTCACCTTATAGGGTGTATAAAGACAGAAAATAAATTCAAGTTATACCAATATCTATTACTTTGGTATTCATGAGCTGCCGTTTCCTTATTAAGAATAAATTAATTCCTGGTTTTTCAATTAACTTTTTTTCAGTAAAATTTCACCCCTGCACGTCAAAGAATTAAAACGATGTTTTGCTTGGCAAAATACTTACTACAAAAACTTTAGTTCAGCTATAAATAACTAATTAAATTCCGTTTTAAAATTAACAGGAATTCTTTGTTCTTTGATTTTGCGGCTAATTACATTTTACAAATGGAGCATTTTTCCCCTTTTCTAGAGCGACGATTCGTTCGGTGGAAGCTTGAGAAAACCCATCCATTTCTAAGTTTTCACCAGCAGCTGTCCCTGTGGTATATTAGAGAAAAGGCTGTTATGACATGTAATTATACATCACTTCATTATATTCATGCTAATTACTTTTAAATTGCCCTAACTTTCTTACTGTATTGTATATTTGCCACATTTAACGCAGAACCGGGTCATTCGCCATTGTTCGCTAAATTCAATTTAATTTTGCTCTATTGAGGATACCTGCGGATTACTGCTGGCAAATTAGAGTCCTGAGTGGACTAATAAACATTGTAATTATTATGAGCAGTATCGCTACAGAGTCGGATTGGCTAATAAATTACCAGGTAATATTCAATTTTGGAATCAAGTATCTTTAAGTTTTATTTGAGCCAGCAAGGAACGTCAAGGCTTATATTATGCACAATTAATTCTTAATATTTCACAACATAAAATGATATCTGTTCATAAAAAATTATTTTTGTCATACCGATATTGTAAGACCAGCATTACATAAACGAAATCTTTTAATGTAAGCAAAATTTAAAATTCATTTATAGATTTCCATAGCTACAGAACTTTCTTATTTTACTTACAGTGTATGGTAAATAGTATATATAGTTGAGCCGTTGTATATTTAGGCACACGTCATTAGTGTCTGAAATAATAGGTCACACTCCTAAAATATGTTGTAGTAATGCCAAGTAAAATTACAGTCATCTGCGTCTGTCTGCCATTTGAAATATATGGCGTTTTCTTTAATTTTGTTTTATATCAGATTTTTTTTTATTATACCTCTTCCGATTATTTTAACAATACATAAGAGTTTATATTAATTACAAACAGTTCTTGTTAGAACTTGAATTTTACTTTAAATCAAGGCTACATAGGTATTTTTCAAGTATATCTAAATATTATATACAAACGAATTTTCAGACTATATTAGAAAAAAGTAAACCGTTACCATTTAAACTGGATAAATGATATTCACTACACTGAAGAGATTATCAAACAGAATACATTTTTCATTTATTATGTTTTATATATCATTATATTTACACCTCTTTTGTAACATTTTAAAACTATAAAGTATGTAATAGATGCTTATATGGGGGATCCCATTGTGGTACTGAAGAGTTATAAATAAAATTAGTTAAATTATGTAAAAGTAAAGATGAAGGTCATTAGTCAAACTATGTAATTCAATACTTCATTGTTGTAATAAATTGTCCTTCGCTAATACCTAAACTTTGAATTAACTTATTTATTTACTCATTTGACTGATAAGTTAAAAATAAACAGAAACAAATGACAGCATATAAAGAGTTAACAAACAGGTAAGGATGTAAGAAATAAATATTATAATATTAATGCGCTCAGGAATGCCAGAAAAGTGAAAAGGAGATTACGCCATATATTAGAATGAATTTTTATAAAATTGCTACGAATGTTGATGATCTAGTACTTAATTGGATAGTTGTTTTATGAAATTTACGTGATTGTATACATTGGGTTCAAGACCATTATGACGAATGGTCATAAGAGTCAAAAGTTGATTATTTTGTTGAAAAACACACAACTTAGATTAATTAATATTATGAGAACATAAAACATTCTAATCGTTTCGCGAAATATTATAGATAGGATAAATAGTGCCTGGTTTAAGTAATAATATGCAAACTAATTATCACAGATAATTAGTTTACTTACAAATATAGAGTTTTAAAAATACATAAGTTAGAAGTTAACACCATAGAAGTCAGAACGTTTTATCTTGTGAAACGTCATCCATACTGTGATTCAAATAATGGACTGGAAGCAATATTAGTGCCATTGTTGCACGCCTGGGTTCGAATTCCAACAGGGAAAGATTGGTATTCCTCCTTGAAGATAAGGATATCTAAGCATCCAGTTTATACTTCAATTATACTATATTCTTCCATAACCATACTTCTTGTAAACATTCATATTTATATCTATATCTATTGTTGTCTAGTATTTGTGGTTCTCTATATATGTCGTGACGATTACAAGAGGCTATCGAAGTTTAGTTGAATATGGAATTCGATTCTCTGTCCTTAAAGCATCAAACTACGAGAAGGAGCTGTAGCTACACTTTTGAGAATTCTAGTTGCTCATGTTTCTAAATTTTTATTGCAGTGTAATATTTAATTATTGTTTTACGTTACTTGACGTGACTTTTTGATGATTCCTTCTTATACTCTTTCAGAGATTTTGTATTATTTTCACGTTACTTGGTTATTTGCATTTATTAGGCTACATAAGAATTTTACTTCTCTACCATAAGTTTTCCAAATATGGTGTATTTAAGTAAAACACAGTTGATAATTGAATTGATTTCAAAAAATTGAAATTTTGATGATAATTGGCTTTGGATAAAGCACCCGCATACAATCTAAGATTTGTGAGTTATTTAATAATAAGTAACCTGGAGAACATACCGGGTCTGAAAAATTACCTTATCAACTGTAAGTAAAATTTAGAAAATTTGGCGCTGTCAGATAGTTATAGCACAGGTCATCCCGCCATTCCAGAAGATAAGTTGCATGTAACATATTTCCTACATTCTGTTGTTGTCTGTGCACAGCTAGTAACAGCTATATATGATAATCCTCATCAACCAATTCGCAAAAGCGCACCAAAGCTAACAATGTGTCAGCTATCTGGTTTGAAATACCTGAAATAAATATGTGGTACCTATACACAGACCAATGACGTAAGATAATGATGAAGTACAGTCATATTGGAGTGAATGACAGGGAACATACGCAGGTTCAAAAAATAGTGTGGGCAGAAATTGTTAGTGCCAGAATTGTAGAACCTTATTTTATTTATGGTAAATTGACTGCTGAAAAGCATTTGGAATTGGTGCAGCCGCACTTAGTTTCCTCATTTGTTGCACTGCACCCAAATAATGAAAACCCTACTAAATACTAGAATAGTCAAAGTGCCTCCAAATACTAGAACAGTACAATATCTGAACAGTCAACATATTATTCATGAACTGTGCGTGATTGCCTAAACACCGTCCTTCACAGTAAGTGGATTAGTAGAAGGGACGCTGTTGTGTAAACTAGATGTCGAGTATAACTAACTAACTAACGATCTAATTAACTCCGCTGGACTATTTTTCGTAGGGTTACATTAAATATAAGATTTATCTTAAAAACCAAACTCAATTGATGCATTAAAAGATATAATTCAAAACAAGTAACACTAGTTAACCCAGAAAAGCTCAATAATGTTTTACAATAATTTCTCTTTCGACTTGCACATTATCAAGAAATGAATAGAACATAATTTGAGTACTTAATTTAATGGTTCATATACGTCAATTTTATTTTTTAAACACGTTAACTGACATAATCAGTGGTGGCTCGTGATGAAAAGAAATGGGTGTTCTGCATAAGGCCGATCCTAGGGTATTGGACGTCTGTGTGAAAATTTCAAATGTATCAAAATTAATGGCGTCGCAGGGGCCGGATAAAATTGCGCCGCAGGCGAAAATTTTGAAAATTTTCAAGGTCACGCGTTTTCCTGATACTTAAGAATTTTTATGTAAAATCCGTTTATACAAAAATATAGACTTTCACAAGAAACATTTTTGGAATTTAATACCTTTTTGATGAACATTCATGTTTGCCGTCATATTCTTTGGTTAAGAGAAAAGGCTTGTAAGGTGAATTTTCTACTAGAGGGTCTATAACACTTAAAATATTTTCCGGAAGAGTTTCAGCGTCACATTTTGTAGGTTTCAGGTGTGTCCAAAAACGTTCAATCGGTTCACCATCGAGAATATATCTTAAAACTACCACTAACTGAGTTTTTACAGATACATCAGTTGTTTCGTCTGCCATAACTGCCAAAAATGAAAGTTTGTTAATTTCTTTAAATATTTCTTCATGACATACTTTTAATATACAGTATAAAAGATCATTTTGTATTTCTTTAGAGGTTCCTTTAAATACTGAAGCATTTTGTAGATGCTCGCTTAAAGTTACATCAAGCTCAGCAGAAAAAATTATCAAACCACGAAATATCCCCGGGTTTTGAGAGGTTTCAGCTTCGTCATGTCCTCGCACGCCAGTTCAAAGGCCCCACAAAACTTTATGCAGTCTATAATTTTTGACAAAATGTATCTCTTTTTTGTCACGTTATCATTATGCTTTTGCACATTTATCCAATAAGCTTAATCTAGCTGCGCTTTAATATTAGTTGTTCCTAATAAAGCTAATTCTATTGTATTATGTAGATGGTTTCTGGACTTGTCGTGCTTTTTTATTTTTTCAGTTAAGTGCACCAAATCTGTCACCCCTACCTCCGTCTATGATTTATCACCGCCAAAAAGTAAACAAGGAAAACAAAATAACGCATTTTTTTTGTTGCACCCACAAATCCAATTGTTCTTCAAATAAATGTCTCTATTAAATTGACGTTTTATATGCTTTTCCGCGGCTAACACCTGCAGTCTCAATAACAATATCGGGCAATGGCCTACCATTGTCTTTTAAATCAATTTTTTCTTCATAAGAGTATTTAAAAAATCGCTTCACATGTACTAAATTATAAACTAAATCCATTGTCACTATCACAGTATATAAATATTAATAATTAGTACAATAAATCACTACACAAATTCACAAAACAGTATTTAAAATCTCAAATTAACACGAAATACGAAATAGGTACGGTTTACGCCCGCCCGAGTAGGAAGCACCTACTCGGGCGGGCTATACACCAGCTACGCACCTATACACCAGCCGCCCCTGGACATAACATTTTTATTTTTTACATAGTTTAAGTTCTGATGTCATCATAACCTTGTTTAATTACAGTCTTCTTTTTTTTACAAAATACTTAAAGCTTTCCAAGTATGATAGTATCCCCTATAATATTATTTTGTTATAGAGGATTCTATTATTATAGGGGATATACTATATTATACTAAATATAATATAACCCATAATATACTGTCCATATTAGGGGTTTCCTATTTATCGTTATATATTTATAACATATTTATACGTTATCGTGTTAATAATTAACAATAATATACCTGTTTACATCTGGAAACCTAGAGGTTGCGGCTGACTGAGAGCTAGCAATAATTTTTTTTTTAATTATTCACATCATTTTCTTTCAAGTAGCATTTAATTCACTTAAAAAAATATATTTGGAAATCATTAAAATAAATTAATTAAAATTAACTAAAGGTAATCGCGACTAACTTTTTGATAGGCTACCCGGCAGCAATGTATGACGTTGTCATTAATCAATCATTTGAATTAAGTTTCATTAAGAAAATAGATACCTGCAGGAATTAGCTGCCGGATCTTGTACATACACTAACGCTGGCAATGGCAATTTTTGATCCAATGAGAACTCTCTTGAGATCAATATCTGCAGTTATGACTTGCACAGGTTCATTCAAGAAAATACCATGTTTGGTAAAAGTATCTACTAGATCCTTAATACAAGACACCTATTAATCTTCTATAGGGAATGAAATTAAAATTATTGAGAATAATTATTATTATTCATAATAGTTAATTTCGCTTTAATAATCAACTTATCCACCTTTTCATATGAAAATGTAAAGTAGTAAAGTATTTCATTCTGCAAATATGTAATTTCTTAGTTTCATTGTTATACAGTGCTATTCAAAAATCCCCTCCCCCCCTCTTATCTTTTTAACGATTATACATAAACTAGTGAAATTTGGTAACTGAATATTAAGGGTTGTAAACTTCCCTACTAGTGATGATAGATGACGTATGCGTGAAAGATGACGTCCCAAGGTCATTGTGACCACTAATTTTAAATGGAACCCTATGGCAAGCCACACCTCTTTTAAAGTATCGAAAAAACCTATTCAATGATACTAATATTGTGTCTGCTTACGGCAGTTTTGACAACTGGCTTTCAAAAACCGCAAAGCGTGATAAATTAAATCAGTTAATAATAAAATTTAAAATTCAAGCTCCGCCACTGGATAGTTGGATAGTAAATAATCTGACGTTTTTGCAAGTCTCCCCAATTTGATGTTTTTTTAGCTGTCAAAGTTTTTATACATTTAATAATTTGTGTATTGTTGATCGAACGTTTAACTGTTTTAGTACCTTGTGGTAATTTTAAAATATTTGTACATTCAATAATTTGTTAAACTGTTGTGAACTTAACGTTTAAGTGCTTCAAGAAGAGAAATGGTACGTGTTTTAGGTGATAAAGTAGCAGCGATCCTAATACTTGGTGAAACTGGAGAAAATATTCATGCAGCAGAACACATTTTTAATGAAAGGTTTCCCGATCGCCCAGTTTCGAGGACTTATTTGAGAGAGCTTCTTCTTAAGTTTAAAACAACGGGTAGTATTAATGATGCAAAACGATCTGGCAGACCACAAATTTCTGATGAGAAAAAAATTTATATACTGGCAGAAGTAATAGTAAATCTTACTTCTTCAACAACTCAAGTTGCATCAACCTGTGAAGTCAGTCAAAGTACAGTGCACAGGGTATTGAAAAAAAAACAAATTTCACCCATACAAATTAAAAATGGTTCATCAACTCTCAGACGACGATCCAGACCGAAGACTGCAATTTTGTGAAAATATGGAGACTAAAATTAACCAACAGCCAGACTATGTCAAAATAATTTGTTTTAGTGACGAAAGTACTTTCTATCTAAATGGAAATGTAAATACACAAAACGTGAGTGATGCAAATCCTCACATGTTTCGTGAAACACATACTCAGTATCCCGAGAAGGTCAATGTTTGGGCAGGTATACTGGGAAACCACATCGTTGGGCCTGTATTTTTAAGTACCAACTTAACCGGTGAGGTGTATCTGCAGATGTTGCAAAATGCAATAGAACCGTTAATCCTTGAAATTTTGGAAGATAATCAAGATGAATTCGACATTTTGGAAATAACATTCCAACAGGATGGTGCTCCTCCACACTATTACGGTGCAGTAAGACGGTATTTGGATGAAGAATATCCTGGTAGATGGATTGGACTACGAGGTTCAATGGAATGGCCGCCTCGATCACCGGACCTCACACCTTTAGATTTTTTTCTGTGGGGATCTTAAATCGAAGGTTTACGCCACTCAGCCTGACAATATTGATGTTTTAAAACAACGTATTATTACAGAATGTAGGACTATTTCCGCAGACACATTTGAAAAAGTACGAGAAGAGTTTCGCAATAGGATGTTTTACTGTCAGGAAGTGGATGGAGCTCACTTCGAACAATTACTATAAGTAGGTACTGATTCTTGAATCTGTAATTAAAATTATTATCCAAGTTTACTGATTACTGATTTAATCCATCAAAACTACCATAAATACAAACAATATTAGTATCATTGAATAGGTTTTTTCGATACCTTTTAAAAGAGGTGTCGCTTGCCATAGGGTTCCATTTAAAATTATTGGCCACAATGACCTTGTGACGTCATCTTTGACGCATACGTCATCTATCATCACTAGTAGGGAAGTTTACAACCCTTAATATTCAGTTACCAAATTTCACTAGTTTATGTATAATCGTTAAAAAAATGAGAGGGGGGGAGGGGACTTTTGAATAGCACTGTATATGTATATTCGTATGTATGTATGGTAGGTAGATAACAAACAGAAATTAAATGCATATATCTTACCTACGTTATTAAAATTCCCCTAGTTTAACCCAGTTTAATAAACATTATGGTAATAACCATAATTCTTTTTGTACAATAAATATTTTTTTCATTATCGCGCCAGGGTAGATTTGACATTTTGTATGTTTATCGTTAATAAAATGCCTCGGTTTTACGATTATACTTATGCCCGAATTAATCCTCCTATACCGCTTCCTGCAGACTAGAAAAGAGTATGTATAAGCATTAGTGATCATAATTTGCGTCGTAAAACCTTTACTGAATAAAACGTAAGTGCGCGATAATAAAATAGTAAAACTAACATTTACTATTAGTTTCCATCCAAAAATATACTATTATATGTGTGTGCTCGTAAATTCAATAAATTATTAATATGCAGCGGAACCGAAAAACGTTGCAAAAAGTTGCATCCCATTTCTTCATTATCTTTAAACTATGCGCGTAGTGAGGTACTACTTAAGGGGGCACGTCAGTTTTCAGCATCGTTTTTTCAATGAATCTTAAAAATATTTATCACAGCAACTAATAAAGATAAGAACATACGGTATATTGCGCATAGAAATTTACATATTGATCTTTAAATAAAAAAATGTATCTACCTAGAATCCCCCCCCCCTCAGTTCCATGAATTCTGCCGTTCCCGATCGGACCATGCTCATGGTTCCTAGGATTGGCAACGTACGGTTCATCTGAAAGCAAAAATTGATACGGCGTTTTAAAATGTACGAGAATGCACATCGTTAACATGGGTATTTTTTTAATCTCGAGTTTGTGACAAAATGGCCAACACTCAAAGTTGACATTGCGTTTTGTTTCAAGAAATTTCACCTTCAGGCGTGGCAAAAAAAATCTCATGTCAAACGATGCGTAATTTGATGAGTTTTAAAATAAAGAAAAAATTGAGAAAATCGAATTATTCTCTATTAAGATATCTTAGGAGCCGCCTTGAAAAACATGGTTTCGAGAAAAACGCGTTTAAAGCTTTGGAATCAATTTAAACTGTATTAAATTACACTCATTTTAACACACTTTAACACATCTTAAATCTTGAAAAAAAACATCGTGCACACTATACACAAACAAAATGTCTACACAAAAGCCGGACGCCACTGAATTTGAGCTGTGCGAGTCTGTACTTGTCTGCGCCAGCGCGCGATCGCTCGGACCGCACTTCCTACACAGTGCTATAACTAGGCCATTTTTGCAGATTTCGTTAAGCGGCTTTGGGAATATATTCTCGAATAGGGGCGACTGGTGTATAGGTGCTGCAGAGCTGCAGAACTGCCAAAAAAATTAGATATTTGTATATTTTCGCGACATAATAATTACTAAAATTTATTAATAAAATAATTTGGTTAGTTGGTGCAGCTAACCAAATTATTCCGTTAAAGTCGCATTCTGCCCGCCGTCCTCTATTGACTAGTAGACCAGATGAATTATCTGGGTCTCTACGCGAGCGCGTCGCGGTACATTGAACTGGACCACACGAGGTAGTTCTCAGCACGGCTCGACACACCCGTCCTCCCCCTCAACTCTCGCGACAATCCACACTTGGCGCTCGTAAATGCGCGAATTTACACGGTCAGTGAGCTGTATTTTTTTCAGCTAAGGCAACATCAGTGAATGTTTACTCCTTCCTACTCCTCGTACAGTAGACGGGCGTAAATCGTGCCTATTTCGTATTTCGTGTTAATTTGAGATTTTAAATACTGTTTTGTGAATTTGTGTAGTGATTTATTGTACTAATTATTAATATTTATATACTGTGATAGTGACAATGTATTTAGTTTATAATTTAGTACATGTGAAGCGATTTTTTAAATACTCTTATGAAGAAAAAATTGATTTAAAAGACAATGGTAGGCCATTGCCCGATATTGTTATTGAGACTGCAGGTGTTAGCCGCGGAAAAGCATATAAAACGTCAATTTAATAGAGACATTTATTTGAAGAACAATTGGTTTGTGGGTGCAACAAAAAAATGCGTTATTTTGTTTTCCTTGATTACTTTTTGGCGGTGATAAAGCATGGACGGAGGTAGGGGTGACAGATTTGGTGCACTTAACTGAAAAAATAAAAAAGCACGATAACTCCAAAAGCCATCTACATAATACAATGGAATTATCTTTATTAGGAACAACTAATATTAAAGCGCAGCTAGATTAAGCTTATTGGATAAATGTGCAAAAGCATAATGATAATGTGACAAAAAAGAGATACGTTTTGTCAAAAATTATAAACTGCATAAAGTTTTGTGGGGCCTTTGAACTGGCGCTGCGAGGACATGATGAAGCTGAAATCTCTCAAAACCTGGGGATATTTCGTGGTTTGATAAATTTTTCTGCTGAGCTTGATGTAACTTTAAGCGAGCATCTACAAAATGCTTCAGTATTTAAAGGAACCTCTAAAGAAATACAAAATGATCTTTTATACTGTATATTAAAAGTATGTCATGAAGAAATAATTAAAGAAATTAACAAACCTTCATTTTTGGCAGTTATGGCAGACGAAACAATTGATGTATCTGCAAGAACTCAGTTAGTGGTGGTTTTAAGATATATTCTCGATGGTGAACCGATTGAACGTTTTTGGACACACCTGAAACCTACAAAATGTGACGCTGAAACTCTTTCAGAAAATATTTTAAGTGTTATAGACCCTCTAGTAGAAAATTCACCTTACAAGCCTTTTCTCTTAACCAAAGAATATGACGGCAAACATGAATGTTCTTCAAAAAAGTATTAAAGTCCAAAAATTTTTCTTGTGATAGTCTATATTTTTGTATAAACGGATTTTACATAAAAATTCTGAAGTATCAGGAAAACGCGTGACCTTGAAAATTTTCGCCTGCGGCGCAATTTTTTTACGGCCCCTACGGCGCCAGTAGTTTGGATACGTTTGAAATTTGCACGCGAGCAGCCAATACCCTAGGATCGGCCCTGTGCAGAACACCCGTTTCATTTCATCACGAGCCGCCACTGTTCTCGAGTCATTAGCCTTTGAAAATGCGTGAAAAAAATTTTTGAGCTCACAAAACTAACTTCTTTAAATTATACACATAGTGAGGTACTACTCAACATTTCGTGAACTGTCGATTGTTAATATACAGGATGGCCCAAAAGTAGGTTTTTTCTTATTTTTTTATTGTTTCTATCTTGTTTCGGAATTAAAGGAAAACTTGGGAAATTCATAATGGAGCACCTATCAGTTCCCCACTGCACAAAAATTGTTGAATTTTATTTTCTAAATCAGAAATTCATGATTTTAACCCAGCGTCAATACCGTGCACATTTTAATACCAGAGATTCGCCACTAAAAAGCCAATTCGTAACGTTGTCGCTAAGTTTGGAGAAACGGGAAGTGTGAGAGATCGCTCTAAAGCAGGTACACCGCGTTTAGAGAGGATAAATGCTGAGAATTCGAGCGAATAAGGGAAAGTATAAATGACGATCCCTCAAGTTCAACCAGAAGGCGATCAAATGAACTGAAATTAATCAGAACTAGCCTAAGACGGGCATTGAAATTTCATTTCCACATTTTTGGCACTTAGCTCTGCCACTCTTTAGATCATTTAGTTCTGTTACTCTACAATTATGAGTGACGAGGAACACTGTGATCTGAAAGGACATGTTAAAAAACAGAATGTGTGATTCTGGGCCACGGAAAATCCTCGAATAATTCAAGAGAAAGAGTTGTATCCATATTGTGTAACTGTTTAGTGTGGAATGATTTCAACTAAAGTGATCGGGTCATATTTTTTTGACGATAATTAAGGCAACGCAATAACGGTCAAAGAGGAACATTGTCAAAAAATTGTTAGACAGTTTTATTTCCAGCTTTACAAAACCCCGAGAATTTATGGTTGCAGCGGGACGGTGTCACAAAAATTAAGAATACCTGTCTGTGTACAGAGATATTGTATAACGATACTACGATTTCGTCATATTTCTCCAGACATATATGCATTTAATTTATGGAACATGTCTGAAAGAAACAAATTTATACATATTATTTCCAGATCAAGGAAGAAATATCAAAGAAGAAAATTTATACATATTATCAACATATTCATATTCATCATATTATACATATTACATTTATACATATTTATACATATTTG
This sequence comes from Rosalia funebris, assembly GCA_037954035.1. NCBI lineage: Eukaryota > Metazoa > Arthropoda > Insecta > Coleoptera > Cerambycidae > Rosalia > Rosalia funebris. Next base: position 574,875 of record JAZFAV010000005.1, on the reverse strand, counting down.
CCTTAAATATTATAAGGACCAATACACCTGACAAGTTAATGTGGCGTACTGACACTCGGTATAGATTTAAGCCAAATAAAAAATAAAATTTAAAAACCAACCCATCGAAGTAAAATGTTTAAATCCCCTTTTTCATATATAGCAGCATATATTGGCAATAACTTACCTACTCAATATCACCATATGTCGGTACTACACCAGGCATACCATATCAAAAATACTTATTTTATATACATTTTAATATACACATATTTTAAATTTTATACTTACTTATTTTTCAGTTTGTTTAGTTTAGGTTTTCATGTACACATGTTCATTATAAATTCAATATATTAATACATACTTATGTAGGAAGTGTTGTAAATCAACTTCGTTAATATACTTTCCTTTTAGAAGAAATCTATACTTGTACATTTTTTTTCAATAAATGTATTATCTCGCTTTAAAAAAATATACAAGTATTTGTGTATATGGTGGATCACATAAAGTTTATAGGATAATGAATAATCAAACATTACTAACTGCCAAATTGTGTCTGCTGGCAAATAATGTGGTATTTATTTTGTCTTTTCTATTTCATAGCTCTGTAATGAATAAGATTCAATTCATTCTTAATACAACTATACCATATAACTAAACTTATACAAAAAAATAATAATAATCATATAAATGCAGTATTTTAGACCCGACTCAACTCACCACATTTTTATTCCTGTTTTAAATCTAATTTTAAATATAGAACTTCTGATTATTTATTCATTATTAAAAATTCATATATGAATATTAATTTTGAGCAGATTCCCATGTATATATGTAGTTATTTAAATATGTATGTATATATGTTTCATAATTTTTGTATATAACTTACTGTAAAAATTTAAGATAAGATATTTTTACTTTTGACTGCTTCTTATGTAATTATATTATTATATAATATTCAATGTTCTTTTACTTTTACAAAACAGAATATTGTAAATTAATTTTATATCAAGTAAGTTTGTAAATAAATAGGATAGAGTGAACATTTTTATTTCAACAGCAGTTTTTTTATATTTATCAAAGCTGATAAACTAAATGAAAAAAACTAATTTTTATAAAAAAAGTGATTTTATACCATTTACTGAATTAAAATATCTCATCTTAGAAGGTCACTAGATGCAATAATACTACATGAATAATAAAAATCATTTTATTTTACTAACGGTGCAATATTTCATGTAATACTTAAATTATCTTCATAGAGGTACTTAAATTATCTAACTGTAAAAAATATAACAACTTTACATCAATGGAATGTTGGAACAAGTGATTCCCATGAAACTGAATTAAAGAATGGGTGTGATTTGATATTTTCAGTTCCATTTAGGCTACTACCCAATCTGTCATGAGGTTCGTAAGTGAGAAGCTAAAAATGAAACAATAGAATCTTTTTTTCAAAATTATGAAGAAAATGTGCACACCTGCTTTAATATTGACCTCCCTTCAGGAGATACATACTTTGGTACTTTTAGGTGTGAAAAACTTGATAAGCCATTTGGATGTATGTCTGATAAAGGCTGCAAGAACAAAAATAAAAATTAATGTTTCATCATATACATTGTAAACATCCAAAATAGAACAAAATTGATTAACCCCTTCCTACTTCTTTTTTTTTTTTAATAGGAACCAATTAAAACTTTGTCTAAAAGATTTATATTTTTTATTCATGTAAAATAAATGTGGCCCATTATTTATGTGCATGTAATTAATTTCATGTAAACGTTTCAATAGACAATTAAACTTCACAATTTAGATGGTTATTTTGATGTAACCAGATGCTATATGCCTAAAATATTAGTATTTATTAATAAAAATATTGTTGAAGGTGTAGATAATTCTGTTGGGTTTTCTTTGTTATTAGGGCATTTTATTTTTTAGAAGTAAAAATTACCCAATTTACAGAAGACAAACTATGAATAGATGATTCTACATATTTGCTTAATTATTTTCTTTAAATATTTAGTTTGCTTAATTCGGACAAATATTTATTTAACTACAATTCTTGACTTCAAATTTTTAAAAATAATTCCTTGTGGATAATCAAAAATACAGAAATATCTTAAATAAACTTCAATTGATCACAGTTAAATATAAACATAAATAGATTTACTCTTATAAAAATTTATAATATTGATGAATCTATTTCAATATCATTGATAAAAAAAATGAATTAATCTCTCATTATAACAATGAAATGTGATAAATCAAGATGCTGTTTCCAGTAGAAAGATTCTAGATGCTATCTTTATTTACTATTACGAGTTATTTCACATTTGTTCAAAAACAGAAAATAGTTTTTAATAATATAAAAAACTAATACAGCTATAACTTAAAACCCAAATTTGCCAAAACCGACTAAAAATTGGTATCTTCAACATACCTTTAGCAATATAACCAAGTAAATAAATGATATTTAGCACCATCTGACATGACATTATAAAATAAGGCTCAACTCTGATGTGACAAAATTTCAAACATCATGCGGACACCAGTCTTCACAATCTATATCTATTATAGGGAGACAGAAAAATAAATTGAATCACAGCTTAAAACATATCATGAAGTTATTGGCTTCATGATATGTTTTGATCAAGAAATTAACATTTTATGAACAGATTTAATATCGTTAGTTAAGTTGATAAGACTTCTTGTTCAAAAATACGATGCCAGTCCCTTATAAACTGATCGATTTACAGTTACTTTTAATTATGATAGAAAGATACTACTTTACATACTGAGTTGTGTGATTTAAAATGGTTGTATAATTTTGGTGATATAAGAAAATGACTAAGATTATGGAAAGTTATAATAGATTTTTGAAACTTGGATACATATATTTTCAGTTTAATCGTGATAAATCGATACTAATAAAAATATTTTCTTTATTATAGTTATTATACAAGGGAATTAACAAGCTTTTAGTACACATGAAAGAATGGGCACTCGAGACGCAGCCGAGAGCGCCCATTTTTTCGAACGGATTAAAGGCTGTTAATTTCCGAATGTATTTCAACATTTTATCCACGACCACTGACAAAACCGGTCAATTAGGAGGTGAAAGATTCTGGTTCTGAAAAACGTCAGATTTGACAGATTTATTTTATAATTCTAAATAAAATGCTATAAAATCGAAGCGTGGTATTATGAATTTTAATCCACTAGTGTATTAGAAGGCCTCTAATCCACGGAAAACAGACGTATTAAACCTTCCTAATATAGTGGCGGTGGATAAAAATTATTTTTATTAAAACATGTCAAATGTGATTGTGATATAACATGATAAAAATATTTTATCCACGACCACTATATTAGGAAGGTTTAATACATCTGTTTTCCGTGGATTAGAGGCCTTCTAATGCACTAGTGGATTAAAATTCATAATACCACGCTTCTTGATTCATAACACCAAACTTGATCACTTAAATACTTGATCAAAATAAATCTGTCAAATCTGACGTTTTTCAAAACCAGAATTTTTCACCTCCTAATTGACCGGTTTTGCCAGTGGTCATTGATAAAACGTTGAATTACATTCGGGAATTAACAGCCTTTACTCCGCTCGAAAAAATGGGCGCTCTCGGCTGCGCCTCGAGTATCCATTTTTTCTCGTGGATTAAAAACTTGTTAATTCCCTTATATAATTAATAACTATAAAACTTATCTCACAATACTCTTTTATATAGTGTATTATAGTTAGGACATTGGTATTCTCTTTTTAAGTATTTCAAAACATTATACTTAAGTTTACGGTTTTACTGGTTATCTTCTAGGAATGGGTACGTTTTTTCCATTGTCGACACCCTTAATTTATCACATTAGTATGTTTATAAACTAAATTACAATATGTTTTGATATTAGTTATGTAAATTATAGATGTGACTTCAGGATAAATTTTTATTAATATTTTTGTGACCATTATCACAGACTACATATATAATATGTCAAATTTCATATTCAGTGAAAGATAGAAATTTTAAAAACTTAATATTTTTTCTAAGTTGCCCTGGTCTCATCTACCCTCACTCATTTTATACATAGAGAGCCATCAAATACTGGTTCAATTGTGCTATGTTTTAAATTGGTATTTTTTATATGCATATAGAATTTTAATTAAATTTTCTAGGTTTAAAAAAAATTGTAAAATGATTACACTATGAGAAAAAAAAAATGGCTATTAAATAAAAACAACTGTATGACGAATAATTCTTGTAAGAAATTTATATTTACATACCATCCCAACCAAGAGTTCATATAATATGGCACCGTAGCTCCACCAATCTGCAGCAGTAGTTATTTTGTGAAAACTGTACACTTCTGGCGCTAAGTTATAATTTATGCCATCGGAAAACAGATCACAGAGGTCATTTGCATTACACATATAAGTTAAAACTAAGTCTTCTTTCTCATCTATTAACAAATTTTTCATTTCCAAGTCTCTGAAATTAAAAAAAATATATATTAAAATACTCATTAACAACATTAATTTTTATGTACATTCATTATGAAATTAAATAAATAAGGCCGCAAGATACTATTTAATACAAAAAAAAACTTTTTGTGCTACCGTTATATTACCATATTTTTAAATTAACTGATATAAATGTTTTACCTGATATAAATCAGTATTCTTCACTGAATATGACTGTTGAGGTACATCATATACAGTAAACACGAAAAAAGTGGAACAGATTTGATTAAATTGTTACAGGGCAGGAAGAAAAAAAATCGGCCCAATCTATTTTGTTCTTAGGTATACATTTTTTGTATACGTACATTTTTTTGACATAATGGCTGTGGAGTTATGACGTTTTTTTTTAATCGTAGTACCCTTATCTAATGATGCCATTTAAGAGAGCACATTTTTTTATATATTATATTGCATCAGATTTTGTGATAGTATTACAAGTGATTGTATTAGTGATTGTGATAGTATTAGTGATTGTGATTATAATACATCAAATTTTGTGGTTACATAATTGTTTTGATTAATTTATTAATATAATTTTTACCACATATACTTTCATAATTTTGTTACAACACTGGATATATCTACTTTTATTATTCACTTACTATTCATTTCATCGCTATTTGCCAAATAAAAAACTCTCTTATCTTGCTAATAAACGGAACAGTCTACCTGAGCTTAAATATAAAAACAAGCCACGGTATGAGATAAGAGCCGTTTGGGATTTTTTATTTGGCAAATAGAGATGAAATAAACCATACATAGCTAGTTGCTTAGAATTCTACTTGTACTTTTATATTTTATGAAGTATTATCTTTATGTTACTTTACGTGACTGTTTTAAGAATTCTTCTACTCTTTCTAAGACTTTGTATTGCGTTTACATTACTTGGATACTTGACAACTTGAATACAAAACCTGTACATAAGCTGAGACTTACTTAATAAAAAAGTATTTTCTTTTATTTTTTCCAATTTGCTCAGTATTAGTATTAACGAATATTCTATGACCTTTACTTCTTTTTTTTTGATTTTTTTTACTACATATTAAAAAAGTGGATAAATGTCTATAGCACAGAATATATCATAAATGTTTCTTGTTTGCAAAAGCATGTAAAAAAAAATATATATATATATATACACACTATCGGACAAAAGTAAAGCAACACGGTAATGCAACAATAAATAACATTAATTATTTGCGAGCAGTGCATGCAAACCTCAGCATATCGCGTTGCCATAATACGTTGCCATAGATGCGCTTAATAGGCATTTATTTGCTTTGTTTATTTTGACAGTTCATGGTGTTTTACAGAGAATTGTCGAATTGAGCTTATTCACAAGCGACAAAAGTAAAGCAACAGTGTCAAACTTTGATCAATAAACAGTGTGTTATCGATTTATTGTGGATTTGTGGGCAAATAACTTTTGACTGCATTAACTTTAGTATGTCTAGTGGAAAACCAACGTCTCCTGATTTGAGGGAGAGTATCTTAAGTACTTTTCAGAGAGGCACCTCAATGGGTGCCATTTCTAGGCAACTGTCGCTATCGAAGTCAACCATATCGAGGATAATATCAAGGTACCATGCAAGAGGACATTTGAATAATAATCCGAAAAATGGGAGACCCAGTAAAACAACCGTACGTACAGACCGGCTCATAAAAAGAATGAGTGAGAATAACCCTTGGCTGTCTGCCCCTAGGATAAAAAGCCAATTTGATCAATGGAATATCAATATTAGAACCATTCAAAGAAGGTTGGTAGAAGCCAAACTATTTAGTAAAAGACCTGCCAAAAAGCCTCTGATTTCGGCTAGAAATAGAGTGGCCCGGCTAGCATTCGCTCGTGCACACTTGAACTGGACTGCAAATGACTGGCGGAAAGTCTTGTTCAGCGATGAAATACATACAATATCTTCAATTCAGACGGAATGAGGCGTGTTCGACGTTCAGTGAATCAGAGATTCAACGCAAAATACACTATGCCTATAGTGAAGCATGGAAAAGGAAATGTCACTCTTTGGGGTTGTTTTTCGATGTCTGGTGTGGGTTCTATCCATTTCATTGAAAGAATAATGGACCGTTTAGTATACAGAGATATTCTTCAAAATGTAATGCTGCCATGTGCAGAATGGAATATGCCATTACGGTTCGTGTTTCAACAGAACAATGATCCGAAACAAACATCTCATTTGGTAAGAGATTGGTTTCACGACAATCGTATTACAGTTTTAGACTGGCCAGCACAATCTCCCGACCTCAACCCAATAGAAAACCTTTGGGAAGAGGTCGAGAGAAGAATAAGAACACAAACGTATCCTAATAAACAAGCTTTACTGGATAACATACAAGAAGTATGGTCCAATCTGCCAGCTTCTGTTATTACGAACTTAATATCGTCTTTGCCCAGAAGGTGTGCCAAAGTCATTGCCAATCGAGGCTATCCCATTAACTACTAAATAAATATAAGGTTCAGTTGTATTTTCTTGTATTACTGTATTGTTAAACTGTTCATATTGAACTGAAATAAAATATTTCTAAGGTGTTGCTTTACTTTTGTCGCATTGAGATTGTACACAATTTTGAAAAAATAATGTTCATCAGCCACTACCATATCACGAAAAGATAATAATGCACCAAACTTGTAACAAATAATATCTTACTTGTTCTATTTGTATAGCAGCAACAACATAATCAATAGTCACAGAGTGACTCACTGAATTCCAAAACACAACAAGGTGTTGCTTTACTTTTGTCCGATAGTGTATATATATATATATATATATATATATATATATATATATATATATATATATATATATATATATATATATATATATATATATATATATATATATATATATATATATATATATAATTATATGCCACATATGAAATACATTTGTTATTTGACTCAGCTTCTGACTTCAAAATTGTATAAAACAATTAATAATAATTACATAATAAACAATAATTTCTTAATTACATTAAATGGAACAACAAATAAGTATTAAATTGTTGTAGAAAACATTTATTTCTTGCTTTTTAGTTGTTACTTTTCTTTTTTTTTTTTTTTTTGAAGTCGGTTTTTTTAACCTTCATCATCATTAGGTCATCAGTCCTAAGACTGGTTGGACGCTAACCTCCAGCTTCTCCTACCTTGTGCTAACCTACGCATTTCGCTAATTGTGCTACAACCTACATCCCTTACTATTTGCGAGCAGTAGTCTAATCTAGGCCTACCTCTGCCTTTCTTCACTCCTATTTCTGCCTCCAAAATATCGCGGACTATTCCCCCATGTCTCAGCAAGTGGCCTACCATTCTATCTCTTCTCTTCTTTAAGTTTTTCCACATACTCCTTTTCTCGCTGACTTTCTCCAATACTTCTTCGTTTCTAACCCTATCAGTCCATGGTATTTTCATCATTCTTCGGTAACACCACATCTCAAAAGCTTCTAATTTCTTCCTACTTGCTTCCCCTACCGTCCAGGTTTCGCAGCCGTAAAGTGCCGTGCTCCATACATATGTTTTCAAAAATCTCTTCCTTGTTTCTAAGTTTATTACCCCCGAGCATAAAAGTGCTTTATTTTTGTTAAAAGCTACTCGACCCTGCGCTATTCTTTGTCTTATATATTTATCGCTTCTTCCATCCCAATTTATTTTACTTCCTAAATAAGTGAAGTCTTTAACTTCCTCCAATCTTTCATTATTAATTTGTACTTTCGTTTTTGCTCTGCTCTCGCGCCCTCTGCACACTAACCTTATTATTTTATAATTTAATATTATTTAATATTTAATAATAACCTTTTTAACCTTATTATTTTATAATTTTAAGTGATGGGTAGACCTACTAAGGAAGTTTTGCGACTGAGAAGACGACGGTTACTTGAATAAGAAGTTCTGTTGTGTATCTTCGAAGTCCAATACCAATGAAATTAAGATGGGACCACATTGAAGCTATACTGAACCCAACGCAAAAAGAATAATTAAAATCGGTTCATAAACACAAAAGTTATACCCAAACATACATAATAATATATATTTACCGACGAATTGAGAATCTCCACCTTTTTTTGAAGTCGCTTAATAAATATAAATTCATTGTAACGTTTAATTAAAATAATCTGATTCATTATTCATTCGTTATATTCATTAAGCTGATTAAAAAATGTTCTATAGTCTTAAGCTGGAAGTGTTCAATGAGTCATATGAAGTGTTAAACTTCAAAGAAAAATCATAGTCAAAAGAAAAATTTTCTTCAAAATCATATCATTTGACTATTTATACAAATGTATGTTTCTTTTCTTTTTTAGTATAAGTCAAACAAATTATGAGACTATATTGTCAATTAACAACATAGCCAAAACATTCTCTTCCAAAAAAAAAAATGTTATCAAATGTAAAATATGTGCTCAATATACTTATATATTATATATTAAAAAATATATAATTTTCTAATTATCTATCACTATACTACTATCTGCTACACTTAATATGAACCTTCATGGGATAACGCCGTCTTTTTGAGTATGATGACATTTCCAAATTTATATTAATAAAGATCACATAGATATCCATAAACATAAATAGGCACTCAATAGTTGCCAAAATTATTTTTGATTATAAATACGCACCTACCTTAATCTGGATCTGCAGAGTTATCGATTACCTTACTATGTTATCAATACATTTTCTTTCATTTCTATAATACAATATGCTTGTTTACTTTTTATAAGGATGCTAATTTAATATTCTTTATCCACTCCTACTGTATTTACAAATTCAATTTAAATGTGTTCTTTGTGTTGTTTCTAGAATGTATTGTCATAACACTCAGATAAAATGCATTTTAATTTAATTTAGTAACAAAAGATATTATCAAGAACAAAAGATTGGAAAAATAAAGAAAATGAAAGAGATCTTTTTATTTCTTTGACATCAAAGGTATAATGTAATATAATCTCAAACATCAATGGAATACACCCCTTGATATTATGTTTCGCATATCTGTATGTTCGAAAATTGTTTATCTTAATAACATTTAAATGTTTTGTATTATAAATTCTACCCGGCTTTGAACAGAATGAAAAATAATAAACCATAGTACTTAGTATATTCTTAATGTGCTAATTAAATTTACACAATGCAACATTTGTTTAATTTTCTGATTTTGTACTTACCGACAAATAACACCTAAAGTATGCAATTTTTCTAACGCAAGTAATAGCTGGGCTGCCCATTTAACCACAGTTTCTTCTGGCAAAACTAAGCTTGTGTCAAAATCATCTACATCTAAACTGGATATATCACTTAAATTTCTTTGACTAGAATTGGCCATACTTTTGGTATCACCATATTTTTTTCTTCTTTCAGTTGCTTCCAATCGAATAATGTTGTTGTTGTTTTTAAACTCATTCGGTTTGGTCAGTGTGTGTTCGATAGAAAAGAGCAGTTTTTGAGACTTTGACAGCAAATCTTCCACCTCACACTTTTCTTTTAGTGGTTCGTCCATAAGATTTTTTATTGGCTTTTTATTAACCGGTAAAAAATCCTCTACATATACTTTTTCATAGCTCCCATCGCTGCTTATCGAGTCCAGATCGTCTCGAGTATTATCTTTTTTCATTCTATTATTTGCATAGTCATTGATTAGATCTGAAAAACTCAGCTCGGACTCATTATCCGATATCTGTTGTATTTGTTTTAATATCTGGTTATCTTTGTTCGCATAAGCCTCATCACTACTCAAGCGGTTTTTTAAATACTGGGAGAGTTTTGTGCCACTGAAAATAAACAAAATACATGAACTGAAAGTAATACACATGATTTGTCTATTGTTTATATTGCTATCTTATATATGTTTATATTGATATATTATATTGATCTCAATATTATTTAATTGCCTGTAATGAAAATACCTTTTTTACATATTTCTATGTTGATTGTTAATATATAAATATAACTTCAATATACATTAGAAGCAAAACAATTTTGTTGAAAAAAATAAACTATTCACAAAGAGGCTACTACTAAAGTTTAACAAAAATAATCCCTCTCTCTAATAATCAATTGGATTACTCATGAGAAATGTTTTACCATATTTATCACGATATACAACCAATCCCTGAAACATACTTGGGATACCGAAGTACTTTATAGAATTAAGTTTAATATGGCTTGCAAAATTTTGTTATCTGAAGGAGAAAGAGAAACAAATGAAGCAATCGTTTCAGAGATTCTACATACATAATTAATAATAAAATTGCATCAAATTGATATAACTTTGCAAAAGAAGAGTACTACTACTTTCTTACTGTTATTCCCTTTACGTTGTTGAGATGGTGAACGTACAGTTTGGTAAATTGCATAAGTCAGATAATAATATTTATACATATTTAGATAAATATTAATATATTTGTTTGTGAATAATAAGTATTTGTGATTAAACAATATCGTAAGTAATTAGGATATTTCTAATATTTTAAATTAACCAATATTGGCTAATTGATTAATTTTTTATTTACATTATCAAACTCATATATACCAGTCTTATATCTGTTATCAATGTATATCAAGAATAGGAGAAATATTTTGGCAGAAATTTAACTCGTATGGTACTCCAAAACTAGAGATCATAAAAATATGATAATCTATTATCAGTAAAATAGAAAAAATAATAAAACTATCAGTAAACAATCTGATTCTTAGATAGTCACAGATTCTTAGACAAAGTGATAACAACAATACATCAACAAGTATGACAGTATTTTCACTTTATATTTTAAAAGTCCTACCAGAGGCTAAACAATGATCCAAAATTTGTGTACTACATTTTTCCTCAATTTCTGAATCTAAAGATCTCTGAAACTTTCAATAATCAGATAATTAAGAAAGTACATGGCACATAGAGAAGAACACTCAAAAATGTGGAAGATACTGACCAACTAAGATGAAAACTTCAAGTAAAAAAATTATAAATTAATTAGTCTTTGAAATTAAACTATTTATTAGAAAAGCTAAAGAAAATAATTTATGATTAGTTTTTTATGTTTCTTTAAGTTTAAATAAATCATTTATTATTACCGACTTATTACACATTCATACACACATTATGTATACTTCCAGCTATAAAAAAGAATAAATTCACTTATACTGAGGTCAAATCTTTTTATACGCACAGACATGATCTGAAAATTATAGTTTTCAATAAGCTTTTGTGTGGTGGTTAACCTTAGAGTGCATTATCTAATTATTCTCGAAAAAAAACCCTTACAGAAATTGTTTGTTTTACATACAGTTGATATACCAAAAATTTAAATTGTAATAGCCAAAAATTTAAGAGCTTACTTTGTGTTGAGTCCTTTCTCCATATTCAATATTCATATTCTCTTTTATTAAAATTCTTGTAATTTGTTTCAGTTATTTCATATTTTTACTAATTATGAAAATAAATTTCTTAAATATGTAAAACCTAATGCCATACTTGATAATAGTTACAAAACAACTAAAGTATAAAAAATAAAATAGCATCTTACCTACTATACTCTAAGATTAGAAACAGAGCATTCTCACAGTTATAGTGGCTTTGGAGTTTTACCATATAAGGCACATTTTCAGGTAAAATCAAATGTTCATTTAAAAACTGCATCGTTTTATGAATAACCTAAAGAAAATATTTCATTAGTATTGAAAATTTGGTTTGATGGTTAAAAATATCAGAAATAAACTCACCTTTACATAAAACAGCTGCTGTGATTCTGAATGGATCACTAACATCCCTGGGGGTATAATTTTTACAACTTTAAATTTATATAAATCAAATAATGGCCTTTCTATTAATGTTTGTTCAGGAACTTCACACTGAAAATACAAAATGAATGACATAAAGATTGAATTGATTTCTATTCAGCTATAGATGTTTATTGTAATACAATTTAGTTAGAATAAGACATGGTTTGGAATGCAACATGCAACAATATAATCATGACAGAATACTCAAATTCAAAATATGTACATATACATACAAAATACATGTAACCAACTTTCTGGTGGTTAAAATGTATAACAATGTTGTGCAACTTGTGTTTGTTGTTTCTGTTGTATTTGTAAAAATGTTGTGCAACACTAGTCATTAAATAGATAAAAGTTATATATCAATATATTGTTATTTCCATTGCAAAATTGAATTCCATCTAAAGCACCAAACCAGAATGTGACTCAAGATGGGGATAATAAGATTAGGCAATGAAGTTTTGGTACTTCCAAGATATTGTTAATTACTTGGTACATTACTTACAATGTTTATAGTAGTCATTTTGAAATATCCAAATTAACAGTTGGTAAAAAAAAATTATTATTGACATTTATAATATCTATATTTATTTTTTAATTACACATCTTATTACTTTCTTACAGCTTTAATAGACTTAATTTTATACTTTTAATGGTATACGCTTTATTGGATTGTTAATAACTGTATAATGTTCTGCTATAATTATGATTTCATGCTAAAAATGAAGGTTAAATGAAATCTCTTTTCCGATGAGATTGATAATTAAACAATACTCCAGAACTTGAAAATCAATATACCATGAGCTCAAAAGGTTCTCCTTGACTTTTAAATGGTTAGTGACATTGCTTTGGGAAAAATGTTGTTAGAACGGTTTCTACTTTCCGAAATAAAAAAAAAAAATTAAACTTATCACAATTAAAGTAACTTTTTTAACTGGGGGGTTTTTAGATTTTAAGAATCATGTAAATAACATATGTGAATAATATTTTCTTACAACTAACTGTAGATTTTTTATTTCCGGTGCCAGATACATATTATAAATTTTTTCTGCTCTAATTATATACTTCTCCGTTTTATATCTAACCATTTGCCTCCTTTCATAATTGGGATCATCTGAAATAAAAAAAAAAGTTAATTTTTATTATTTGCTGAAGAGTAAAAGTATACCTTTTCCATATTTTATTAAAATATCGATGGCCGTTTTATATGCTGCGAATGCTTCATCATATTTTTTATCATTTTCCAATTCAACTGCCAAATTGATATGGACTGAAGCATCAATAACATACTGCAGGTAATCTCCTACTATGGATGACCCAGGAGTATTTGGGGGAGTAGGATATATCTGACCGTCTATTAATGTCATATTATCCAACATTGTCGTAATACTTAAGCAATCTGAATTTTTTGATGAACCTTGAGAGTTCATTGAGGAACATGAATTAAGTTTTTTTAATTTTGACTGTGTGGATAAATTATGATTAGGAGGATCAGAGAGGAAATCAGTCTATAAAAGAAAAAATTACCTTCAAAAATTATTACCACTTCAAGTACACATGTGTATAGTAATGTTATAAGTAAGTAATGTTATAAGTAAGTAATTTTAAAGAAAACACAAATATGATTTGAGAATACCAAAAAGTTATAGTCATATAAGATATTGTTGCTCACTGGTTATCATTATTGGTTATAGACTTATGATTACACTAATTGCACCTTTATTAGAAGTAACATTTTATATTTACTGTTAAATAAGATTTACTGATATGCATACTTATCATATGCTCAATACTTGTCTTCAGCTCTCTTGATGCCGTGCATTAAACTATATTATCGTCATTGTAGTATTGTAATAAAATGTATAATTTGTATATGATTTTTTGATAATTATGGAAACTATATTTTTTTACTTCTACTTCTAACTCTAGAATAATGCTAAAAACTTCCAAATAATGTAATTAGTTCTTACCTGAACAGATAAACTTAAACTGCTCATAGTTGTAATAGAATCTGTATCACTAATAGTTTTGTCATCATCAGAATTTGCTGAGAGATTTGTGCAAACTTCAGGATCCTCTGGTAAGTTTAATTCTGCTCTAATAGTATTAATATTGCTAGTTAAATTATGTAGAGGTGTATGACTTGTCTGTAAATTGAATGTTATATAAAAGTATTTTAGATAAATTAATATGCCAACTTACTTCTAAAAACTTAACAAATTCATTTGATGTAAATAATTGTGAATTATTTGCTATAAATTCTAAAAAATTTAAAATACTTTGCTTCCTATCTTTAATTGTCTCCTCATCAAATCTACAAATATTATAATTTAGATATTATAAATGCAACTTGTAATTATAGTTATACTAACCGCTTAAACAAGGTTCTTGTCGGTAAATTAGGATAATTATTTTTTAGTTTGAGTTTCCTATGTAATACTTTTAGTTCTCGGTGTAATTTTTTGAAATCATTAAATCGTTTCCACACTGTAACTTTTGTTATTGCATCTGGACATGACTCAGGATATAACTACAAATATAATTTTATAATTATTGATGTTTTAAAGTGATAATCCCTCAATAACACGCCTACCATGGAAACAACTTTATAAATGGTAAATCCATTTTTATGTTTACTTATATCAGGAATATCAAATATTCTTATCCATTTATCATGATTTGAAACCATTTTCAGTATATGAAAACATTAAACATCTTTTTTTGTTGTTGAACGTCACATTTCCATCTGACATCCGTCAAAACAAACAAATCATAGAATAAGTAAATAAAAGACAGTGTGGCCGGTTTGACAAACCGATCTTGCGTTTGACCCAAGGATTGTATAGGGAATAGGATTGCTCGATCTCTATCTTTCAATGTAGACAGCGCCCCACTTTAAAACATGTTTTGACGTCATCGCGGACTATAACCGTTAAAACGTTATTAAACGTATTCAGAAGTGCTGTGTAAATTCAGGCAATTTGGATAATATTTAATATTTTTCGTGCATTTGAGTGGTGAAGTGATATTAAAGGGAACGTTATTATTTGCGTAAGTATTGATTTAAGTTTGAGCAAATAGCAGAATGTTATTTAATGACTAAAAACTTGTTCCATATCTGACGAAATATTCGGTGGGGTTTCGAGAAATAATTTAAAAAAATAAGGCTAAAAGTAGAGATAGAGGATACTAATAGTGCTTAATAGATTAACAATAGATCTGTTATTTGACTTATATCTACCTAATAAGGTATAATAGCTTTTATATAGGTCTTTTATATAGGTTCTATATAGGCAGATATAAAATATCAACGATTTTAGCACCTTTCTTTAAGTTTACCAATTTGGAGAAAATTAATTTTTCATTTTTTAATGGTTGATCGATTTTCACCCCCTTATGGGGTAGAATTTTAGAAAGTCATTCATCGTGGTGGATGTACCTATATGATATAAAAGTAAGCTATTCGTCAATTTTAAGTTTATACTTCCAGTGGCAACTATTAGGTGGATAGTTCACCCTCTAACTGTGAAAACTAAAATAAAAATATATCTTTGTACATAAAAAAGATAAGTAAAATCGACCCCTTTCAGATTTCTTTCAAAATATTTATAATTCTTGAGAAAATAAATATCCCTAATATTTAGGAGTCGATTTTATCCCCTCACACATGTAGTTTTGTAAATTTTTCTTATACCTATATAGATGTAATGAATATTTATGACAAAAAAGTAAATGACTCCAAATTTGGTTCATATTTTTAGTGGTTTATATTTTTACTATTATATTCGAGAAAATAATTACGATAACTAATCGTAACTTTAAGGGTAGATTTTACCCCTTAGGTATAAAGTTTTGTAAAATAATATGGTAGAGAATGTATTTTATGTCCATTTTAATACACTGAATTATAAGGTCCTTTATAGTATGCAGTTTGCTAAGTAAATAATGATAAAATAACTACCTATTTACATTCTTAAACTATAAATAATAAATACCTACCTAATCATTTATTTATTTACCTAATAGGTATAAAATATATTTTATTATCAAGAAACATTGCAGTTTTAAGAACAGATACAGTCCATAAAACATTTTGTTTCTCGTGAGTATACACTTGCTTCTAATTTTAATAGCAGTTTCAAAAAGGCTGTACATAATTCAAATTACAATACTCTACCTAATGTAGATCTAATATATATTTTAAATATACCTATACCATTTCAAAATCTAATTAAAATAGATTAAAACAGAAGGAAACGTCAATAAAACCATATGAATATTATAACCCGTAGTCCACGGTGACGTTACTATCTCCACTACCGCGGACGAAGAATTCGGCCGATCCAGCTATCCTACTCCCTATATAATCCTTGCGTTTGACCATGTAGCAGCCACAGATACAAATACGCATAGACAATATAATGTGTCTATTATACTATTATAGACCAGTGGTGCACATACCGTGGGTTGTAACCACTCTGGGGATCCCTCATCCCCTCTGGTTGCCAAATATAAAAAAATATATTTGGCAATAAAAAAAAGTGTACTGTTTCTGTCTAGCCACAGATGGCGACAAAATTTTACACAAAATAGAGGGTCATAAATGAAAATAATTTGCGCACCACTATTATAGAAAATGACTTTTTAGAAAATCGATTCGTGTGAATAACAAATAGTCGTTTTTCTCAAACTTGGAACTGATGGTATTGCCAGTATTGTCATGGTATTAAAAGTATTGAATTTAGACTTTCTGGTTACAATTGTTTATTTTTTTGCTACTTTTAAAATAGATGTTGGTGATATATAAATCATCTACGGAATATTGTAATACAAGTTACCTACCTGTAACAAAAACCGGTCATTCTGTTAATGCGAGGTTATGTTTATTTTTGTTTACTGTATTTTGAAAGTTTTGAGCGTTTCCAGTTTTTCCGTTAAATATGTCAAAAGCGTCGAGATATTGTTGCGTTACGAATTGTTCCAGCAAAAGCTCTAATTGTGTCATAAATAAACTAACAATTTTTAAAGTTCCTGAGGTAAGTCTTTCGATAAGCAAGTATTGTAATGTTTGTATACACCGATAGTAACGCTTACTTTGTAGTAAATAGTAAAAGTGCAGTGTAATGTAGAAGTAAATTGTCAAATAGTAATTTACAACTCAATTTTGTTTAAGGACTGTGAGAGGCGAGAAAAATGATTGGAGGTGCTGTCACCGTATTACCTTAATATTATGCAGCTCAAGGAAAGAATACTTTATAATAGCAGAAAAAGAAAACTCAAAATACCAGTTTTCCTTCACTTAACGATAATGAATTTGAACTTCCCACAGAACGTTTCCGTAATAAGATTTTTCGTTATCATAGTTTTTTAGTAAGAGGTAACATCCTGTATTATTTATTTTATATTATTATGGCCTTTTAGTTAAATTGAAAAATTAACTGCACTTTTTTGGATATATTAAACAAAATGTTATATTTTAGTATTTAAGGAATGAATACATAATAACAACCATAACGTCTGCTCTAATGTATATTAAAAATTTAACTTTCAAATTCAAAATTGATCTGGTTCTCATAAATGTTTGCAATAATGCCAAAATTAACTACAGTTAGTTAAAGTTAGTTAGGTAGTTTAGTTTAGTTCTTTAGTTCAAAACTTTACTTTAGTTCTTTTCATTGCAATGTTATTTCTTCGCTTACATTAGAATGTAACTTATAATTTCAATTTTCTTGAATAAATAGTTTTGTGACATTTCTTGTTTTATTCCTGTACCCTTCAATTTATGTCTAATTACTAACGTTAATTCTGAAAAATTAATTGATTTTACATCACACACTGTATTGCCTTCATAGTACACTGATTTGAATAAATTGTACTCTTATTGAATGCTTTGTTTTTACTGAAGCGACATACAAAAAGGTCAGTAAATATGTAATGTTATTACCACAAAATCGCAAATTTTAAATTAACCAAATATATACAATTGATTAGTAATTGTTTAAAAACAACTTCACATTTCATACAATAATAGCTCATAAGCTAATTTCACAGGAAAACTATCGGTTACTTCTTGGATGTTTGAAATATCTTGTACAGACTTCGGCACATCCCATTCCAAATATTCACTGTGTAAATACACATTCACTTCACATTCAACTTCTTATCAATGCATATGTTTAAATTGGTGTCCAAACCAGACTCAGCATACCATGTTTCGCTTGGCATTTCAATGGAGTGTCTGTTGCTTTGTAAACTTTCAAACAAAATATTTCCTTCCGAGATCGAACACTTCTTCATTTCCCCATGCAAAAGTGATCGCAGTTCGACATTTTCAATTCCACTTGTGGCCATGGTTAAAGTATGTAATCTTCCTGTGGATGATTAAAACTCGTTAGACTAAAAGCTCATTATGTTATTTAATTTCCACAAAGCTAAATTATCATCGATATCCTACTCGTGGCAGACATAAAAGAAAATTATAATTGACAGATGAAAAAATGCAATAACATTTCTTGCTCTAAAAGAAAAGCATTCAGAACTATTATTTTTTGTACATACTATGTATTTAGGATTGAAAATACTGTATCCCAATTTTCATAGCGTGTTTTCACCAAACAATTCGGAAACAACAATTGTAAAGAAATGCACGCGAACATTGTTCACTGTTTACATAATGAGCACAATAGAACCCTAACCCTACATTTAAATAGTGAAGACCCGCGATAGACGAGGATAAACGGCATGCGCATATGCGCAAATCCCGCGCGATTTAACGCGAGGCTGCCATAT
The DNA here is from genome assembly GCA_037954035.1 of Rosalia funebris. Lineage (NCBI taxonomy): Eukaryota > Metazoa > Arthropoda > Insecta > Coleoptera > Cerambycidae > Rosalia > Rosalia funebris. The sequence goes on along the minus strand of JAZFAV010000005.1, from coordinate 555,790 downwards.
TGGCGCCGTTTTTCGTGGCGCACCACTGATTTTTCGAGGAGCTATGTCTCCTTACTCTCTAGTCTACTTGGTTCATACGAATATCGCCTGTGACGTAGGGGTAAAGTTAGAACGGCCCGACTGTAGTTACATTCGACTCTCTTGACAGTTGATAATTAATCTTAATGGCATTTGATGATAATTGTTTTCCTTAAGATTTATATTTAACCGTGTTATTGTTCATGACAATTTTACTTTTCGCTTATGAACTCTTAAATCTCTTACATCAAAACTTCTTTGGGTGTTATTATTAAATGCATTCTCTAATCATTGTATCTATTTCTATTTAATCGTCGGTAGTCACTATGAGGATTTCATGCTAAAAAAAGAGTTACTTTATTTCTAAAGAAATACATTTAAAACTCAACGAACAAATTATATTAAAAGAGAAATGATATCGGCAACGGTCGCATGAATTGAAACACATGTTTTATTATCAATTTGCATGGATTCTTTGGCGAACGAAGTGAGCGGCCTTTGACGATGACCATGATCCAAAAAACCCCAACTCGCAACTCATAGTTTCTATCTTCTGTGATTCACATCGAAAATTTATTGTGGTACAGGTATTTCGGGTCTTTCCCCGGTACTATCACAGATTACCAACCTCTGTGGTACTATGAAAATTTTAGTTATATATTTCTTTATTGATGTTATACTGTTGCACTTTTTTGGATATATTAAACAAAATGTTATATTTTAGTATTTAAGGAATGAATACATAATAACAACCATAACGTCTGCTCTAATGTATATTAAAAATTTAACTTTCAAATTCAAAATTGATCTGGTTCTCATAAATGTTTGCAATAATGCCAAAATTAATTTTTATAAGCTATTTCTGCTACGATCTTAAATTAGAAACTACCACTGAATGGTGAAACTTGATCCAGGTATGTAATGAAATTCATACCTGATATAAATAAAACCATGTATTTGAAATTTTGAGCAGTTACTTGTTTGAGGGTGATTTTTTAACTGTTTAACATAGCATAAGCTCGGAAATAAGCCATCAGCTTCTTATAAAATTAAATACATAAATAATATGCAATATATGAAAAATTTGTGTAAAAATTATATTTTTGTTAGACTAATTTAATTACATTTTTATGAGAAACGGCATATATCATTTCTGTAAATAACCGTAAGAGCAGAGTTGATCTGTATGTTTATCTTAGACCGGCATTCAAATATAATTTATTGCTTGTGGTTGTGTCAGCACAGGCGTGAGGTTAAAGACGCATCGAATAACGTGGTCAGTCAGTAAGTGGCGATATTACTAAAAAGGCCAGTGTACGAGTGTGTGTGTGAGAGAGAGAATTAAGACACCCCCGTGCACAGATGCCCGGCTTCAGGTCGTGGTTCCTTCGAGTGCGGCTACTCGCGGTTTGGGGGTGTCGCGGGCCACTCGATTGACATGATGCAGGTGTGTGTGGGTATATCTATATGGTTGCCCCCGAGCCGGTCATTGGGATGCTTCATCGATGGGCGTCCGGGGGAGCCTCTACTCATTTCAGGGTGACGTCTAGCTAGTCGTTGAAGAAAGAATATATGGTTTGTGAGTATATGTATGATAATATTAAGCCAATGTCTTAGTTATGTTTGAATCTATTGAAATATATAGAACGATGTGGTGATATTAATAGAGGACATGAATAGCAGGGGGCAGAGAACCCCCAGTGAGTACTCTCTCGATTATTTATTTATGCACAGAACAGTAATTATTGTTTTCTTGATTTAATGTCCTGCCAAGTTATTGTTTTCACATAAATAGAAGAACTGCATTGTGATGACCCGCGTGTGGTACCTACATAGGTATGTTTACTTAAGAAATACTTATTAAGTAATTTTATATTTTTACATTTGAGATGTGGTATATTTTTAAAATAATTTAGATGTGTAGAATGTATAGGGTAGTTTTTTTCTATTATTATTCAGTATAAACACTATACTATATAACTAAAACTACTTATTAGATATACATTGAAAGAATATATTTTTTTTTAATGTGCAGTTAAATATCATAGTAATAAGTAATACATCAACATCTTGTATATCCTTAGTAAAAGTACCTCAGTTATTATTCTTAAGGATGCCCTAATTCTAAACCATTTATGTTAAAATACAAGCCAAAAACTCTTGGTTAAAAAAAAAACTGGCGACCAAAATTACTGTTAATATTGATGATCGCAATAGGATATACCGAGATGTTTATTATGAAAATAATATGCCTGTATTCTTTATAATTATAATCAATTTCAATATAACTATCATCACCAATAGTTAGAACTGTTTTTACAAAATATATATTTAAATCATAAAGTTTGAAAGACACATGGAATTTTTTTAGACAAAAGAAAAATGGGATTTTGTGAAATAACAGGAAAAGATGAATGAAGATTAACATGTTCTAAGAAATATTGTTTTTACTGATGAATTAATTCTTCCATTAATTAAAAGTCAAAAATATATCTTTTCAAAGAGGACAGACCTAACAATTCGCAGGAACTTTGATTATATATTCCAAATTGCTGTCAAACTGTTACCTTGTTATGTTAGTAATGTCCGCCAAAGATTTTATAATCGTTTGGGAGAAAAAGACAATCGAGGAAGCTGTGTTTTTCCAATGTCCTTTTTTATCATGTAAATACCTCCACTAATTGTTACTTAAGGACGGTAAAGCATAGATGTCACAAAATTAAAAAAAAAAATTGGATAGTACTTATAATCCAAAAATATAAATTGTTATGGATAGTTTACGATTCAATAATTAATCATTAAAAAATAGTGCCATCCCAGGGTATTCTTTTTTTTTCAGTCTACACCCATCCTCAACATGTAATGGGTGGGGCTTAATTCTAGCACCATTTTAATGATTTTTTTAACATACACTAACGAATGTAGAAAAAAAAAATGCATTCAGAAAAACTCTTTTATTTCAGTTAACAGTTTGACTTAGAACAAGAGCCGATTAAAAATATACGAATAATGTCTAGTATCAAAATATAAATATGCGTACAACACTGTTATTTTATTCTTATATTTATAGGGCACAACCAATTAGAGGAAATCGCATGAAGCAGAACATGCAGAAAAGCAAAAATTTCTTTAGCAAAAATAACAAGTTAATCTTATTGATTGTTGAGTTTATAGTTTTGAATAAATTAATGATTTTAGTCCAACGACTTTTTTTTACATAGATCACAATATAATAAAATAAGAATGAAGTGGTTTATTCTGCTGCAGTTCCAAATAGTGATTAACTACCAAATTTCAGTTACCTACAGATAATTTACTTAGTTTTAAATAATTCAATGAAATCATTTAGTAATGCAGAAATGAAAATATTTTTGCATTATTAGGTCAGATGGAATGTAGATTCGTGAAAAATAAATTTATAAACAAAATCTAATTTTATTATCTATAACACTCCATTTTACTATATTATTTTTTTTAACAGCTTCCACATGACTTACAATTCTTATTTTAATATTAACATAGAACAGATATAAAGGTGTGATATTCACATCGAAAGTAAACTGTTAGTCCAGATTTTTACAAACGCTATCTTGCAAATGTTAGAATAAATCATATGGTATATATTTCAAACATACATATATTTGAAGTCAATTTATTTTCTATAATAACAGGAAAAATGCAGCTTGTTGTAATTGCAGCTTGTAATAATTTGATCAATAGTTTTGATTTTAAATGCACATTAGTCTTTGGTGTTAAATAAACCTTAAGCATTATTTAATTTGAGTACATAAAAATATATGTACACAAAAGTATATATACAAAAAATATACATACATATAATTAGTCAATGTTAGTAAAATCTATCTTTTACAAACAACAAATTCTAAAATGAACTTTTCAGAATCAAGCCATATTTAAAATATCAAAGTCCTCAGTCAACGATTTTCCTTTTGATTATTTTCTAAAAGGTATAAATATCATAAGCTTAAAGAAGTAAAGTTAGATATATTTACTTTAACGGTAAAGTTTCCATATCACTACTTCTAAAAGCTACTTGTCCTAAAATAAGCCTTCTCTTAAATTATTTTTACTGAGTGCATGGTAGCGATATCATTTACGAATCAATTATCCTGCAACTGCTGCAATCTTAAATTCAGAGATTCTTCAGAAGGAGATTCTTTGAAAAGATTTGAAGATAAATCTATAGCAACGTATAAGCCACATAGAAGCATGGGACCTATTATTGCCCCTTCAACTCCAAGACAGAAAATCCCACCAGCTATTGCGAGACCTGTCAGATATGGATGTCCACCCCTAAAAAAAATATATGTTATTAAGTGATAATTAACACTCACTGATAAAGATTGTTCACTCGCACAATGCTATATCAAAAAATAAAGAGATATAATGAGAACTATGAAAATTAAATACCCCTTAATTTCTTTATATATTGTTGTATCTACAATGGACGTCGGAAGAAATTGGCATGTTGCAAATAAAATCGCAGCAATGCCTCGATCCTGTGCTAACCAAAGATCTAACACAGCAGGTACGCAAGCCCAATAAGTTCCCAGAAAGGGTACAGCTCCCAAAATTGTTGCAAATGCTAGAATAATAAATTTAGATGAAGAAATTATTTAAGTATGTTTATTATTACCTGACGGAAGGTAAACAATTTTGACTCCAAATAAATTATGAATAAACCAAGTCCAAAGTCCATAAAAAGCTGCCATTTTTAACGAGGCAGAGAAAACACCATTAACTGCCCCCTCCAGAGCGTGTCCAAAACGTCTACCACTTGGAGAAAATTTTGTCAGGAGTTCAACTGGCTTATATAAATCACCACTTGAATTTAATAAATAAAATAGGGTCGTTAAAAAGACTACCTGAAAAATATGCAAACAAATTATACTCCCAATGCGAATTTTATAAATCTCTATATTACACACTCTGTTGCCTTAAACTTCAACTTACCACGTTTAAAATAAAATTCAGAACAGCAGTCCCACCTCCAAGTATCACAGACAAGAATGTGCTAAAGGAACCTAGTATCAAACTAATATTACCCTTCACTATGCTCCAAACTGACTCAAGTACAGACATCAATGTTCCAATATTTTGCTTCCCAAAATTTACCATTGCATTTAAATTGAGTAACTCTACAAATATTAAGTAGCGATGATTGTATTGAATGATATATCTTGCGTTCTCTCACCTGGAGATTTCTGGATATCATTTACAAAACCTTCCCATGATGTTCTCACTGCATCTTCTGTAACCTTGGGTCCATTTGAGTCATTTGAAGACATCCAGCTCTGATACACTCTGTCCCACAGTTCTAGAACTTGCTTTTCTAGTTTCTCTGATTTCGCAGAGTCTACATCGGACATCATACTTTTTACCTGTAATGTAATTTATGTTACATTTTACTAGAGAAATTATATATCAATTTCACATACGATCATATTTGTACTTTTTCATTAACTTTAAATATTCACTAAGAAAGTTAAATTTGTATATATCAATGTTTCCCTTTATGCAACTTTAATTAATTTTGCACTTTTGCCTAGATATTTGTTAATTTGTTTCATCTTGTCCTTCTTTCTCCTGCAGAGTACCTACATTGAAATAATATACTGTGCAAAGGGTAACAATACCCCCTTAACAATAATGTAATTAAACGTGAAAATATTAACAAAAATGTGTAAATATGCTTTGACATGTTATAAATTAAATTTAAATGTAATTCAGAAAGATTTTGAGTTTATAATCTAATATGTATATGACATTGAGGTTAAACCTTATGTGAAGTCCTTACAATAACTTGTTCTGAAGTACTTCTATACATAAATGTCCTTTACGGAGTTAAAATTTATGACAACTCTTTTATTAACTCATATTTAGTACATATAATCAATTTAAAGTAACACATAAAAATAATAATTATTGAAATAATGATATATTTATCGTTTTTCAATAATTAATAAAGTTGATCATTATGTTTTCAATGACTTTATATAGAATATAGACAAAAATATTTGCAATATATTCCCACCAAAATAATTCTGAATATAAGTAATCTAGAAACTTTTATTTCATCGATCAAGAAATAGAATTATTACATCAAGTTATTCAACATTTTTACAGGGTTTCAAAACCAATCTTCAAAATAATTATTCTTCAATAAACAATTTTTTGTTTTCTTATTTAAATTTTATCAAGAATTTCTTAATTTTAATAAGACTTTTATCACCTCTTAGTTGCCAAAAACCACATAAAGCAATCATTCTGTGTTTGTGAAAAACTGGTCTCCTTTTTATTACTGCATCAAAGATTGCAACTCTGGTCCAGGATTCATGTCTACATGTTTCAAAAAAGTGTTTACTAGACAATTAACTCTTAACACATAATGTCTTCTTATTGATTTTGTATACCTCAACGAATTACAATAATGTAACAATATTGAATTGAAAATACCTCTAATTGAAATTTAATAAAAGGTGCCCAGTAAACGTTTGCATTTATAAGTTAATATTTTAAACTTACAGTTTTAGATATTCCTTCTCGTCCATACTGATAGGCATTATCAAGAATGGAATCAACTGTGTCATCCCAAGCTGGCGGTAATAATTGTCGTAACTCAGGATTATGTACCACGGTTTGATTTATAACATTACCCGTCATTTGAACCAACATGATAGCCTCGGCATAAATCTATAATTAAAAAACTAATATTCAAAATGAATATCAAGTAAAATATACAAAATATACCTGTAGTGCAATAAATATAGATGCACATATCAAGAACACAATGAGGCCAAAAATAACGACACAACTTGCTACAGTATCGATACTACCTTTGATGCCAGTTTTCAAAGTTGTGTTGACTCTATGGACGACTCGATACAAACCCCGTATGGGTACCGGAACAAGAGCATCATGCCTCTCTTGGCACCACCCTGATATAATTTCTAAAATAGTGAGCACCTTCTCATAAAGGTAATTCCAGAGGCTCAAATAAAGACCTAGGTGTTTTATGATATAGAACAATATTGGCACTGGTAATAGTGGAAGAAGCATTACATTTTTCCAGAATAACATTACTACACAAGCCCATAGGACGGAATATAAATAGAATGTACTTTCGTAGCTTTCAGTATCTACTAAACTATTATTTGAATAACTTAAATTCAGCTTTTTGCTCAATTTTAAAATATTTGACTTGTTTAATTTGGTGGTGTAAAACTGTGGCTGAGACAGAGATCGTTTAAGTTTGCTTTCAGTTTTTATCATCTTTGGTTTATTTAAAATATCAGTAATAGTTGCAGACTGTGGCTGTTGTATTAGATGTATTCCTTGATTTGTTATTAGAACACTAGTATTGCTTAACTCAGAATCCGTTCTGGTTATAGGTTGTTTATCTTCAAATAGCTCTAGAGACCATGGATCTTTATTCTCCTTTTCATTGGTTTTATTCTCCTGTACTTTAGTGGTGCAGATTGTATCACCTACATTCTCTATTTTTTCGGGGTTTTCATTAAATTTTACATTTGGTTTCTTTCCAATGTCTTTCTGTAAAAAAAAAATCAAATCAAAAGGAATGATTTTCTAAGGAATATAAAACAGAGGCAACACATGCCTACATAAAAAAGCGAGCCATTACCTTGAAATTGGTTTTAAATTAAAATTAAATAACTAATTTCTTTATTTTATATATACAATACTTATTTTTTTGTTCACATTTTTACTTGTTTCCTGGTAAATATATTTCTTCAAAATTATATTAAAAAAAGTTGTAACAATATACCAGTTAAATTATTTTACTTACTTCCAACTTAGTATCTTTAGTATTAGTTTCGTTAGCATCTTGTTCAATTTCTCTATTGTCGCAGACATTTTCTTCACTCACATCTAAGTCTAATGATTTATCATGAAAAGCTAATGATAAACATTCACTTATGCTTATTGGATGACCTACAAACATGTTGCAAAATGTAATATACTGCTAGAAAATATTAACACACTTTAGATTTAATTCTATAAATTTAATTACAATCATATATTTATAAAAATATTACTGCTGATGTAATTTATTAACATGAGGAATTTATTATCATGTTGTTTCACTAGGCTAAATTTTCTGCACAAAAAATTATTACATATAATGAGCAGCTTTACAATTGAAGAAATAATTAAAAATTACAGTACTTAATAGTATATAAAAGTAATATCAGTTCAATTTCAAATATACCGATTTATACATTGCTATGCAATGTATCATATTTATTAAATTATTTCTAGTATCTAATTAATCGATCAATCAATATTAGGCACGAGAATTGATACTTTTATAAACTTATATTTGAACAGTCCAATAAGGAAAGGTATTGGTGTTGTCTAAATTTATAGTTTGGCAGGCTATTCTATTAGTGTATACAAAACAGTTATTCCCCAATCTCACCTGTAGAATTCATTGCTTGATGTATCTCATATACTTCTGATGCGAAACCTCCAAAAAATATAACTTGAAGTATAATAAAAACTGGCAGCTGTAGAGATCCAAAGTAATGTGCCAGACAACAGGAGCATATTAACCAAATTACTATAGAAGCATAGTGAAATTTTGTATTATTTTCTGGTTTCCATAATAAAAATGTTAGTGATATGTAACCAATCAAGATGACAACAACCTAAAATATGTGTAATAATACCATTTATCTAAAAATCAAAATATCATTTTTGTTATATATTTTAATTGACGTGATCTTTTAAATTCAATTTCCTAGATTTATTCTTATACTTTACCCCACTACCTAGATAAGTCCAGAGTTAAGTTTGTAATTATTTTATATTCATGAATAAACTTACTAATAAGAATGTTGTATTCTCCAAGAAGAAATTTAAGGATCCAAAAAATAGTACTATAACGTTCCAAAGGAGTGAAGTTATTATCTTTGGAGTATAGTAATATATAAAATGAACTGTGGGTATTAATACACAACATCCAATGATCAACTTTATACGTTTACATAAGTTTTCTCCTATAAATTCAGATAAATCGTTCATAATATTAATAGGGAATAAAATAACACCAAAAATAATAGGAGTATTTGTAGCTTCTAACGTCTCGAACCAAACTTGGAATCTATCTCGTAAGGATCGTTTTAAGGGATGTAACGCTGAACCAACCAATACAGCCCATATCAGCGGTTTTATAAATGGTTCTAATATCATATATAATGCATACCCTGCAGCACTGCACAAAAATAACAGGAAAAGGGCGACTGCATTATACAATGCGTGCTTTACTGGTTTATCGTGACCCTGTGGCAAACCACTAATAACACTAAATATACTTTCTAGAGGTGAACGATGATCCATCTTAATAAATAGATTAATAAATTTTTCTAAATGGTATCGATTTTATGACATAATTTTTAATTGTAGGATATCACAGAAGAAAGCTTTATACGAGATAACGTAACCTCACTGTGAAAAATTTTTGTACACACTACACAATTTACATTGCGCATGATCTGCTCGTGGGCTGAAAGTAGATAGTTACATTCGTTAAGCCCGCTACAGACTATGCATGTATCCGCGGTTCGTTATGCACTATTTGTCCAGTTCGTTGTAGTTCGTAGCAAGTCGCAAATCAGAGCCTACATACTATGAGTTTACATATTGGTTTACAGAGTATGTTAATGCGCGGTCTTTAGTATTCGTCAATTTACCGCCTCCAAGAGCGAATCACTGCGAACACACTAATCATGTTGTTTACGAATCGATTCTCAGCGAACAAGTCCCTACACACTATTCGCGAATCGCGAATATACGCATAGTCTGTAGCGGGCTTTACAGCGATTACACCTTAGAGCATGCGGAACGTACCTATTAAGGGGTATTAAGAGTTTATGCAATTTATTTAATTTTCGTGATCGTTGTCACAGAAAATATATACGGTATTGTAATCAGTAACTTTGCAATGTTTAATTATGAAGGCGAGGGAGTTTCCACAGTGGTAGCATTGCTCACACATACAAATACAGTTCTAAAATACAATTATTATGGGGCCTACACACCTTTCTCTTACCTGCGTAGTTTATCACATGCGACGCCATGTCTGAGCGATAAACTGCGTGAATAGAGAAGTTTAGACCGGTGCTTATGCAGATGAAAAATCTGTGCATTTGGACCATCTTTTGCAACGATAATCTGTTAAGTTTATGCAGTTTATCGTACAGTTTGTTCAGCTGACGTCCTATTTATTTACGAAATGACCACGGATTCAAAAAAGATGCGCTTTTAGCATTTATTGACAGCCACCGGTTTCTTCCCAAACTTTGTGATACTCAATACGCTTCACATTCCAATCCAAGCGTGTCGCATTCTTTACACCAACGTTCACGAAAATGTATCCTTTTTCCTTCTTCTAGCAACACAGCTGCAATTATACAGCAAACACCGGCTCTCCTTTTTCTTTCACCTGTTATTTATTTTTAACGCTTTTTAAACTAAATCTGTCGAAAGTGAGGAGAGAACTGACAAAAATCGGATAGAACTGAGACGAAAACTGAATGTAGCCTATTCACCTTTATTTCAGATAAATGTACAGATTTTCACACAGTTATTTACGACCGAAAACTGCGCAGATAAATGGAAGGTGTGTAGGCCGCTTTAGAATCACATGTATTTGCAATATTATATCTAACTTCACTATAGTTTACTTTTCATATGTAAAATGTGATTTTTATAGGTTAGGTAGCCAGTGCATTTTATAAAATGTACCCAATAGCCAAAACCCGGAATTTATTATACAAAACAACTACTTTTTTTAAAAAGAAGCATTTTGGTACAATAAGAAAAATAAGGGATGTTGAAATAGAAAAAATTAGGAATATAGGAATCTTAGCCCATATCGATGCTGGTAAAGTAATCTAGTTCTGGAATAACAATTCCTAAATATTTTTTTTGTAGGCAAAACAACAACCACAGAACGAATGTTGTATTTTGCTGGAATAATAAATCATATGGGTGAGGTTCACCATGGTAATACAGTTACTGATTATATGGACCAGGAACGTGAAAGAGGTATTACCATAACTGCAGCAGCTGTCACGTTTTATTGGAGAGCGAATCAAGTCAATCTTATTGATACCCCAGGTCATATAGATTTCACCATGGAAGTTGAACAGACTCTGAATGTATTAGATGGTGCTATAGTCATATTGGATGGATCAGCAGGTCAAGTAAACTTTACAGTATAAATTTTAAATACCATATATTCATAAAGCAGTTGTATTTTCAAATATTTCATATGTGTTAGAAGCCTTTTATGCTTACCTAATATATATCGCTTGTCCTGAGCTCTTTCTCTCAGGATTCTTAATAAACTTCATGAGTTATGGTTTGCTATAGGTATTTCGAATATTTATATAAATTTTCTTATAGTCAATGTTGTATGTAATTTAATTGTTTGAAATATTAATAAAGTAAAAAGTATTTTATCCTACTTTTAAACTTCTATAATGTTAAATACACTTTAAGGTGTTGAAGCACAAACTCAAACAGTCTGGAGGCAGGCTGATAGGTATAAAATACCTAGGATTGTCTTCATAAATAAAGTAGACAGAACAGATGCAGATATTAAAATGTGTTGTGCAGCATTGCAGGAAAAACTGGAGAGCCAATATTTGTTATTGCAATTACCTGTTAAAGAAAATGGGCAATTTGTAGGTTAGTTTAATGCAATAATACAATTATTAATGTTAGTGTATTGAGGTTGCATAAGACATAAAATTATGTATTATAAACTGTTGTTAATAATATGTAAAATTCCTTTATATTAAAAAAATTCACTTTTTGTCTAGTCCGTGTAAGCTTGTTGATATGAAAACAAAATTATATTATGGAGAGACTGTTGATATTGTGGTTGTAAATGTAAAAATAGGAGTAAAATTTATGTTCATGTTACATAAACACCAACCACCAATAAATGCTTCCTTATCATGCTTGTAATTTATAACAAACGCTTAAATATTCATAAGGTAAATCTTAAAGCTGACCCTACCCTTGGCATTATATTCTGGAGTAATTTTAAGTATTTTTTTCTATATACTATCTCCTAAACTTAAGATCTAATCATTTATAAACCACTGGAGAGTTAACATATTATTGGAGAGGAATATTTAATTTGTAATACCAGATAATTTAAAAAATATATGTTTTTTATAACTGCAAGTATTAATTCAATAGGACAATTCATTTCTTCGTATAAATCAGTATATTCCTCAATACATTCAACAAAGTAATAACTATTTAAATAAAGAACATAATAATCATTTAAATATTTTAGGTATAATTGATGTATTAAGTATGGAGATGTTAAATTTTGGTAAAATCAAAGAAAAACAAGTCACTAGAACACCATTAACGGAAGATAAATTTCCCAAATATTGGAATGATGCTGCTTTAGCTCGTTCTGAACTAATTGACAGGTTAACGGATTATGACGATAATTTAGCAAATATTGTTATATCTTCAGAATCATTAGATAATGTAGCTTCTGTAGACATTGTTAATGCTTTACGTACAGTCACATCTACTCAGGTACAGTCTTTTTTATATTGAAATTTGTGTAATTTCTAAATATAAATAACAAAATTGTTACTTATATTTATACATGTCCTATTCAAATTACAATGTTAAGTATTCTAATCATGTTAAATGAATGTGGCATTCGTTTTTGGCTATGATGCAAAAATATATAATAAAATTGTGTTTCAAACATTTAAGGCAGCAACTCCTGTGTTAGTTGGTAGTGCATATAAAAACATTGGAGTACAGTCTTTAATGGATGCCGTTGTATTATATCTTCCCTCCCCAGAGAGAACAAATAAGCAGTATAAATGCTTCGAGGATAGTTTGTGCGCTAAGGCATTTAAAGTAATACATGATAAACAAAAAGGGCCTCTTGTGTTCTTTAGATTATATAATGGCACTTTAAATAAAGGACAAAAAATTTACAGTATACAACAGAATTGTTCTGAACAGATTGGAAGAATTTATGTTGCCTATGCTGATGACTATGAAGAAGCGGAATGTATAAAAAATGGCAACATTGCAGTTGTTAGTGGACTAAAGGTAAGAATAAGGTAAGGAAAATTATAAATTATCCCTATATAACCAATTTGAGGTCTTTTTTTTTGTTGTTAAATGTAAACATATTTAGAATAACAATACTTAAGCGTGGGTAAGTTTAAAGTTTTTTGTAGAAAGTAATGTCTGGAGATTTAGTAACCAATTCTCATTCAGCTAGTCAGAAAGCTAAAAAGAATGTGATGGAACTATTGAAACAGACTGAAGGACAAATTGAAACAAACACTGAAAATTTATTGGGTATTGGTGTGACAGTACCAGAACCGGTATTTTTCTGTTCAATAGAGCCACCCAGTTTAGCTTCTCAGTCTGCATTGGAACAAGCATTAAATGAATTACAACGTGAGGATCCCAGTTTAAGAGTTTCTCTCAATACAGAGACTGGGCAAACTGTTTTAGCAGGTATAAATTGTTATTATTTTATAAATAGTTGGATACAAAAATGCTCTAACTAAGTGTATATGTTTTACCACATCTATAACTTAAACAAGTATACTCTTATATTTGGAGAGGTATATATCTATGTTCATGTTTTAGGTATGGGCGAACTCCATTTGGAAATAATTCGAGATCGTATATTAAGGGAGTACAAAGTTGAAGCAGACCTTGGACCACTACAGATAGCTTATAGAGAGTCTCCAATCAAAGCAGTGACAGACAGTCTGACAGTAGAGACAAAAATTGGAAATTCTAAGCAACAGATACTTGTTAAAATGTCTCTCCTTCTAACAGATCCGAAGGAAAACCCTAAAGACATAATGAAGTTAGATAAGAGTCCAGACTCTGCCAGTAATATAGCTAGTATCTTTCCTAAACATCTGTTGGCTGTCAGGCAAGGTATTGAAGTTGGACTTGGCCATGGACCTAAAATTAGTTCTCAGGTAATTGCATATTGTCAGACATGTCTAATTGCATATATTAGTAATACAGATGGTGTTCAAATTTGATTGTGGCAGTATATTTGATTTTTAATTTGATTCAAAGCTTTCGATTAATAGATTTAATTAATATCATAGGGTTTTCAATTATTTTTTTTTTAACAATAGCTTAGTTTCATTTCTAGAAGGAAAATAAAGAAAATGATGTGATTTATATTATATATAGTATTGGATATTCATAAAGAACTTACTTATTAAATAACACAACATTTGAAATTTACTTATTAAATAACACTTCAAATAACAAATGAGGTACAGAAAATCCAAGTATAAATACAATAATTGAATTACCTAAAATTCTTTTGCTATATAATTAGTTATTATTATTAACTTCTTATTATTACCCTGTAATTGTTATAACAGAATATTGTTTTTACAGAAAGAAATATTTAGTTACCATTTTGTTTGTTTTTTAATTTCATTGTTTTTAATTCTTTTTTCTTAGTCACCATTAAGTCTCAATCTTTAAGATTTAAGAAATCCAAATTGTATTTGGCACTATTTTGTTTCATGCTACTGCTAGGGAAATTACTGGCTGATGGTGAATTTATTAAGTTAAAATATTTGTGTTAGGCTAGCCTAGCAAAGTGATAGGGTATGTGTCGGTATTACTGCGGGTGTGGGTATTACTGCGTTTTTTTTTTCAATTATATCAGAATTCAATAATATTTGATAAATAATGAGTGGAAAAAAATTAGTTTATTAATTCATTGCTCACACAACGTTATGAAGAAAAAATATTACGTGTTGCATATCGTTTGAATTAAAATTTCATCTTTGAAAATGAAAGTGTATCTGTGAACGAAATTTCCGACACTTTGGCGCTAGCAGCGGTCAAAAATGGACATCGGTAAAGATTTTTTTTGCAGGTTATTCCTCAACAATATTCACATTTTTTGTACTGTAGATAAAGAAAATACTGATATTTTATTAAAAAAATAAAAGCAAAAAAGGTTTAGTTTTCACCTTTAATTTACTAACGCAGTATTGGGAACATATTTTTCGAGTGCGTGCGCATTACTGCGTTTGAAACGCCTGGCCTGCCGTAGTCGCAGTATTACGTTCCATCGTTTGAGGTGTGCGCATCTATTACTGCTGTTAAAGTACCGCTAGGTTTCTAACCTACCTAGGTAGGTATAAAGTGTAATGGCGAGAATCAGATAGAAGTCCAAAGTGAGTGCGACAAAAGTGAAAGTGAAAAATTCTAGGCGCAATTATGCAAAAGAACATATGAACTTGGCTATACAAGAAGCTTTGAGTGGCAAAAGCATTGTAGAAGCTTCTAGAAAATATAATGTGCCGGAGTCTACAGTAAAAGCTAAAAAAATGGGCAAATACCTATGCTGACAAACGTCCAGGTCCTGCTACCTTACTTACTGAAGCAGAAGAAAATGATCATGGAGTTGGTTGGAATCTTTGGTGTGAAGATAATACTAACTGAGTTTTCCACAAAACACTATACACTACACTCGACGCGCGTTTCGCCAACTAAGTTGGAAAACTCAGTTAGTGTTAGAAGAAAATGAGCTTGTTGAGTGGACATTCCATTACAGTCGACTTGGATTTCCAGTAACCAAACATCAAATGCCTGAGAGTGTCAAATTAATTTATGGCCATGACAAACGGAAAACCCCATTTGTAAATAATAAACCTGGGCGAAATTGGTATAAAGTACGTGAGTGAAATTATAAAAAATATGTGATAATTCAGTAAAAATATGGGTGTTCTTGCTCGATAATATTAATATAAAACATTTGTTATTTTAAATATAATTATCGTTGTCTGGTTTATTTATTTTGTCTATGTTCTGTTCCGCAGTATTAGGTACGCAGTAGTTGACTCAAGCCTCTCTAAGGCCTGCAGTAATACATGCATCTACTTTTTTTTTCAACTTGCTTTATTTAAAGAAAATAGTATTTAATCGCATCCATGATTTTTTTTCAAGTTTGGTATAGGTCGAATATTGATTTAAAAACATAAAGAAAACGGAAATTTCAAATTTCTGTTCAAAACATACTCGTTCAGCTGCCATCGCATTTTTGTCCGCAGTAATACCAACACTTACCCTACCTTTCTAGAAAACAGAACTTTTAATACTAATGTTAATTTTATTATTAAACTATTTTATGAAACAACTAGTATAAATAATCTGAATTAAATATTATTTAACACAGTTGAACATGTTATTAAGGATAAGTCACAAGATGATAATATATGCTTTTTCAGGTAGTAAATGCTCAAATAATGTTACACATGTTAGAAGTTGGACGGGGGACATCAGAAACTATGCTAACAGCCACATCCACACAGTTAGTTCAAAAGGTTGTATAATATTTCTTTTACTTAATATTTAACATGCTTGTTGTATCTCAATAGAATGATAGTGTTTGCATTATATACATATTTGTTAAATATCATTTTTTTCTTTTCATAAACTAGCTGTGTAATAAACAATTTCTTAGTGTTTTATCAGTAAGTTAAAAAAATAAGCGGATAAACTTAAATCAAATTTATTCTAATTGAAAGGGTATTATAAAGTTTTTATATATATTTTGTTTGTTCAGTATCATCATATCACATATTATGCATTCCAAATTATCGTATAATTTATATTCTTATTACTTATTACAATACTCTGTAAAGCAGCTTTATTTTACATCAATTTGTATCATTTCATAAATGTTGCGGAAATATTACTTTTGAGACAAATGTTATAGCTATCCTTTATGGTTATTAGGACATGCATAAAAGCAGAGTAGTATTATGATACTGACTTTTTACAGCTTTTAAGAGAAAGTGGTACAGACATTTTAGAACCTATCATGCATTTAGAGGTTGTTACTCCGGAAGAACATTTATCGACCGTATTAGCTGATTTATCAAGACGTAGGACAAATATAAAAAATGTCACTGTGCGGGGAAAAAATAAAGTAAGTAAAAATGTGTTGAATATTATCAGACAAGCTAGGAGTTAATTATTTTTGTTAAGCAGCAGCACAATGGTGTTTATGTTCATTTTTCGTACTTTTGTAAATTTCAACAGATTTCCAGTTAGTTTTTATTCTTCAATAATTAAAAGTTTAAAAGCCTGTATAGAATTTAAAATACAATATTAAAATTAAATGAACAAATCAGAATACTGTAGTTATCTATTTTTGACAATTTGTTGCAACAGTTTTTTTAGTATCATCTGTTATTTTGCAGATATATAATTTATTAATGTTACATACATTATTTTAATAGTGACACAGAAACTCATACCATATTTTATTGAAATATTTGAAATTGCTGTGGTGAGGGGTCTTTAGAGAAACTATTAGTTAATAATTAAGCTATTGTTATCATCAATAACATAAACAAATGCCCACCAAACTAGCACAAAGCTGTTTGAACTCAGTTATATTAAAGCCTTTACGTAAATCACAAAAACAAAATAATAAGTAGATCCATGTAGAAAGTATATAATTCACACAAAATAACTCTTAGCTTTAAATAGTCGTAACATAGAACATTGTTTTATTGACTATGAACCATACCTACTGATTGGTAACATACTGGCAACTTTTTGTAAAGATGGTTATTAAAATTTAAATGTAAGAGTAAACATTTTTCTTATTTGATTTAATTAACCAAAATATGGGAAATTGTTTTATAGTTTGTGAATCATCGTAACTTTCTCTGAAGATGGTGGTTAAAACTTAAATGTAAGAGTAAACATTTTTTTATTTTATTCTAATTAACCGAAATATGGGAAATAGAAGCTAAGTGAAGTATAATTCATACTACTAATTCATTCTGATGATTAAAAAAGTAAAAACCTCTATATTTTAGAGATAGTGTATATAACCAGTGGCTATAAAATAGATATAAATTCACAGTGATCTGACTTCATTAGAGAAAATTTATGATGTTTTAACAGAAATGTCACTCGTATTTATTTTTATTTTCGGAAAATATATAATTATGAACATAAATAATTCTAATGTTTTTCAGCTTGTCCTGGCAGATCTTCCCCTTTCTGAAATACTAGGGTATTCAACCTTTTTACGAACATTAACTTCAGGAACTGCTACATTTACAATGGAATTTAATAAATATGAAAGAATGTCTACTGTAGATGAAATTACAGCTATACGGAATATAAGAGGATTTTAATACTTTCACTGGTGAAATGGAGTGAACAATGCAAGTATGTGTTAGTAAGAAAAATTAATATTGAAAATTGTAATATAAGTAGATTTTATTCAATATGTATGTATATTTTATGTACTAAGTTTCAATAAAACACCTCTTATTTCATCGTTTTGTTTTGTATATTGTTAACAAAACCGACGTGCAGTTGCAGAAAAAAATCATCAAAATATCCCACGTAAAATTATAACCATTTCGTATTTGGATTGTATATATGATATAATTATGTACTAATTATGTCCAGGCAATTTACAAAACAAATCAGCTGAAAGCCTCACGATCACAGAAGAATTCATAGAAATATAGCAGGATCTACGAGCAAAGAGACAGCGAAATCTTCCTGATATTGCACCTGGTCAAAGAGCTTTTTGCTCGTAGCACCTGGTCCATGTTGCAGCGCCTGACGGTTTGGGAGATAAAAAATGCTAAATGCTAGCCATAGACAACATAGTATAGGATTAAATATTTTCTATGAAAACAGCTAAGTGGATACAAACATGCACAATCCAAGAAGACTAGAGAGTAAGGAGACCTACGAGCAAAAAGACAGAAGGAGAGAACATATCGGTGGTGGGAGTAGGCATTCGGCGCGACGGAAGTCGCCATTTTATAAACCACATTGTGAAGGTCAGTTGTCAGTGTGGTTGTCAGTTAGTATTGTTTACGTTTTGTTGTCCAGTTGTTATAGTGTGTTTTTGAGTGATTTAATAGTGACTATTGTTTGTAGATCACAAGGAACTGTATATTTTTAGTGTAGTATAGTAGTAGAATAAGAAAGAATTGAAATGGTGAGTTGTATTTCGTGCGGCTTATCTCACAACGCGCGGAAAGTTGGAGTAACCTTTCATCGGTAAGTTTGTAAATGTAAACTGTTTATAAAGAACTGTTGGAATTTTTAGTTTATTATGTATTGTATGTTTAAATATGGGCATAGTATAATAATCGAAAGAGTTTATTTCAAGCTCTATTTGTCACTTTTGTAAATACATGGCAGCCATATTTGTTTATATAATATTCCTCAAATTGCACAGTGGCGTCGTAGTGTTTGCGTTCTTTTTTTTTAGTAAAACTTGTATTAATTGACGGATTCAGATTACGACAATGAACAATAATAGTAATTAATAGTTAGCAAAAAATAATACATATATCTATTTTTTTTAAGGTTCCCAAACAAACCTGAGCTTCGTGCAGCATGGCTCAAGTTTGTAAATCGGTCAAAAGAAAATATTCCAAAATTTGCAGTTCTCTGCTCGCAGCATTTTCAAGATTCAGATTTTGACAAATCGGCCTTCAAACTGTTGCTAAAGAAGAACGCAGTGCCTTTCATATTGGTGCAACGGCATAAATATGTAAGTATGACCCTGTATTATGTATTAAGAAGTGTATAACATTCCTCAAATTTAACAAACCTGTAATTTGTTAATGCTAAATTGAATACAGCGTTAATATCGAAATATATCCATAAGTATACCAGTATATAATGTACCTGTATATAATATAATGTACCTCTAGCTATAAGCCTCTAGACTTCAGCTACTATCGAGTGTTACTACTCGTAATTACCTAAATTAGGGTAGTCATGTAGAAATTATCTCGTTATTTGTGTCAAAGTAATAAACATAACTTTTAAATTTCATTAAACAAAAAAAGGGAATATAATAGGCCTAGCAGTAGACTATCTTGAAATATATATGTTGTATATCTATTCATTAGTAACTAAAAGTGATGTAGGTAATACCCTAGTAATTACCGAGTCATGCGCGATTGTTATTACAGCAATTCACATAACAAATGGGCAGCAATTGCGGCACATTATATCTAAATATTAAGTTTTGTACTGCTAAAATATTTCCGTAGTCATTGTGTGAATGGTTTTTGTAAATGCTTTTTTGGTACACTTATAAATTAATTGTATTAATGGCAATAAGCTGCAAGTTTTCAAGAACAAGCATAATGAAATGACATAATTTGAGGATATAAAACCATTCACAGTTCCACGAATAAAAAATGAACCAATCATAGTCAGTATTAACAAGCAGATTACACTATTCTCCAACACAAAGCGATACTGAGCAATAATAATACTGCTTAGTAAATCAGTTTGTGATATTAGTTAATGAAGCAATTTGTGATATTGTTTAGTAAAACAACATTTATTGTTTACAGGAAAGACGAGCAGAAGCTTACAAGTCTTCTGGAGAGGCTGGTCCAGCAGCATCTGTAGTTTCTCAACCAATGCAACTGCAAAATATACCCAGCACTAGTACTACACAGATGGATGTTTGTGATGAACCACACTCTTCGCATGCTGACGTAACAGCACAAACTATGCCGCATTCTGTAGGTGATGACAGTTGCCGAATACAGAAACTGTGGCAGGAACTAACGAAGTTATCGAGGAGAAATTTGCAACAGTCTCAACAAATATGAAAACTTCAGAAACAAACTTGGTTCCAGAAGAAGCGGATTTTTAAATTAAGTGCAGTTGTACAGGAACTGCAGAAAATTAATTTGATAAATGCGGATCAAGTAAGAACCTTCCTGGACGAATTTGGACAAAATAGAGATATCATTAGTAGAGTGTTTAACAAAGCAAGAGGAAAAGCTGTTGAAAAACAGTATAGTGTAGAAATTAGAAAATTTGCTCTAACTTTACATTTCTTCTCACCTAAAGCATATAATTATGTACGAAACCGTTTCAAAAACTGTTTACCACATCCAAAAACGTTATCCAAATGGTATGCTGTTATTGAAGCGAATCCAGGTATAACTAAGGAAGCACTCATTATGCTGGAAAATAAATGCAAGGTGGCTGAAAAAAAAATATGTATGTTCCTTAGTTTTTGATGAGGTGGCTCTGCGAGAGAAAATTGAATTATGTGGAGAAAAATACTATGGATTTGTTGACTTTGGGGTTTACACTGAAAGTGGTGGAAGCGATTTGGCAAATAAGGCACTTGTGTTTATGCTAGTTTGCATAAATCATACCTAGAAGGTTCCAGTAGGGTATTTTTTTATCAATTCATTGAATAGTTGCACACAAAGCAGAATTGTTAAAGCAATGTGTTCAAGAAGTCACTAAATGTGGGATTGTGATTGGTAACATTACATTTGATGGTTGTCCAACCAATTTTACAATGTGTTCACTTAACAAGAAAAATAGGTTTTACAATTAGGTGTGAAACGTGTCTTAATGCTTTGTTCGATGTAAGGGAAAACCTATTAGGAAGTTTCATTGATTTTAAAGATAAAGGTGGACTTTCTTATCCTTCAAAGGATGTTATCTTTATCTGTTTAGAAACAGAACATTTATTAAGACAAGCTTTTATAATTGAAGGTGTAAAAGTAAATAGAGAAAAATTATCCCTCATGGTTTTACAAAAATGTTATGGACGTGTTGTTAAAACAATTGTATTTCACAACGTTAATATGCTAGAAGACCATGTAATACTGCTCATAACGGCAGTTACGATGTAGTATAGTAAGATACGTATACGATACGCAGTAAATAATATAGCACCGGTTGAACAAGTTCGCAGCCATGTTACGAAGCATATTCAGTTCAAAGGGCAATAAATAGTTTTAAGGAATATTCCATCATACATATTTTTGTAAATAGTTTGTATTTTTATTGTTTTATTATATTTATCAACATGTAATACATTATAATTTTTTTTTTAGTTTATTTAATTCATCCCCTTATCCTTTGTTACATATATTAATACGAGTATGCTTTGAAAGTAATAATTTTCCTTGATTTATAATAATTGGTAATCCATACAAAAGATAACAAATATTGTATGTCAAATGTGAACACGTTTGACATATTTATATATTAATGTGGCTTTGCAATCACATGAACTATTATAAAATCCAGAACTGTGTTATTAACTTATTTATATTAATTAACTGTATTATTTTTAGATAGTGGGTATTTTGTAGAAAATTTTTTGTACATAATTATTTTTTATATTGAAGACTTTTGTTGTATGATATATATGATTCAAATTTGTCTAGAAGTGGTGTAGTAAAATATGTATATCGAGTACTTTTTGTAGGGTTTGCCTTACTTTCCTAGATCATGAAAAAACAAGGTATAAAAATTAAAACCTAGTCAACATTGTACTTGTTTGAGGCATACCTATCATATATCAATTTGCAAACATAAACAATATATATTTTGACAAACTGTTTATAAAACCCACTTAACATTGGGTGGCAGATGTCCCTCAAAAACTGAAATACTATTGTTCAATAAACTCGGCACTTCAGAGTTGAAGGTGTAGATATGTAGTTCCACACAATACCTAAAAATATATCATTGAAAGCAGGTATTCTTAATGACTGGGAAAATCGGTGTTTTATATTTCTAAAACGTTCACTCCCTATACTTTGCCACGTATCTACGCCTATGCCTGTGACGCTCGGCGAGAGCCATTTTTACCCCCACCCAAATAAACCACTTTTGATGCATTTCCGTCGCGTGCGGGATTTCAATACACTCTCTCCTTCTGTCTCTTTGCTCGTAGGAGACGTAACTCCACGAAAAACGTCGGCAATATGACAGGTTCGCGTAGAAGCGCGCAGGATCTGCGCATGCCGTTTATCTTCGTCTATCGCGGTTTCTTTCTCGCACTATCAAAACGTCGAGTTCTATTGAGCCATGATCAGGGCTTTTGCTGGAACAATTCGCAACGCAACAACATCTCGACGCTCTTGACATATCCAACAGAAAAACTGGAAACGCTCAAAACAGCAAACAAAAATAACTTCGCTCAGTTCTACGCAATGACCGCCATGATGAAGCACACCACGTGATCACAGTGTGGACGCTATTCGTGCTACCTCCACCACTCGAGTTATGTCTCCTGTTCTCCAGTCTTCTTGATCTAAACATCAATATTAAAAATGGACCAATCGCTGAAAATTGTACGCATGGAATGTAAAACTAATTATAGTAATACATCAAATCTTCGAAAACACGTGAGAAAATTTCATCTATCGAAAGTAAACGTTCTTCCTCCTCTTCAAAAAGATACTGCGATTTTTAATTTTACCTGCCATATCTGCAATAAAAATTTTAACAGAAGAGAAAACTTCCACTGCCATATGAGAACACTTTACAGTTATTCTCAAGAGCAAAGAAATTTCTTGAAAATTGAGCCGAAACAAAAATGTTAAACAAATTAGATAGTATGAAATCACCAACAAAATTAGAGATTTAAAAAAAATAATGAAACCACTCTGCCCTGTTTTGGCATCTACAACTTACAGAAACCTTCCACTCCCAATAAAAAAAGTAATACCTCATAATGAAAAGATTCCATGCTAAAGAAAGTTATTTTGTACTAAAAAGAAATACACACAAAGAACTGGTTCAATCAATAAGCCTACAGCAGAAGAAACCGAAACACTTGTTGCAGCTTTGGTGCAGCAAGAGAGTACCTAATTTTGAAAGCGAGCCGAACAAGACAATCAAAACCAAGCAATAGAAGAAATATTGTATATTTTATATTTTTTTGGTGTGAATACCTTTCATTTAATACATTTATTTAAAATATAACTTGTGTTTCATTCTGTACTGTTAAAAATCATCTAAAATTAATCTTAGCTAATCGTCACTCTAATAAGTAGACTTTTCCATTTATGATTATATTAATTAATAACTAAACTATTACATTACAAAGTTTTTTCTTGGCATAGCTTTTAGAGTACTTATAATAAAGTATGTACAACTTTCTTATTTAAGATAGAAGTAGATTTCATTTAATCTCATTGTTTGTGCTACATAATTATATGGGCGTTTTATAATCTCATTTTCAGAATCTAAATTCCCCTTCTTATTCCCACTGAGATATGACAATTCTCTCGGGTCACATTTCAAATAAATTTTAATATAAACAACGGTTATTTTTATAATTTATAAGTTAAGGCCAGTCTTTTATATATTATTTTAATTAAACCATGCTATACACATCTATAAAATTTGTGAAAAATTTAGATAAAATCAATATACGTAAATTTATATAATGTTTATTGTATATTTGTAACAATCAGACTTAATATTTATATGTTTAGATTTTTAATATACTTTATAATATAGACTTTTTATAAATTTTTGGCGTTTAATTTTAGTATAGTCCTAAACTAAGAAAATACCTTCTCATATTTAGTTCAACCTGTCCTCATTAATTCATTATTGCAGATTATATTATTTTCAAATTTCAAATTGTACGCCTAGCGTGTCTACGCATGCGCTAAGATTCGAATTCGGAATCGCCATTTGCGGGTTGCTTCTATAATAGACGCTAGTTGTTAGTCCCATTGAAAAATATTTTCTTTTCTGTACTTATTGGTGATCTGTGGTTTTCATTGGTCATTGGCGTCATTGGGTATTGTAGTTTGTGACGTTTGTGTAATGTGTATTGAGGTTGTGTTCTGATATTTATTTATGTTAACATTGTATTATATTGTTGATATAATTTTTATTAAAATAAAATGAAGACTGAAAAAGTAGATTTAAACCAACGTGATCCAGAAACACAAAATGCCTTAACAGAAGACTATGTAATTGACGTAAAAATATCAGAAGTTGTTTTAACTCCATTTACATGTGCCTGTTTGATAAATGAAATTCTAAAAGGTGTTTTATATCAGAAATGTCAAATTCCTTATCCTTACTGTTGGCTGAAATCATTAGTAGATAAAAAACGACAAACTGATAGTGAAGAGTCTAACAAGCCAGTTAATTTTACTGCCGCTAATCATTTTCGTGTAGTTTCTACTGCATATGATACTTTGGAAGGTGTTATGAATGGAATAATTAGGGAATTCAAACAAAATGGTAGTCACATTAAGGAAGTTATGTTTGTTTTTGGTGCCACTCCACATTGCCCTAAAGAAGTATTTACAATTAAAATTTCATCTGTAGGACATGGCCATTTAGAAAAGAACCACTCATATCATATGAGTACACATCAGCAGAAAATATTGAGGTACGGATTTATTAGTCAATGCAGTTGCCTGTACATATAGTAAAACTAGAATGTAGACTGTATTTAATCAATTTCTTTTTTCAACTAACTCATTGGGATTTATATCAATTTTAAATGACGTCTAAGTCCATTAAATATCAAATAAATTATCTAAGCATTAAATTAAATTTTTTTACCAATGTCTATTTTTCAGAAACATTTTTTTATCTCAGAATTGGATGGATGCCATTGATGCCTCATCATCATGTACAAACACCTATATATTCTTGAAGAAACATGTGCCAAATGAAGACAATTGTACTGAAATAAATGAGAGTTTTATTCCCAGTAGACCACTAAATTTTCCTACAAAATTAAAACATGTCAAAATAAAATTAAACTATACCGAGAATGATACTGTAAATTGTTGTAGTCATTTATCAGTTTTTGAAGATGTAAGTGCAAGTAGTAGACCTTTAACAGAAAACCATTTGATCCATAACGAAAATAGTGATGCCTCCGTAAGGTGGTACCAATATAAAGATTTAGTAAAAGGTTTTAAAGACTGTTATGTAAATAATGTGTCTGCATGTGAATTATGGTAATTAGTTTAATGTAATTTTTTAGAATTGTATAATTTAAGATTAAATACTTATTTTCAGTTATTTTTCCTATCAACTACAGTGATATTTTTTACAATTTATAGTGAGTTATTATAATCATAATATTGTTTTTTATATAGGTATTTAATAAACTATGATAGGTTTTAATTATAGCAGAATTTTATATTTTTGTATGTATGTATCGATTTAAAATCTTTTCAAATATTTGTTAGGATATGTAGACATACAATATGAATTAATTAGACTTTAATATAAAATTAGTACTTTTTAGTAGAAGAATAAAAAATATTAATTTGTCTAACAAGTTAATATTTGTATGTACAGAAAGATCTGAATTATTATAGTTCTAATAATTGATGGTGTTTGTTTATATGATTATGGACTGTGGGCTAAACATAGACTCTTCCTCAAAATATTTAATTTATAGCAAGCTGTAATGGTTCAGTCTTTGTTCCATTACTTGACTATTCTTTTTACTGGGTTTGGGCATTGACAATGCAAAAGGTACTGCAAATATACCTTGTATTTATAAATTATTTTGAAATATTTTATCTCCATGAGTGGAAACAACTGATTTGGCATGTTTTCCTCTATTATTATTTCGATTTGGGGAGACTGAATATTAAGATCAAAATATGGAATGAATAACTTTGTAATAGATAAGATTAAATAAAATACATACTACTTCGTTAACATTTGTGATTGTGTAAAAATTTGAGTTAGAATATTTCACATAATTTTTTCTTGGTAGTTAGCTTTAAAAACCTTTTTTAAAACCACACAATCATTGACATCTCTTTAAACGAGGTAAGTTCACATAGAATAGTTGTAATAATAATAATTGTCATTGAATAATTCCGGTAATCGATATCTGATTAAGTAATCACAAAAAGTCAACGCAACCAAATTTTTGTGTAATAGTGATTGGTCAATGTTTAAATGAATATTAAATTTTCTTATAAATGTTTCTTATGTTTTTTAACCGTAGACAGTTCTATCCCATCGCAATGTTATAACCATCAGAAAATCCCTATTCAAATGAGGGTAACATTGTAGCCAATTATGCTTACTTACACAGCTGTATTAAACATTTTCTGTGCTTTAAAGAAATACAATAAATATTGTAAAAAATGTATTACGCATTAGTTGAGATATATAATAGGTGGTTTGATATAGGTATGTATTTAGTTATATTTATTTTTGTAAGTTGTTATCTAATTTGAATTTGAAATATTTTAGTTCAGATCAAATTGAGCACAGAGCACATATTTGAGATACAACTTTGATATCTCATAGTGAATTGGATACGGGTTAATTAACCATCAGTCGGTAATTTAAAAGAGGTGCTTAGATTTAGTCTATGACGGCAATTCATTTTTTTATTATAGCCAGATTTATTAGTACTGAAATATTTTGTTGACGAGAATTGTTTGCCGTATTTATCTGTAAATTGGACACGAGTCTGTATTTTTTTTTGTAATAATCTTCGTCATAATTAATTAGAACCGTCCACTTGGGTCAGTGGCGGCGCAGTATATAAGCAACCACATACAAGGTATATCATTTACACTTATAATATGTAATACCCAGTTAGTATTGATAATTCGAGGTGGCTCGGTTAAATATTTCAACAGCTAAACCAAATTGCTTGGACCCAATATCTGAAGTCTACGGGACATCTCGGCTGTCTAGTACCAGAGTGTAACACCACCGATGTATTCGTGAAGGGCTGATTGACACTAATTAAACAAGTATACTTGAAATTATTACTAAAATATTCTATTTAGGTGTCTATACATGAAAGGTGTAGCATTTCTACCGTCTTATGAAGCTCCTTAAATCTCGTAAAACTTATAAATAATCTGTGTATAGGGATATAAAAATGTAAAATGTATTCTTTGGTGTTAAACATATGTACTTGCTGGGACCGTATATAATGAAGTGATTTTGCTGCATTAATTAGTTAGATATTCAGGATGAGAGAATTACTAGTCATGTGGTCAATTATTATTATTTGTTTCATGGTTTCTACAATTTTTCTACAAGTTTAATGGTGGTAAATAAAGATGAAGCGATTCACTTGCATTGTCGGTATTACACAGCTTCCACTATTGTTGCACTTCCATCTTATGAATCTATTTACACAGGGTGTAAGAAATATAACTGTCATTACTTTAACAGTTAATAGTTTGGATCTAAGCAAACAAAAAAGTATTAGACATATGTGTCCAAGCCTATCATTTACGAAAAAAGCAAAACGAAAATTACATTTATAATGAGTACATTCTGGGATAAAATAAAAGTAAAAACTGCAAGATTTGCGGATTTCCTTAGGTAATAAAGTGATAGTTCATGTTCAAAATGTAATTTGTAAAAAATTAATTTCCTTGTTCTTTTAAGAATTTGTATCATACATGTGGCAAGGGCTGTATAATAAACATAAACTACCACTTTATTACCATAACACTTAGTCTCTGTATTTGGATAGTATATATCATAGAAACAGAATGTTCGTATTTTATTCTTAGTTGAATCATCGTTTGAAAATGACATAATTGTCGAAACTGCAACAGTTGTTTTTACCCATTTCCGTTGTGATTAATAATCACAATTATCTACTTTATTATTGCATGCGTCCTCATGATAAACCCGAGACGCGATTTATTGGAATGTTGTAAAGGTGTGCTAAATATCTGGGGTATACCTTGATAATTCAAATAATCATATCTGGAGAACAGTTGGGTTGAGGACCTTTGTTAAGTATATAGCACTTTCTTGTTGTTTAGGTCAAAACTATCAACTGTTTTATTTCTTGCACCCTATATAGATAGTTCATAACATAGAATTATAGCCTGGTGGCTTTGACCATGATGAACTTTATTCATATTCGACATTTGACTCCGCATCAGATCTTTATCATCCACAATAGAAATTTGAGTTGGGTTTAAAGTGCAAGATCGTTTATAGCAATTATATATTGTTATTATAATTTACTTTGCTCCAAATGTTACTTTTTTCAATTTCACTATGATGGAAAGGATATTGTAGATTTTAAGCATATCTTTGTTTATTTCTTTTGTATATTTTTGATTTAGAACAATTGTCATCTTTGCTCAACTTTGCTTATTATTTATTTATATATTTCACTTAGTATTGTGTAATATAATTTACTATGATTGTGTTTCAGTTAGTAAAATTAAAATATTTCATTTATTTTGATTTTAAATTTGAATGACATTTATCTTTATACTAATTAATACGATGTATTTATTGAGAATCTAAGATGGTTGAGATATATTTTAATAAATATCTTCATTACATATGTGTTTAGCCGAATCATTGACTAGTTGAAATGTAATAAAAAATAGCGGAAAGTGTCGTGGATGTTTATACTTACTATTTTAATCTCATTTTGTGTCGTTCAATATAATTTTCTGTACAATCTCCTACAGTCATAGACTTTTAGAGAGTAATTCTTTAGCCTTAAACGTGGATAATTATTCTTGTTGTATTTTCATTTTGACTTATTTAAAAGATTAATTATGGAGTATTGATAAGCGAAGTTCCTTCTGTTTCAATACTAAAGAAAATATCTATTCATATTCTTAATTTTTTAATGACACCTTTTCTATTTACATCGTGTATTCATTTTACAGATTTAGGGACCTGTATAATACAACAGATATATTTCCTGAACGATGAAGGACAAGAGATCAATGGATTTTGGAATAAAATATTTTAAAAAGAATCAGCACCAGAAGAAGCAGATTTATATATGCACATATCGAAATAATATGTAAGCATATGTTTAAGAACATCTGTCTACTAATATTACCGACCTTTAAAAAAAAAAAATGGTAAACTTAAACAGTACTTGGGTCTTCCTACTGCCTTTAGCAGTTTTTGGGATGTTAGGAAAATGTCGAGATGTCCCACAACTACTTGTGTTTTGAAACAAATAAAATAGGTACTTAAGTCGTTTAATAATACTTATTTTATTCTCAATTTTGTGATACGAGTTAATAATTTTGCCTACATTTTATTTATATTATTTTGACAGCCTCGTTTCATTTCATTCATAAATGTGTATTTACAAATGAAGTGAAATAAAATTATCAAAATATGGTTTTCTCCTACTACTAGTTAACAATTTAATTGAGTAAGCTCATTAAGTCATCAAAATTTTCGCGGGTTGATGAGTAACATAAATAAATAACACAATTCAACATTTAATATTTTATTTATACAAAAAGTCGAGTTCTATAAATAATATCTACATATGATTATTAACAAAATTTAACACAGTAGGGGAGCAATAGTGTCCATGAAGAGATAGATAGAGAATTGCATTTTTTCTGGTTAATTACAATTAGTAACGTAAAGATATGTCTTTATATGCACGTCAGGTGTCTTGGTGAAACATCAGGAACAAAGTTCGGAATTCCACTTAATATTCTTCGGTTTTTACACTAGAAAATTTTTATAATAGAAAAAGATTCGGGGAGAGACAAATGAACATTGTATTTACAAGAAGTTTCATCTAATGTTTTTTAGTATGAAGGCAAAAAAAGTATATACAAGGGTGCCGTGGAGTGATGGTGATAGGGACGCTGTGTTCTTGTTTCCATGCTGCATGGCAGCGGGATGTTCACCTAAAATATTAAAAACACAGTTAACTTTAATTATGACAAATTATCTAGGCTAACAATGAGGGTAAAATACGTTTATACAAATATTTATTATAATAGTGGGGTTGTTCAATATTTTCTTAGGAAATATCAGCATCATACCTGATTATCTTCATGCTTATGATTTCAAAATATTAATTTAAAAGTATTTTATAATTAAAAAACAACTCACAGATACAAATGATTGTTTATTTTTATCAGTTACTATATATTATACGACAATCTACAGATTATGTAGCTTACAAATGTATCCGAATTGTTCAACAATTCAGACGAAAATTACATTTTACTTTTCCGCATTCCACTATACACGGGAAAGTAAGGTAATCGTGTAAAGAAAAATTGAAAAAACAAAATTTTTTGTGGGTTTATTTTTCATTTTTCTACCTAAAAACAAAAAAAAAAAATGTAAATGTTTTTAAAAATTTTTTGCTGTGTGTGTGTCGTTGTCGTCGGAATTTATTCTTGCCAGCACGATAACTCAACTAAATCGTGTCAGATCGATCGGGTCTTGGCTGATTCTGATCGGGGACGTCTCCCAGACGACACCTATTGATTTTGAGGTGGATAGAACACACTTTACCATGTTCATGGGTCATGAGAAAGCACAATGGTTGACTATTTGAGAAAGTGTTTTTGTTAGTACGATCACTCAATTAAATCGCATCCGATCCATAGGGTTTCGACTGATTCTGATTAGGGACGTCTACCAGACGACATATATTGATTTTGAGATGGATAAGACACACCCCCACCCTGTCCATGGGTCATGAGAAAGCATGACCCATGGACAGTATGGTGAACTATTTGAAAAAAGTAAAACTGCCACACATATTCTGCATTTATGTGTTGGTTTACTTTTTCTCGGCCACTCAATTTCGAGATAGAGATGTTCTACGTGCGGAAAAGTCCGTTTTAAGGTTTTAAAACTGTTTATTTATATTATGTATTTCTTAAACCAGAACAATGCCAATTTCATAAACTGGATTCCAAACAAGTGATAATATTTAGATGAGCCATAATATCATCGGCTTTTATTACCATGGCAATGGCAATGTATTTGATCTCTCTAATCTAAGCGATCGATCAGAATATGATCTGTTTTATCAAATTTCATGACCGCAAGAGCCTCTTGGAGAATTTTTTTATGAAAAAAGTGACATTTTTAATATTCTGAAGATACTAATTCTAAAGGATGCTGTACTTCTGCTGGCCAATTCTTAAATCACAGTAACTACTGTACCTTAAGAACTGGCCAGCAGCTGGTTCAATTAAAAAATATTGGTGGAAAATAGCTCAATGATGTTTAAGACAGCTGTCATATCTGAGTCAGACACATTATTTCACTTATCTGCGTAAAGACTTGAATCTTCTAGTGGAGATCGAAGGGAATTTGTTCAAATTTATCGTCGACTGCAGAATTTTAACGCTGAAAATAGTAGACGATGAAGAGAATTTAGTTGCATTATGACGAAAGGGATTCCGGAAGATGAAGTAACTACGACTGAACCGAAAGAGAACATTTGAGACAATTTAAGACACGATGGGACGTGTTAATGAATGCGTGCAATTTTGCAACCTTTGAGGAAAGATGTTCAAAGTACTCGATGGTCTTTGTATAAAATAATAAATTCTCTTCTGAATATCTTTAAATTCTTTTATCTCTAATCTTTAATATAACTAGGATACTTTCGCTCTTTTCCGAAATACTTTAATAACCTACTCCTTAAACTAATTGACTTAATGTTTAGTCTAACTATTCTAGTTTATTATACACATACATAATGGACGTACAACGAGTTTCAGTAACAGGTAGGTATCAATTATTATAAGATCATCATGGTAGGACCAGTTCCGCCTATGCTTGGTACATATACATATGTAAGAACGTAATAAGGGTACTAATATATGTAAGAAGAGTACTAATGTTAATTTCGTCCATTAATAAAAACATTTCTCCCATCTGAATATCACAACAAAATGCTCGAATAAGTAATAAATAATATATTTAAGAACTTTATCATTATAGATTATTTTATTAGAAATAAATTACATCACATATCTTGTTAACTCGGGAAATTTCAAAAAATAAAACCCGCCACAGGTAGGATTCGACAGTTGTCCCGGTTCGGAACCGAACGACATACAGTTTGGAACTTATTAGTTCTCATCAGTGTCGTAAACGGTACACCGATTAAGGACAAATGCCGAATGAACTTTATGGCGTATACATCTTTATCGATACGATCTCTGTCAGTAACATATAAGTCGGAAATCGAGAAAGGAATCGAGAAACTCTGGAAATGATTTAGGATTGAACTATATCATATTATTATTGCTGGCAAAGTAAAACCATTAGATTTAAAAATGACGGACGTAGATAAGCTATGAGAGTACGGTGACAAAATCTCACGTATTTTCTTATGGAGGTCCATTCTGGTTATTTTTGTACCACTTCAAGGTCACGTGGTCAGGAAGCGGGCAGTGGGGGAAGGCGGGCGGCGGCAATACTAATCATTGGATTTTACTTATAAAATTTTAATCTCCATTATTTATATACAGGTTGTTACCATATTGCTCATCATTTTTATACTGTTAATACAGAGATTTTTACCTACCTGTTTAGATATGCATGATAGGTGATTCAATACAGACATAAATGACAAAACAGACCCTACAGTCCATACAGACCCTATTTAAAACCAGACCCAGACCATAAAACAGGCATTGGAACAGAAAACATGTATTTTCAAATAGGGTCGTTGGGGCTGTTTTAAACGGGGTTTGCTTTAAATAGGGCCTGTATAGGCTATAGAGTCTGTATGGAGTGTAGGGCCTGTCTTGCCATTTATGTCTATATTGATTCACTTATCATGCATATCTATACAGGTAGGTAAAAATCTATGTATCAACAGTTTACAAATGATGAGCTATATGGTAACAACCTGTATATAAATAATAGAGATGAAAATTTTATAAGTAAAATCCAATGATTAATACTGCCGCCATCCGCCTTCCCCCACTGCCCTCCCTCCCGACTGTGTGACCTTGAAGTGGTACAAAAATGACCAGAATAGACCTCCATAAGAAAATACATAGGATTTTGTCATCGTACTCTGATAGATTATCTACTGACAGACTATCGATATACATTTCTGTCTCAGTTGACTACTAATGTCACAAATAAAATTTGTAAGTACAATTCCTTTCACCATATAATGATTATTATATAGTATTAATTATCTCCAGATGATGCCAACTCGGTTGTAAACATGTGTAATACTTCCGTATTGAAAAATTGGACTCCTGTTTTTTATTGATGCATTAAGGACTTCAATCCTATCCCATGGTATAATAAAATATAATTGATATCCTAATATACTGTTGGATATTCATAAAATGAAGAGAATATATTCAAATAAAATAATACAACAAAAAACTGACGTATGCATTAACGTATTACTATTAACGTATGCTACTTTTCCCTTCTAAACTTTTTGTAGAAAATAACTAAATGATGAAGTCAACATTTATATATTAAAATTATTTGTTCTGTATATTAAATTATTTTGAAATTAAGGAAAACAAACACAGAAACCTTCTTCAAAGCTATGTATTACAAAGGTCTTTTATATGATGTCATTAATTGTAATGGAAAGTACGTGCATCTTCATAAAAGGAACGACCTGGATATTTAAAATAATTGATATGATAGAAAATAGTATGTTTACTATGAGTTTATGGAGTAATGAAAATATAACAAAAAATTCCGCAGTTAGTTACGTTGCATATAGCATGATTATTACATGTGTTGTAGTGTGACAAACTTGTTTTTTAGTCGAATTAATTTAATATAATAATGTGTTATAAAATACACCTACACTTTAGGTTTTCGTGCTTGAACAGTAAACTGTTTCGGGTATTAATAAGAATAAATAGTCCAACGGGTTTGGTCCAGTTAGTTTGTTCTTTGTCGTTTTATGAGCGGATTATCCGCCCTTTTGACTTTTATATCGTTTTGTTATATATCCATAGCCTGCAATAAAATGATATAAAAGTTGAAAGGGCGAATAATTGATTTACTATTCAAATTTAGAGCGTGGAAAACTGACGTATCTAATATCTGATACGTTATATAATAATAAATTGCACCAATTCAGCGTAGATAGTTGAATGATGACGATGATGTTATAGATATTAAAAGTTATCTTGGCAAAAGGTGTTTATGAACTGGAAAACATTTGTCTTATCATCCATCCTTTTGAAATAATTATAATTCATTTCATCGCTATTTGCCAAATAAAAAACTCTCTTATCTTACTGATAAACGGAAGAGTCTACCTGAGCCAAGACATAAAACAAGCCAAGGTTATGTTTTGAGATTTTTTATTTAGAAAATAGCGATGAAATAAACTATACGGTCAGTTTGTCAAGCTACGTGCCATATTGACATCATCAAACGTTCTATTAATTAGAGAGATACAATAATAATGAGTACACAAGTATATAATTTTGAACATTCAAATGGAAAACAAATAGGGTCCTTTAACAAACAACGTAAAATTAAAATAACTGTGAGAAATGTCTCTCGTGTCTTTGTATAGTAAAAGTTGACGCTTTTACTAATGTGGTTAGAAATATTTTGCAACATTTGTGTTGTTACAATGGCACAAACTTCAACAGTTGCTTGCTCCAATTCTTGCAAATTCCTTATAGGACTTCTGAAAAACCTTATTTTCTTAAGCAAGATAACATAAAAGTGTTCAAAACGATCAAACAAGGAAACTCAAAAAGGAAAATTTATCAATCATAAAAAAATTCGCGGAGAAAAGCTACAAATAAGTGCTTCAGCTCGTTTCAGCTAAACATTAAAGTCAATATATTTTTTCTGTATCTCTCGATATTGACGATGATATTGAAAACAGATGTTCAAGTATTCTTTTACAAGAACCTAACATCTAAATACAAATTTTGTTAGGATGTAGTGGGGATTCAACAAAAATAGTTCTTTGTCGAATTCTGTTCTTTAGTTGTTCTTTACAATCGTTCAGCATCTTCCAAAAGAGAACTCAGTTTCTTGAGATAACCGTTGTAAAGGTTTTGCATGCTCTTGATCTATATATACACTAATAAACGCTGTTAACAACTCCTGTACGAAGGGTTGCTCTATCAGAAACTTGTGTACCTGTTCAAACATATCAGTCTCAAAAAAATCGCGCAGAAAAACAACAAAGTATTTCAGCATATACCAACTACAAATTCAATTAAAATGTTGCTCCTGTATCTCTCTATATTGACGATCAGATTAGAAAAATGTGTTCAAGAATTTTTTGCAAGAACCTGTCATAGCCTGTCATGCCTGTAAGGGTTTTGCATGCTCCTGATCTATCTATACGTTAATAAACATTGTTAATAACTTCTGTATGAAAGGTTGGTTTATCAGAAACTTATTTACCGTTTCAAAATTATCAGCCAGGCATAAAAAAATCATAGAGAAGAGCTACAAACTGTCTCAGCCTGTGCCAGCTACAAATTCAGTCAAAATATTCTTTCTGTAGCTCTATACATTGATGGTGAGATTGAAAAAATGTGTCGGAGTATTTTTTTGTAAAAATTTGTCATCTAAATACAAATTTCGTGAGGATGTAATGGAGATTTAACAAAAATAGTTCGTCGTTGATTCATGTTCTCTAGTTTAGCATGTTCGAAAAGATAATCCAATTTATTAAGATGAATATTGTAAAGGTTTTGCATACTCCTGATATATACGTTAATAAACGTTGTTAACAACTTCTGTACAAAAAATTGGTCTATCAGCAACTTCTCTTTATGAGGCATAGAGTCAGTTTCACGAAATACCACAAACGATTAAAAACAAAAATACTTCGATGTTACTGTTTAGAATAAGAAAAGCTATCGAAAATGGTATGAACGCTGCCTGTATTCTCGCATTTGATTAATTAGCAAACCATTTTGAAAAAGGCCTCAGTCAGATACACCTTTAGTTAAAAGAATAGGATACAGAAATGATGTATAAACTGACAACAAATCTTATTTAAATTAAATTTTATATAGACATTTAGACAGAAAACTAAAGTCTTATTTGCCATATTTATTTTAACAAAAATTGGCCACTTTACTGTAAAGATTTCTGAAAACTCTCATCTTCACCTTAGAAAATCGTAAGCGAGATATTTAAATAAGTTCTCAAATGTAAATAAATTGCTATGAGTATAAATATTGACTATAGAATAGTGTATGTATATGTATTTTTTACATAAGTAAGACACTAATTATTATTGAATAGTGCTCGAAAATGTGGAACAAACTGTAACAACAGAAAGTTGGAGTCTTTTATAAATCTTTATCAATTAATTGCATTAGAATATACTTTTAACGTGTGATCATAAAAACAAGAGACCAGTTTTCCACGAATACCGAAAGATCACACGTGTCTCGACCCGCGTTTCGACAACCAAGTTGACATCATCGGGAGATGATTAAAACTAATAATTAGATAATTAAAATAGTCGTGTAATATTTCCGTGTTCGGGGAAAACTAGTTTCCTGGTCTTGTTGCTGCGTAGAATGTTCCTGCCTATTCCCAGGGTACGAATGTCATGAAAAGTAGAGCTAGAGGGTAAAAGCCATACTTGGGTTTGATGTACTGCCTTTAATAAATTACTTTCCGACAAATTTATTTTTCTATTAACATGGCGAGTAAAGAGCCTGGGACCAATTTGTACTACGCTTTGAACACGTTTCCGTTAATTTTTATAATTAATTACACAATATTTTAGTTTTCTGAAACTCACAAAATACAGTGAAGGGTATTGTTAACATATAATTAATTACTTGTGTGTTCAAATATCCAGCTTCATGGCCTTTTATACAGGAATACGATACTTAGTGAAAAATGAATAATCTCTAATATTAATGTATACTAAGACTAACTATAGGTATTATAAATATATATTCATGTACATTAAGGTGATGATAAACATACTATAAGTAATGTTTAATCTATAATCTTATTTTTTATCGCATGATTGTGTTCTCTTAGGTGATTAAATAAAAACCAGGAAAATACATAGGTATATATGTATATTTCTGTCCAACTCCTGTTTCGAGACTCTTAAAAACGTTAATCAAATATTGATATTACCAAGAAAACAAATTAAGACTATGTTATATTACTAAGATATGGATTTTCTGTTTAGATACTTGTGTTCAATATGAACCATAGAATTTTTTAATCCGTTAGACTTTTCTACTTCTTGATAATTTTGTAACAAGTATCCTGCAAGGCTTTGATTCAAAGAGTGAGATACTTATTTGGTATATAAGCACACGATATGGCTAAAATAAGAATAGTTTTACTTATTTTGCAGACAAAAGCAGGAACATCGGAAAAATATTACACATTGTTTATGTTAAGTTACTCAGTAAGGTCACAAAATTATTCCATTATTCAAAGATAGTTGAGATATACCAAAAATTGTGCAAACAGTTTAATAAATATGAAATAATAATTAAGATCTTATTTAGTAAATCTTATACTTTATTTATTATTCATGTATTATTTGATATTTATGGTTTAAACCTTGAGAAGTTCTTTTGAATAACTTTTTTTATTTCCAGGAATGCACGATGGGAAAAATGTATGGATGTAAATTTATAAAAATATATATTTAAGATCTGTTTAACTAGAAGGCATTTCGATAAAAGTATTAGATACACGTAAGTATTACATTATTCTGACAAAGATAATATCAGCAAACGCGTTTTAAAAATGTGGCGGAGGCGCCAATATTAGTGTAATGTATATAGATGGTTACATAGGACGGTATTTATAAATATTTATATTTCTAAAATTCCCTCTATCAACCCGTAATTCTCACATATGCTTATCTGCCAGCAGTGACTAGAGATACAATAGCAGGAAATAAATAATTAAGAAGAGTTTATTATAGCAATATATGAGTTTATATGAGTTTCAAAATGATAATGACACAAGATATTCTTAAACTATTTACTAAGAATGATGGTCTGATACTAAAATTAATTATACATTACAACCACTTATGACTTCTTTTATTCCAATAAATGTACTGGTAGTGTAGTTTAATGGAATAAGCTATTTCTTCTTTTTAATTTTATTTTTACACTCTAGCTTTCAAATACATATTTCAACATGTTGAAGTGCTTTGAAAAAATATTAATACCTCTTTTATTGAATTTGTACATTCATTTGCAGGTTGCATACAGTTAAGTGGTATCAGAAATCCTGTACAGTATATATTATTTATTATTCTTAACGAAACTAATGTCACCATTAAATGTATCAATCTTGCCCTTCATAACGTTATAGTTGCTACACGTAAAATGAAGTCGATAAAACTTTAAAAAGTGTGTAGGTGGTCCCGATGAATAAAATCTAAGATTATTATATGCCTCGTCCCGATACATGAAAACATAGTGTCTTCAAATTTCAAAGAGTCTACTTTGTTGTTTGAGCTTTTCGTATATATTTCAAACTTTTAACTGAAAATATTTCCAGTAAAGCATTATTTATACCGACTGGGAGATATAAATGAAACAAATTGAAGAAACTTCCTTTTCCAAATTAACTATATAAATCACGTACCTCTGATGTTACATTAATTATATGAATTCGAACTTTGGTTTGACAAATTAATGTAGCAATTATATCAGAATGTTAGAATCTCTAAACCCTTTAAAGTTCCAGGACCCGTATAATATTGTCGATATGCGTGTTGAATTTTGAAGGTTAAATACTTATCAACTATGAGTTTCTTCAGATATCTAGGATGATAAACTGATATACCATCATTGTTACGGTCTAATATAAAAGGATTACTAACCTAGGGTATCAAATCACATTTTGCGATATCCAGAAAAGGATATGCGGAAGGTTATGCAAAATTATTCAGATCTAACTAATTATCAATAGAAAACATCAGGCACGAGAACTGCATATCGTGATTTCATCCTCTTTGGGAATAGTCAGTGCAGTGTATCCGATGCCCTATACCCCATAAAAGCCTGATACCTGATGCTCTGCAAAATTACACGATGGGTTTACCATTGTGGATATAGATGAATATATATGATAGCATTATGGTTATTTGCCTTCTTATATAGCAAAGTAATTCTATGTCGGATGTCTACGACATAGAGTATGCTGCAGAGTTTCTGTGGAGTGTAGGTTAGCACAAAAAATCTCATGAGCGGTAAACGCGCAAAATAAATATCCCTTTTTAACTTATTTTCACCAAAAGCGGAAGAGTGTTCACCGTATATTAGTCGTTTATATTTCAATTATTTTGTAGACGTATCTAATTATCTTTTGATGTATCACAATGAATAATTCAATTATCCATAAATAATAAAGTAAATAATGAATATCCAGATTTACAATGTCAATAATACATAGAAAAAAAAGTACAAATGGCCCAAGTATAGATCCTTGATGCATCCCCAATGTTATGCATATTTAAAAGGATTGACACCTATGATTAACCACGTACGCAATCCATGCAGGTCGTGATTCATGGCGCGTACCGCATTTTTCACTGAAACATGATATAAGTAACTTGATAAGAAACAAAAACTATCCGGTATGGTTATGTTTGTGGAAAAGAATATTATGAAGCTGGTCAAACGTCCTGAAAAAGTCTATATATAAGGCATTTTTATTCAAATGAACATATCGCAAACTGTGTTGATTAAATTTGTTTAATCAACACAGTCTGTGAAATACTGTGTTACCCTGGAATTGTAGGATGCAGTCGCTTATTACCATTATCATTATAATATTAATAGAATAATTTAACCGAGTATAATGAACAATTACTACTATTAATTTATATGTGGAAGGTTTATTGAACATACAATGGGAATTTAGTTCAGAGCTTATCGCAAGGTAATAATAGTCAAAAGCTCTTTTCGCCTCTGCAACTTTCATGGTGATCTATACATATATATATATATATATATATATATATATATATAATTTTTCTAAAGAGGTGACTGTAGTAATATTATTTGTACGATCTGGGGTAGTGAACTAGGTTGGGGGTGTTATTATATGCTTAGATCAGAGTTTCAAGGGAGAAAGGTTAGCACGTCTCCCCGAGCACGAGTGTGTTTATCCTCAATTGTATATATAACTTTCTCATCCGCAATTTGGGTCTGTAGGAGAAAGATGTCGATTTGTGCACATCGAAGAAAAAGGTATGTTTTTTTTTCTATATATCATCATATGAATCAAAATTAACAAACAAAATTAGAAAAATTGTATAATTATGTACAGTAAATCTGCACGGAATTTTACATCTGCCAAATAATAGATTGTATACATAGCTGAATAAACTAAGGCAGGCTCAATTTTTATACTGCAAAACTTGGTAAACTAATTTTATGTGAGAACTCAATGTTTTATAGCCAGCTACTATTAGAATCACCACTAGACTGCCGTCATTTATACGAAATAATCTAATTACATATAATATATTATAACAAACATAATTTAAAATAGATGGCTGTTACGAATGTTAATTTCTTGAGTTTGTATGCCAATTTAATGGTATATAGAATTAAGTCACGTTTGAGCATTACATTAAATAACGTTTCAATTACCATTAGGGAATCGCCACGTTGTTTACTCACCATTAATAACATGGACGTTAACACTTGTAGCTCCAGCAATTGTGGGCACACAGGAATAGTTCCCAGAATCAGAGAGATGCGCATCTGTAAGATGAAGTCGGGATGTGAGCCCATCGATCCAATGGTTCTGAAACAGTTTTTTAAGTATAGTTATTACCTTGAAATATAGTATATAAGCCCAGGAGTACCTGGGTATGTGTTAAAAATTAGATTAGACTGAAAAAAAAGTAGAGGTAGCTTTCATAGTTAATCAGATAACAAATGTCCCATTTTCATTCGAATGTTTCACACCCATTTTAATTGTGTACATCATTTTACTTGTACAAAAATTTATTTTCATTTTTGTACTTCATTAGTAAAAACTGTGTTACATTTAAGTACCATCAAGAAAAAATATAATAAGACACTTTCAATCTGATCTTTTGAAATATAGGCAATAACGAATTAGTTTTAAATTTAATTATGTTTTTGATCAATATAGGGCCTTATAATTTTCACAACAAGGGCATAATTAAGTCTAAAATTAACTCGTAATTACCTATATTTTAAGGGCACATACTTGTTTAATTGCTCATATTTTAGACACTGCGTTAGAGTTATGCTATTTTAATGAAGTAGTAAATAACGAAGAGTAATGGAGTGTACTTATGCTTACCAATACTAAGGGTTACATTCATTTAAGAAACAGAGTTCATAGCTGACTGTGGTCAGAGTGACTGTTTACATAATTCCACTATATCCGTCGATTAATAATTCTTTTTAGATATCGCCTTACGTTAAAGTTATACAAAAAGAGACAAATAAAAACGTCTTTCAAATATAAGAGACATAGAGATAGTGTAAATAATGGATTCAATTCCGATTGTAATATCAGGGGACCTAATTCAGCACAATAGTTGGAAGTAACCTACTTCAAACTGACACAATAAAATAAACTTAGATTGTAGATTTAGGAGAAAAATCTAAATTGTTTGGTTCTTTGAGATATTATAAATTATTGT
Source organism: Rosalia funebris (assembly GCA_037954035.1). NCBI lineage: Eukaryota > Metazoa > Arthropoda > Insecta > Coleoptera > Cerambycidae > Rosalia > Rosalia funebris. The sequence goes on along the minus strand of JAZFAV010000005.1, from coordinate 513,507 downwards.
ACTACGAGAGGTACCCTATTTGAAGGTCGTTTACCTTAAAGTTTATTAGCCCTTCCCAACATTAGTAAAACTCCCCTCATCATAACGTATTTCTATTATATGATATATAATCAGCGCAATAGGTACTATGATACAGGTACATCTTATATATTAAATCTTCAAATTATGGTAAACCATAATTTTACAATGACATATATTACTGATAAAGAAGAATAAAGGATATATTGATGATTAAGTTAAAGATCATGTTGGAGTAAAAATTAGCCACAATTTAGCATATTCACGCTGAATACGTGTAAAAAATGCATTTCTTTTTAACAGAAATAAAGTTTTCTGATGGTGTACAAAAGATACTGCCATACTCAAATATGGGAAAACGATATACAAATAAAATATCAACTGTCAATGTCAATAGCTCGTGACCATGGTTGGACCATCTATTTTCTTTAAACTTTATTAGCAATTAGATATGATAAATCATTAAGATAATGTGTTAACTTATACGAGGAGTAAGTGCTTGCACTGACGACATGGAGAAGTGAACATCCAACGAAGTCACCTCAGTTCTTATTTAAATCTGGTGGCCAACATCTCTTCAGTCTTCGGTTCTCAACTGGATGTAATAGTGCTCTGTTCCTAGCAGAGGGTGGATGTGCTTTGAGTTTTAGATAGTAATTACGGATTCGGCCGTCTTTGATGTCATCTCTTACGTAGAGGATATTCAAGTCTGTATGTAATATGTGGTTTGAAACATACCAGGGTGCATCTGTTATGGTACGAAGAACGTTCGATTGAGCTCTTTGAATGATAAACGTGTGGTTTAGCTGTACAGCTCCAGAGTTCTACTCCGTAGGTCCAAATGTGTCTAGTTATTGTTTTCGATAGAAGTAGATCATATTTTATTAATAATTTGGATATTCGTAACATCAACCAGTTCATTTCCCTAATTTTAAAGTCAATTTGTTTTTTGTTTTTAGATATGTGTTCCTTCCAGGTAAGTTTACTGTTTAGATGGAGATAAAGGTATTTAGCGGTTGTCACTTAAGGTACGACTTTCTGGTTGAGATGAATTGCAGCACAACGCTATTTTACAGTGGTAAATGTTATATGAGAAAACTTGGATATATTTATTTTTCTTTTCCACTTTTCCAACCAAGTATTTCCCAAATGTTCTCCACAAGTGTTCCTAGTTGATATGATTATTTGTTGCAATGTTGAGATCTGTATCTCTAGATATTAGGACTGTATCATCGGGGAATGTTCCAGTGGTCATCTGTCTTGAAGTTGGATAAAGATATTAGTACATACAGAAGAGGGCCAAGTATACTTCATTGTGTCGCATCCGAGTAGATTTGAAAACAGTTGGAAGTTTCTCTATTATCTTTTATTAAGAATTATTTTTAGTTCAGATATGATTTCAGTAAATTAAAATATTCGTTGGGTAGATTTAATTTGATTTTGAATAGTAAGCCTGGATGCCAGACATTGTCAAATGCTTGGCTTACATGTATGAATACTGCGGAACAATACTGGTGATTTTGTATTATTTATTGATGACGTCTACAATTCTGCGAAACTGTTGTATGGTGGAATATGAAAGAGGAAAATCCAAATTGATTATCTGGAATATAGTTGTGAGCTTTGATATCTGAATTGATTCATTTAAGGATCAGTTTTTCGAGTAATTTTAATATTACTGAGAGCAATCTCGTGGGATGGTAGGATGTAACATTAGTTACATCTTTGTCGAGCTTAGGTATCATAATCATGGTTTGACAATAAATTTAAATATGTTTGATCACATATATGAGAAGAAATTAATTTATTTTAACATAAATTTGAAATTGAGTTTATGTTTCTAATGACTTAATGGACTTGTCGAAAAAATGTCGTCATCAAATCATTTCTGAAATTTTTCCTGTGAGGGATGAGGGATGCCATAATAAGCGATGCTGATTCTGATGGATATTTTCTTTTTTGTTAATTGTAATGTTAATTATAACATTACAGTTTTACCTAATTTTAATTTACATATAAATTAACGTTCGCTGGCATACGACTTTATTCATCCATTAATTATCCAAACAACTGCCTTGACGATGTCATCTGTAGGAGGTAATGAAACAGTGACATCAAATTTGATATGGATGAGGATTTGATGAGGATCTATCCGTAAACCAAGTAGAAATGGTACTAGTCAGTGCACGATTTCAACCAATGATCAACTTTAGTTAAGCTTGATAATTTCATTTGGTCTATGATATTGTGATGATTATGATCTATGATTTACAAAAAGTATATTAACGACGTCACAGATAACTCACATATTTTGAAATCATGTGCAGTATTCATCTTTCAGATATGTTATATACGTTTTTAACTTATTCAGTGAAACTTAAAGATAGACTTGGGCGATATTATAATTTTTCAAGTGTTAATAAATAAGCGCATGCTCGTTATTAAAATGTGTAAAATTTATTTAAAATTTGAAATAAAGTGAAGATCTGAAAATATATATTCAAGGAATTCCAATTAAAATGATGAGGGAGCTGAGTATTGACACAATGTTACAAAAATATTTCAAAAAATAAAAGCCGCCAGACGTATGATTCGACATCTGTCCCGGATGGGAATCGAACGACATAGAGCTGTTTCGAACTTAGTAGTTCTCATTAGTACTGTACAGGGTACGCCCATCCAGGACAAATGCCGAATGAAATATGTGGAGTATTCATCTATATCGATACGATCCATGTCAGTAACATATAAGTCGGAAATCGGAAAAGGAACTACAAAACCGCCAAGCGGTTATTAAAGTAGTTCCCGAATGGTTTTATTTTTGAAACTTTGTCTGATCGTGCAGAAATACGAGAAAAGGGTCGAGGATGGCCTTTAGGTATAATTCAATGCCTGGCGGGGCTTTAGCCCGAGAAGTAGTTGTTTTCTATAGCGATAATGTAATAGCCTTGATATTCGGGAACTACTATGATAACCGCTTGGCGGTTTTGTAGTTCTTTTCTCGATTTCTGACTTGTATGTTACTAACATAGATCATATCAATATAAATGTATACCCCACATATTCCATTCGGAATTTGCTCTGAATCAGCGTACCGTGTACGGCACTGATGAGAACTAATAAGTTCGAAACAGCTGTATGTCGTTCGGTTCCCATCCGGGACAGATGTCGAATCCTACCTGTGGCGGGTTCTATTTTTTGGAACCTTGTCTGATCGTGCAGAAATACGAGAAAGAGGTTGAGGATCGCTTTTAGATATAATTCAATGGTTGGCTGGGCTTTAGCCCGAGGTGCAGTTGTTTCATATAGCTATTATGTAATAGCCTTGCTATTCGGGAACTACTTTGATAACCGCTTGGCAGTTTTGTAGATCCTTTCTCGATTTTCGACTTATATCTTAGTTACAAAAATATGTTAAACGAAAAAGGTAACAGTGAAACATTACTACGTAAACATACGCATCTCCACATGATATAAACAATATTTTAAGTATTATTGACTATTAAAGTAAACGCTAACAAGAAATAAATTTCCTTCGTTTAATCTCTACATACAAGTTAAAACTACATACATACGAGTATATCGCCCACAAAGACCTATAAACTCAGAAAAACTATACACTAGTACAGTGATGGGCAAACTTTTTAAGGGGAGGGCCAGATAAAATAAAAAATTATCTAGGTGAGCCGAAAAAAAATTGAAAACAGATTTTTATAAGTGATAAACTTTATTTTTGATTTTTACATCACACACAACTTATATTATATAGATTATACTTATATTATTAGAAAAAAATGTTACAAAAATTGATTATTCTTTAGAAGAGTATGGCTTATGTGACAGATGAAACTGTGACTGAACTTCTAAAAAATTGTTCATAATCTGGTAGAAACTGGGATGAGCGGAATCGCAGTAGTGAAGCTAAATGGTGGTCAGTCAATCGGTTTCCAACGCTATTTTTGCGAAGCTTCATAGTAGAAAACACCTGTTCACAGATGTAGGAAGATTCAAACATCGCAATTATCTTCTGAGCGTGAGGTTTCAGGTTTGGGAAACTTGATTTTGACAGGGCCTTGTAGAACTCAATTTTAGAAACGTTGAGAAATAGTTGCTTCAATTCAGTGTTACATTGCAACTCAATCAGTTCGAGCTGCAATTCTGGTTTGACTGATTCACAATCGACATTAAATGGCATGCTAGAAATATCCAGGTCCTGTTCAATAATTTTGAAGTCTTGGAATCTTCGTTCAAATTCTTCATGAAGACATTTCAGGCTTTTCTCATAGCTCCTAAGTTCTGTCTTCCCTAACTACAATAGTTTTTAGTCTTGGAAAATGAGTAAAGTCTTTCTTGACTAGTTGTTTGGAAAATAGATTCAATTGCATTGTGAACCCCCTGATATGACTCCAAATATCATGGATTAATTGATTTCTTCCCTGGAGTTTAAGGTTAAATTTATTGATGTGACTGAGAAGATCTATAAAAAATGCAAAGTCCGAAAGCCATACAATATCTTTTAAATGTTTACACTCGTTCATTCCTTTTTCTTCCATGAAAGATATTATTTCGTCTTTTAGATACCAAACTCGTTCGAAAACCCGTCCTGCACTGAGCCACCTTACTTTAGTGTAGTAAAGTACATCAGAATATTCAGACCGCAATGAGTCAAGAAACTCTCGAAATTGTCTATGATTGAGTGCTCGTGAACGAATGTTATTAACAAGCTTAATAACAACATCAAGCACATGTCTAGAGCAGATTTACACAGAACTTCTTGATGTATGACACAATGAAGAAACACAACTACGTTCCCAGGATATGATTCCTTAAATATGCCTACAAAACCAGATTTCGTCCCTGCCATATTCGGTGCTCCATCTGTAGTAATGTTACAAATATTGGTCAAAGGTATTTTCAAAGACGTGATAGTTTCTTGAAATTCGTGAAAAATGTCTGACCCTTTTGCCGTTCCCTTCAATGAACGCATGCAAGCTAATTCTTCCGTAACACAAAAGTTGTCATCAATACCTCTTATAAATATCAGTATCTGAGCTGTGTCAGTTATGTCCGTACTTTCATTAAACGCAAAAGAACAGAATTTGAACTCGCTTATCTTTGACTCTAGTTGTGAGACAAACTGCTTATCAATTGCTTCGATTCTAGAAGTTATTGTTTTTCGAGACAAACTTACTGTCTCAAAATCCTTTGTTTTGTCAGGACACAAAAAGTCACATACTTGGAGCATACAACTTTTTACAAATTCGCCATCAGAAAATGCTTTATTACTTTTTGCAATATTGTACGCCACAACGTAACTGGCATGTGTAGCTAGCTTTTGAGAACAGTTATGTTTAAAAAAATATTGCTGACCCGACAGTTTTTTACGTAGAGCTTCTGCTTTTTGCTTCCGTTCTTCTTCGGTCATAGTTTCATAAGTGGCGTTGTTATGTTTTGTCATGAAGTGTCGTGAGAGGTTGAATTCCTTGAATACGGCTACAGCTTCATTGCAAATGAGGCACGCAGATTTATTCGTAATAGGCGTGAAAAAGTATTTCCAAGTCCACTCATCTTTAAACGACATTCTGAATCAACTTTACCTTTGTCCGAACTACACTAACCTTGAGAATAGACGAAATGAAAATGGTAGCGCCCGATTCGTTACGAACTTAGCCGAGCAACACACGTATTGCACTACGTCTACGCGAGGTTGCGTGCAAACTCAGATAATACCGTACTTAAAACGCGATGAGAAGGAAACCATTATTCTATTCTAGCTACGCAGAAAATACATTTTGTTCTATCCTAGGTGTAATATTAGGGGTTATTCAAAACCATGTCGCGGGCCGGATTGACTACCCCGAAGGGCCGCACTTGGCCCGCGAGCCGTACTTTGCCCATGACTGCACTAGTATCTCGTAGGGTATCAAATGTGTTTATGTACTGATATAGTAAATGATTTTGATCTGTCTATGTATATTTGAAAATATATTTATAAGTGTATGGAGTTCTAAACATTAAACTATATAATAAAATAAATAATGAAGTTTCTATATCCATAGCAAAGAGACAAGATCAAATAGTTCGACAAAAGAAAAAAGCTTACCCTACCAAATTAGTCGTATCGATGGTGGCCAAATAAGAATTGATAGGTCTCTAGAGAGAGCAATAGATTATCTTAATAGCAAAGATTATTATCCGATTACATTACAAGCTGTGTGTGATCACGAGTACGAGTTTATGATATATTTACTTGATGTTTATTATCCCTACGGGAGGAAATTACCCTGAAAAGTTTTTGTTGAACAAAACGATCGAGCTGATATTAGCATTTGGTACAGAGAAAAGTTACTGATAACCTTAATGTGCTTCAAGAACTAAAGTTAATAGTTCATCATTAAGTCGAACGTCTTTTTTACATTGACCCTTAACAAATATGAATATTATTCTAGCGTAATATATTATAAATTCAAAGTTCAAAAATTATGACATTTGCTTTTGTAAAATTCAATTGATATTTACGTTGAAATTTTCATTATAGTTTTAAAAATAATATATAATGAGCGAGATGTTTGATACCTACTCTTGTACGGACGGCTCTTGTACGGCTTCTAAGTCTACTCTTGTACGGCTTTCAGTGCCTAAAGCCTTCAATCATACGTGTTCAATGCATAGGGTTCCTTAATCAAATAAAAACACTTAAAGGAAGCCCATATGAATATAACTTCACCTGACCACTTATCGTGACTAAGGTTGATATTGTTTACTAACAATTCTAAAATTTATCTTTTTATTTAAATCACAAAAATTTAACATTGTAAGAAATATTCTCCTTCTAAAATCTTGGTTTATTTTTTCTTTCGGATTAACAAGAATAACAGAATTTCATTATTTACTTTGCAAATGCATTTTCGCCATCTTTAAAACTGATACAAGCTCATATTTTATTACTTACAATGCAATATATTTAATACATCTTGCTTAACAAAACTGATATTCTACTGCATCTGTATATTTAGATAGCAAAGCTGGATTTGTCATCAGGGTATATTGTTTCTTCTTCGAATGCGAATTTGAAACTTATCAGGTTCAAGTTCACATTCAAACAAGGAACAACATACCCTGCTGACGAAGGTAGCATTGCTTTTGAAAAGTGTGTATGAAAATAGTCGATTAAGGTAAAATAAATATGTAACTATGTATTAACATATGTGAATATGTTAATTGAAAAAGATATATACAAAAATGTTTATTGCATCCATCAATGCATACAAATAAAAATTAAAATTCACGAAACCATTGAAATTTGTTCGTGGCAAATAATACCTATACAAGATAGAGTATAACAAATTTAAAACTTTATATATAAAGTAATGTATACAAATACAAAATATGAAACATAATATATAAATAAAGCTGACATAGAGTCATTTCTTAGCTTAGAAATGACATAGAGTCATTTCTAACTTTTCTTTGACACTGTTGCTATTTTAAGCCCAACATTACGCCATTCTTTCTTAAAGAGGGCATCAGTAAGATGTGTATACAGTTCTTCAAACATTGGTCTGGTCAGCTTCTAAGTTCTCGTGTTGCGTGATAATTACTTCAGAAATTGCCATAATTTCATCCGGATTTCGTTTTTAGTCTTCAATATAACCGTGTCGCAGAGTGTACAATTTGCTTTTAAGGTAACCCCATTTGGAACACGGCAATTGTTGCCCTTGCCATGTGTAAAGTTGTACCTTCGTGTTCGTACATCATTTTTAAAGAAGTAGGGACCAATAATGCTAAATGATGCTACTGCACTGTATAAGGTGCAATAGCATCATTTACACTCTGGCTGTGAAGAGGATGCTGGAGCAGTTCGTTCGGATTGTTAAATGCCTAATATGAATGTTCTGTCTATTTACACAACCCGATAACTCAAAATGAACCTCCCCTGACTTAAGCAAGTCCAGGACATTTCTTTTATCAAAAATTTCAACCATTTGTTGAGAACAATTTATATGATGAATGAAGTACACATCACTTAGCTGTTGAACAATCACAATTTTGTATGGTGAACGTTCAAGGTTCAAGGCATTTGCGAAGGTTTTGATTTAAATTTTGCAAGACACTAGCATGACTCTTGGCTGAACAGTGTGGATTATGATGAGCTGCACTTTAACACTTTTAGTTATTTCAGGAGTTCACACGGTAGGAAAGGCACCCGGTCGACTTTTATTCAATGCAGAATCATTCTGTAGAAAATTTGAAACCCGTAGCATTATGATGTTACATGTGAAATAATCACTGACTTGTAATAATTGACTCGCCGTTCTTAAAAAACGTTTCAATTACGAATACAGGATGTTACTCTGTCCACTACTTCATGGCTACTAAAATGGCGTTAGATACCCCATCCTCTCCATTAACCTCCGCAACGATAATTAAACCAGTTGCCAATATACGCTAATCAAGAATCTTCAAATTTCTATGCCCCACCCCGTACAATATTCAAATTAACATATAAATCATATAAACATAAATAATACGTGTTATATAGTACATATCATGAATATACAATACATATGAACGAAAAAAAAAAAACAAGTATATTTTTACGTAACATTCAATTTTGTTTAATCATTACCTTTTAGGTTCCATGTACTTCCATTCTGGAAGTTTTCATTATGAACATTTTAATATCCCTTGAAGTTATTTTCATTTACCGCATTTTTTATTCTTTCAGGAAAGAAATGAAATGTCCTTAGGACTTTTAATTTCTTGGAGGAAAGGAAAGCATGCTATTTTTATACATTCGTTTTATACACCAGTCTAATGTGTACTATATAAAATATTCTCTTTATATCAGATAATGTGTGTTATAAAATTTCTGTTTTAGTATTGAGTAATTCCTAAGTTTAAGAAAAATAATTGTTGTTGATCTATGAGCGAAGTCTATACCTATAGTAAATAAGAATGATAGGTAGATTATTTTTTATAATTACCTTCTGTATTGACTATATGTAATTTTTTGTGTGTATATTCAATGCCACTTTCCACAAAATTCAATATCTATTCTAATAAATCTAAATTACTTTAATTCTAAATTATTTAACTTACGAGAATGGATCAAAATTTTTAAGACCTTTAAAAGGATATATCAGAGATAGGGGATGCCATTTATTTTAAAATTTTTAAGTAATGGTAACTTTCCCTTCAATATTTAAATTTACGTATTTTCTGTTTGGAGATAATTTTCTTTGCTAAAAGAAATAATGGAGGTGAGTAGTTTTCAAATACACTGTATACTTCTGATTTTAGACACGATAGACTAGTTGTTTTGTTGTAAATTTAGTATCAGTTCGCCCTAGCATCATAATTACAATACTTTAGCAAGAACTAAATAAAACTTTAATTGTAAAATTTAAATTTATGAGCATGTTCTCCTTTTTATTTACGACCTATTAAAATGGGAGCAACGGTATGATCACGTGCATTGTATACCTCTTTTCTGTTTTATTTGTTTTCATTGTGTGAAGGTTTTCATTATATCGTCCTGAATAGGACAAATTAAAACAGAATAACAGGATAACATTTCATGCCAGGATATTTATCGAGGTGAGTGTGGTCGGGGTATAATTAAGTTGGTTCACAACAACAATGCGGAAATTAATTAATTGTTCTCCAAAAATATGAAACGTTTTCGGATTTGATATTTACTCGAATTTATGTACCTGCAACTGTGCCACGAAAACGCAAATTAATGGAATGCATTATGACAAAATTTAGAAAATAAACGTGCAATTTGGACGTGCACTTTGTATAGTCATGAAAAATTGGAATGATTTTATTAATAGAAAGAAGAAGAATACTTTATTCATTTATAATTTATGACATCAGATTGAGAATATGTTGTACGTTGTTATGGAAAATGACAAATTTCAAATATAATTTATTGCGTACAATATTAATTGTGCATATACATACAATTGTATTGTAGTAGTTTTTATTCCGAATGTAGGGTGATCAAGTATATGCTTTGTATTTGTAACCACTAGAACTGGTGAATGGAAATTGGTTCTATATTTACTTTCAACGGAAATATCAGCCAGTTGCTATTCAATTTATCGCACCGCGATAAAATAAAATAATTGTTTCATTTATACCGATCAATAATACAACATACAAAAATAGTTTTAATGTAGACACAGTATAATTTTCGAACTACAATAAATACTTCTATAAAAATGTATTCTATAAATACCACAATTAACTTTTAAATTACATCGAGAAAACAATTTATCTAATATAAATAATAGGTGGGTATTTGAACTTAATTTGCTTAACACAATTTATGTTAAATCGTCGTTAATGTAATCATACAATTATCGCAAACTTAGTCAGCAATATATTCTCTATCTTGTAACCCACCATAGTCCCCCCCTTACTCTTTTCTCTATCTCTTGTATATGTAACCGACTGAAAACATTATTTCACGAGAAAATTCCGTCATTAGAAGATGAATTAGTATCACACTTGTAGAATATGACACCAATGAACCCCTGCCACCCCTGTCTGTTCTTTTCAAGAGAGTTGACATATAAGTTCAGAGATTTGGCCTGATCGTCTGATTTTGTCTAGTGGAATACAGAAACCTAACTACATTGTGTTTTAATTCTTATTGTCCAAATTCTTTACATAAAGTTTGGCATTACTCTTTTAATTTTTTCATTTATGATCTGCTCTGGTTAATTTAATTTAGGATTTTAATTATTGTTTAAAAATTGAATTGTGTAAATCTAGGTTTGGTTCAATACCTGAAGGTGAAAATAGAAATGAAACTCCGTTTCAACTAATTTACATTTATTACTTAAACTTGGATAGGTGGAAATGATGTTTTTGTAACGGAAATTGCTACTTGTAATGGAAACTTCCGTTTGCTTAAATAATGGCTGGTATATACAGAACTCTACAATATGTCGAGAGGAACCCCTCTCGCCAATGTTTTATATGATGAATTTATACATAACTCTGTAATATGCAGAAAGGACCTGCTTCCTTTGTTGGTTGCTATTATTTGCTATCAGCAAATAATACGTAGAACTCTGCAAAATACCGAGAGGAATCCTTCTCGGTAAACACTCTATGAGTTTTTCACTAGGGAGATATTAAAAATCTAAGCCCAACTACGAACTTGCAGTTAACAAACGAGTTGTTGCCATAGGTTGGGTATCGTCGCCTCTGCAAAAGTCATTATATATGAGAAAACTATCTCTAATAATAGCTTTGTGTCACGTACCGACTCTCTCTGAGATACAGGTAGAGACAACTGGCCTGACGAAACGTTTTAACCTTCTGTGGTAGACAAAATATCCACCCTAAGACGGTAAGTACTAAATATTTTTATCATTTTATACAACAGGTAAAACGTCGCCAATGTTATGAAACCATGGAACGAAGTTCATCTGTAGTAACTGCTAATATAAATTCATGAGTTGCGGTCGACCCTAGATATGTCAATACTCACGTATGCTTATATATGGTCTACAAAATGTAATACATTATGAACAGAGGGTTCTTACCCTATCAAGAACGTCATAGAACATGCTAATTTACATTTGCATAAAATAGATGAATACAGGGAACTAAGCTCCCTGTAAACGAAATAATTATAAATGAATGAAAAATGAGGATATACAATAGCAAACCTGCACTAAATTACCTAAAAAGTATTGAATTCTAATTAAGTACCATAGTGAAATAATCGCGCAGATATAATCAAATAAATCCTCCTTTTACCCGTATCCAGGATAATTTAAATTTAACTGAAGTACGAGTGATTAAATAACTTTCATCTAGCAAGGAGAAAATAGTCACGGCGTCGATGACTTTTCCTTCAGGTTTACAATCGCTACTTTCGGTGACGTCCACGATGAAGGACAACACAGTCAGTTTTGTTATACTCCAATAAATGATGGGACCAATGCGGATGAAACAGGGGACAGTAACTACTTGTTTGCTACTATTCTGGTTATCGGATATTCTTGTATTTTGTTCTTCTGATCTTCAGTTCCTCTAGTCTTCAGTTCTTCTGGCCTTCTAATTCTCTGGTTTTCCTGGCTGCCTCTTCTCGAACTAACTTCTAACTGCCCCTTGTCGGAATAATTTCTGACTATGTCTTCTCAAGATTGGTTTTCAAACTCCCTTACTATCTCGAGAGCATGCGCATTTAAGCAAAATCGTGGTTCCTTGTGAGCACCCGATAGAAATTACAACTAGAAGGTTCACTCTAAGCTAGGGTTATCCGATACCAGTACTTGGTTCAGTCCTCAAATGAAAGAATCGATACCAGTGAAGTATCCATACTTGTGAGTACTCATACTCAAATGGGTATTTTTCAAGTATGAAGGGGTGGTCTCTTTCTTTCTTTGTTTTATTAATTTTATACTCTCTTTACTAATCAGGATCAGGAAATCTTTATCAATGAGTAAGAGCGTTATAGAAAACGATAATAAAATAAAAAAGTGATTACACCCCCAACCTAATAATCGTTTCTCTCCTGTTTATACATATCTAGGCAACCTAGCCTCTCGCAATTATTTGCACTTTAACTCACTTACCAATTGAATTTTGTTTCAGTAAAATAATGTGTAATACCATAACATAGAACATAATGTTATTTAAGATATACATCCTTCCCTTTCTTGTTATATACAAACATTTCCCTTTCTTTAAATTAGGTACTTACCTAAAATGTCTATTTTCTCCTATATATACTCATAGTGTTGTTAAAGATAGGAGATCTATACAATTAAGGGATAAACAATAAAATCGGGAAGAAAATGTCAAAATATCTCTAAAAATTCATATATAGTGGTACATAGAGTATTGATACCAATAAGTGAAAAAAGAGTATCGGTATCGATACCAATAAATGGAAGTCATATGATAGATGATAAGTGGAAGATAAATCATAATATTTTTATTTTTCTGTGACACAGCAAAATAAAAATATTATGAAATTGATCGACGAAGTCGTTACTCTGTGGTAGTTCATAATTCACAACCGAATTGAGTAAAACAACTACTAAGTTTTATATCACTATAATATAGTGGTATAAAACTTAGTAGTTGTTTTACTCAATTCCGTTGTGAAATATATGATTATTCATGATCAAACAGAGTCTGTGTTTGAATAATTATAATTTATCGATACAGACCTTCTTTTTCGATACCAATACTCGTATCGAATAAGAAGTATCGATACCAAAATACTTGGCATCAAAAGAAAAGTATCGATAACGTACTCATAGTGATCGGAATCGGACATCCCTACCCTAAGCTCCGCTGGCTCATCATCATCATTAGGTCATCAGTCCTAAGACTGGTTGGACGCTAACCTCCAGCTTCTCCTATCTTGTGCTAACCTACGCATTTCGCTAATTGTGCTACAACCTACATCCCTTACTATTTGCGAGCAGTAGTCTAATCTAGGCCTACCTCTGCCTTTCTTCACTCCTATTTCTGCCTCTAAAATATCGCGGACTATTCCCCCATGTCTCAGCAAGTGGCCTACCATTCTATCTCTTCTCTTCTTTAAGTTTTTCCACATACTCCTTTTCTCGCCGACTTTCTCCAATACTTCTTCGTTTCTAACCCTATCAGTCCATGGTATTTTCATCATTCTTCGGTAACACCACATCTCAAAAGCTTCTAATTTCTTCCTACTTGCTTCCCCTACCGTCCAGGTTTCGCAGCCGTAAAGTGCCGTGCTCCATACATATGTTTTCAAAAATCTCTTCCTTGTTTCTAAGTTTATTACCCCCGAGCATAAAAGTTCTTTCTTTTTGTTAAAAGCTACTCGACCCTGCGCTATTCTTTGTTTTATGTCTTTATCGCTTCTTCCATCCCAATTTATTTTACTTCCTAAATAAGTGAAGTTTTTAACTTCCTCCAATCTTTCATTATTAATTTGTACTTTCGTTTTTGCTCTGCTCTCGCGCCCTCTGCACACTAACACTTTAGTTTTGTTTTTATTCACCCTCATTCCGTATTCCTCTGTCAACACTGCCTCCATTTCGTTCAATGCTGATTCTAGTTCCTCCTTACTAGATGCTAATACTGCTATATCATCCGCGAATCTCAGCATTTTTAGTTTCTGTCCCTGTACTTTAATCCCGAAATCTACTCTATCTTTTACCACATTAATCGCCTCTTCGATGTACAGATTAAAAATTAGTGGTGATAGCGTACATCCTTGTCTTACTCCTTTCCTAATACCTACTTCCCTTTCTTCCCCTTCTACTTCTATAACAGCAGTTTGCTCTATGTATAGATTGTGTACTACTCTCCTATCTCTATACTTCATTCCCGCGCTCTTTAGTATCTCGAACATTTTTTCCCATCTTACGTTATCAAAAGCTTTTTCTAAATCTACAAATCCTATATAAGCGTTCTTTCCTTTTTCTATTGTTTTCTCTAACATTACTCTTAGCGCCAGAATAGCTTCGCGAGTTCCCCTATTTCGCCTAAACCCGAATTGGTCTTCTCCTAGTATTTCCTCCGCTCTATTTTCCATCCTCTTCTGCACTATTCTAGTTAAGATTTTTGACGCATGGGAAGTTAGGCTAATCGTTCTAAAGTTCTCGCATTTGTCGGCTCCTCTCTTTTTCGGTATAGTAACGATAATGTTCCTCTTATAATCCTCCGGCATCTCGCCCGTTTCGTATATGTATTTTACCAGTTCAAACATCCTATTTACTACTTTCTGTCCCGCACATTTCAAAATTTCCGCCTGTATTTTATCTACACCCGGCGCTCTATTATTCTTTAGCCCCCTTAGTGCTATTTCAAATTCCTCTCTCAATATAGGTTTTCCTACATCTTCCCTATCGATGCTAGATTCTTCCTCTAATATCTCTCCTAATTCCTGACCCTCGTATAAATTTCCTAAGTACTGCTTCCATCTATCCGCTTTCTCCTCTCTTCCTATCAGTATGTCCCCCGATTGACTCCTAACATTTCTACTTATTGTTCCTACATCCCTGAAGTTCCTCTTAATTTTTTGTAAGCCTCATCGGTCTTACCTACTTGCAACTTATCTTCTACTTCTTTGCATTTCTCCTCTATCCATTGTTCTTTCGCTTTTCTACATTTTCTAATGATTTCCCACTTTATTGCCTTATACGTTTTCAGTCCTTCTTCGGACATTATATTCTTCGGCTTATATTCACTGAATGACATAACGGGGAAATTAGGAAAACTTAGCCAGCTCCGCTGGCTAAGTTTTCCTAATTTCCCCGTTATGTCGTTCAGTGAATATAAGCTAACTAGGACGCAGGGCATCTATAGGATCATAGGAAGTATCCCCCATATACTAGTTCGGTGCCACCGTTCAACAGCTGCATGGCGGCAATGCCTTTGTAGCGAAACATAAAAGTACAGCCGTAGAGTGAACCTTCTAGTTGTAATTTATATTCGGTGCTGTGAGAGAGAACACGAATTCGTGAAATCCTCGATGCGACGGAAATAACTAGCACGAGGTGTACCAGCGTACTCCATCTCCCTAACTCGACATTATTTTCTAGTGTTCCTAAATATTTGGTACGTTCTCAGGATTTTGTTCCCCTATAAAACCTTAACGCATAAGAGCGATAGTCATTTATCGCGACTACTTGCAAAGCCAAATTACTTTAATTGAACGAAACATTGAATTTAACGAAAAATTGAAAAATACTGCGTGATCTTATATCCCGGGTAAGGCACGCTTCACTTTGGGGAAATTTTCTTTATTTAAAATATATTTATTAATTGTGAAATTACTATATACCATAATTAGAAGTATATATAATCCTATCATCTATTCTCGAATGGAAAGACATACAAAATATTTTCAATTTAACAAATTGGAGATTATCTACGAGGTAATTTTAATATAATTTATCTGAACATCTGGCCACACTTATAAACATCCATGTAAATTCTGATTCGAACTGGGAATCAAATAATCCTGTGAAAACACGACCAATTCTTACCGTCCTCAACTTTGAACTTGCGATACCATCCTTAAAGATAGAACATTCATACATACGGAATACGGATATAAAATCTTTATTTTCTATTCATATACTTTTTTAAATAACTTAAACATACATTAGATTGTATTGTATTTGTCCTTATAGTTTATTGAATCATTCTTTTCCAAATAAAAAATATCAAAACATAACGTTGCTATGTCTTTATGGCTAGGCTCAGGTAGAATCTTCCATTTATCGACAAGATAAGAGAGTTTTTTTATTTGGAAAATAGCGATGAAATGAATAGTACATTTATTTTGCAAGCTGTATTTAATGTCGTTAAGAGCTATAGTTTAGTCGCCTGATATTTTTGACTTGTCACCAATATTAAGTGTTTCTTCTTGACATAAAATAACTTATATCTTAAATTTATAGGTATCTTCGTATATTATGCAAAAGCTTGTTAGAATTAATTAATTTTGATTAATTATTTGTAATTCTATGTTTTATTTTGCAGCAAAAATATAATTAGAAATAAAAAAGCCCGCTTAAAATGAAAGACCGAAGCGTGGTCCACTACTATACCACTTTCATACCAAATACATGGCCTATTAGTTAGTTTCTCAATACAGTTGATAAGTTTTATATGTTGAGTAAGAAACAGTGGCATATATAAAATTTATGATTTTTTGATTAAGGGGACAACAATATTTAAAAAAATAAAACCCGCCACAGGTAGGATTCGATATTTGTCCCGGATTGTAACCGAACGACATACAGCTGTTTCGAACTTATTAGTTCTCATCAGTGCCGTACACGGTACGCCGATCTAGGACAAATGCCGAATGAAAATTGTGGGGTATACATTTTATCGATTCGATCTATGTCAGTAACATATAATTCGGAAATAGAGGAAGGAACTACCAAACCGCCAAGCAGTTATCAAAGTAGTTCCCGAATAGCAAGGCTATTACATACTCGCTATTGGAAATAACTACTTCTCGGGCTAAAGCCAAGCCAGGCATTGAATTGTACCTAAAAACGATCCTCGGCTCCTTTCTCGTGTTTCTGAACGATCAGATAAGGTTTAAAAAAAGGTTATATTTTTTAAAACCTTATCTGATCGCGCAGAAACACGACAAAGGAGTCGAGGATCGCTTTTAGGTATAATTTAATGCCTGGCAGGGCTTTAGCCCGAAGAGTAGTTATTTCCTATAGCGATTATGTAATAGCCTTGCTATTTGAGAACTATTTTGATAACTGCTTGGCGGTTTGGTAGTTCCTTCCTCGATTTCCGAATTGTATGTTAGGGACAACAATAATTTAAAAACATCGTTTGATAGATTAAACATGGAAAAAACATAGCACTCTTTTTGAAATAACAATGTAAAAAGTTTAACATTTCGAATTATTGAAAAAAATTAATTGTATGATTATTGAAATGAGTAGCTTATTGTAAAATATTTCGAGAGTATTTTACTACTCAGTTCAATAGAATAATTAATTGGGAATCTCCCCTGAAAAATTATTTCTATACAGATTATTTTAAAGCTGTAATCGTCTTTTTTTGGAATATAAATTTTAGTATTTTCACATACTTTCGAATATTAGAGTTGTAAGGAAATGTTTCTATATCCTTCATATTTGATTGAAGTCTAAAATTTAAGTAAAGTAATAATAAGTTACTATTTAAAAATTAATTTGGTGTCGAGGGATAAAATTGGGACGCCTTATATATTCGACATTCTTTTAATAGTACAAACATTATGAAAATAGGTTATCTTTTTAATCAACTTATTCCAGAATAATCGAAAATATTTAAACCTAGTTGGAATTTAATACCTTGTATAGATATCGGTTATCTCAGATGGTATTCTTTGAACTCTTATATGGATTCTATTTAAGAATTGTATGAACTGAATGCAGTTAAATCAATATGAGATTAATTATGATAAATATTATCCAGGAGTGCAATTCGTGTGGCGTATGCACATTTGTTGTATGCCATGTTAGTTGGCAAATAGAGTATTCCAATTTGTTCCCCAGAATTATCGAAGTTAATATAAATTAATTTTAGATCATTATCTAAAAATTAGCAGACCTTTGTAAGAAATTAGATATTAGATCCATGGCTACATTAAGCATGAGTTGTAAAGAAAATTCGTTCATGGAAAAAACTATATACATTCGCCCTTCAAAGAAATGTGTTGTGTGTAATGTGCGGTTATGTCGTCCATCCAGTGATTTTACGACACATGTTGACTACCGTTTAGACATTATTGGAATGAACGTGACGCGAATGCTAGTGAACGGCTTACACGTTTTGCTTTGACGCCATGAAATTACATTAAAATAAAGATGAATGGTACTTAAAATATATTACTTGAATTTACATAATTTCGAAGATGTGATTTAGTACACTTCGGTATGTGTAATTTGCTGTGCGCGAATAATTTCTAGTCAGTTCTCCGCCATTTCATAGAAATCTAATGGAACGGATTTAGCATAATGATGAAATTTCACACAGTATTCATAATTATGCTATCAGATGATTGTTTGAAAAACTCTGGAATACGTCCTTTCGGATTTCAAACACGTTTTTACAAATTTCGTATTTTATTTACGTCATCATAGTAATATTAATTTCTTAAGGTTTTGCGAGTACAATGATATCCCATATTAAGGGTTTTCAATATACAAGTTTATAAGATAGAGTGAGGTTTTTGAGTTTTGAGAAAAATACAAATAAAACAAATACCACTTTATTTTTGAAGAAAGATTTGAATATTAAAAATACCTTAATAGGAGATATTAATAGCAGAGTCGGTAGAGACAACATGGGAATTGAGCGGCATCTAGGACCATATGGAGGGGCATACATAGAAAAATCACAGTGGAAAAAGTTTAGTGGATTTATTATTATGCATAGCAAATTATCTTATCCTAAAGAATTCAAAATATGAACATACACAAGTTCACCAGGCTAGTGATGAAAAAGGGCGAAAAAGGATGAAAATAACCGAGAAAACGACGAAACAAGAAACTAAATTTACAAATTATTAGACGTTCAAATTAAAGAGCAGTATCAACAAATAGTTATTTATTTATTTATTTATTACCCAACTCATAAAATCCAATTACAGGACAAATATAAACAATTAAATATATAAAACGGTAGTATGTCTGAATACAAAAAAGAACAGAACATGAAAAAATTACTAGTATAAAAAAGACAAGTATAAATTTATAAATACATGAAAAAATGATAATAATAGTAACAATGGAAAGAAAATTTATAGATTTAATTATTATTAGCTACAAAAATTAAAGCAACAATAATTTCTGAGAATTTATTACAGCTAATATCACATATATCTGAGATCTTTTGCACAAATTATTGCACATAACATGTATTGGCGATTTAAGAAGAACGTTGGTTCTGGGCATTTTACAATTAAACGTATGAGTTCGTTTACTTTAGTCCTTAATCCATGCACATTTTGGTAATAACATGTGAAATCTGTTGTCTCTGTTTTTAGATTGTTGGGCTATTTTAGATAGATAGACTGTAAGAGTTATCCAGGAGCAGATGCAGACAGCGACCACAACTTGGTAATCACGAAAGCCAGATTAAAGTTCAAAAATCTGAAAACCCGGATGGATAAGAAACGTATAAATGTAGACATATTGAGGGATCAGAATATGAAAGATAAGTTCCAGGAGAAAACAGATCAATTAATAAATAAAGCGAGTAATGACGAAATCAAGAACGCAGAAACTGAGTGGGAGGGTATCAAGAATAGTCTAGATTCCGTAGCTACGGACGTTTTAGGACACGAGAGAAGGGAAGCTAGGAAGCCCTGGATAACGGACGAAATCTTAAACTTAATACAAAAGAGACGAGGCTACAAAAATAGACGAGACGAGAAAGGACTGAAAACTTATAAGTCAATAAAGTGGGAAATCATTAGAAAGTGTAGAAAAGCGAAAGAACAATGGATAGAGGATAAATGAAAAGAAGTAGAAAATAGGCTCCAAGTAGGTAAGACTGATGAGGCTTACAAAATAATTAAGTGGAAATTCAGGGATATAGGACCAATAAGTAGAAACGTCTCGGAAGAGAGGAGAAAGCGGATAGATGGAAGCAGTACTTAGGAAATTTATACGAGGATCAGGAATTAGGAGATATATTAGAGGAATAATCTAGCATCGATAGGGAAGATGTAGGAAAACCTATATTGCGAGAGGAATTTGAAATAGCACTAAGGGGGCTAAAGAACAATAAAGCGCCGGGTGTAGATAAAATACAGGCGGAAATTTTGAAATGCGCGGGACAGAAAGTAGTAAATAGGATGTTTGAACTGGTAAAATACATATACGAAACAGGCGAGATGCCGGAGGATTATAAAAGGAACATTATCGTTACTATACCGAAAAAGAGAGGAGCCGACAAATGCGAGAACTTTAGAACGATTAGCCTAACTTCCCACGCGTCAAAAATCTTAACCAGAATAGTGCAGAAGAGGATGAAAAATAGAGCGGAGGAAATACTAGGAGAAGACCAATTCGGGTTTAGGCGAAATAGGGGAACTCGCGAAGCTATTCTGGCGTTAAGAGTAATGTTAAAGAAAACAATAGAAAAAGGAAAGAACGCTTATATAGGATTTGTAGATTTAGAAAAAGCTTTTGATAATGCAAGATGGGAAAAAATGGTCGAGATACTAAAGAGCGCATGAATGAAGTATAGAGTAGGAGAGTAGTACACAATCCATACAAAGAGCAAACTGCTGTTATAGAAGTAGAAGGGGAAAGAAGGGAAGTAGGTATTAGGAAAGGAGTAAGACAAGGATGTACGCTCTCACCATTAATTTTTAATCTGTACATCGAATAGGCGATTAATGTGGTAAAAGATAGAGTGGATTTCGGGATTAAAGTACAGGGACAGAAACTAGAAGTGCTGAGATTCGCGGATGATATAGCAGTATTAGCATCTAGTAAAGATGAATTAGAATCAGCATTGAACGAAATGGAGGCAGTGTTGACAGAGGAATACGGAATGAGGGTGAATAAAAACAAAACTAAAGTGTTAGTGTGCAGAGGGCGCGAGAGAAGAGCAAAAGCGAAAGTACAAATTAATAATGAAATATTGGAGGAAGTTAAAGACATCAGTTATTTAGGAAGTAAAATAAATTGGGATGGAAGAAGGGATAAAGATATAAAACAAAGAATAGCGCAGGGTCGAGTAGCTTTTAACAATAAGAAAGCACTTCTATGCTCGGGGGTAATAAACTTAGAAACAAGGAAGAGATTTTTGAAAACGTATATATGGAGCACAGCACTATACGGTTGCGAAACCTGGACGGTAGGGGAAGCAAGTAGGAAGAAATTACAAGCTTTTGAGATGTGGTGTTACCGAATAATGATGAAAATACCATGGACTGATAGGGTTAGAAACGAAGAAGTATTAGAGAAAGTCGGCGAGAAAAGAAGTATGTAGAAAAACACAAAGAAGAGAAGCGATAGAATGGTAGGCCACTTGCTGAGACATGGGGGAATAGTAGCGATATTTTGGAGGCAGAAATAGGAGTGAAGAAAGGCAGAGGTAGGCCTAGATTAGACTACTGCTCGCAAATAGTAAGGGATGTAGGTTGTAGCACAATTAGCGAAATGCGTAGGTTAGCACAAGATAGGAGAAGCTGGAGGTTAGTGTCCGTCTTAGGACTGATGACTTCATGATGATGGGCTATTTTAGTTTAAAGCGATAATTTGTTTAATACCACGTATGTTATTAATTTTTAAGTTGGTTCCACCAGCTGCTACACATTATATAAGTTGACTCTTAATTGTCCAGTAAAAATCGATTTTTCTAGGAGTACGGTCCAGTGAGTGCAGTCCGATTGACTGATGTTTTTATAGTTCCTTGAGTTTTTTAAATTGTTTGCCTTATGGGTAATGTCATGAACAATAAACTCATCACTAACCCTAACTTTAAGTAAACGTGGAGCCTCTTTAGTCCAGTCGACCTTCCTATGTGGATTGCCTTGATATTTAAATTTTCGGAAATAGACAATGAATTAAATAAGTCAGTTACTAATTGTTTTTCATTTTGGGTGCATGTTTGACTCCCTGACTTAGGTTCCTCACTGATGCCAAAGATAATGACGTTACATTTTCTATTTTCTCGATCATGCATTTCCTGCACAATTTTATCAAACTGGTTGTTGTCTGCTTCAACCGGTAAAATATTTGTTATTTCTTGTTTCAGGTCACTCAGCTTGGATTTTAATTGCCTATTTTCTGGACACAGGCTTATATTTTCTTCCTGTATGTTAGTTATTTTACTATCAAAGTATATAATAGTTTATTCATTTTATCGAACTCATCCCTTGGATTTTTTACTACCGTAGCCGATATTTGTAAAGCAAAGATCTCCATAAAGTCTGGGTCGACAAGATAGTCCTTGATTATTTCTTGCGATATTTTTCTAATATCGGTTTCTTTCGTCTTAGTTAAAGCCATTCTAGGATTTCTTATACGCTGGATACGCAGGAATATTAAAAAATTATGGAAATATTTATAGGTAAATAAACCAAATCAAATTGAAATATACACGAAAAATTATATAAAGAAGAGCTGACAAGATATTTACTAAATACCAAAGCAGCTTCCAGCTCTATCAAACTACCTATATTGTTACTGAATAATATTATAATACCGAGGTCGTTGCGTGTGCTCGCCAATAACACACTAGCTGTGAACATACTCTACTACTACATGAATATTAGAGGAATAGCTCAGAAATAACGAGAGGGAATTCGATATATTAATAGAGAATACATCAATTTAAATAGAAAATACTTACTGTTGCAAAGGAAGTACGTGAAACATCAAAAATTTCAAATATATACTCAAATAAAAAGTAGATGATGGTCAACAGAAATGCAGACAAAAGTTGAAGAAAAACAAAAAAGATGGAACAAACGTCCACAGACAAAAATGGAAGATCACAGGAAATATAAAATTACCCCAACTGAAGTTAAACATTTAATAAAGGGAGCGAACGTACCTGTGAAGAATTCAGACATAAGATGAAGGAGCGTTATCAAAACAATGAGGATATTTCTCATCCTTATCATTTTGGTGTTGATATTTGTTTAGTTCTTAACAATACTTTCTTAACAAGATATATAGGACCACGAATACTAACTGAGTAGTCAACATGTTTACTTAGTTTGACTCTCTAGGCTTTCTTATTATATTTAAGGCCCACTTGCATTGATCAATTTCAGATTGTTAATGGAGGACAATCGTAACTATTGTAAAATTTCTATTCAAAATAAAGTAAAATTTGCTTTATTTATATTTTCCTTAAAACAATTCTTATCCTATAAATGGTAAATATGAAACCACTAATATGAATAGCACTGTACTAGGAAATCTTTAATGAAATCACCATTGTTAAACCCACAGGAGGTTTCAGTTTGTCATTGATTAGTTAATTATATGCATTAAATTGTAAAATTGTTGAAAGATTATTTGAGAATTGTGATTGATTTAATTATGTTAATATAAAATAAATGACGAAATCATCTCCATTTCCTTGTTAGCAATAATCTAGTCTGTAGTATAGTCTCAAAGAATAATGAAATTGAAAGCTACCTCATATATGTTACGGTATATACGAGTATGCTTTCATAGAGATAAAGTTTTTCCTTATCAAGACACTTCGAAATAGTTGTATGGTTGACGTTCCTTTCTAGGGTAATTTGTCGTGAACTTAAATGTCTACTCTCACGTCGTCTTCTATGAAATGAGGTTTCCCTTGAACTTTGCATGAATTATTAATGTAAATACATAGCCCGTAACCCATCACAAAACTTTCCATTGAATGAGTTTATGTTAAATACCACATTGTTTATTAAATACAAAATGATATGATAAAATATACTTTACTAAAACGTCACTATGTTTGTAGGCATATAATACGCTTATTGATTTTATTTTATTGTTTATAGCTGTCTAGGTTCTTTTTATTTTAGAAAAATGATTTTTGTAACAATGTAGATCATAAACGTACTAACGCTAAGACCAGTGAAGCAGGAATTCTGGTAGAAAAAAGGGTTACTACATCCCAGTTTGACGCAACAAAATATTAGTACTCCACGAAATATTTTACCAAATATTACAGAATATTCCGAAATAATTTTTTAGGATTGTAGTTCTTTCGATAGATATTTACAAAAATCATATGATAATTTCTATATCTTGTATTTCAAAAACTGTGTGTTTTAGTGCCCTGTTTATACAAAAAACTTACATATATTGATTTTCGATACTCTATGATTCTCTGAAGTTTATGCTATGGAAACCAAACCACCCTGTAGATATTAATTGTCTAACACACCTTAAGGTAGAAATTAACAAGCACATTAAATAAGTTAAAATAAGTATCATTATAAATAATACATACAAGCTATTATTAGAACTAGAAGAAGTATGTAATGTCCCTATCTTACTTGTCTGTATGCTATAATAAATATTTATTATTATTTGTTTACTGTCGTTCCCAAACTATAATGATTTATTTAAATTAAATTATTCTATACTGTAAAACTTTAAACACAAAATTTTCGTTCAAATATATCTTACAGCGTACTTCGTCATTACTAACCTTAATGGTAAGTCTTCGCATGTAGTCAATATCATTGTGGTGTGGTTCTGAAGGCTGTAGTATGTTGTCTCCTTTATACCAAAACACAGTTCCTAGATCATGTGGTCCTTGATTGATAACACAAGTAAGAGTTATTGAACTACCAGCTTTTATGTGGATATCAGTTGGTCCTAATATTCGTGCTTTTGCCTCTAGAACAAACAAATACAGTTATTATTCACTTATTCCATCAAATATAGACAACAAAGTAAATATGAAGTAAATATTTTTATAAAAATATAATGAATGAACAGTAACAATTAACCTATAACATTTATCTTTAACCTTTATCTAAAATAAAAAAAAGTGGTTGGTGATACGGGTTCTTCTTATTTCTTCGTGCCTGAACATAACACATCACACTATCTAATCTTACTGACCGATGAAGAGAATATTAAAAACTAGATTACTTTAAAATATCATTAGAGAGTTTAAGATCTAATTAATATATTACCATGTAGAAAATCAATATGTTAAATTAACTCAACATTATTAACTTATCAAGAATTAGATTATTTTCGACAGAATATCTCATGCCTTTTAATATGTGATCTCGTCTCTTAATATGTTATAAACATAACATTATAAACTTCTTTATAATGTTATGTCTGTATTCTTACGACTACTTAATAAAAAAATACTTAATTTTTTTTTACGTCTCGATTTGATAGAGTAGAAAACTGATATATTTATATATAAAAAAGATATTATTGTTAATATACATAACATTTGGTTTTCATTATGTCATTATATTGAAACAGATGGATTGAAAATAAAAGTTGATAATTAGCTGGTTAGGTTTCAGACTTAACACCAATATAATTTTTATTGTAGGACTCTCTTGAAGACCTAATACTTCAAATATACCTTAAATTTGAACAACATGCAAAACTGAATTTCTTAAGATTGTCACAGAGTTACACAAGGAATGATTCAACCTGTATGATTACTGCAAACAGTTATCACCATTACCTTTCATTACTTTCAAACATATTGTATTAATCATAAAATATAACGTTTTATCTATAAATCTTTACGTATATTATAATTTTAATTTTTTATAGAACAATAAATTCTCAATAGACATTATTGTGCTTAAAACCTAAAGATTATTTCTATAGGAAAATCTAATTAAAGTATTATGTACATATGTACATAAAGCGTATAACATTTTATCTATAATGATGATCAGGAAAAACATTTTCTGATAGTAAATTTTCAATATCCAGTATCTGTCATTTTGCAGATTTTATGCATTCTTCTTCGTTCTCCTTTACTGAAACGTATGAAATGATTTAGGTTAGATTAAAACTAATTTATGCCACGTATAAGACTGAAATAGTTTTCTATGTTCAGGTGAGGAAGAGCTGAAATTTTACAATTATTTTGTATGAATCAGGTATATATTGATATTTAATATTATATATAAAGCAAAAAATCATATTTCATACCTCACTAGAGCAAAGATTAATAATTACCGGTTATACCATTTACTTCGTTGCCATAAATACAGTGGAATATATAAAGGTTTACAACTCCATTAGTGGCTCCATTAACATTTCCAGGGCTTCTGTTTTTGTATGACATAATATATAATTGGAGTATAGAACATCACGAAAATAAACCACGTTATGAACAGGGCTGCTTAATGAACTATTCTTTTTTACTTAACCAAGTGATAATATAAAATTAGGCTTTTGGCTTTTTGATGTTAAGTAAAAGTTTAAAAACTATTATTATTTTATAAAATTGACTAATCATAAGTAATAAGGACATGAAGGAAAGATATAAAAACTATAAGCCCTTTACGAGTATAACAACATTAATTAATTAAAATTAATTTATCCTATATTATTAATATGAAAGGTATTTGTGAATATTAAATAGAAAGATATACTTTTGTTAATGGAAAAATAATTGCAAAATGTTCACAGCAAAAACTATATCTACATATATATAAATGGTTTTCTAAGATGCAATATGTGATCAATATGAAGTATTTGGAATAATTATTTTCTATTCTTCAGTCACTCACATGACAAAATTAAATAAGGCTTCTTCCGTTCACTATTTTTACGGATATTAACTAAAAAATTAAAAATTATTATTCCTTTATACTACTTTAGAGTATTCATATTATTCCTTTGTAGCATTTACGAATTAATAGTAATAAAAGCCTATAAACTGGGACCATACAAATCGACTCCATACAAGATAAGATAACGATTTACATACTTCACTGATAATTTTGAGGTTAAGAAAAAAATGAACAACGAAAAAACAAATATTTGAGGTAAAGTATATAGCAAAGTGGATGTAAAATAAAATTTATACGATGTTATTTGTTTTGTTAATATAAAAACTGTTTATTAAAGAAATAGAGAGGAATTCGTTCGCACACCTACATTGATTTCATTTTATATGATAGAGTTTCAGATACCGTCTATAGAGTTTTTAAATTAAGTATCCTAGAAACATTTTTCACAAACTGGCGGAGGTGCCACTACCATTACGAAACGTTTAAATATATATATAACCGTTCATACACATTAGACTGAGACTTGTTCCTATTCTTAATGAGCTGTACAAGCTCACACGTGATAAAAGTTTTTATTAATGTTTAATAAAATTTTCGCCACAAAGCTATCGTTCAAAAATTGACAATGATGTCACAGTGATATAATGCTCAGTATGTAATTGAGGGAACTAAAGGAAATAGAAGAACTACAAGGGATATATTGCAACTTTAAAATTCTTAGAGCATTTATAAGCATATTATGAGATCTTTCACATAGCGAATGATTTTAAAGAAATGGCGGAGGTGCCGATGTAACTTTAATATGTTTGGATATATTGTAGTATTAGGAGTTTATTTAAATATATTTCTTTTCTTATCCAAAACCTTGGCACATAAAGGTTATATACGGTTAGCTATTGAACATAATTGAAGGTTATAAATAGTCGAATATAGAAACAGTAAAAAAATACTTAAATATATTACAATATATTCAAACATTTAAACATGACAGTGGTACCTGTCTTATAAAT
Organism: Rosalia funebris; assembly: GCA_037954035.1. Taxonomy (NCBI): domain Eukaryota; kingdom Metazoa; phylum Arthropoda; class Insecta; order Coleoptera; family Cerambycidae; genus Rosalia; species Rosalia funebris. The sequence continues at coordinate 485,733 of JAZFAV010000005.1, read as the reverse complement.
AGTTAATGGATAGTTTTTATTTTAAGTTGGTACCATTTCAACACGTTACTATATTGTCTTTTTTATTTCTTCATCAAAAGCTAATAAGAAGGGCAAATGTTTATATTCATTCTTTAAATGAAGATGTTGGATTAAGAAATGTTAAATGAAAATAAATATTATTTATATTCTTTAATGTTGAATTTAATATTTATTAATATTAATTACATGCCAAAACATACTGTTACTAGCTTCACATTGCCTATAATATACAGTGTCTAAAAAACTATTAGTAGTACATGAGAGACTTTCCAGAGACTACATGAGTGTTTATCCCTAAGATAAAGACATTTCCGTTCATTTCTGTATCTGTAGTACCTAAGTAATTGATGTCAACATACGTCTTGTAACAACTCTGAGTGACAAAACTTTGAAATACTTGTATATATAATTTTATCTTAGCATTGTGCCATTGTTGACAACATATGGCACAATACAAATGTTGTGCCATTCACAGACTATTTCAAGAAATGGTAAATTTATAGGGAATTGGAGAATAGGGAATCTTTCATTTTCATTAATAGTTTGACATAAATCTAATTCTTATAAAGACGGGCAGAAGTATAGAACGTTTTTCGTCTTTTTTTTCGAATTAAAATTCAATATGTCAAAAATGCACTTTGTTATTGAATTAATAACACAGAATGAAAAGATTGGCAAATTTCCGCCCATTTTATGATCAAAGATATTTATTTAGCACCAACTAATTTAATAAAACTTTATGTGAACATACTCTACTTTCTACGAACGAGGAGCATTGCAATAGACATAACAGGGAAAGTATGTTAATAGAGCATTTTATTTTTATATTTCCTAAGGGATTCTTAGGGCCATATCGACATCCAATATGTAGATTAGAAGGATGTTAGAGCTGGAGAAAGCGGATACAATGAACTAGTTAAAAACGCAAGCAGAGAAAGACGGAGCGAAAATAAAAGTAGAAAATTTGTCCGAATTTAGATTTGTGGCTCTCTCGGGTCTATATGAATTTATTCTGGCCGGGGACTTGCCGACCATCTGAGCATTCTACAGAGACCGGCGAGCTCGCCTCGAATTTCACTTTATGTAAACTTTACAAGCTAAACCAATGGCTTTCTTCGTTTCTTATCAATGAGTTTAGGTCTACTTTCATACCGCGGATTTTAGATTCCTTAAAGTTGTATGAAAAACGTTAAAGGAAATATCTAGATTATGGCTACAATTTATTGGACACAAGCCTCTATTTGAGTTATTATTACATGGATTCTTTTGAAATTTGTGCAGATCATATACATTACTGGGGTACATGTTTAGAATATATTAGTATAAGTCTTAACCATACGCATGCGTCACAGGAAGTAACAAAGGAGACCAAGATTTGCGAATCTTTATCAATGAACATATAAAAAACTATTTTTCTTAAATCTTTGTTACTTAGATTTTATTTATTAATAAAATTACAAAAAGGCTACTTAAATTTATTTGTATATAAGTTTAATTTTTTATGATTATCGCATTTACTTTCTGTTTCATAAAACCCTTATATTCTAAAAAAAGGCAATGAGGCGGTTTTTGCACAACCCTAACGAGCCAGAAAGGAGGAAGATAGTAATTCCAAGTCTGAACCCGCATTTTTGTATATAACGCAGATATCGCATTCTAAAGCGATTGACTCAGTGTAGTTAACTAATCGCTATATTTAAATTTTATGCATATATTTATTTGTTAGTGTACAACTCTTAACAGCGTAGTCCAAAGCCATTAAGAAAAGTGTAAGTAACTAACCCATTTTTCACCATCTCATTGATTTCGTTTTTAAATGAAATTTTATGTTTACCTCTTTATACCTCTAATAATAATAATAAATACACTAATAAAGTCCACTATCTTCTCCCTAGCTCATTAAAATATTGAAATTATAATAAATGTCATATCATATGCAGTGTTGGTCAATATACGAAATATATATTGTGTCTCATTAAAATATTTTTATGATATACCGGATGGTCTAGGTTAAACGTCATTGATTTTCATAGGTGATGGAACAACAATAGAAAAGTAGACTTTCATAAGAAAACTTTGTTCAAAAATGTTTCCTAACAAAGATACAGGGTGTTAAAGTTGTAAAAAAAACTGGTTTTCTCATCATAACTTTTAAACCACTTGATCGATCTCCATCAAATTTCTCACAGAGACTACTGTAATACATCTCTAAGTAATGATTAGAGTCATTTAAAGGACTTCTTAAGTGGTGTAGATAATGGGGGGTCGGCAGCCCCTTCTCCCCTCCCAGTCTTCGGCGCCACTAGATATTTTACAAAGAAGATTCAATTTTTGGATTCCCTGTTTAATTTAGAAAAAAAATTGGCCTTGTAAATTTTTGATTTATGGCTTCGCTTTTGAGATACTTATTTTAACTTAAAATGTTGCAAGCAGGCCAAAACTTTGACACCCTGTATCTTTGTTAGGAAACATTTTTGAACAAAGTCTTTTTATGAAAGTCTACTTTTTTCTTGTAGTTCTATCATCTATCAAAATTAATGACGTTTAAGCTGGACCACCTCCCCAGGAAAAGAATTGGAATATAGGAAACACAAGAACATATTGACAGGAGAACAAATAATTAAAGTAATGCATTATTATAAATAATTATTCAATAAAAAGGATTTCTGTAGTTCCCAGCCATACCACATCTTATTTTTTTTGCATGACTACTAAACAGTGCTGTTTGATGTAAGTTTATCTTTATTACAAAATTCTGTTATTAAAAAAATTACTCTGCCGACCAGTCTGTCTATATTCTATCGCACATTTCAAATTTTATTTCATTTTTCCTCTTTTAACTAATCTCATAAAACAAAGTTGAGGATGGTCAATGATATATAAGAGTATATAGGTAGTTTATAATAGCTTACAGTGCAGAATTTAGACTTCAAATTGTGGTTTATAAGAAAAATGTCAGTAAATTAAAACAGTCGCTGAAAACTTTGAAATTATATTAATTATAGGAGAAAGTGCTATGAGAGTACAAGAAGCAGCGAGAGAAGGAATTTCGGAAATCACCGAAGAGAACTTATAAACTAGTGTCAGATTACCAAAAAGGCAGACTAGAGTTTCAAAAAATACAGTGAACAAAATAGTCACTGAATAACTGATTTACACTTTTCATATTTTACCATTTTAAGAACTGTTAGCTACTGATTTTGTCATTCGTCATCACTTCTGGAGGAGGACTGATTTATGTATTAATAAAAATGGTTGCTATATTCAATAGTCTCTGTGAAAATGCAGTCGCCTACAAATTTCTGTAAATTAGAATCTGTTATTTAAAACCTTGAGGTAAACTGAATTAAGTCCAATTACAATCAAAAATCTGTTATCGATAATAAGAAAATAATTAATTAAGTAAATCTGTTTTTATAACTAAAATTTTATAGAAGAGAAACAAAATAAGAAATAACTTTCCGATAGAAAATGAATTGCTGCCTTCTAGCTGCTAAACGAGGCAACTTAGTATAGGAGTAAGTCTAGTGAAATCGGCTTATTTTAACCTCACAAGTATGTCGTATCTCCTTATACACAGAATATTGGGACACTCTGGATGTATTAATTTCGACTTATAAAAGACATTCAGTTTTAACTCAACAGTTTCTTGTCTAATTGTTAAGATATCATGTCAATCTTATTTTTTTAAAAGTTACCTAAATTTTATCATTTTTCAATTTCACATAACATTCTGGCTATATTTTAAGTATCAAATTAGAATTATAAATGCTGGATCTCTCTTCATCAAGATTCTGGTAACACAAAACGATCTTTGAGTTCGTTCACAACATTATGAATTATCTATAGTTTTATTAAACCATTTCTAATCTAGTAATACTGAAGTAGGTCGGAACTATTGGTGTGAACGTAACACTGACTTAATTTTCCACAAAACATTAAAACACTATATACTACACTTCACGCGCGTTTTGCTAACAAATTTGGAATCATCTGGAGATGATTAAAACTCAACTAGGCCTGTTGTACTTTGTCTACAAATCGGTTGCCTAGACAAAACTGTATTTAGGTATTCATATATCTGGCAAATATATTGGGCCGACGTCTCACTTTGTTGATAAAACAGGACGATATTAACTTATTCTGTAAGAAAATAAAACATTTTTCTGCACTTCTGTTTCGTCAATAAAAAGGGTTTAAAAATCTGTTGTCAACAGAAATATGTACTATTTGTCTAGCATGTGGTATTTCATTATTTAGTGCGGAGTTCTAGTAGTTCATAATTAATAATTTTGCTTATTCATATAATTTACGCAAAACGCCTTGTCTGAAAATAAAATTCATTTAAAAGTTGAGAACCTTTGTCGTCTTCATTAAGTTTGTGAACTGCACTTTATTGGGATTCCACTAATTTTTATTAGTTTATGACGGATGTTTAAAAAAATTCAAAGTCTGTAAAACAATTTTGTAGCCCGACTTATATTTGTTTCTTTGGACTGCATTCTCTGAGATTTTATGTCTGCCCCTTATATGACTGTCCCTTACGCCATCTAAATTTCTTTATATGTTTTCAATAGCAGATTGAGGTATGGACAACTTGTTGGAGTTTATTGTTACATTATTAACCAGCTCAAAAACCTCAATTTCAGTGAATATCCTGTCTTCGCACCTAATCATCATCAGTTTGTCTATGCGTTCGTTCTCACTTAAACGTACCATTTTTTTGAAGAAGAATTTTATTCAGAGAGTTTGAGATTAAATACTTAAGGAACCAATTAATTTAATTTTTAACAAAAATTTACGTGTTATTATGATTTAAGGCACGTAACAAGTAATTCTGAAGGGTTATATTTTCTCCTCAAATAACCGTCACTTGTGGTAGAGAATTGTGGTGTAAGAAGTGATATAAAGATGTTTTGAGAAGGAACAAATACTCTCACAAAAATAATCACGTTCATTAGAGATATTATTAAGACCTCTAATTTTGCAATTTAAGCAGGAAATGTCGTTTTTCTATAAGGTTTTTAGTTATTTTCGATAATTTATCACATATTTTGATTATAATAATTTTCAACAATTTAATTTGGATATCCGAGATCCTAAGGGATCTTGGATATCCCTTATCCCTTATCCTTGGATATCCCTTGAATATCTCTGGGAGGATGTAAGATCCTGATACATCAAATTCTAAATTAAAATAAAAATAGGGGCCACCGCTAAAAAAAAACAAGTTCGACGTTATACATTTCAATTAGGTTACCCTGTATATATTAAATTTAGTTTTAAAAATGCACAACTAAAATATAGAACCTATAAAGGTGTCTATAAAAAATTACTGGCCTTTTCTCAGAAAAGATGTCGAACTTTTAAACGAATTTATTTTAACCTTTCTCTGCTCACTGTATAATCAGTTAATGATTATATTATGTTATGACAAATTATGTTATGAAGAAACTAGGCCGGGATATACAGAGACTTAATTTCAATATTTCATACAGAATAACATGAAATCCGAAAGAGGCTTGTTTTAGCGAAAACACCTGGATATTATTTTCCAGGAGCATTTCAAAAATACTGTTAATAAAATTCTATATTCCTTCCTTCATTAACGCCTAGCTCAGAGTATTAAATAGTACCCTTTATAATGTGATCTTAGAGGGTTTAGAACTTTCTCTTACAACAAAATAAGGGAAGGAATAAATAATTCTATGAATAAAAAATAAAAAGTAAAACGCAAGAACGACGCTGAACGTTTTCTGAGAAATTTATTATATTGAGTTATTCTAAATTTGAACTGATCACAGGTGATTCCTTTCTATTTGGAGTCTTGTAAACTCGTGTTCTTAAATACACTCACAGAAAATAAAGTAGCGTTAAATTTGAAGTAGTGGTCAGTCTTCGAAACCTCTCCTTTTAATTCACTTCGCCGAAAATATTTGTTGCTGCAATTGACTCATGGGAATAATGTAACGAGGGGGAGGTTCGTCTTGTTCGCGAGTGATGTTGATGAATCATTTATAAGACGATTATTTTGTGCCTGTATATTCTGCAGATGATGAGTATAGTAGTTCCAAAGTGTGCGATATTGATTGTCTTAACATTTGTAATCGTTAACTAGTCTAATTAGGAAACTATAGTAACGAAAACAAATTTTATACAACACATGAGAATTTATAATTTTTTAAATATATTTTTATTCTTTTTGCTTACGAGTGTAGACCTACTAAGGATGCTTTGCCAATCAGAAGACGATGGCTACTTGAATAAGGAGTTACATTATGTATCTTCTATGTCCAATATCCAATATCAATAAAATTAAGATGGGACTAACTTGGAGCTATACTGAATCCAATGCAAAAAGAGTAATTAAAATATGTTCATAAACATAAAAGTTATATTCGAATATACATAAAAATAAGGAGTTTCGTTATATATCTTTGAAGTCTAAGGTACAATACCAATGAAATTAAGATGGGACCACCCTGGAGCTATACTGAATCCAAAGCAAAAAGAATAATTAACGTCGGTTCATAAATATAGAAGTTACACCCGAGCATACATAAACAATATATGCAGATGAATTGAGAACGTCCGCTTTTTTGAAGTTGTTTAAAAATGACACATCATCTAAATATTCAGACTGACATCAACTAATATATTTCACAACCATAGAATGAGATACATGTATACTAGGTAACAACGTTACTTTTAGTCTCCTTCCTAACAATATATGTCTATTGATAAAACAGCACTCTTAAAATAATAATAAAAAAATACATGAGAAACATACAAGCGTTATTATTTGTAGGCATGGACACCACCAAATAAGAAAAGACAAAAGTAAAAAATACTACAACACGGACGAGCATGCCTATACTCAGGAAGAGGTGGTAAAATTCCTTCATTAGAATTCGAAGACAAGCGTACAAGAATATCTCCAATACAGGATCCGCTTGTCAGCTCGAATCACAGTATGGATAACACTGTTGTGGATACCTCTACAAAAGACTACTATGGATCACCCATGAGGAGATCAATTAAAGTTTTAAGGAAAATTTTGTTTTAAACTGAAACATGATTGAAACTAAATTTAAAACTCAATTTTAATTACCTTCAGATGATGTCAATTTGGCTGTCCAGACGCCGGTAGAGAAACGTATAATATTTCGCTATTCGTGAATAACTGGTCCCCAGTTTTTGTTGCCGCATCGAACGTTCCAGCCCCTTACCAGAATTTTAATAGTTTAAGTTGATCTGAATATCTATTTTCTGAGATAAAGATAAAAAAGGAAGATAAGAGAGCTATTTCATATTTCAGAAATTTCTCTAGAAATAGGAACAAAATTAAATAAAGAAAATTAATTAAATATACTTAAAGTAAGCTAACAGTACAAGTTTTACATTCTTAATCTAAGTCAAGTGACATTATTTTAGTCTAGTTTGGAGATTACCTATAAGATAATGTTATTCACTTTCATGAAAAGAAAGCAATACTTTTTTCGTTCACAAGAGGAATTGATCATTAAGTATTCAGTTACTCAAAAAGATGCATATCTAATTACACCATTAAAAGGATCATATCCAGCTAAATTATTTTGAATATTTTATGAAGGTAGTGTTCTCATCGTCCATATGCTTTAAGGCACCCTATGAAATTATACTTTGAAACCCATGACACCTATTTAATTTATACATGTAAGTCCACCTTGATAGTAATGACTGAAATAATTGGTGAATCTTCCACTTGTTTATACTTGTATAACTATTTAATATACACATAATACTGGCACTTTAAGTTGATGCATAAAAATTATAGCTAATCGATTTCCCTGATGCTGAACAACACACTTTTATCATAACATATACATTTTGATGGAGCTGCAAAGGGGATTTGAACGGTCAGATCATATCAAACCCAAACTAGAAAATGTGACAATATCAATATCATTCTGGATCCTACATCCCATCAAATGGATTAGAGATCGTTTATTTTCATATTTATTTCAATGTAGGGGCCTATCCAAAGAATTTATCTTAAAACTACTTCTATGAAAAATGAAAGAGTGTAGTTTCACACAAAGAATCGGACGAAATTTCCATATATTACAAAATATTTAGAAGCGTTTACATTAATCGAAGTAAATTTGTTCAATGGTTTTGGGTCAGTTGTATTATTAGAAATTATTAAATGTATAGTTTATTTCATCGCTACTTGCCAAATAGAAAATCCCAAATGGCTCTTATCTCATACCGTGGCTTGTTTTTATGGCTAGGCTCAGGTAGAATTTTCCATTTATCGGCAAGATAAGAGAGTTTTCTATTTGGAAAATGGCGATAAAATGAATAGTAATAATGAATTTAGTATACAATGAGTTCAAAAAGTGATCTCTAAGTTGTAAAAAATTTTTACTAATATATTTTGAAAATCATTGAGACATGTCAAGAGATGTATCTAAAATGCCATTGAAATGAGAACTACCTCTTAAGAGTAGCTTCTGAAACTGTATCTTCAAAAATTATGACGTCATCTATATTTTTTTAATAGAAAGTCCTCCTTTCGGTTACGCTATTTGAAAGAACTTTTTTCATAAGTTCAGTAAAGTAAAATTAGGGATTAGTTACATACCTATGTAAGATCTTTTAAGGTAATAATTCGACAAAGTAAATGAAAAATGATCGAACGATTATTCAAATTCAAAACAAGAAAATTTATTTACACGAAATGTTTAAAGTGTGCTTCATTCAAAATTCGGTAATGTCTAAAATCGTTTGCAAATTCTATCTGTAAATCTTGAAGACTTTCTTATGTTATTAGTCGCAATATCTCTCGAATTCTTCCATTTAAATCATTTAAATTATCAGGTCTGTTAATGTATGCTTTTAATTAACACATAGCTTCCATGTAACTCACAAAAATAGTCCAGTTGGATTGCTCTCGTAACATAGCGCGTCATTCTATGGGTCCCTTTATTGCTATCCAGCGATTTGGAAACATAGCATTTAAATATGCAAGATTGATTTCAAAAATTCGTTTGCTCAAAAAAATGTTGCTACCTTAATTTACTTTACTACAAAGAAAATTCTTAAAATATAAAAAAGTTATCATTTCAAATAGCGTAAAAACGGGACCTTACATTAAAAAAAATTGATGATGTCAATGATTTACTGTATTGATTTTATCAATATGCCGAAATTCGAACGAAAAGCATTTCGTACATCGACCTAAAAATTTCGTGACACACACACACACGAAAACAGCCATTTAGTAAATATAGATATGGTTCAAGAAAATTAAAGAAAGCATGCCCCTTAAAATGACGTTTCATATACATCTTTTGACATATTTGAATGATTTTCAAAAAACTATTCAACTTTATCCAATTTATACATTTCGGATTTCTCATTGTATACATATACTAAACAATATATGTATATTATACATTTTTTCAAATAAAACATTAAAATGCTCCAAGATATTTTGAAGAGTCTTTCCATGATTTAATTTCTTAAATTATACATCTCCAGTTATTGAGTGAATATCCTTTATTTATTATCAAATAATGAATCGCACGTATACGATTAGATACAATTAAATATTTTAAACTTCCTTATTCTATGGAACAATTCCAATGGATATACTTTGAGTGGAACAAATTATTTTCCATTTTAAAAACAATAAGATATGTATATATAATGTTTACTCATCCTTAACTAATATAGTATAAAATAATCCTAAAAAGAGTAATTTTAAGGATTAGTTTAAAGAACATTAACATTAGTTATTTACGACAGTACGCACTACAGAATAAATCAGTATGAAACGTTTATTATTCATTATATGTAATAATGGCATTGCTGTTATTATTATTATGACTATGTAGTGTTATATTATAATATTAAGTAGTTATATTGGTAGACTTTCGTTTCATAAGAATGCATCGTGTTATAAAAAGTAAGTACTTGCTTTTTAATTATTATAAATTATATACAATAGAGTAATACACAATAAATAGTTTATGATAATAGAAGTTTTGATATACTTGCATATATGTTTATACTATGTACTATATCTAGTATTTAAGATTCTTTTATATTATCTAATATTCCTTTTACAGCATTACTTTTCGTTGTTCTGTTTTTAAAATTTGTGTACCTTTTAAAGAAATAAGAAAACTGTCTTACGTTACATTTTAAGTTATACTACTCCAAACTAAATATATGTATGATGAACTTATATGTTCATGAAAATATTTTAACTAATTTATGAATTTACTCAAATAATTTACGAAGTAATATATCGGATGGTAATATATAATCTTACTGTTACTATTGTTCCAAAGATAAATTTTGATATCGCCTATCCACTAAAGTATCATAGTTTCTATAAAATGTCTGTCTCTAATTATTTTTGAAATGTTAATTCAAAATCTAATAGCAAACAATGATGTATAATATAATATTCCTTTATATAGAATAATACCTTAGAAATATAAATCAATATTTTTCATTTAGATTAACTCTTCGTTACAAAGTTACAACTATTCCAATACAACTTTCAATTTAAAACTCATTATTACTACTTATTTATTCCCTTTAAAATGTTGATTAGCTTTTCGGGTTTCGTCTAAAGGTAATCAATTTGTAAACAAGGTTTATAATAAAACTTGGAAGTCCTTTATTTCAGAATACCAAATACTAATATTTGTACTAAACTAACTTCAACCAATTCAATATTTTCTTTATATTTTAAGGAAATTAATCAAAACTTCAAATATTGTTCTTGTGTATACTAATTTTATGCATATTTTTGAGTCATTATAAAGATCGATCGATATTTATTAATTCAGTCAGAGTAAAACCAAATGTATCTATATTATTATGATATTCAAACTCAAATAATAATAACCTCGATAACTACAAACCATGAAAGAAAATCATTAAGTATTTGTCCAAACATATTGCTTATCCAGTACAACACTGAGACAAATGCACAAGAAATAGTTTCGAGAAATTGCGCCTTAAAAATTTTCGATTTTTTGTTTCTATTGTAAATTTGAAACTAAGTGAAATTTCATAATTTTTCTTATAAATTTAGTTTAACATTGACATGCTGCAGAGTCACAAAAAATTATATTAAATATTTTTTTAATTCTTGCAGATGTCTCAGTATTGCACCAAAGCAATGAAAATAATTTTAAGATAGTGCCTTGGGTTAAATAAAAAATGCTTACTTTTTATAAACATTTATTTAAAAATTTCTGTAGTAAAGAACATTAAAAACATTAAGTGACAAAAATAGAGAACTGTTAATAAAGTTCACTCTGCTATCAAGTTTCTGAAAAAATTTTGATATTCCTTCATAATGTGGATTTCATTACAAAGAGAAAGTAGATGTTGATGTTCTAATTTTGATATTTTCGGCACAGTTTTATAGGCTAAATGCAAAGAAAGGTTTTTATTTAATTTTCTTCTGGGATTCTTTCTAATATTTATAACCTTATACTCTGTTTCTGTATAGCTTGTTGTATAAAAAACACCATTTTTCACAACCTTAACGTCATTCCAATTACTATCTTGTTCTTGTAAACTTGAGTTAACTTCCATTTCATCACAGACCTTCTTCCAGTCATAAAATTCATCTGTTGTCATTTGATATACTTTGTATGGAGAGCCCGTTTTTTTTGCCAATTTTATAATAATTGCCATCTGAGAGGAAATAAAGATGGGACCACTTCTCAGCGTTCGTTTTTTTGTTTTTCAATACACGAGTGCATTTGATCTCCTTCATTTTGGGGATAACCACTAATTAAATACTTATGGATGATGGAGTTTATATCTAACATTTTTAAACAGTACAGGTACACGCAAAGGACAAACTTATTTTTATGTTGCCTAATGCAATTATTGGAAAAAAAATATATCTTTACCGCGACAATCATTTTTTAAAAATTTATAAATACACGTTGCAATTTCATTTGCCCCCGCGCTTATCTAGATCCTCATGCAACAAATAGCAATACCCTGATTTATCGGTAATGTTGTATACTGTAAAGTTTATGTAGTTAAGTTTGCTTTTATAAGAAAAAGTCGATATTTCCCTGCATGGCAATGGAATTACGGCTTGTAGATTATAATAGTACACAAGGAGGCTTGAATTTTCTTTCATGGATAATTCTTTGTCCTTATTTTTTTCATTTCTTGACATTTTTTTGTTTGTAAATGTGTATCATATTTTTCTTCCATATTGTTTTTTTTCAATGTCATTCCGATTTTGGTACTGAGCACATATTGCGCATTGATCTTTTTTAGGAACAAAAAATCCTATATTAAATTCGTCATTAAATATTGTTTCATAGGTACATTTCTTCACTGCTGTCCAATTGTTTGTTTTACAATACTCAGTATCAGTGAACCATCCAAATATTCTTTTTTTATTTGGGAACGACAATAATGTGATTCAATTCTTGGTAAGAGATTAATGTGGTCTCTTATATTCCCTTTTCTAGCTTCACTCACTTTCTTTTGATTATTATGCTTTCCTCTTTTTTCACTCTCTAGAAATCCTTCTGAGTTAGTCTTCTTTCTAATTGTGGATATGGTATTCTTGCACACGTTTAATGTTCTTTTGAAAAAATCTTTACAAACTCGGATGTATTTTCCACTTACTTCAAAAAATAATGCATAATTATTAGCTCTGATCTTCTCTTTTTTCAGCTAGTACGAACAATTATCTCAGTGTTTCACCGATAAAACTTGCCGACGCACACTATCTGGTCACAGTGCAATACTGGGTCATCTACTTTGTTCGAGTGTTGTACTCAATATGAACGCTTCTTTTCGTTTATACAATACTGATTTAAATTATTTTCAGCCTGCTATAATTGCTTTAACACATATCCCACTGGTTCAATGAACACATACGGGATTTTGCTGGCCATAGCGATATTATCCATAATTTTGAATTATTGGCAGATGTCTCAGTATTGCATTAAGCAAGCGATATACTGACATATTAGTAAATTATTTATTGAAAAATCATTTTGTGCTTAATAGGAAATACAATATTTAAGAGAGACTGTCCGAGCAGATATTTTGAAGATCGTTTAGGAGGAAGAACTCAAGTGGAAGTTGTTTGTTAACGTTTTTATCAGAAATATATATTTGATTGCTCAATATTGTACAGGAGACTGCCAAAAATATATAGTTCAGGGGAATTACACATATTAAACTTTATTTGGCAAAAGATTATGTAAAAGTAAAAAATTTATTAAGAATTCAAAATAATCTAACGCAAGCAATAATCAAAGTTCACGATAATATTGCCTATAAAATAGGGCCAACCACACAGCTGTTTTGAAATATCTGCGAAAAAAAAAATGCAATGCAAAGTTTTACTTGGCAGATGGGTAATTTTTACAAACTACTGAAGTGGGGAGATATTTCCACACCATCTGCAAATGCTTTATACAATAAGGACTAAACAAATTTGAAACTGCCGAAAGATGGCGCTTGTTACGCTCTACTGTGGTAGAATTTACCGGCATCTATAAGATGCGAGCCTCGTTTGTCAAAGGTACGCTCACTTACACTGCACCGACGACCCAAGATAAGGTCGAAACAGGCCTGCAGTTAGTTATATCCTGAGATAGAGGACGCTTTGTATCTTTCTTGTGGTTTTCGAGCAATCTACATAACGGTATTTCAGTGCTGACACTGTTAGACAAAATACGGCAAATTTCGCCATAATTCAGCACTCGTCGATGATATGTAACCAGGAGAATAGCTGTTTTGGCTTAATTTGTTTAGTTCTTATTGTATAAGGCATTTGTAGATAGCGTGGATATATCTCCACACTTCAGTAGTTTGAAACAATATAATCCCTAAAATGATAAGTGGCAAAGAATTAACAGAAAACTATGGATGTGGTAGAGTTTTTGAGAAGAAATAGTCAACCCTTGGTTCCATTTATTAATCAGGTGAATCAATTTGTACGTTAAACAGGGAAACAATCCAACAGAACTGTAGATATTAGTCAGTGGATAATTCTCATTTATTTTCTTCAAGTTTTATTGAAGAAAATTGAGACCTGAAAAATAATAAATCTCATAAAATGTGTAGTTGTTTCTGTATTGACAAACTGTTTGACTGTTGAAGACGGAGAGGAAACGTAAAAAATAAGCAAACAAACTTCTCTGAATAAGTGGATTGGATGGAGAAGGGTTTTGACCAACTACTTACGTGCTTGACCTTACGCTGGTACCTTTTATTCCATACGCTTATGTCAAGAGGAAGGTATTTACAATAAAGCCAGGTAATATTAACGATTTCAAAGAAAAAATAAGAGATAAATAAAAATAGAAATTATTTTACTTCAAATTTTATAGAAAATTAGGTAGGAGTTTGACTACGGACTAAGTCATTACCAATTAAATAGTGAACATTTCGAACATTTATTTTAATCTATTTTTGCCCCGTGTTCCAATATTGGAACTTTATCAATGATTGGTTGTTATTTTAAGATGAGTAAACCACGCCCACTTTGCAAGTTACGATTTATTTAAGGTACGATTCGGTTCTTAGCGACCGCGACGTGAGACTGCGACCAAGCGACTGAACGCAACACCCACTGAATAAGGTGTTGTTGCTGAACGACCCTGACCACATGCCGATCTCGCCTACTGTCTCAAGTCGCGGTCTTTTGCATCTGTTCAGTCCTTCATCTAAATACATTGAGGCAGTGGGTCGCAGTCGCGGATAGCTGTCGCTGGTCGCGGTCTCGCGTCGTGGTCGCTAAGAATCGAATCGTACCTTTAGAGAGTAGTCTAGGAAGTCTCTACATAGTTGCACATGAGACGCTGATCAGTACGGTGCTGTTTGTAATCTATTTAATTTTGTGCTTATTAATCACCATAATGTCATCAAAACGGTAAGCCTCGTACATTATCATTTTACTGTATTTCTCATTTATGTGCAACAGAAATTATTCTTATGTATATGTGAATTATGTAAAACGCATTGTACTCTCAAATGAAACTAAAACAAAAATTTTATTCATAATAAAATTAATTTGTTCCATTATTGGGACACAGGGCAGTCACATGTACCTAATCGGAAATTTTAATTTTAGGGCATTGACGACCGCAGAGCTATTAGAAATTGTAGAAGGCGAAGAGTTTTGGTTCGACATTGGGCAGGCATTGATATCTTTATAACTCTCCCAAATGACGGGGATGATAGTGAAGAGGATAGTGGAGATGAGGATGAAAATCGGCATATACTCGTAGATCATCTTAGTGGACGCTAGCTTCGAACAGAAGCTACTGCAACAATTCATTGAAGAGATGGTAACACTGTTTGGGGTGAAGAGGAAAGTGAAGATGAAGAATACAATATACATATTTCAGAGCTAGGGAAGGAAACTCAAAAGAATAGAGTCGTGAAAAGGCAGTGGACACAAAAGGATTTTACACCCAACATTGCAGCATATCACAAAAAGAGAACTAACTAACTAAGTAGAATATCACAAAAAAATTCAAGAAATCAACAAAAAAATAATTCGGACAAAAATAGGTTAATTTAATATGTTTAAATAAACAATAATGTTCAAATAGTCTTTCAATAATCTCACAATTTAATGCTTGTAATTAAGTAAGTAGTTAATAAAATTCCAAGTGATACCTACGTACGTTAGTAACGTACGTACTATTCGCAAGTATTATACGCAAAAAATGATCTTTTTGGACAATATCTTCATAAATCACCCTATACATATATTTCAGATAGCATTTGAAAGACGTATCTATTAGATAAAAAATCAACCTGGCTGAGCACTTCTTGCAAATCTCAAGTAATGTCAAAACTCAGTTTATAATCTACCTCATAATTCTTATTTACTTTCGACATATTATCCCCGACTATTCTTTTCTATTTCTAATTATAGTTTACGTTAATAGAAGAGTTTAAATGCCATGTAGTCGTTTAAGGCATATGTGCGTTGAAATATATAACAAGATAATTTAACAGCACCGCATAATTAGTTCAAGGGCTAATGTATATTCCCACATATCTACAATATTATGTAATAGTTATGTTATATACATAGTGCGTAAGTGTGGTGAATCTATATATTACACGTAAACGTTTCGAAATATTTTTGGGCGTTTTTAAAGGCCATCTCTAGTTGCATGTAATTTGAATATTAATAGTTATTTACATTATTAGTGGGATAGGGGTATCATCACACTAATAGCTAGAGCATATTACATCATAGAGTGATGTAATATGCTCTAGCTCACGTGTGATGTACAACATCTTATCTATCACCGCTTGGATAAGAAAAAGAGAATAAAAACCGATTTTTTACAAAAAATTCAGATTTGATATTTAAATAATTATGACATCCGTTAAAAGTTACTTAAATATCTTCATATGAAATCAAAGACATGATGCATGAAATTTGTTAAAATCATAATAACAATCCAGTTGTTCTAAATAACGCTTAGTTTTGGGATTTTCTCGTCGCATTGTGCGTTATCTACGTCGAATATCTTACTAAAATCTGGCGAAAATAATATTAATATTTATAATAACAAATAATTATTGTATTGTTTTTAATTTAAATAGATTTTTACTTCTTCGTTTATAATTTTTGAAAATAAAAATGAGTTATGTAATAAGTTTATTGCGTAACAGTGATGTAATGAGTTCATTACATAACTCAAAATAGTTCAATGAACCCCCATATTCCAGCATGGTCGTAGATAAAGTATATTATATGACGCTAATACAGCATGACCAAAATAACTTTGAATTAACATCTGAGTAGTGAGCTACTACGTAACAGCTAGTCAATTGTTGACTGGTAATATTCATGATCGATGTAACTGTATTATTTCAAAAAATAAAACCCGCCACAGGTAGGATTCGACATTTGTCCCGGATCGGAACCGAACGACATACAGCTGTTCCGAACTTGTTAGTTCTCATCAGTGCCGTACACGGTACGCCGATTCAGGACAAATGCCGAATGAACTTTATCGCGTATACATCTTCATCGATACGATCTCTGTCAGTAACATATAACATTTGTAGATAGCGTGGATATATCTCCCCACTTCAGTAGTTTGAAACAATATAATCCCTAAAATGATAAGTGGCAAAGAATTAATAGAAAACTATGGATGTGGTAGAGTTTTTGAGAAGAAATAGTCAACCCTTGGTTCCATTTATTAATCAGGTGAATCAATTTGCACGTTAAACAGGGAAACAAGCCAACAGAACTATAGACATTAGTCAGCGGATAATTCTCATTCATTTCCTTCAAGTCTTATTGAAGAAAATTGAGAGCTGAAAAATAATTAAATCTCATAAAAGGTGTAGTTGTTTCTGTATTGGCAAACTGCTTGATTTCAACAAGACGGAGAGGAAGCGCAAAAAAAGAAACAAACAAACTTCTCCGAATCTTGTTTTCTTGTACGGAAGAAAACATTTCTGAGCTAAATTGTGTAAACTGGAACAAGGCATTATAGCAGCATCCATGGAAAATTGTGCCTGAGGCTAAAATTTGCTCAAGGATCTCACTTTAAACAGATATACTCGTATGTATATGTAAATGGAAGTAACCTTCTACCAGTGACATGAAATATATGTATCTTTGATTCGATATATTATTTCGGAAAAATTGAAATTTGAAATTTGCATTGTTTCCTCTCTCTATTGACCAACAGCATAATTCTGAAACTAATTGATTACCGCCCATGTTTCAGAAGAATGTACCAAAAGTGTCCCATTATATTATTTTCAGTGAAGTGTATCAATAGAATTATTTAATCGGCAACATATAAAAAAGCATGATGATTTAAAGCAAAAAAATCAAAAATCATGTCGTAGATTTGCTACTACCATTTAGTCAAGGGCACACATCTAAAATACATATATTTGAGGTGTAATCGAAATTAGTGATAAAAACTTAAAATAATCATACGACTATATAGTGGGTGATTTATGCTTATAAACGCTAGCTCATAAACCATTCAATAGATTGCAAGAAGTGGACTTATGCTGTATATTTTACAAATATACACAAACTGTCTAAATATTAGAGTTAGACATAGATCCGGATATGCGTGAAGTAGATTCAAATGCTAAAATGATATATTAGAATTTATTAAAATAATAAACTCCACTATCTCAGTAACATATAAGTCGGAAATCGAGGAAGGAACTACCAAACCGCCAAGCAGTTATCAAAGGAGTTCCCGAATAGCAAGGCTATTACATAAGCACTATAGGAAACAACTACTCCTCGGGCTAACGCCCCACCAGGCATTGAATTATACCTAAAAGTGATCCTCGACCCCTTTCTCGTGTTTCTGCACGATCAGATAAGGTTTTAAAAAATAAAATCTGCCACAGGAAGGATTCGACATTTGTCCCGGATTGGAAACGAACGACATACAGCTGTTTTGAACTTATTAGTTTTCATCAGTGCCGTACACGATACAGTTGTTAAAACTATTTTCTGATCTAATTATGAGCACTAATTCCTCTATGTAGAAAAAGGACATCATTAATTTTATCCTACAACGGGAACCCTCAGAGTATCCCTACATTGTATTCAGCGGGGAATGTTGAGCTTCAGTTGAACTTGGTTGCGTTGTTAAAACTTCGACCGACTAATGAACTACTTACCAATTACGTTCAGACGGAACGCCAGTGACATTTTGGGCTCCGTATTTACTTGACACTCGTATATTCCAGAGTCTCGAAGTTGCGGGAACTTAATCTGCAACGTCCAGTTATCGGACTTGTCTGGACGAATGACCTGAAACCGCTGATCAGACGTGTACGTGTATATTCCCGCTGTCAGAATATGTAGATCTCGTTTCCGAATCCAGGATACCTGAAAAAAAGTAAACAAACAATTACAAAAAATATCGTAAAAATATAAAATAAAAAAATAGTGTGCTTCACCTTTATAAGCACACAATTGAAGTGAAACTTCTGAAGGAGATATTAGGAATTGAGTTTAAAAGTAATTATTAGAGTTGCGTTTTATAATGTTATTGAATTATTGGATCATTTTCTTTTACGAATGCCACAAGTGGCTTATGATATCTAAAATGCGATACAAATATCCAATCTTAGAGATCTAGAGTTTTTCCGAAACTATGTCTAGAGAAGGAAGATACCATGTCTACTCGGTATATTAGGATATTTGAATCCATTAAATATGGAAAATGTGCAAAAAGCATACTGTAATATTATTAATATTAACATCTGGTATCACGATATCATCATGCTATTAATGATGTCGTGATATTCGGAAGAAGTAGCAGAAAAAATAATTTTTAAATCACAACCGATCATAAACAGAGCATACACACCCAAATGGATTATCTACAAATTTTTTAAAGATTCTTCTGGCATTCGTGAGAATGAAAATTTTTATACTGCTCAATTTCAGAAGGTTCTTGGTGTTTTGACACATCAGCAGTAGAAACATTTCCATCTGGAAAGTATTCATAAACCATACTAGTTTATATAATATATATATGTCAATATATAAACAACAATGAATATAAATAATAAAAAATGTACTAACTATCTATTGCCAGTGGCGAAGCGTCAATTAAGGCTATAAGGCACAGCCTACCCTATATACTTTAGATGGTAGACTACGTTTTTATATTGCCACTTGCCTTTGCCAGAATGATTAACATTTTCTATTCATATTATCATACCTATTTCATTTAAATTGAAGCGCCACCATGCCGGCAACCGGCAGTGCGCAAGCCTTGGCAGGACTATGCACTAAGAATCTGGGCTGACTCTCTACCGCCTTGAATTTTATAGAGATCCCCGGTGCACGGGGGGGACAGGGGAGTACGCGAAAAGGTATATGCAATTTAGCTTGCCTGATCGATGAGTTTCCGTAGTACAGTGGCTATAATATTGACCTTGTTAAAAGAAGTAATCTCTGGTTGGCTGGGTTCAGTTAAGTTCAGTTCTTTAAGTCTATGATGTATGGAGCCATATATCAGTGTGTATGTTTTGTGATTGAATTCGATAGTAGTAGTTGTATAGAAAATATATCTTCTTTAGTCTGCATTCAAGAGTTTAATTCAAGAAACATGTAAAAATAAAACGCAAGTAAAAGTAACAATTCAACAGACCTGTCGTTAGTCGTGGTGATTAGTGTTATTTTTAAGGATAATGGCGGCACTAGACACTGCCGATTTAGTAGACTTTTTAATTAATAAGAGTTGTTATTTTAATAATTTATCTTTAGGAGATGATCTGAAAAGTTAATGCAGCAAAATCTACCAATTTATTTCAAGAACTATAGATGTTTCTACAGAAAAGAAAACGCGGCGAATGGAATTGATATACGAAAAATATAGGTAAGTTGGTTTTGCGATTCAACTATTCAATATGTATATTGCATTAAAAATGAGTAGCCCCCTTCTCTCGTTTATTTCAGGACAGCCTACCCTCAGCTTAAATCGACGCTTCGCCACTGTCTATTTCATTTTCCATATTTGCTCTATCCATATCGACAGCACGTTCTCGATTCTCTCGCTATCGCTGTCGATAATCACGAAGACGATCAGCTGCTGTCCGGTTACCTCGTGGTCGTGCTGCATTTTGCCTACAGCTGCCATGTGGTCGTTGCCCTAGCTCTTGTCGCTGTATTGCTCTAAATTCGCGAATGCGTTTCGTTGATGATTCCTTCGACATTCTGAATTATTACGTGCAAGACACATATCGCGTCGGTATATTTGCGTTTCATTTTAAAAGACATTAGTAGATATACATAGATCCACGTATAGTATGTTGATAGTATTTTCGTATAACATAAGGTTTTAAATTATTTTTTCAATCACTTTAAATCACTTACTAATAATTTAGACACTTTAATATGAACTATATAGAAGTTATATCTCGATGTAAACCACAACTTACACAGGTACACAGAGACTGATGCACTACTTATGCACACCCACTCATTCCTTACACTACGGTGGCACAAGCCTATGCGCACACTATCCCTTCTACATTCCTCACGCGTTCTTACTCTCGTTTATTTACATGCACTTCTTGTATCCCCTCCATCGAAGTGTTTCACTTTGAATTCCGTTTCAGTTTCTCGGGCTCCACTACCACGCTATAGAAGTTTCAAGTCAAAATGTCTCAGTATCGACAATTTTAATAATAATCAATGTTATTATTCATCAAGGATGTGGTTATTCTAGTCGACTCGCTAATTGATATTTCTTTAAAACATAATCTTCATGAACAATACGTTCCTATTGATACCATAAAAATTCAAGAACTAAAATAAACAGTTTTGTTCTGACGGCTTTTAAAGATTTACTGAAAATAGTTTCATTTTTTACGATGAAAACATAAAATTTGTCAATCGATGTACTCATTTAGGTGCAACATTTGTGCCCTCCTTTGGATTTCGGGAAATAGCTGAATTTCTACTGTGAAATCTAGATAAACGGTTTGTTTAGTTTTATCAACAAAAGTCTAAATCAAAAATAAAATCATGGTGCTTTTATATATGTAGAACTGTACAACAGCATAATTGTAAACGAGTAAGCAAATCGCAATAATATTGTACCGCCCTCTCGCTCATTTCGAAGGCACCTCCGAAGCATGCTTCTAGGGGCTTCAGATCAAAAAACAAAAGTTACCACATTATTTGCAAGGGTCGATTTACTATATTGATTTTGTCAAAATACCGAAATTCGAACGAAAATCATTTCGTATATCGACATAAAAATTTTGTGACACACACACACACACACACACACACAAAAACAGCCATTTAGTAAATAGAGATCATTTAGCCAAATATATAGCCGTATAGGGTATTCGAGACTTACATATTTTAATTATAGTTTAGGTGGGATTTAAAAAAGTCTTATTACATCAGAACAGATACGATTGTGTAGTCAGGTTAGAGTCAGATGTTTACACCATTTCTTTGATTATATTTAAAAATGGTTTGAAAAGCACATCTAAATTATTATTATTGTATATTTATTGCTACCCGTATTGTTTTAAAAATAAATTGAAAATATCTAAATTGAGCCTAGATACAATTTTATTACCACAATTTTTATATTTGGTGGAATTATAGATGTTATAAACTCATCAAAACTATATAATATTTACATATTGCAACAATCCGGAAACTACTTTACATATTTTAACAGATGACCTCGTTATATTCAACTGAAATCATCTGCGCTCCTTACTCTACGTATATAGTTTTAAGGGCATGCTTTCAATTCAATAACTTTTAGACCACTGTGAATATTTATTATGAGAATACTAAGATTAAGGCTAGTTATTCTAAGTTAGTAAGAATTATGAATTTATATAAATTTTTTATATACAATTTTTTATAAACCACTATTTTTATAACTTCCTGAATAAAATTATAATTGTTATAAATATTCTTGTCTCCACTAATCATAATCGTTATGTATGTGAAAAATATTGTAAATATTTCACAAGCCAAAATATTAATTCTAAAGAAAAATAAGACGTTCGTCAATATGTATAAATTAAGAAAAAGTGTTATTAAACGAATTTGACACTAAACATTAATTCAAAATGGGAAGTAATAATTTCTCTGATAACATAATGTATGTTGCTAATTATTAAGGAATCATTGCTATTCGACATATAAAGTTCCATAACATTGCTAAAAATAAGTTATTATGATAACTAAATTCTTCCGAAATTCTTCCGAATAAATATTGGATACAATGATCCTCGACAATGAGAGAGGAAATCTTTGGAAAATGGCACAGAAACTGTAAATCATAATTAGATGCCACCGCACTGGGATTCATCCAGATTACCTCTATAGAAAAAGTTCAACTTTCTTCTCAAGTAGCCGTTTATATTTTCTTTGCATAGATCCATTATCATATAAACCAGCGACAATCTATGTATTTAAACTTCGTAATAGACAAAATAACATATAGAATATCACAACACCCACTTAGCAACGAATTACTATTGACATTTTAATGTGTAATATATTGTAATATTCGGAGTTTATTTAAACATCTTTTTTATACGTTTTCCTGACCAAAAATATTAGCATATACAAGCTAAATGTGGTTATCTATTAGTCTGTTGGCATTGAATAAATATTAGAAGGGTTAGAAGGAGTTCAAGCATACAAACAGTAAAGAAATTACTTTTAGTAAATAAAATTATATGCAAACATTTTGAAGAATTGGCGGAGTCGCCAATGTTATTTTAAAATTTCAATGTTTTATTGAATTCACTTAAACATGTCTTTTATATTATTTTTCCTAACTTATTAAGTCATAACGGTAAGTAATTGGATAATATATAGAACACTTACGATAAAAGTAACTTTTTAGAAATACACAGCTATATTTATTATTGATAAAATTATCTTAATTTATACAGTCAACAAAGGAATATCAAGAGCTTTCTCACTCCGCAGATACTTATATGTATAAAGTTGCAACTTGAGTATTATTCCGGAATTCTAATTATCAGATAACTTATTTATTTTCTATGTACTTAACTTAAATACACTTAAGTTAAACATCGGTCTCAACCACATCTCAATTAATAAGGATTTTCTTCTATGAACTGATGTCTCTTTTCTGAGGTATATAACAAAAAACCTACATATACTGCAAGTTTCAAGATGATTGCTCTAGTAGTATGCCAGTTATCGACAGGTAAGTGTGTATGTGTCACAATTTGGACAATAGAACAAAGAGCGAGTGGGTTCAAAAACTTCCAAGAGAGACATCTTAAAACAACAAAGATGAAAGCAAGAAGGCTTATATAGCAATAATTTTCTATATAGTCCACTCCCCTAGCTACACACAATCTTGAACTCTGGTGCAAGTTTGTGAACATTTTAGAGAACTCCACTTCCGAAATGCTTTATAAATGCTTTGTCACATTGCTTTGGATGTCTTCTACCGAGTCAAAACGTTGTCCTTTCATGGAAGCTTTGATTTTAGGGAATAGTCCACAATCTGCAGAGGCTAGATCTGGCGGGAAAGGATGATGGTTAATCACGGCGACAAGAATTTTTGGATAAAAATTGGAACACGACGATGGAGCAATGTGCCGGTGTATTGTTATGCAGTGTGTCAGTGATTCGATTCGTCTGATTCGTATTGTTTTCTTCCTCACTCTTCGCATGCGTTTTAGAAGTCGGTCCATCACATTACGATAAAATACCCCATTAACAGCCTGTCCAGGAGGAACAAATTCACGGTGGATAATGCCACGCCTATAAAAAAACCTAATGAGAATTGTTGTGATTTTTGACTTGGCAGGACGCATTTTCACAGATCTCGCCTTCCCTAGATTCAACCATTCGACCGTTTGACGTTTTGTAGACGGATCATATTGAAAGCATCACCACTCGTCACCTATTTAAAAAATCGGGTCGTCATTGCCTATTGCAGTCACATTTTGGCAAGCAGTGGGACGTTCCTCTTTCTATACAATTGTGCGTTATGTGACACAAATCGTGCACACAATTTTCTCCTACCCAAAACTCTACAATATCCTGAAATGATTCATAACTAATGCTAAGTTTTTCAGAAATGAACCGGAGAAATGTTAATCGAAGATCGTTAGCCAATATTTCACGCACTCGTTAAACGATTTCGTATGTCAGACTGGTACGAGGTCGTTCATATTTTGCATCGTCTTCTAACGATTCCCGACCTTGCTGAAATGTCGAAACTATTCGAACACAGTACCACGTAATAAAAAATCATTTTAAAAAGCTTTTTGGGTGAGATCGCATGTTTTTGTTGCAGGAAAATCAGCATTGAAACAAAATTTAATTGCCGCTTCTTGTACCGTTGTTCAAATTGTGACGCAGTAATTCGACACATACACACTAACCTGCAGATAACTGGCATACTAGTAGAGCAATGACTTTGAAATTTTCAGGAGGTATGGCTAGGATATTGCGCTAAGTGACTATACTCAGGGTCAACAGATAACATTATTTGCACTGTTTCTATAAAATCAGTCTGGAAACTTTTTGGCCCCACTCTGTATATTTCAGGTAATATTTCTATGCACCCAGTAGCAGTGCTTTCTGTAGGCATTCAGTAATTTCTGTAAATTAATGACGGGTGGTACCGATGAACTTGCACGCCACTTGGTTTTCTTTACTTTTCGTCTGTTCAAGGTTAAATATAAAAATTTTCTCTCATAACTGATTAAATTTGATATATACTATTTATAAAATTATTACTGGAGCTTTTATGATCTTAAATATTATTTATTAATATATACTGCTTGCCGATTGAGGCATACTAAAGTAAGTGTGAAGTCGGTTATTGATTTTCAGCGTAGTTGTGCAATCATACGCTCTAAGAACGGAAGTGACGTTTGTTTTTCCGTTCCGATGGGATGTCACGATGCATAATGAGATTCCAGATGACTGAAGACCCCTTCTATAACCTAACGGAAAGCTGTCTAAATGCATTTATATTGCTTTTTGATGTGGCCTCGTCAAACGTTTTTGCATGATATTGTCGTCTGTACGTAATAGCCCGAAATCTCTTATAGAACGTTATAGGTACATTATTTTTTAGGGAGCTGCATTTGACATAATGCCCTACAAGACGGTAGTTATCCCTCCATATCGAGACAAGCTTCTCATTTCGCTGGATTCAATATTTTTTGTTTTGTGGAAAAGTATTTACCGTGTTTATTCCGGACATTAGCTCTGAGTCGCGGTCGGGGTAGGAAAAAATAAATTTGCAACAAAGAATGAATTCGCGGCATTCATCAAATTGTAGATTTGGTCTAAGTATAAAAGTGAAATATGTGGATTTGCATTTATATAACTCTGATATACATTCCTTCAAATAAACTAACGCAAAAGTAAATATTAACTAGATTCTTTGACAATATATATTTATTAGGTGACTTTGTTAAGATTAGTTCTAGGTACTGACGAAGTTAATATTTTGTGCTGTTACTTTATATGAAAATGTACTGCCGAAAGAAGGGCAAGATAAACAATTTCATTATGTAATATATTATTCATTTCATCGCTATTTTCCAAATAAAAAAATCTCTTATCTTGCCGATAAACGGAACAGCCTACCTGAGCCTAGCCATAAAAACAAGCCACGGCATGAGATAAGAGACGTTTAGGATTTCTTATTTGGCAAATAGAAGTGAAATAAACTATAAATAAGAATATTATTATATTATAAATATAATCCAAGCAAGGGGCGTAGTGATGCGTCGCATCCGTTAAAAAACTGGAAAATTAGTGTTATTTAAAAGTTAAATCGATTTATTCAACTATTACAATGTTTTAATTATTTTAAACTGACAGCAAACATACATTATTTACTTTGAACGCTACCATCAACTCTTCTATTTCAAATCGACCGTGAAGGCGCCCGAAATTATTGGACTCTCGCGTTACTTGCTGCAGTGCTGAAATGCGATGGTTCAAGTTACATCCAAGCTACGCGTTAGATGGGCGAAAAGGTCAGTGATCATATGCAGTCAACAGTGGAACCTCGAGTGGGTCTTATCGTTATTTCCGGATTCAGTTATGCGATTATGTGAACGCAACTTGGCGACTGTCGCCATAACATAAGGAAGACTTGGAAGTGCTGTTTCAGGTAATTGTGGAAAATGAAAATGAGGAATGGCATCGAGAAACCTGTTATATGCGCTAGGGGCCTTTTAACATTATTGCGCGACTTTGATGTTAACTTTTTTTTAGCAGTGCTTTCTGCAATATTCCCACATTACGAAAGTCTGTTTAAAATTCTACAGACAAAAATATTAGATCTCAGTTACTGCAATAAAAAGATCATCGATTTCAAATCACATACTCAAAAAATGAGAAAGGAATTTAGCGACATAAGGGGCGTATCGACAGACTTTTGTTAGAAAATCAACCACCAAGTAAAAGAATGCGTTTGGATTTAATTCCTGAAGAAGGTAAGAAAAGCACCTACGCACGATTGTTTTATGAAATTTTGGATGTTATTACTTTGAACATTAGTGAACGGTTTAGTGAAATTTCTAAACTGAAATTCTTAAATCTAGATTCCACACAATTTACTTCATTCGTGAAACGTTTTTCTGACGAACTTTTTTCTTCTCTAGTAGATACATATAGAACACTCTTTGACGCAAATCGTTTAAAAAGCGAATCTTCTGTTATTTATAGTGCTCTCGATATGAAAAAGAGCATTGTGTTTAAGCTTCACCAATATATTACGTCCCTTCAATTATCTTCTGTTTTCCCGGAGTCATAAAAATTGTATCGTTTAATTTTGACTATCCCTGCCACAAGCATTTTTGCGGAAAGATCATTTTCATGTTTAAAGAGAATAAAGACCTATCTGCAAAATTCTCAAAAGCAAGAGAGACTGTCAGCTTTAGTATTAATAAATATTGAAAGCGCCTTGTTAGAAGATATGAGATCGTTTCCAACATTTGAAGAAACAGTGATAGCCGTTTTCGCTGGACAAATAAAAACCGAAGAAAATTAGGATATATATATATATATATATATATATATATATATATATATATATATATATATATATATATATATATATATATATATATATATATACCATACATCCACTATACTTATCCTCCCCTCCCTTATACGATTTTTATCACATCCCTAGATTCTTTTCTCACGTTACGCCCCTGAATCAAGGTACATTTTTCGTGTATGTGTATGTATCATGACCATTGCGAATAATTCACTAATTATGAATTAGAGTGTCCTAAAATCTAATTATCTTAATATGAAAGTGATCCCGTTTATCGTGATATCAAGTTTTGTGACTGCTGCTGTAAATCTATTGATACAAATGGCAAAGTAGATTTCATACAATATTTAGTCCCCTTGGCGCGGGCGCTGGTACACAAGTCGGGTATTCGTGAAAGAAATCAAGTTGGAGTTCGAGATCCTGCGGTTAGAAAATAAAAGTACACAAAATGCACTAACGATGTAGTTAATAATTCCTATATGATAGCTTCTCATTTTAACAGTCTTATGAGATAGCTGGACTGATTATCTAAATTACTTACATCATGTAATGATAATGTAAAATTTTGTGAAAGTTTAGATTTAAAATACTGGCTGGCTGATTAAATACAAGAAATGGAGATATACTCTCAACCCCAAAATGTACAACCCTTATATTCTGTTATGAGATTGCATTAAGCGAGAAAACAATATATCTATTTGGGAACTAGAAATAGATAATGAAGCTGGATATTTATAGAACTAAATAGTCGTTCTCATCAATTGTACCATCTAATAATACTCTAGTTTTAAGATCATGTAGACTAGGCAAAGTTTTGGCTAAATCACGCCTATTTAAACTTGCATTGTCTTTTGAAAAGATGTCCGATTATTTAACTGGAGAACAGAAATATTGTTGCATTTATTACAGTATTTGTTTTTACCTAATTTTAAAGCAGTGAGTTCAAGACTTTTTTTTTTTTAGACTTTTTCAAATTTAACATTTTAATTTTCACGAAATTTGCCACAATGGCATGATGACAAAAAAATCATATTGCAAAATAAAATACAATTATTCAAATATGAGTATATACATACATACATCCGATCCGATAGGACTTGAACCTTGACGAAGTTCTAGTGCAAACTAGAACGGGTGGGTCGGCTTGCGCGTTTTAATGATTTAAGGAGCCATACCATAGGTTTAACCATAGTGGGAGGGTCCTTATTGAAAAACCAGACTAAGACAAGTCCCTGAAGGATGGCAGCAGCTCTTTCAGTAGTCATAGTGGCAGAAACCGTGGGGGTTGGTATGGTGCTATGATACACACGACTGCGATGTGGAAGACAAGAGGAAACCACCACATTATAATCCTCAGAACAGCTAGCAGAAAGTTTATCCCAAATTAATGATGGCGTCTCCTGGGGCAAAAAACTCCGGAGGTAAAATAGTCCTCCGTTCGGATCTCCGGGTGAGAACTGTTCCGGGAGACGTGATCGAGTGCAATAATAGTAAGAAGTGTAGGATCTCACGAGTCGGAGCGTGGAATGTCAGAAGCATGAGACAGGCAGGGAAGCTAGAAAATCTGAAGATAGAAATGGATAGGTTAGGATTAGATATAGTAGGTATAAGTGAGATGCGCTGGCCGGAAGTAGGAGATTTTTGGAGCGGTGACTATAGGGTAATACACACAGGATCGGTAAATGGAAACGCGGGAGTAGGGATCGTTATGCGGAAGAACGCAGGACAGTGTGTAGATAGCTACCTACAATATAGCGAGAGAGTAATGATGGTTAGGTTAGATTCGAAGCCAGTGGAAACAGTAATAGTGCAAGTATACATGCCTACTTCTAGCCACAGTGAGGAAGAGTTAGAAGCCGTTTATTCGGACATAGAGCAGGTAATAGGATTTGTGAAGGGTCATTAAAATTTAATAATAGTAGGTGATTTTAACGCAGCCGTAGGTGAGGGAAAAGAAGGAGAATTTGTAGGTCCTTATGGATTAGGAAACAGAAGCGAGAGAGCATTGAACAGCATTGAACGAAATGGAGGCAGTGTTGACAGATGAATACGGAATGAGGGTGAATAAAAACAAAACTAAAGTGTTAGTGTGCAGAGGGCGCGAGAGCAGAGCAAAAACGAAAGTACAAATTAATAATGATATATTGGAGGAAGTTAAAGACTTCACTTATTTAGGAAGTAAAATAAATTGGGATGGAAGAAGCGATAAAGACATAAAACAAAGAATAGCGCAGGGTCGAGTAGCTTTTAACAAAAAGAAAGCACTTTTATGCTCGGGGGTAATAAACTTAGAAACAGGGAAGAAATTTTTGAAAACATATGTATGGAGCACGGCACTATACGGCTGCGAAACCTGGACGGTAGGGGAAGCAAGTAGGAAGAAATTAGAAGCTTTTGAGATGTGGTGTTATATATATATATATATATATATATATATATATATATATATATATATATATATATATATATATATATATATATATATATATATATATATATATATATATATATATATTAACATTTCAACATAAATATATATATATATTAACATTTCAACATAAATGCGATATGTAGTCGATGATTCGTAACAACTAATATGGATAAAAATTTAGATAGTCCTATTCGAGCAAAACTTTACGCTTGTAGCTCTTGCACCTATAAACCTTCTCAGGGCGATCTCTTGTGATACTTTAGCAGCAGACTGCCATCATATGCTTGTCTCAACGCCCTTGGTAGTGTTCTTCTATCGCCAAGAGGTCTTGATGGAAACGTGCCCTTTGTTCGTTACTTACAGTGCCAAGATTCTCTGAGTCTCACTAACTATGACCGAGGTGACTATACAGGAAATGACCCTAGACACTTATAGAAAAATAAGAGAAAAAGTAACAAAAAAAAGGGGTTATCTTAGTCGTAACGTAAGACTACATACTGATATCAACTAAATGCTCATGTCTAGAAATGCAGTTATAAAATATATAATAAAGATCTTCAATATAAGAATGTGCATGATTATTACTTATTTTGGGTCGATGATCAAAAATAATTTAATGTGACTCATTACCTCTTTGCGAGGCTTAATATTTGTCAAATTCAATGGAAGATTCATGACTAATCTTAAAAGATAAAATGATAATAAAATAAATATAAAATGGAAACTCATCAAACTTCAATTCATTCTTTTTATTTTGCTTTAAAATTTACATAAAATATTTTAATGAAAATTATGTAACAAGAAAGATATATTCATATATTTTTGGATTTCAAATCTTGTGCAATTAATATTCATCTCACTTTCATTTTCTCTTGAAGCTTATGCATTTAATTTTTTGTAATATTAAGAAAATTATTTATAAAACTGTTATTTTCAAAATATTTAAGGAAATATTATTAAATGAAATATGTATCCCAATTGAATAGATAAATTATTGATGGAGTTAGATAAATATAATAAACATACATTTCTAATCAATATTTGTTTATTGTTGCTAGTCTTAACGTTTATTCCGGAGAATCACTTATTCCCAAAGATTTTTTATTTTACTTGTATGTATTATCAATTTTCTTTTATAGCATTTCTTTACAAACTTTTACTGTAAATTTTGTATTACACTCAAATTACCTATAAATTAGATTTCTCAAAATCATGTTTACCTATTGCATATCACATATATATACACAACACACTTTCTTCTATTTACAAAAGTAACCACATATTTTTAGAAATAATTACTAGAATGTGTTTCCAGTCATTGATATTTTTATTTAATTCCATTCGTATTAATAGAAGAAACCATTCACCAAATTTAATTTACCAAAGATTATTGAGAAAGAAAATAAAATTCAAAACAAAAATTAATTAGACAAAATTATTAAGTTTATACTTAATTATTTATTTTCATTGAACATTCACTATAGCAGACAAATCAAAACATGAAACATGAACTATATTAGAGAATAGAAGTCGCTTTTCAACAGAAACTATTGGCTACGAAAGATACTGGATTTTAATTTTATTAACACTTTATCAACCCTAAGGAGGTTAATTTGTTAACTTAAATCCACAGGTTTTTATGATTAATATTAGTTATGTCTATACCACAATTTCAATATAGTATCTTTCTGCAAATGATATATAATATGGCTATAATACAATATGCAAAAGTCATCTCGATGAGAATTTCGCACAAATTTAACAGGTATTGATTATGTTTTGCTGGTGTATACTCTCTAATAGTTTTTGTGTATCATAATCATTTCTAACGAGAATATTATGGTTTAAAATATCCTATTTTTTATTTCGCCAACGTAAAGTTGATGTATTGATGATGAAAGTATGAAATAAGTTCATTGAATATAATGAGGATTATATTCTATCTAATATGGTATGAACAATTTTGGTAGTTAACCTTATAGCTACTGTACTACAAATACAATATTTCTAATGAGTACTTCAGTATTTTCATAATTTTTTTCAAATTTCTCAAACTTTGCATAAACTAGAATTAATCTTGCAAAAATTTATTAATTTTAACATAATTCTATGCTTGTTAACAGAAGATTAAATAAAATAAATATTTATTTATCCATATAAATATCAAAATTAAAACTGATGATGGTATTACAGCCTCGTTAAAAGCAATACGTCAATGCCTATGTCTATTTGTACTAATGAAAAATAATGGGTACGATACAAAATATGTTTCCATGTATTTGTAAAAACATTATGAAACATTTAATGTGTTTTCCGTATGTAACTAAGAGTATGTAACTAATAAACACAGATAAGCAATTGTAGCTTTGCAGAGAATATTAGCTCATGATAAATTGTTGTTAAGGGAAAATCGCTTATTTAACAATAAAATATTTATGTAATCACATATACTTATATCTATCTCTATCATATAATCATATATACTTATAGCCATCTCTTCCATTCCACGTTTCGTAAAATATAATAACTTGCAGGTCATACGATATTTGATACAACTGTGTATAAAAACGATGTACTCGAAGTAGCTTAACATATCGTTTTAAAATAGAATGTCTCAGTGTTGCATAAGATCGGTTGTTTCTATATTACACAATACTTGCAGAGGTAAAAGCAATTCTTTCCAATCCTCTGTAGGTTCCAGTTAGTTTTCCTGCATTTCTTTATAAATGGGTTTCTTGTGTACAAGATTTTCAGCCACTTTTTACTCATTCGATTTTATTCAATTTTATTCTGGAAGGGTACTACGAAAGTAAAGTGGAAACCTCGATCCTAAACATGTTTTAAAGTAGTTTGGAATTTGTAAACGTGAGTGTGTAATAATATCCTGTTATTTCCTTTATACATCTTGTACATATAGGATATAGAGGGTATTAAGGTACATATACAGCATACACAATGGACATTTTAATTATTAACGTTTAATTAATCAGAATGTCACTTAAAGATTATTCAAGAAGATAGCTCCACTGGGTGTTCAGGCCATATATTTTCTATAACGTATAACAATAATATATATTTTTCCAAGAGGCATAAAAATGCATTCCCGGGTCTGTATTATATATTTATAGATAACATTTTTGTAAATATATTAACGTTGAATAAAATTGTCATATGAAGGAAAATAAAAGCAAATCAAGATAACAATCATTAAATTTATAATTTCAATAAATGTCTTAATACGTAATATATAAATAAAACAAAAAAAAATCAAAGAGTTAATTTGGAAAGTCGCACTATTGTAATTTATATTTTGGAAATTACCAATTACAATAAATAAAAAAATTAGTAAACAACAATATACAAGTAACTTTTGTACTTTAAACAGTCTTGATTAATCATAAAACGATTAATTTTTCATTTTTACAATTTTACAGAATAACTAAAAAAGAAAACTTAAGGATATGCTTTGGCTAGAAAACATAAAATATCTGTATTCAGAATTTATAAAGAAAATCATTGAAAATATCAAGATACAGAAAGGTTGCCATTTAATAAATGAAATTGATGTACATTTAGCTTTGTAGAATATGAACGTGTTCACTGTAGTTCTGTACAAAGATTGGTACCATTTTGACAGGGCTATTGGCCATCTCATGCCAATGTACGTACAGAAAATAATGTATTATGAAAGCAGTCACATAACAACGATGAAATGTACACATAGCTACAGGTATTGCCCTTATTGCTGAACTCTGTTACATTTCCCCCAATTTGCAAATCCGCCGAAACATCGCTTGGTCAGTCCTATCTTGAATGTGAACTTTTAATCCGTCACAGAATTCAAGACAGTTCGAGAACTGATTCCTACTTAATGAATATTTAGAAATGTGGAAATAGGTGCATAGTTTGAATATGCTATTAGCTATATCATATATAGCTAATATCTGGACAATAAGAAGGTTGGTTAAAGTCAAAATACGATTTTGGAACAATTATACATATTCTGATAATGTCAGAAAATATGTCAGTTAGAAACATAAAATACCGCTGCACTGTAATTTAGCGTAACAATTAATATGTATTCAACTAACATGTTACATGTTAACATGTTAATTGAATGACAGTTAATATGTTTTACCCTTAGTCAATGAAAAATTTGTGGTGCTTACTTTCTGATCATTAGCCAAAATCACTCATTCACTTGGGCTCGTTCAGAAGGTCGGTACAGAATATTCACTCCCACTGTTTTCCATAAATATTATGAGTGCTTCCTTAACAAATATAAAATTAAGAAAAACTGTCGCGTTAATTCTTGATTACGTCTTCTGTAGGGAAGTGTGCTGTGTAAGGAAATCTCTGCCACAATCTAACCTCCTCGTTGTGTGCTCCTCGTTTAGAGCACATTACAGTAATGATCCATACTCCAACACTATTCTTAAGGAAAGTGTAGATTTAACTAACGCTGACACTAACTAAATTTGAGGATAAGGAGTATTACATCATTTTCTATATAAAACTACCTGTATTTTTTATTATCACTAATTGAATACTCCCTCTCTTGTTGATTAATGTTTCAAGATGTCAAAATAAAATACACCATAACGTGAAGGATTTGCAATAAATACTATATATACTGCAGTTGAAATTAAAGTCATGCTTACTTAAAAGGCATGTGTTCTTTGTACATGCCCATACTTTAATAAGGTCACATATTTAACCACGGAAAGGTGAGCAGATCATACCGATAAACGTTGTAAATGCATTATATTATATCGATATTTCTTTCCCTCAAATAATTTAATGGTTTATATGGTTATAATACCGACGGTAATATATACACTACTATAAATAAAGGGTTTTCCAATAAGGACGCTCGATTTTTGAACGTAAAAAAGTCGTGCGTGAGATATCCACTCAATTATTTTTATTTGAAAGAATATTTTATTACACTAAGTATGGAATATAACGCCGTTGAAATGTCCCAATGTTCCCCGCGGCTTTGATTGGTGTCACGTATTTATATACGTGATATGTGTAAAGGCAATTTGCTTATTAACATATCCATTAACCCAGATAATCCTGACGTCCTACTCATAGGACGCCAACTCTAAAAAACTGCACGCGCGCCTCCGAATAAAAATCCAAGCGCGCCATCTATAAGTGATGTTTAGAACTACCAAATTGACTAACGAGCGCGTAACGGTTTACGTAGGTTTATATATGTTCTTAATAATTGACTAGAGACTAGATGAATAGAAAAATGGCCGAATATAACGTGAACTTTTCAAGGTAAGTGATTTTTATAAAAAGTGTATTATAAGTGCTCAAATTCATAACGATCCCAATGCATAAAGCCTATAAAAACAATTGATTCGTTTCTAACCTCAAAAATGTTTACCGTTGTTCGACAATAGAGCGCTATTCATTGCCGTCCTACATGTAGGCCGTTAGGAATATGGGCTGCTTTATATACATTTTGCTTTTCAAAGATTGGATATGCTTATAATAAAATAAATAAAAAATTACCTCATTGTTTTTTTTCTCGGTTTAGAGGATTTTCGGTACATGAGGCTTTAGCAATGATCGAAGAAGATGATTTCCCTGACCATTCGGTGGATATAATTATGTTGCCCTCCAACGAAGGAGAAGATACGAATGAGGATTTAGGACAGGAGGATGCAGTGTTACTAGACAACTTACCTTCTGCACAACTAAGAGCTCCGGCTGAAATACAGGTATCTCTTGTCGATTCTGACTCCGAAGATAACAACATTCCTTTGGCTAGGCTAGTTACTCAAAAATTTAAACCTAGTTCAAAGATACCTAAACATTACGATTGGATGGACACCCACATTTCGTACGATACAAATAATTTTGTGCCAAATGAAGAAGTTGATTTTGACAATGCAGATGAAAATTCACCAGTTTCCATATTTTTCAAATTCTTCGATGACAACATTTTTGATTTTCTAACCGAGGAAAGTAACCGGTATGCTTCAATAAAAAATAAAAACAGTAAACCAATTACGGTAGAAGAAATGAAAAGTTTTGTTGGCGTTTTGATTTTGAGCTTATATGTAACATATCCAAGGCGAAGGATGTTTTGGGAAAAGGATAAGGACGTACAAAATCCACTTATATCTGAAGCAATCTCTAGAGACAGATTTGATTACATAATAAGTGCGTTTCATATGGTAGATAATAATAATTTGGCTCCTGGCGATAAATTTGCTAAAGTCCGTCCCCTTTTTACATCGTTGAACCAAAATTTTCTGAAATATACCCGGCAAGTTGAATGCCATAGTGTTGATGAAGTAATTTATAAAGGGTAAGCCCATTCGCTGGGGGTACAAACTTTGGGTAGGTTGTTCATCAAGTGGCTATATCAATTAGTTTGAACCATACCAAGGGGCTTCCACGCATATCTCAGCAAAATATACAGATATGAGCGCAGTTGCTGGAGTAGTCCTCACCTATGTTGATAACCTCTTATCACGATGGCCTGACACTAGCTTTAATATATTTTTTGACAATTTTTTTTCAAATCTACTTCTATTTGTTCATTTATCCGAGAAGGGCATTCCGGGAACTGGAACCATCCCAAAAAATCACATCCCAAAAAATCCCTTGAAGCCATCAGTGGAATTGAAAAATGTGCAAGAGGTGCTTATGACTATAAGTCCGATGTAACTAAAATATAACTATAGTTTGTTGAAACGACAACAGCGTGGTTTCGATGATATCTAATGCTGTCGGTATCAATCCTATACGAAATGTAAAGCGGTATTCACAGCGCGAGAAAAAATCTATTCTAATACCTCAGCCTTTCGTAATCAAATTACACAATGAAAACATGGGTGGGGTTGATCGAAGTGACCAGAATATGTCATTGTATAGAACTGGAATCAGAGGTAAAAAATGGTACTTCTGTTTATTTACACACTGTTTAGACATGTCAATACAAAACGCCTGGCAACTAAGCAAATTATCGAATAGTCAGCCTCAATTAGACCATCTTGCTTTTCGGAGAAGAATTGCGTGTTCGATACTTCAGACCTATAGTAAAACTCACAATACCTCTGTAGGTATATACCGACCAAGTCAAAGAGAAAACATCGAGTCCCGCTTTGATGGTATGCACCATTATGTTATCCCACAAGATCGTCAAATTAAATGCCGTTCGTGCCATACCAAAACTACAACACGATGTGTTACGTGCGATATTGGCCTTCATGTGCGTTGTTTTATAGATTATTATACACTAAAATAACATATTATTACGTATAATATGGATTATGCCTGACATAAAAATGACGCCTAAAATTGTTTTCATGTAAATGTGTTTTATTTTTGGTAGTAGCATAGCATGCAGTATAAGTAAAAGTAAAAAATAGTATAAGTAAAAAATATTTATATGTTTCTGTTAGTTTTGACATTTTTCATTTTTTATATTAGTGTTGTATCATTAGGCAGCCCTTGTTCCTGACGTCCTACACAAAGGACGGCAATTTTTTTAAAGCTAATCAATGTTTGAGTATTTTTGACTGCCAAAAATTGTTATTTGATCTCCAATAAACAATCTGACAAAGAATCCACAGTTTTTTTATGTTTTGGCCCTTCAGGATTATTTGGGTTAATTCAAAAACTATAATACATAACTTTTTTTTAGTAGAACTTGAGATTAGTTTCAATTCGCAATTTATACAAATTAGCTTTTAGATTTAATATGGTATATTTTAGCGTGAACATATGGATACGTTTCTCCACCTTTACATAATTCAGTAGTCCGAACTAATCCCCGGAATAAAATTCATAAAATAACAATACATTGAGGCGAAACGCAAGCAAACTACAGTTTTATTGGTATATTATATCACATATGCTGCTCGTGTAGATTTACTTTTGTGGGTTGGGTTACTAACATATTTTTTTAGTATGACACTAGAGTTCTGGTAGAAGACTCGCAATTCTTTTTGAGATAATTATTCATATTATTCATATCTTATGTAAAAATAATATACGCTATTAAAAATCAACCCGAGTTTTTTATAAGCTTTATGTACATATGTATGTAAGGCTTTCCTAATACTTTATATTTTGAAGTTTTAAAACAAAATTGTTGTGGGGTTGCATATATACTCTATGATGTATACAAATAAAAATATCTTGCGTTGGTTATGTGATATAAACATAAAAATGACTGTTAAAATAAAATTTTCCCTAATTCAAGGTATAGGGACAATACAGATTTAACTCTAACAATTTCTGATTTTTTTCACATTAAGTATTTTCAAAATATGCATATAGATATTTTATTTGTATTACTGGAAGCCCAGTAGTTACTTAATACATAAATAAACTTCGATAAAATGATATTGGTATAGCATTTTCATTGCTTGGGATTCTGTATTGTTACATTATCAAAATGGGCAAAAAAGTAAGCAAAAAAGCTTAAAGTATTAAAGAATTAAAATAAAATGAGTAGATTAAGCAATATACAACATTAAAATAACAATGAAAAATGTATATTTTACAATTTCATGAGGTTTATAAATTGTAATATTGTTTAAAATAACTCCGTTATTTATCAAAAAAAAAAAAAAAAAATATATATATATATATATATATATATATATATATATATATATATATATATATATATCTTTTGTATAAATTGAATATATATTTTGAAACAGTTAATTAACATCACTTCTTAAATTGGTCCAATAATTTTAGTTTTACCATTTGAGTGCCCCCATTAAATTTATTAAAAACTTTATAATTTAAAAAATACTCAAACATACACCTAACAGTATTGAATTGGAGCTGTCTAGTGGAAACAAAATGGATTGGATATTACCAATTCGAACGTCAAATGACTATTTAAATGTTTCCAAATATTTCTCCGAATACTATCTACGTATGTACTCTCAAGGATCATTTATGTTTAACACATTGCTAATGAGTTTTAAGACTGTATTATAGGTTTAACTTATGCCATACGAAAAATATATGGCTTGAGATCGAAAAAATGTTATAGTTTATTTCATCGCTATTTGCCAAATAAATAATCTCAAAACATACCGTGGCTTGTTTTTATGGCTAGGCACAGGTAGACTGTTCCGTCTATCGGCAAGATAAGAGAGTGTTTTATTTGTCAAATAGCGATGAAATGAATAGTATATATAATAAAAAAATATGTTCGGCTACCTTGTATAAATTCTGTAGCGTAGAAGCCCATATCACGGTTTCCTAGGTTCAGAAGTGAGTTTACCTAATGAAATTGTATAAAAACAAATTTGTGATAAATCATAACATTATACTCGTACGTGCGATCGGCTATTACATTTTCTAGTGCTAAGATTTTAAGAATAAAAGGAAATAAAGGGATAAAAAAATAATAAAAAGGATACATACAAAATCTTGAATGACTTGCTTAGCCTTTATATTAAAAAAAAAATGCAATGAAAAAAATATAAATCTCAAATTTATTTTGGGAAATACTACACCAATTTTTTTGTGCGTTTTATCGTTGTTTCCCACAAATGTATAAGATTTCTATTAAAACCTCATTCTATGGAAAACGATGAATTTATAGTGTACATTTAAATGAATTAAGGTTTTTATCTAAATTCTGAAATATTTACTGGAAATATTCTTTCCAATTCTAATCGTTCTAATCGTTTTGGCTTCTAATAATTTCTGAGTTCCTTTAATAGTTTGTAAAGTCTATATTGATTTATTTCTAACATTTTTTAACTCTAAGGTACAGAATTTCAGTAAAAATATCTGTTACCTCACAGATACAAGATATATCTTTATACAAAGAAGTGAAAAATGCATATATCTTGAATCACCATAGCGTTGTAAACATTTATTTGGGAAGAAACAATCGGTGTTCAAGACAAAAAAAATAAAGGCATGTTCATTATCTGTGTCATCATACACAAATATGAAATATGAATTTAGCAGCAAGTAAATTTAAAACAATAAACTCTATAAACAATATTCCACTCTATGAAGAATTACTTCCTATGAAAGGGCTCGAAACAGTTTTTCCTAAATATAAAGGAACGTAACATACGCTATAGTACCAACTTGTTGTAAATAAGTGTGCTTTTCTTTCACACTGAAATAAGTACGTCTTCCATGGCCGATCCCTATAAAAGGGGTAATAATACTAATCTTTACTAATACGCCAATGTCCGAAATTTAAAGTTCATATTTTTTAAGCATTCTAGAACGTTGCGAACGTAGAACGTAGAGAAAACATTGATGGTTTCTCTAAACTAAATATTGAGAATATTGCATTTGAAAACTTTTGAGGCTTAGTTTGGATGAAATACTATGTAACTTATATAAAACAAATTCATTTAAAAAATCTGAATCTAAGAAAAAATATTCTGGTGTTACAAAATATTTTCTTGATCGAATTTATCGACATTCATATTGTATTCGGCGAGCAACAAGAGGCACAAAATTTGAATAGTTGTTCTTTGTTTCTCTTCTACATTTTCCTTGCCTTTACTAGGTAATAGATGCCTACTATTTAAAGCATTGTTAATATTTAAATTTTTACATTTTATCTCTACTGTATGACAGCCAAATAATATTATTTGAGAAAGATCCTGTACAAGCGTGAGAAAAACAAAGAATTTGTCAAGAAACTTAAATAAAAACGATTTTTATTTAAATATTAATTTTTTATTGAGGGAATATCAACCGGTCTTAAGTATCAGTATTAATTTTATACAAATAACCAATTATCTAACTTTGTAGTGCTACTTTAATTGCATAAAAATAGACAAATTGCAATGCCAGAAGTTTAAGTGCAAGAAGTTATTAAATGAAGACTCGATCATCTCAATCCAATCAAATATCAGCTTCTGTTTTTCCCATCCTGATTAATATTGGAAAATCAGTACTTTACAAGTAATTGTAGCATCTTAGTATTAATTATTGTAGTATTTTTAGTATTAAGTTTATTATTAAATATCAAGTACGTAATAAACGGAAAAGTTTATTACGTACTTGAGGATCAAAGGAAAATAGATATTTTCCTTTGATCTAATAGCCCTAGACTCTTCAACAATACACTTTATTGTTTTCACAATAAGTTTTCTTTTATAGTCACGAATTAAAAACACCGTTTTCGCAGCCACTTTGTGCCTTATATTAGGATTGATAAGATTTCTAGTGATCTTACACTTTTGTGTTAGATGCTAAAGATCACAAGTAAAGCTAAAAGTGTACCAGTTAGAATCATCATCTCGGTCTCAGATTTTCGCGTATCCCAAGAATTCACCTAGTAGCTTGCCGTTTTCTGTATATTCTATTCGGGCTACTTTTTATTAACCCTTTCACTGCTCCTGTCCATCACCATGTACTATTCCTTTCATCGCTATTTGCCAAATAATAAACTCTTTTATATTGCCGATAAACGGAAAAGCCTACCTGAGCCTAGCCATAAGAACAAGCCACGGTATGTTTTGAGATTTTTTATTTGGCAAACAGCGATGAAATAAACTGTACATCTAATCCTATTGCGTTATATGATGATCAGAGTAATTTTTATCTTTAACTTACGTTGCTACATCAAAAGGTACATTCTACTTTTACGTTGTTATATTGGTAGTGAATGCGAAAAAGTTTGACAAGATGACTTCAAACGTATTTTAAACATCAGTGTGGTGTCGTACGAACAGGTGCGTTTATGGTTAAGTTATATTTTTTGTCTTTGTAAATCTTGCAAAATTAGTGGTTTTATGACTTGTTATTGGTGAGTATAGATATTAACCTTATAGTTCTATAATAATTTGATAAGTTTTATATTATATAAAATCTACAGATGTACATTGAATTATTATGTACACGAGGACGACCAAACACAGTTTGTGGACCTGAATTAGAAAACAATGCTGGGCAAAAAGAGTATTAGTTTTCTGTAAAAGTGGTAAATTTTAATAATTTTTTCTTTAGTAGGGTAGGAAATATGAGAGAGAAAATTAATGAGAGTGGGTCCCACCCCTAAAAATTGGGTAATATCTAATTTTGTAGGGATTCAAATTTGAAAAATTCGACGTTTGTTTTATAGTTTCATCTGTATATTTTTTTGCATATAATGGTTGAAATTAGGTATTAGAGAGAGCATAAAGAGGTAGAGCAGTTTTTAATATAATGAAAAGATAGTTCTTAAAAATATTTAGTCCATTTTGTACCCAATTTGAATCGAGGCCTTGATATTTTCGTAGAAGAAAAAGAAAAAACACAAAAAGAACACTAACAGATGATGAACTCTTGTATTATCTGGAGAATAATGATGTTTCAGATATCGAATTCCTCTCAGATGATGACGATTTTCAGTCAGATGAAGTATCTGGGGAACAAACGAATGATGACTTTATAGATTAGATTATAAGTACAAATAATGAAGATAAAGATTTACATGGAGTTAGCGACGTTGAAGATGAAGAATTGACAGAGACATCAGAAAAACGCTGGAAAAAATTGCGAATGCGGAAAATCGTAAAGACGGTAATAAGCAGCTGAAGGAGGACATACAAAATTTTGAGAGAATCCATGGCCTTACGGTGAAATCAGAAATAAAGTGGATATAAGGGGAAAATGTACAATATGAAACAAGATGGCATTCAGGTTTTGCCACTACCCTTTGAAATCCTTGATTTGTTAGATTTTCGCCAAGAAATGGCCGAAAATCTAATCTGGACTAGACGTGCACCTAAAAGAGGAAGACCATCGGAAAGTTTGGAGAATACAGTTCAAAGGAAAAATAAAAAAAACTTAAACTAGACCTATAAAAGACCTTAGGTATGATGGATATAATCATTTTCTCCATTATGATAACAAAAAGTAAGCCTCAAGATGCAGAAATGAGGAATGTAAGAATAGGACACATATATTTTGTGCGAAATGCAAAGTTCATCTTTGTATTTTGAAAGGAAAGAATTGATTTTCTACATTTCATTCAAAGTAGATGTATAAACACTTATTTTAGTTATGACAAAGATCTGATTTTTACGTTTTTATTAGTTTTTAATAAAAAATATATATCGTTCTTTTACTTCCATGAATTTTGTTTGTAC
Organism: Rosalia funebris; assembly: GCA_037954035.1. Classification (NCBI taxonomy): domain Eukaryota; kingdom Metazoa; phylum Arthropoda; class Insecta; order Coleoptera; family Cerambycidae; genus Rosalia; species Rosalia funebris. The sequence goes on along the minus strand of JAZFAV010000005.1, from coordinate 442,597 downwards.
ATTGTGATGGACATCCTGTAGGGGAGGTGGGGGTTAGTAATTTTTTTCTGAATGAAAAAAATTATCTATAGTGTAATTAGGCTTTGCATACCAAAAATTTAAATTTTTGAAAAACTAAAGGGGTGTGATAGTGAAAGGGTTAACCCTATTTCTGTGTAACGTATTTTGATGTTATACTACAAAATGTTAAACAATAAAAATGTTATCACCTTATGATCTGTTACAAAATGAATAAAGTATTTACTGCATCTTCATTAGTATGCATAAAATACTTATGTATATTATTATAAAGTAATATTTATATGTGGAGCATATTATACTCGTAGTATGTCCAATATATCATAAAATATTCTTACTAGACCCACCTCTAACCCTTACACTATTAAATCCTTTACCCAGGTCTAATAATAATCTGCTAGCTGAGAGAATTTTCTAATACATCAATTTACTTACCAAGTATAGTTTATTTTATTGCCGAATAAAAAGTCTCAAAACATATCGTGGCTTATTTTTATAGCTAGGATCAGGTAGACTCTTCCATTTATCGGCAAGATAAGAGAGTTTTTTATTTGGCAAATAGCGATGAAATCAATAGGAAGTTTCTCGATAGCTGGATTTATTAATAGAAATACCTAGATTAAATCTTATCTACGAAGTAACGTCTCTATCGGGAATTCCATAATCGACGATGATCCATCTACTATAGACGTGATTTTAATACCCTCCTGACTTAAAACTCTGTACACGTCGGTTGAGAAATTACTCATAGGAACTAATCCACTATAGGCCTTCCTAACTGAGCGCTGATCTCTGAGGTATTTGCAATCAGTCCTCATGGGGGTGATTACACAGCTAAGATTGTGGCATGTTCGATCAGCTCCAGCAGAGATTCCTCTTCATCTCTCCGGCTTTTACGTCTCGTCTCTCACACCATTGAGGATTATGGCTTGATTTAGGTATTTGCCATAACACCGCTAATATTTCCCTAACGAGATCTAAGTATAAAGGGGGATTCACTCTTTCGAGATAATGTCCTTATACTCTGAACGGATGATTCTTTCCGGATATTTAATTTGGGGGTGAGACGCGACATTTGACAAGGTTACGCTCCCTGGATTTATATAGAATTCTCGTTTTGAAAAGCGGCTGAGGGTTTATTAATAAAATATCGACTCTATAGAAAATGAAGTGAAATTTATTTGAATTACCGAGAGTTCTTCAACGGTGGGACGGATGCAGGAATAAAAATTGCGATGGTCGTAATAACGGAGAGAGAAAAAACCTGGTACTTACCAGCAGTGATAGAGAGAAGTTTTAATTTTTATATAATAATTTATAATGATCAGAGAATGCTGAGCCGAAAGTTTGGGAGGTTGGTATTTTACGAATCTTAATTATGTCAAAATGGTATAAAACTTCACTAGTTCTTGTGTAAAGTTTCATGAAATTGTACACATGTAACTAAAGTACATTGTAATCAATTTTAGGTATAAACTAATAAATACATCACAGTATGTTATAGATTCTTTTACGTCCGAGTTATAGTCCATGCTGTTAATTGGTGTGAATTTGGTGTTCAATTTTACACTACAATTCGAGTACTATGTATTTACACTACATTAGTTGTGAGTAACATTGTAGTGACAAATATGTAACATACATTATAGAACTTGTTCATTACTTTAAATTATGGTATTCTCACTTTATAAAGTTAAGTATATAAATATGTGTTGCGATAAGTTTTTTATATATTAAAACACTTTTTGCTATCACAATTATGATCGCATTTAAATAATACTATAGCTATATTTACTATACTATATTTACAATACAGTACTTTGTTATCCATTATATTACCCTTAAAGTATGACACGTTAAGACACCTTAACGTATCATACTTTAAGGGTAAATATAGCGGGTAACAAATTAAAGTTAAAGTTTCTTAGAATGTTTGAAGAATAACTACAGATTAGGACACACGGCGATCTCATTCTAAAACCGACTGGAATAATTGTATCTATTTAGAAAGAGTGCAAATTGAATTTATAGTTAAAATAATGCTAACTAAGGAAAACCATTATTATTACGATAGGACTTATCATGGCGGCATTACTTATGTGTAATGCCGGTGACTCAGTTCTTATCAAAAATAAAATATGAACGAAAATGAATCATAGGCTATTACTCCCGTTATATTAAAAGTTTCTTAGAATGTTTTAAAAGAATAATGAGCACTTAAAACAATATAATATCACACATCCATATTATGCACAAAAATATTTGAAGACGCTGATGACAACACATTTAAGAAAACATTATCATTTCATGATGCAGATTACCTTTTCAGAATTTGGCGGAGGCGCCAATGTTATTTTAGTATATGGAAATTTTACCGAATTCAAGTTCATTGAAACATGTTTTTGAAATTACTTTTTCTAATATCTAATTATCATATACAACAGTCACACATGACTATACATCAGTTGGGATAAAAACTCTTAACTAAGGTGTTACGAAATATCAATTAATTATATGCGACAAAATTGACAAAAGCGGTTTTGATAGAACCAGGGTTGAAACTGCACTTGCGTGATATATGGTGTCTTCTATTTTCTCGCTCTGCATGTGCATTGTATAGCGGGTGCACTCGCGAGCAACAGAAAGCGAGAATATGAAATTTAGTGACAAGCCTTGAAAATAAGATACACCTTTAAACACACGGTGTAAGTAGTATATTCGAGTCGTATCTCGGTTTTCAGTATAAGGAGGGAATTTATGCGTTATTCTCTTCTAAAGCATATAATGCATGTGTCTACTTGGTGCAATACCATTTCATATTAATTAATTTCATCTCGATTCCCGACTTATAAGTTACAGACATACATAAAACCCCACGGATTTGTTTCGGCATTTGTCCTGGATCGGTGTACCGTGTACGGCACTGATGAGAACTAATAAGTTCGAAACAGCTGTCTGTCGTTCGGATTCCATTTGGGACAAATGTCGAATCCTACCCGTGGCGGGTCCGTGGAAAGAATTTCATATTAACGCTTAATTAAAAGAAATGAAAATAATTAACAACAATGATAATAATTAATTCATATATAGATCGAATAAGTAAGTGTATTAACGCAAATAATTAATTAAAACAATAGAAAGAAAAAAATAATAATAAAAGGGTGATGGAATACGGAACCTAAAGATTCAGTAGCACTAAAGAAATATAACAATCATTAACACTTTGGAATAATCGTGGAGCTTTTTCCATATCTTTAAAAAATAATACTGTGTTTATGTCAGAAACTATTCATTCTATAATTAATAGTAAACACTTCCTTCCAGTCTATCTTTAAGTGGATTATTTATTTAACTTGCAATATTTACTTTCTTCTTATTAGTAACTTTTATTTTCTTATAGATTTGCGTTAATAAATGGTTTCTAATCCTAGTGATATACAATTGAATTCTTTATCTATGAATGATTGTTGTGTCGACTTGGAAGTTGATACCAATATTTTCCCATCCTTTGCAAGTAAATCAACAGGTAGTTCCTTGAACAGTTGCGGAGCTCAGGCTATCCACAGAACTGTGTTGAGGATAATTTCTACAACTTTCCTAACAACGTTTATTTTGCAATACTGTGTCAAATATTACATTGTGTTTAACTGATCTATGTATTTACAATTTATATCAAGTAATAATATAACTGTTGGTTTTTAAATAAGTTTATATCCCATAAGAAAAATATTTCCAACTGATACGCGTACAACAATAAAAAACTAGCAAATATTTCAGGATACAATCATGTAAAAGTATCGGTAAATTGTCATATTTTGCATGTGTGTGATTTCGTTCAGCTGACTATTGTTGCTGTATTCAAAATAACGATTCATTATAGTAGTAGACAATTGACATTGTGCAACAAACAATTAATTGCATTAGACAATATCTTCGAACGTGTGAAGTACAGTGTCTTATTTTCAAGATCACAGTTATATTAGTTAAAAGTTTATACACATTAGTTTAGCGACAAAGCAGATTATAAAATACTTTATCGGTGGATAACGATGCATATTTTCTTTTCAGTGTCTTATTTTTATATTGTCGTAGTAACATGTAGTTGTTTATTAGCTGTTTAAGTTTCTATAAAAAACAGTTATTGAAAATAACCAACAATAGTGGATGTTGATATTATATTGATGGTATAAAACTTGTATAGAGAACTGCAAATAAGATATTCGTAATGGTGAATTATTTACCTTAATAATTTCCACATTTAGAAGTGATTGCGTGGTGTGATGATAATGTGAAGTGATGTTGATAAAGATGAAAGTATTTTGTTAGCTTAAAATATTGCATACAATCTTTTATAAAATCTGTTACTCATGAAAATGAAATTCTACTGTCATTGAATTTATATCGTCGTCGTCTATATATTCAACAACGTTTCAATAATAATGATTACGAAACTTTATACAGTTATCGCATACCTACCCAATAGTTCTATAATTCTGACATATGAATAGTTGGCGACTTTAATATCCTAGAATATTTAAATTGCTTCACCACAAATACAACCAACCAACTATCCCTAAACTTGAAGTAATATATTTGTTCTGTATAAACTCAGTCAATACCAGATTAAATTCAGCAGATTATTTGATATAGTGGTATCTAACATAAGTTCTCTAATTGATAAAGTTCATACTGCTGTTATCTCAGAGGGTTGTTATCATTTGAAAACTGTTATTAAATATAATTTACTATTTAAAAAATAGATATACCAAGTAAAAATACAATCTGAATAAATTTTTAAAAGTAAATTTGTTACATTATATTGAGATATATTATTGAGATATATTTAACATCTACTGAACCTTTCTTAATACATTAGTGATGTAAATATGGCAGCAGATGCATTATACAACAAAATGAGTAAAATTTGTTGTACTCGTATAGCTTTAAAGAAATGTAGTATAAATGGTGATACCAACTTGTTGTATAATTATAAATGTTTCATGTGTGAGATAAAATACGAAATTAATGAGTTTTACAATAAACAAATACCGAATATAGAATACGGTATTAAAGTCCATGAAATTTTGGTTATTTCTTAATAATCAAATAAAAAAAATTTTCGTGTCTTCGGTACTGACATAGAATGGTCAATCCGTTGAAAATTCCTAAACGATATTCAGAGCAATATTGCTCTGTACTTTTATGTGCTACTGTCTCTAATTAAATTACATTATTACATTATGGTATATGAGTTTGGGCTTCATCAGCCACTGATCGCATGGGTAGTCCCTTGGCGATCCCCTCTTATCCGAGTCATTATCCAAAAATGCTAAAATATATAAAATATAAAAAAAATGCTCCCATAAAAGGAGCAATTTAGGCACGTCTTAAGCTTCGCTTCCTCTAGGATAACACGGGTCCCTAATATAAGATACAATGAATCGAGGTTTCCTCGTCTTCCTTACAGTATCTGCAGGCCGGGCTGCCAGTCAGCCTCAGCTTGTGCTTATATGCATTCAGGCTACTAAGGTGACCCGTTATGATTCCCACCAGGGTTCTGGCTTTGTACCTGTTCAATTTAATGAATTCTTGGGCCCACTTCTCAATCTCTGAGTACTCGATGAAGAGTTTGGTTATTCGACAACGCGTTATTCCTCTCCATTTTTTATTGTGCTGGCCTCTTGCTCAGCCATTGATGCGGTCTCTGATCAGATTCCGACTTATTCCCAGTGCAAGTTCTGGTTCATAGAGGTATTCCCTGGTCCCTAGTCTGGCAAAGTCATCTGCAATTAGATTTCCCTTAATGCCATTATGCCCAGGTATCCATAAGAGTTGCTGAATTCAGGGCTGCCAACGCCGTCCTGCTAGCCGAGCAGACACATACCTTCTCCTGGGTCCGATTTTGGTCGGCTCCCAGAACACCGTATGTAATTGCAACTAGCTCGGCCTGGAGTGCGGTAGTGTATTTGCCCAGGGGAAAGGTTTTACCTATCCCATCGCGTCGCCTATACACCCCCGCAGCCGCTCTGTCTCTAATAATAAACCATCAGTTTAAAGTTCAGTAAAGTTATAATAATATTTAAAGCTATAACACAGTTTACATATAAAGAGGCATAAGTCAAGTTAAAATTCTTTAAATCTAATTTAAATAAGAGCCTGGTTTAAAACCGGAAATTTTGAAAGGAGTATGTATACAATATGTTCTAACTGCACTATTCATCACTAGTACTACTTTTGATTTAATATTAATAATTTTTATTATAGTAATCCATAGAATGCATCTAGGTTAGGAATGTATCAGGTAATAAAGGGACTAACGAGAAAGTAACCAGTAACAAGAGAAAAGTAATCGATTATAGGCCTATTTCGATAATTTGCAATTTCTCTAAGATTTTAGAAATACTATTAAACATTTGTAACCATGCTTACGAGATGTCCTGTAATATACATGACCTTATCAAAGGGAGATCAATAGTTATGAATATTATGTGTAAAATTTAATATAGTAGCGTAAAGGACGAGCTAAGCCAGGTCGATGTGGTATATACTGAGCTTACAAAAGCTTCCTGTATATGGTATATTGCTGTTTAAATAAATATTTTTTTATATTTTTCTTTCCTTGGTGTAATAAATCCCGTACCTTTCTGTCACATGACCCTCAGACATTCACACGGACACACACAAACACACCTAGTAGTTTGATGTTAGCCCACGCCTGGACTTCTTCGCTCCCCATACTACACTAGAATTCTACATCAGCTCCAAGCGACTGGTATCGTTACTCCGGATCAATCCACAGAACTTAGATACCCTTTGCTATGTAATTATGGGATAACTTACCCTCAGAACATCTGGCCATAACTATTAACATCCATGTCAATTCTGATTGGAATCGAAATTCAAGTAGTCATTTGAAAGAAACTCCGATCAACTTTTGCCGCTAGTCGGCATTGGACCTGGAATATCGGCGTCAAACGCCAGAGAATACGGAGACCGATTCAGTTGTACCAAAGGTTGGTTACCGCTTTACATTTAATCTTGTTAACCTTACCAATAGGAAAGAGTTTATCAAGAGAGTCTCGCACAAAATTATAATGAAAGGGAGTTGTATATAAATTTATCTTATACATATTAATACGTGGGTTTTGTCGTCAAATGCTCCTAGTTGATCCTAAGAAAAGAAAATCGTTTCTTACCCAACACCTGCTTCTTGTCATCGGTTGTGATTGTTCTGCCCCATATCAAAATAAATACTCATTCAGTTCACCTTAACTTAATTACTCGTTATGTCGAGTTACCTCAGATATGCTTATACTAAAGTTAACACTAGCCAACGAGAGAGAGAGAGAGAGAGAGAGAGAGACTGATTTAATTAACAAGGGAAACGGTTAATTTAATAATAAAATAATAACGAAAACTTACGCAAATAAAATAATGTAAAGTTACATAATGTTCTACAGAGGTAACCCGAAACTAGCAAAAAAAATTAGAAAAGTAATAATACTTATTAAAATATTTACTGAAAGAAGACCGAAACAGAACTGACAAATATTGTAACCTTTTGAAGGGCTCAACATTCAAACATAATTATGATTGGTCCGTACCTTTTATTATTGAGAAAGATAAAAGTGACGAAAATTCCCCATGGACCAATCGGCGGATATTTCATTAAATAGTATAGCATTAATTATTTTAACTTAGTCGTTCCTCTATTTCAATTGATGTAACAATCTAATATAATTTACTTTGATGAAGTTGTGTCTATTCAGACATCTCTTAGGTTACCTAATTGAATCTTTAAAAATTAACTTTTTAACTAACTAACCGTTGTTATGGGAATTTAGAAAAATGTACTCCAAATATAACTTTATCGACACATGTTGAAAGGATGCCATCCACTTACAGCAACCACTTATATCCAGGCAAGCATTAGAGAACTCTCCAGAATATCGTCGCCAACATTCGAATAAATTTTGACAAACACAACTTTACTCTACTAATATTGAAAAAGGTTATTTAGAATAGAGAGCTTAATGGCAGCCATATGTTTCCTAATCCGTGGATCTGTCTGAGAGGACACTATACAGCAAATTTCAACAATAAGAAGAATGCACAATAGTCATCTTGTTACACAGTGTCCGTGTTCGAGTCTTATTTGCAGGACCTATAAATTTGTGCAATACCGTGGGAATAAGCGTGATAAGTTTCTTTAGATATCTGGAGTACCTTAAGGTTTGGTACTTGGATCGTTCCTCTTGTTAATTCTACATCCTGCTAATGAATGATCAAATTCACAATTTTTAAACCGACATTACTCGATTTATGCAGATGATTTCAAACGAATGAGTGAAACAAATAGTAATGATGATTGTTATATATTATTATATATAACATATATATATATATATATATATATATATATATATATATATATATTATATATAATATAATATTATATATAATAATATTATATTGTTATAATGATGATTGTTATAAAATATATATTATAAATGATGTAGATGATATTTCACTGGTTCACGGACGATAATTTAAAACTAAAGGTATTAAACTCAGTTAGAAGTTTTTAAAGAAACAAACAAGGTGCTACTGTAATATTAAAGTATTTAAATATGTATATAAATTAACAAAAATAGATTTAAATATCTCTTAGATGCTACTCTACTTCTTACTTTTAAATATTTTACAATACGGGAGATGTATTGTACCAACTCGTAATCATATGTGATGACTACGAGTTGGAAAGAAAGAACAGTAAAAATATATAAAATTAATTCGACTGAAGCCAAATATTCATACAAATAAAATAGAGACACATTCACCATTCGATTAGATATTGCTAGTTGAGAAATAATGGCATGATTAAAACAAATAATAGCTACTTTAGTTCTCAATACAATTTTACATTAATAACATTTTACTGACCTAACTATAAAGCTTTTTTAAGATTTTCGATCCTATATTAATTTTCCTGTACCATATAGAAGTCATAACATGAACTGCATACAAAAATTTGAGCCTTACTAATTCAAAAGGATTTACAAATGATTATCGTTTATGTACTAAAATTGGAAAGCACTTCTGTTGTGTGGAGTACGATCTATTGACTCATATTCCTATTCTGAACAAAATATAAAGAAAATTTTTAAAATATGCCGCATACTTAATGGATGATGTGGGATTATAAATAACCCTTCTTGTGGGATTTTCACACGATTCACCGCTGAAACGATTTAGCGTTCATGAGCTCGCAAAATGGAAGCCAACCCATCAAATTACTTCCTTATTTCGTATTATAAACAACACCGTGAACTGTTTGGACAGTTTAAGCAAAATTCAAGTAAATATTTCGAGACTGGCATAGCCCAATAGTAATATTCTAAATTTTCTTATACAATACACTATCATTTTTACAGTATCTCTATTATATCGAATGTTTGGATAACACTAAAATTGAGAAGAGGGTTAACATTTTCTTCCGTACTGTTTAATCAATAAGGTATATTGTTTTGTAATAATAATAATAATAAAAATAATAATAGGAGGACGAAATCTATAAATACCTAGGAGTCGACCAGAAGTTCATATTCCATAACAAAATAATGAAAAATAAAATAAAGGTTATACTGAAGGAGAGAATCATGGATTCCATGGATCACGGAGAGTGTTCCAACTTAATTTTAGGAGACAGAATTGATCACGATGCAACGTTTAGTTTGCTAATGAACCATAGTATCTTTCCAGAGACCGAAGGATTCCTGATGGCAATACAAGACAAGGTAATAAGTACCCGCAATTATATGAAATACATAGTTAGGGACACTGCGATTGCCACGGTTAAATGTCGAGCACGCTTCGAGGATGGAGAGAGTATTGAACTCATTGTAGGGGGATGTTCAATTTAACTCCGACTAGCTACACGAAGCGCCATGACAGTGTAGCAAAGATAGCTCACCAAGCACTGCTGATGCAAATTAAATCGGACCATCTTCAGGTCCCATACTACCAATATATACCTATCAGTTATACTAACAGATACCGCTAAACTATACTGGAATAGAACTGTCATTACGGATAAATACACCCCCAAATAACACGAGAGATATAATACTGACATTGGGAAAACAAACATACCTAATAGATATCACCGTGCCACTACCAGAGAACATGGAGAAGAAAGAAAGGAAAACAATCACGAAATACTTACCCCTTGTTGAACAGATCAAGCCAATGTGGCAACGGGAGAAGGTCACTATAATTCCTATAGTAATAGGCGCCACAGGTAAAATACCTACCAGCCTGAAAGCAGCCCTAAGGTTACTAAAGATTAAGGAAAACACCTACCTCCAGATGTAGAAATCAGTAATCATCGACACTTGCAGCATCGTTCGCAGATTTCTACAACTGCAATAAAAAAACAATAAAGCTGACCATAGGTGTCTTGACTGTTCACATATACCCTTCTAAACATAGGAGAGCACTCTGTAAATAATAATAATGCCTTCATTGTTCAATAGAACAAATCCACTCCTAGAACAAAAATATGGACTACAAATAAATAAATACATATATATATATATATATATATATATATATATATATATATATATATATATATATATGTACAGTATATAACTAAAATATAAATACAAGGAAAAGGTAAATAAACAGTGCAATACTTCATTAATATAACATACACGGTAGTAAAAAGCTGTTGTTTCCCCAAAGACAGTAAATTGTTATTTAAATTCGATCAAAATTTTGTCATATTACAAACAATAGCGATTTTAACAAGTTAGTTTTTGCATTCTAGTAATAAAATAGACTTTCTTCTCGAAAGTGTAGTCGAAGTATATATGTATATCTCGACTAAACATGCTTAATAATGCAAGTGCATTTAAACTACTACGGAACAGTTTAAATAAAAATTAGAGGCACCGTTCTTTATGATTTCAGAATGTTAAATCCTTGTAACACTAAGGTATTATCATAACCCCTTACTGGATAACAATTATGTAAGCGAACTGACAAATGGTTTAAGAAACGCAGTTTGTATTTTCAAGTTGTTTCATATTACATAGATACCGGGGATGCTAAATAAGGGTACAATATTCTAATTTCGCACGACCGCAAAGTATAAATAATTTAGGGTAGCAGTGTGAGTAAACGATGTTGTGTTTATAATACGAAACCAAGGGTTTTATATATATTAAGCACCACATGGTTGATATGCCCAGAGAACGATAATTTATCATCAAAGTACATGCCAAGACCTTAAATATTTTCAGAACATATTAAAATTAATGGTTGCTTCTTTAAGGTAAACGAGCAAATTTTACATTTATTTATGTTTATTGATAGTTTGTTTTCTGAACATAAAGATATAGGGTCGATGAATTTTTGCAATTTCAAGTGATCAACTAAGCAGGTTCTACTTAAAAAAAATTCAAGTTATCGACAAAAAGAAGATGTTGCGACATATTCACTTGAGACAAATCGTTAATAAATAATATAAATAATAATAATACAGTAAAACACTTAACTTTGTTACTATCACATATTTTATTACAACTTAACGCTACTATAATTTTGATACTTTAGTGTACAATGTGTCTCAAAGCAATGCAAAAGAATTAATGAATAGATGGGATTTCAAAAAATAAAACCCGCCACAGGTAGGATTCGACATTTGTCCTGGATCGGAACCGAACGACATACAGCTGTTTCTACTTATTAGTTTATTATTAACTGCACTGATGAAAACTGATTAGTTTTGATCAGTGCCGTACACGGTACGCCGATCCAGCATAAATGCCGAATGAACTTGATGGCGTATACATCTTTATCGATACGATCTCTGTCAGTAACATATAAGTCGGAAATCGAGAAAGGAACTACCAAACCGCCAAGCGGTTATCAAAGTAGTTCCCGAATAGCAAAGCTATTACATAATCGCTCTAGGAAACAACTACTCCTCGGGCTAAAGCCCCGCCAGGCATTGAATTATAATCAGAGCGATCCTCGACCCGTTTCTCGTGTTTCTGCACGATCAGATAAGGTTTCAAAAAATAAAACCCGCCACAGGTAGGATTCGACATTTGTCCCGGATCGGAACCGAACGACATACAGCTGCTTCGAACTTATTAGTTCTCATCAGTGCTGTACACGGTACGCCGATTCAGGACAAATGCCGAATAAACTTTATGGCGTATACATCTTTATCGATACGATCTCTGTCAGTACAATCATCAAGTTTTTTTTCCATTAAAACAGTTATTAATAAATATAAAAATTCCTTTACCACTATCTAGAAGTAAGTTGTATAAACTACTAGTATTAAAAAAGTGTAGGGTTATCTTGTGCCACACAGTGACGTCAGAGTCCAGAGTCTTTTACAGACTGTGACGCCACTGTTTGGCACAAGTGACCCTATGACTACTACTAGTATAGTAGTAGTAGTATAAGCACTATTGTCTGATGGGAACAAAATCACAACTTTCACATGAAACAAACTCCTAGTTTACAATGTCATCTTAAAATCCGTTTGGACTAAATTCAACATTGACATCCTTGAGAGAATTGAATCAAAAGTTTTATGGCCTACGCTAAGAGAAACAATTGTTGCAAGTAGTGGCAAATACATAAAACGTTAAAATTACCACACAAATACCCCCGCAATAAATCTGCTGGACAATAATGCAACAACGAGAAAACTCAAAAAATGCAGGAAGCTACTGGACTTACCATTTAAAAATTGAAAAAAGTACTATCAGTTATTTTAAGATAAAAACTTTTCAATAAAGACCGCAGAGTTTTATTCGTCGGAATATTTCTCTATCATATGTACTTCAATCTTAAATCAACATAAATGTTTATTATTTACTCTTTGTAGTTATATAGACAGATTGCATAATAGACGTAAAACAAAGAAAAATCATTGCTAAAATATTCATAAAATACGATTGCATATACATAAATTTACTTCATTCTTGTAAAAACCTCAATCTGTGAAGGAGAAAGTTTCACATAGTGATGCTCATAAAACATATTAATGGTTAGGGAAAATGCTAAACGCTTCTCGTTGCAAATTGAATTCAAATATACAATGAGAACCTCAATATAGGGTCCATACCACGACCTCGGATCACACTACCAATGGGATTGTTTCGATCAATTCTATCGAAAAACACAACAAAAAGGTCATTCATTCATGCTGTAGATCCATGCTGTAGATGTAGAATATTATTCTGCATTTATATTAGCGCTAAGATTCAAGTAAAATAAGAAAAATTGTATTTTGATGTGGACATGGATCAAATGTGTTCCAATGTTTAGAAAACAAATAAACTTTTAGAAATATAACCCTTCAGACCATTCTGCATATTTAATGATATCTTAAATATTGCTGTAACGTAATAAAAAGGAACTAAATCCATATAAACAAACAATTTTTGTTTGAGATGCAAAAAGAATAAGTGATATCATAGTTTATACGATTTTTAACATTTTTAACGCTATGATGGTTAACTTGGTTGGGAATCAATCATATCTTGAAAAATTCTACATCTAAACCAATTGTAGAACAATAAAAATTATCTATAACTATTCGTACAATTCATTTTTATTAGAATCACCGATCACTCCTTTAACGGACTGTTGTAGCTCTAATAGAAGACATTTCAGAGAAACACTGTATCGAGGTTTGTGTCATATTTCGATTTATTCTGTTTAAAAATTTCTATACTCATTTGGGAAACATCTTACTTTGTAATATATTTTGCTATTTTTTACTTATACACAAACCATATGTTTTGGAAATGTCAAAACTTTATGCGTGGTCGTAATCATGTATTAATTTGAAACCATTTATTCTAGCTTTAATATTGTCTAATTTAAAACTATTTACATACGGATGATACAACAGTTTTTGTGGCTGAAGTCATACTCTTATATAGCGAAATGATAGCCAGAAGCAATACCAAATACAAGATAAAATAATCCCAAAAAATGGTGTCCTTTAACTTTGCAATGATTACTAAAGTGTACTCTAGTTTAATTAAAATTAATAAGAAGTTTAAAAAATCGACTTAAAAAAAGTAACAACTAAAAAGCAAGAAATAAATGAAATGAGAAATAATGTAATTTAAATTATTGTTTATTATGTAATTATAATTAATTGTTTTATATAATTTTGAAGTCGGTACGAAGTAAAATATAAAAAAATATATATCCCTTGCTGCTATAACAACAAGATTATATTCAAAATTGCCAAGAGTCGATTCGCATTACTAATACTGTCTGGCACCGAATTCAAATTTATATAAAACAATTAATAAAAATTACAGAATAAACAATAATTTTTTAAATACATTAAGGGGAACAACAAATAAGTATCAAATTGTTGTAGAAAACATTTATTTCTTGCATTTAGTTAAACTACTTTCTTTTAAGTCATTTTTTAAAACTTATTATTTTACAATTTTAAGTGATGGGTTGACTTCCTCAGGATGCGAATGAGAAAACGATGGCTTCGTAAATAAGGATTTCCGTTGTGTATATTCGAAGGCCAAGGTCCAATACCAATGAAATTAAGATGAAACCACCTTGGAGCTATACTGAACCCAACGCAAAGTAATAATTAAAATCGGTTCATAAACACAAAAGATATACCTGAATGCACATAAAAAATATATACAGACGAATTGAGAACCTCTTCTTCTGTTGAAGTTCATTAAAATCGTCTTTCTCATGTTTTATTTGACTGCTCTAGATAGGATGTATATCTGAAAAAACTCAAGATATCTCATACAACCAATCTCCAGTCCTAGAATGAGTCATTAGATCAAACTGCCTAGTCTGCTGTTCGGATTTGTAATTTGACGTTTCTGTATTGTGTGTTATTTAAAATAAAATATTTACAACGACTCTGGGTAGGAGTCTTGTTTTGAATTACAACGAAAGGTTTTTACTGAATTTTCCAAAATGACCTAAGTCATAAATAACCAAAAATATTATGGTCAAGTTTTGCAAATACACTAAATTTGATAATGAATGGACATAGATTTTGAGTTTTGAAGTTTTGTTATTTTAGTATAAATAATAGAGCATAATGTAAATATTTTAAAATTAATTTCCGAGAGAATACAACCAATAAGATAATACAAACAATTATGTGTATCTAAAGGGAGGCATTAATTACTATGAAATATAATATGAAAGTGATTGCTATGTCTTAGGGCTGTACGTTAATTTGTATATTAATTTAACTTCAAAGATATTCTGCGAGACACAAAAGACGAAAACTTAATAAAGCTCAGTTCAGGTTGGTACAAAATTATTATTAATTATAATTGGATATATTAGTAAAACGTATTATGTATAAAAAGAGGAAATTTATATTTTAGGATAATCACATATAGTTTTTGTATACAAAGAAGGTAATTTTTTACTATTAGCTTTCATTTTATTATTTTACTTCCAATGAGCTCAATTTTTCATTAACATCAGATCTGTTTTTGTATATCTATAAGATTAACTGCGAAATATTTACCGTGTGTTTCTTCGCTTATAGTTTTCATTTTTATCGAATTTGGTTACGTGGGGTTTTTTATAAAAACCTCACGTAACGACTATATTTAAAATAGTGAGGTTAAAAGTTGTGGAGTGAGGACAAAATATCAAATCTCTTATATAAAAGAATATTATTTTAATGTATTTTCAAGGATAGTTGTAATAAAACTTTTATGAGATCCACAGCGAGAATTGAAACAGGCAATGTTATCTTAATTCAGTGTATTTTGGTAAAATTTTAAATTTAAAATTTCTGTTCTCTTGAATCATATAACATTTAACTAATATAATTAGTTAACTACCACTTAATTATTGTGATTACTGAATCTTATTTTTAATTTAAAAAAATGGATTTAGTGTATATTCTTCTTTATTACTAGGTTGTTGATATTCCACCTCTTATTAAAGGCTTCTTCAACACTGCAAGAAAAAAATAAATGTTGTATGCTTAAGAAGTCTTGAAATTTAACAAATTAAGATAAAAAATAATATTAGCATTGTATATGAATATTACTCATTGTAATTAAAGGTTTCTTAAATATTTCTAGGAAACTACAAATAATATGAAATTAAAAAAATTTCAGTGGGGGTATCCATAGATGCTGAAAATTATGTTACGTTTGACATTGTTGTATGGGCATCTGCCTTATTTTACATGGATTACCATATATGTTTTATGCTACATTTTTTTGCTGTTTTAAAGTAAATTTCAATATCAATGCCATTAATACTAATATTTTCGAGATAATTCGATTTAAATGAAATTTAATGCCAATTTTTACTTTATTTTTGTTCCATATATTTATGTAGCTTGTGAATGTATAAACTATAAGCGTTTCCTAATGTACAGAATGATTAGAAATGGAGATCTGTTCGAAAGATATTCGATTCTAATTAAGTCGTTTATTTAAAACAGTTTGTAATTTCCTTTCTTTTTTTGCTCACTTTCAATCTATTCTTTATAGGGAAAATTCATGGCTTTTTAGTTACTTAGAAAGGTAGTTAAATTTTCTCAGTGCTTAGTGGGTCAATACTAAGTATAGTGTGCTATAATAAATATATGCCGAGTAGGCACAAGTTCAAAGAATGTGATTATTGTGACTTCTTTGATATTTGGGATGCAATTATAAATGTAAAGTATTTAATATTTTTTTATTCTAATTGAATATTTAACATTTAATTTAGTTTAAATAAATTATTATGTCAGTGACAATAAACAAAATTATATTCTTTACTTTAATTTTTTACATTTATGATATGAAGGTTCCTTTTTAATTTCATTTTTATTATATGTTACTTTTACATACATTTTATATCGATTTCTATGCTGTTTTTAACCATAACATAATTAACATAGTATATTTTTGCACCGAAGCAGTGAATAAGAAATATGCTTAAAGGATTATGTATTTCTTATGTCCATGTACTTTTCTTTTCCTTGCTTGGTATCGATGATCTCATCCTGATTGGAGGTTACAGAGTCGATACACCTTGTTCCTGTGGAACGCTCTAGTATATCGCTTAAATAAATTGTTGTTAGTTTTTGGGAGTTCAAAACAAAATTTAATAATCAGGTATTTGAAATGTTGGGATTCTTATAACTTTAAGAATTGATGAGAGTAAACGTTATTCTCCATGGCACACTATACTCCAAATTGATGTTAATTTAACCAATTACCTTATATACTCTTCAATATACATTATAACTATAGGGAATAATATCGATGGAAAGAAATAAAAAGGGAAGTGAACAAAAAGTTGGTATGTTCCATTTGAAATAAACAATTTAATCGAAGTCAGATTTGTAAATTCTCAATCTCCCTTCTTGGACGTTCTGTACATTTTTAGGTATTTACAGTTTCTTTATACGTAAGCACCATGTCTCATATGAATATATGATAAAGCAGTTAGTAAATTGGATCACAGTAGGAGTTATTAATTGCCATCCATGGTTTAAATTACATGTAATATTTAATTAAAATAGAAATACCTCAGGAACTTTTACTTTTATTATTAAGGAATGATATGAAAAGTTACCCATAAATGCGAATATGGTTTAATGTGGCATAAAGATAATGCTTACTTCCAGTACACCCGAAAGTGTCAGTTATGTGGAATTAAGTTCATCAGAAAGACAGTCTGGAAAATCTTTATTGACAAATTCTCAGCTTCATACCCTTTGTAGTTCTTCTAAAAAACATTCAATAGGTCAGTTACCGTGATGTACTCTAATAGGTCACTAACATCTATTTTTTACAGCTTCAAAAGGATCACAAATAATACGAAACATGACAAAAAATGATGATATAGAGAATATCTGCTAAATACATATTTGTTATTAAAAATAAGAATAATTTTGGAAATTAAGGCATAACAAAAATATTTTATAATAAAAGTTTTTAATATATAATAATAAATAAAAATAATTTTTATTAGCAAGATAATAGAACAGCAAAAAACTATTGAATATGCATTTCATAACATTATCAATACATATCGTATTAATAGGCAGAGTTTGGAAACTTAACTTCACTCTTCCACTCAACTTGAGGTAAAAAATTAATGTCAGATAAATGCTATAATTAATACACACACACTATATACTATGATACAAATAAAAAATCCATCAAGTAATTTAATTAGTAAGCTTCAAAGTATGAATCAACGTGTAAATACTCCTAATAAATAAACAATAATAAATTCAAAAACAACAAATAACAAACAAAGCAATATAATAATTGTATATAAACAAAAAACAAGAGTAAGAGATAAAATCACGTAGATAACAAACTATAAACTTAAAAAAAAACTATAAACTTCTAAACAATTTGGCACTATGAAAAAGATGAAAAAGGAAAATAAAATAATAAAATATTAAAAATCCTTAATTATAAGCATACTTGCGAAAAAATGCTTAGTCAAAATTTTACAATATCTTAAAATATTTGTTCTTCAATTTTTTTCTTAATTTGCGAAAAGATTTTTAACGTTACATAAGATTTTATCGAATAGTAAGGAGCACTATATGAAAATTACCTCTGACAAGCTGACGTCTTTTGAAGACAGTCTCATTGTCGGTCGGAGAACATTTACTTCTGATATTTGTATTGTGGGTGTCAGACCTGTATGAAATTATTTATATAAATATCGTGGCATTTTCTTCCGAATTCGCTTATGCAAAACAACAACAATCCTGCATGTCTTTTCTTTATTTTACATTAAGCCAATCTAGAGTAGAAAATTTGACAGAGATACGTTCAAATTTCCGCAATCCGAATATTAGTCGTATACATGAAGGATTTTCAAATTTACTTGGTCCATATGCAATATCTGTCAATAAGTCATTAATGTCTTTAAGATAAGCCAAATATTACTTTTTCTATGAAAGCTGGGCATTAACAATTACTTGGCCAATGAACGTGTATATTTTTGTGGAGAAAAATTTATATTCTTCAGCAATCCAGAACAAATCTAAATTTATTATAGAATAAAATATTGAAAATACAGATTAATGTAAATAGAGTTGATATAATTTATAAACGAATAAAATACTAGTCCAATTTTATTCGTATACGCACAGGCTATGTTTTTAAATATTTGTAATTTATCGCTCAAGTAACAAATCGTTCAAATAAATAAGAAAAATATAGTATTCACTATAATGTAGTCATAAATTTTGAAACTATATTTTGAAAATCTTACAATTTGAGCAGGTAATTTATTATTAGAAACAAATATCTACTATTGCTCGTAATTAATATTTCGTGTGATTTGAAATCATGTGAATCGAGGTACAAGTTCGAATCGACAGTCGATAATTCACAGTAAGTTCGACGGTCTTTGAAGCAAACCTTAATTAAATCACAGTTAACCATGCGTGCAGCCTCTAAAGCCGCTAGAAGCAGGCGTTCGTCACAATGCTGGTCGCGATTTTAGGATTAAAATAAAGTTACGACTTAACTTCGACCTAATAAATCATACAAATGTGCTGAAGGATTATGAACCAGCGAATAATTTTGGAATAAGTTTTGGCATTATTAACATATTCTCATTTTTGGTGTGATAAATCTAATATTCGACATAAAGTTCCACTGTGTGGGTAACTAATTATTTCCTAATTATTTAAGCAACTAATATTTTCACAAGTAGATACAATTAGAGATTTAAATTTAATGAATGATAATACTAATTATGCTTATCCACATAACTTCTAGATAAATATTTTTCTTAAATTAAATGGCTTACAAAGAGTATGCATAAATAAACGAAGGAACTTAAAGATCATCCTGCTCACAGTTTGTGTGTTAATATTTAATATAGCAAGTACAAACAATATTGAGATAAAAGTGTAGATAGATTTTATTATTTTTTGATGCTATTGTCTTTATCCACCATTGTTACCAACTTATTTTTTGTTTTACTTGTTACTTCCTGATTTTAGTTTCTATATAATAAATAAATAATGATTAATTAATTCTAGGATAGAGTTTCACCTTCGATGCAGTAACAGAAACAGGAAAATCATGTTCCAATGTGTTATGTAGGTTGAGGTGCATTTCGTCAATGAAATTGGAATGACCAGAAGGTAATTATAACAGATTTTGTTAAATATGTATTTGTTTATCTATTCTACCTTCCAAAATTAGCTTTATTATATATATATATATATATATATATATATATATATATATATATACATATATATATATATATATATATATATATATATATATATATATATATATATATATATATATATATATATATATATTCGCATTACATGTATTGTTCACAATGTTGATAATATATTATTCATATTAATACATATAAATATTTCACTTTAAAATATTTCAATATATACATCTAGATATTTTATATTTTTTCAACTGTTAACTTTCCCTTTATCCCATTATTCTTAATGTTAACTTCGGTGTAATTAATATTAAATTAAAATGTAATCCCATAGCTCACATTTATATGAATGGAATCGAACAAATTTAGTTTCTTGAGTTCGTATTTAGAAGTTTGTCACTGAAATAAACTAATAATGACTAGCATGATAAATACCATACTAACAAGAATAAAGATAATTCATAAATTCTTTTGACATCGAATAAATCAAATTAATACAATGTGTAGTAGATACGAAGCTTCAAACTAAAGAGTAATGCTCTAGTACAGCTGAAAACTAGGCAACTACAAAAAATTAAAAATACAGTAAATATACATCTGTGGAAATGGTGATATTTTAATAAACTGTTTCTCGAAAAACAATTTTGTGTTTAATAAATAATGCCAGGCAATACTAACAATACATTGAATCTAAGACTTTTATCGTCGTCTTAATAAATCTTCTTCCCTGAAATAAAAATAACCTAGTAGTAAGTATAGTACTTATAAAAGTAGTAAGTACTAATATGTTTACTCAGATTGTCACACTAATAGTAAGTTGCCCTTCGGACAATTATATTATGTAATGTAATCACAAGCAGATTATTAAAAGATATTTTCTTAAAGAGTTTATTAACTTTAAATATTTATCCATTCATTGGCACTATATCTTTATATGAGCTTCAAATTAAATATATTTAATATCTATAAATTCATAAATAATTATTATTTCACATATAAAATATGTTACGTCTTTTTAATGAAATATATACGTTACCCAATTGTATTTCAAGCCTTAAAATGATTAGTAGTTGCCAATGTCCTATTTCTTATAATGTTTCTTAAAACTCAAATAGTGTGTATTTTATGTTGTAGAATCACTTTTCCTACAACTAAGAAGACAAATTTTCCATATATCAATTTTTTTTTGTTTATAGGTCATCTGTTCAAAATCTAGCTTTTTCTTACCAAAATAATGAAACTTGTATTGCTGATTCAATTAAGGAACAGGAGATCATGTGCACTGGAGTGAATTTAATGTTTTACTGATACATTTAATTTTATTTATAAATGAGAATGTCCCATTGTAAAAGTATATCAGTATATATACTGATATATTTTACATTTTCACAACTGTTAATTTTTCTTTTATCTTATTAATTATTATTAATATTAAATTAAGTATAATCCTACAGATAAAAGTTTCACGAATAAAATTGAACAAATTTAATAGTTTAAACTATTTTGTTTTTAATAAATAATGCCAGCAATAGTATAAGAAATTGAATATAAGACGTTTATCGTTCATGTAGCCACAATTTTTTTTCCCGAAATAAAAACGACCTAGACAAATACAAATATTAAGTCAGTAAGTACTAAACTATCCACACAGATTGTCTCATTCTAGCAAGTTGCCTCCTGGGGAGTTTCATGTTGGTAATGATACGAGCTTCTCATGAAATATGACGATTTCTTTATCACCATAAATATAGGACCGTTAGGCGTCAACGCTTTCAATTATTTGAAAATGTGTATGAAATTTAAACTTTTGGTTTAAATTTAACAATGCTATTGAATCATTATTACTTATAATATAATCATATCAATAATATTTAAGAGAGGGAACGTATACTAATTAACTATGACAAATGGTGAACTTTAAAGGAGCATAATATAGTGACGAGTAAGCAAATCGCAATAATATTGCACCGCCCCCTCGCTCATATCGAAGGAATCTCCGGAGCATGCCTCTAGAGGCTTCAGATCAAAAAATAAAATTTACCATGTTGTTCGCAAGGGTGGATTAACTGTATTGATTTTGTCAAAATGCCGAAATTCGAACGAAAAGTATTTCGTAGATCGAACTAAAAATTTCATTACTAAACGGATGTTTTCGTGTGTGTAAATAGCCGTTTAGTAAATAGAGATACCAACGTCTAAATGATCTACATTAGCACTAAAATATGTATGATTTGATATGGTAGTAGTTTAATCTGAAAAAAATGTAGGAGTTCGCTAAAATTTTGTAAATCCCAATGTTAATATATATACGTATTTAAAATATAATTCTTAAACAAAAATTGATGTTAATTTTTCATCAAAGTAGGTGTATGAGTTTGAAATTTTTGAAATCTAGGGCAATCATATTACCAATTAAATTTTTATTCAAGGGAATTTTACAGCTGAAAAATGTTTGACCTTCATCGGAGTAAACATTGCTCCTGTTCTAACAACTACTCTATCAGAATCTGCTGCAGGAGATACTATTTAGCTTCACCAAGACGGGGCAGTACCTATATGCTGTAATTGTAA
The DNA here is from genome assembly GCA_037954035.1 of Rosalia funebris. Classification (NCBI taxonomy): domain Eukaryota; kingdom Metazoa; phylum Arthropoda; class Insecta; order Coleoptera; family Cerambycidae; genus Rosalia; species Rosalia funebris. The sequence goes on along the minus strand of JAZFAV010000005.1, from coordinate 419,788 downwards.
GATAAGTTTTAAGCGAAATTTTTCCCAATAAATTGATTGCTGATGATGATTTGTACTACCACACTTATTGTCATTTTTGTCTATAGGGTTATCTGAAGAAAAAAAGAGCTAGATAACATTGATGATTTAAAATAAAAATACAAACCAAAATAAATATATCTCCTTTCAAGTTTTAGAGAAAGTTAATTAAGAGTATAATTACAGGCTAGGTTACTAATGTATTAACAAGTAAATGGAGAACACTGCGAAATTTATTTTAGTTTAATACATTTAAACAATATTTACACAGTGACAAGTTAATGAAAGCTTTTCCGTTTCTATTTTAGATTTAATTAATTACATTTAATTAATCTCGCAGTATAATACTAACTGTAATCCAGTAACTAGTCAGTTAAATCACAAATATTATGTCTGAAATCAGCTTATGAAGCAGAATTCAATAAAAAAATATAAAAGGTGTATTGCCTGGTATAAACAATATACCGTGAATTACATTAATGGAAAGTATTTAGCCTGTACTGCACTTACATGAAACACACTATTTATTAAAAGTAAAAATAGAAGACATGTCCCTTAAATTGGAAATCGGTTTATCTGAGCCTTTCATTTCATAAATAGTTTTCTATATATATATATATATATATATATATATATATATATATATATATATATATATATATATATATATATAAATTCAACTAAAGTATTTTTGCTTTTCTGAAACTTCCGGTTATACCGGAAATAGCTATCAACTTCCTTATTTTAAATAGAACACCCAGTATATCATTACATTTTTGTATTATACTGCTGATTTTAAGTGAATTTTCTTAACAATTCTCTTTACCTATCTGCAGCAGTTTTTGAGATATTTTAATTTTTTTGAAAAAATTAGGTTTTGTAGTAACCCATTGGAATGCTCGTCACTTATTCAAAATAAAAGTTATAATAGCAAACATTGGACTGTAATTAGGCGGACTATTAAGATTTCAGGTGATGTATAGTTTGATTTTTTATTATTTACAGGGTGTCCAAAAAAATTTAGTTCTTTCTGACAAATTTCAACTACTCAAAAGTCAATTTTCTTAAATGGAACACCCTGTATTTTATTGCTTTCTGTGATGGAGAATTAAGTGATATTTCAATCTGTATTAGGATTCTCTATACTTATTTGCTACCGTTTTCTTGCTATCGAGGTATTTTTTATTCGATAGCATAGTTTTCCATATTATTAATTTACTTCTGACCAGCGGGCCATGAAAATAATACGCATTGTCTTAATTGTCAATGTAAACATCAGAGTAGATGTCAAAGTGAGAAATCTTACATAGTATTATAAATTATAACGTGTATTATGGAAATACAACAGGAATATTCAAATGAAGACATATTAAATTTATTTTTCATTCATGGAGAATGTAAAAATATTATTGAAAGGACTTGTCGTTTGTTTAACGAGAGATATCCACATTTACGGCCTTTAAACAAAACTGCTTCCAAGAGAATAGAAGCAAATTTTAAACGATTTGGAACTGAAGTTACTAGAACACGCTCCAAAGATGTTACTGGTGATGAAGACAACCAAGTAAATGTCTTGGCATATTTCAATGCAAATTCATATACGTCGATTAGAGCTGCGTCACAAGATTTGGGACTATCTTACTCGTCAATACAGAGAATTCTGGAAAAACATAAAACGCATGCTTTTTCCATTTTAAAACTGCAAGCTCTCCACCAAGGTGACGAGGTACGACGTGTGGCATTCTGCGAAAGCATTTTATTAAAAACGCAAGAAGACCCACATTTTTTGAACAAAATTATTTACACCGATGAGTCAAAATTTATCAGAGAAGGGATAATAAATAGGAGGAATTGGCATGTTTGGGCAGAACAAAATCCACGAATGGTGCGTGAAGGTTTCTTTCAAAATACATTTAGTTTTAATGTTTTTTGTTTGATGATGGATAATCGCGTGTGTTTTGAAGTGTATGATGAAAATTTAAATTCTCGTAAATACCTAGAAATTCTTAGAACGGTGGTCTCAAATTTTTTGGAAAATTTGCCACTAAATATTCTAAATACGTGTTGGTACCAAATGGATGGCGCTCCAGCCCAGTCAACCCATGAAGTTTACCATGAGTTAACAAATATGTTTGAAGATCGCTGGTTTGGGCGTAATGGTCCGGCTCTATGGCCTCCCAGATTACCCGATCTAACACTCCTTAACTTTTTATGGGGCCATATCAAGAGTAAAGTCTACTCAACGCCCGCCAATACCAGAGATGACTTATTACATCGAGTTAGAACTGCCTTCACCGAACTAGATGAAGGAATAGTATTGAAATCTGCGACCGTTGAGATTAATACACGAATTTTATTGTGCTTAGAACACAACGGACGGCACATAGAACAGTTGTTACACCAATAAGACCCAATTGTTAACATTTAGTTATTATTGTTATTATGTTTTATTGTTTAGGCTAATGTAATAATAAGCATATAAAAATATGCTTTTTATTCATGATGATTTTTTTGTTCAATAATTTTGCACCATTGTTTATGATAAAAATTTAATATAAATGTTTCGTTGTTTTAATTTTCAAGACCCGCTGGTCAGAAGTAAATTAATAAAATGGAAAACTATGGTATCGAATAAAAAATACCTCGATAGCAAGAAAACGGTAGTAGATAGGTATAGGGAATCCTAATACAGATTGAAATATAACTTAATTCTCCATCACAGAAAGCAATAAAATACAGGATGTTTCATTTAAGAAAATTGACTTTTGAGCAGTTGAAATTTGTCAGAATGAACTAAATTTTTTGGACACCCTGTAAATAATAAAATATCAGACTCAATCCAGTCTGATTCCAATCAGCATTCCAATGGGATACTACAAAACCTAATTTTTTCAAAAAAATTAAAATATCTCAAAAACTGCTGAAGATAGGTATAGGGAATTTTTAAGAAAGTTCACTTAAAATCAGCAGTATAATTCAAAAGTGTAATAATATACTGGGTATTCTATTTAAAATAAGGAAGTTGATAGCTACTTTCGGTATAATCGGAGGTGTCAGAAAAGCAAAAATACTTTAGTTGAATAGATCATCCACGCTAACCCCTGATTCTAAATTTTAAAAAATGAATTCCAATGGGAAGTTGATAAACTTTTAATGAACGGGTTACCTGAATCACCCTGTATATGTATATACAAAAGAATGTATTATTGCAAACCATTTAGTTTGACTGTATGTCACATGTCCTTGTTGGTGAATTGTTCGCTCTAGATTAATGCATATAGAACATGTAAACACTTTCCTCTACAGACTCGTAGATTACAAAACGCAACACTTGTTAGGTCACACCGCATTTGGATTTCCTTTCAAATATTTAATTGCATAACTTGTTGTTTAACTCGTAACTGTGACTGTAATTTATTATAGAGTGGTTGTTTGTACGTGTTTGTCACTTCTGTGGCATAGTATTAACTATTACCATTGTCTGAAGTAGTAAATGTAATGTGCAACACATTTAGTTTGTCGGTTATGTATTGTTCTGTGGAAAGTTGAAGTCAAAACTTTGAGTATAGTTTTCTATACTATAAAGTATTAGTATAGTTTTCTTTTTAGTATAGTATAGTATAGTATAGTTTTCTTTTTCATCTTAAAGTCTTTCATAGATTTATTTATAACAAATGATTGATCGAAATCTTTTTGAGACTGCTATTTATAAATAAATAAATACTCACGTTATTGTAAGTTTAAAACTAGAAGTTAAATAAAAAAAGTTAATAAAAGAAGTTTATTGCACACTAATAGTGTAAAATTCAGAAGAATTTTGCACTATTAATGGGTCCTGGCATTGTTAGCACATCCAGTAGAAAAATGCGGTTTTCCTATTGATTAAAATCTTAGATATGCAGTGAGATTAATTTTCACTATATATGATATTTTTGTCAGATGTCACTTCATTTTTAATAAACTAAGAATATGGTAATAATAAAAATATTAATCATGTATCATTATGTTATAGAAAATATGAAATTATTGTTTGGAAATCTATCAATTGGTATCATTTTTCTACAGCTTCAGACTATTAATGTTACACTTAAAGAAAAGAAAGAAACCTTTTTTTTCCTAAATTTATTACATTCTTACAGGTATTTTTCTACATTTTTGTAAGAAATATAGTTTCTATCAAGTTTCATATTTAGTTTATAGGCTTGGCAATAAGAGCTGTTGGTCCGGTATATTAAATGTTAAACTAAATATTTAACAGCTAAATTATCTAAAGAATTGGCGAAGGCGCCAGTTTAACGTTACTGTGTGTATACCGTTTTTCTCGGGTATACAGTGTAGCCATAAAGCTTAATACAATACTCATAAACGAGTATTTGAAAAATTTTGTAACATACCAACCGTATTTTTGAAATGACTGACTGACACACATTTATATTTTCAGATATTGTTTGATGTGTGACTTTATATTGTTTTTTAAAATGCAAGCCCCTTTTTAAGGAAAATATTTCCATAGAGCTTCTCGATTGTAAGATATTACAATCGGGATTTAAAGAAGGGAATTTTAAGTTTAGTATTATAAACTTGGGAGTAAAATTGTTAGTAAGCATTCCAGTCTTATTAGGGATTGGTACACATTTTGATGAAACTGTAGATTGGCTTACACTAATTTTAATTTTAAAATTGAAGGTGTAAATAAAATCAGTCTGTAGCTGAATAAAGTAAATTAATGCATAATAAGATATGTTTTTCCCTCATCTACAAAAAAGTAACAAAAATTATTCTAAATCAATCTAATCTAATGTTCACTATGTCATGTTTTTAAGATATTACTTCATTTTTAATAAACAAAGAGGATAGAAATAATGAGAATATTAACAGATACATTATATTATTGGAAATATAAAAAAAAATCAAATACCTTAGACCTCTAGAAATTGGCACCATTCTCCCTAACGCTTCAGGCTGTTAAGGGCATACTTAAAGAAGAAGAAAAACATTATTGTAGAAAAATTAGTTTCCGTCAAGTTTCGCACTTAGTTATATAGCTGGGCCATCAGAGTTATTTTGTGACTTTTGCTATCTTTGTGTTAGACACTAAACTAAATTTTTACCATTATAACAAACATTATTTAAATAAATGCGAAGGCGCCGGCAACAATTTCCTACGTCGACATATCATTCGTCTCTTTGACTATGTAGCGTAGTTATTATGTATGAACTTTGTATGAATATTGTATTAACTTTAATACAATATTCGTAATTGTTTTTTTGAACTCTGAAACATATCAACTTTATTTTTTGAAATGACTCTTTTCAGATATTTTGTTTTATTTGTGACTGTTGTTTTTTAAATTGACACTGAAAAATGTAAATTAATGTATAATAATATATTTTGGAGAAATTTTAAGCAATTCATTTTTGTAAAAAAAGAAGGAATTGCAATTTAAAAAAGAAAATCTGAAAAAACAAAATTTTCTGAAATAACAGTTTTTCAAAGAATCATTATGACTATGAGAAAATTGTAACACTCATAATACAATTATGAATATTATAAGAAATGTTATTAGGTCGGTGTCTTTAAATATATTCTGTTCCTTCTTTCTAACCCAAAACCATCATTTATAACAAACATATTATTGCCTCCCTGAAATAATTTGAAGTTATAAATTAAAAAATACAGTAGTAGTAAAAAAACAAAATGTATTACAGTAAATTATAATAAATAAAATTTTAGATTTTCCGAAAAGGATATTAAAATGTGAAATTAGCAATAGATTTTCTTAATAGGCATATTACAATTAGGAAAAAGTGTTGTGTTTATTGAAGTTAATACATCAAAGATGAAAAATACTTTCTTTTCCTCTTTGCCTTTCATTCTAATATTTCTAGTGTAGTTTTACTTCCAGTTGAGTTAAAAGACGTTCACAGACAATTTCCACCATATTCTCTAAATTTAATTAGAGTCTATAATAATTTCATATTTCATAATAATCTGTAAACTGGTTCCATGATATTTTTATGTACCTAATATATTAATAGAATATTTCTAAAGCAATAGATTTTTTAATATTGAACAAGTTTTAAGTAAATATCATCTAAATTAGTTTAAATTAGATCACAATAACATTTAATACACAATTCTTTTCACTTCACATTTAAGTAGGCCTTGGAAATTACTGCTTTCAAGAAAATAACTCTTTATTAGAAATATTCCCTTTCTGCCAGGTATATTGCCCAAATAAACTTATTCATGGAAATATATAATATGACGATTGACAATTTGTGAAGCAATGGCGAAGGTGCCAGGTAAAATTTAGGGTAGATATGCTGTTTAAAGAAGTTTTTGCCATTATACCTTTATAATTTGTTATCATAACATATATAATAGTTATAATTAAATCCACCTGGCGATTAGAAATTTGAAAGTATGAATACAGTAGAGTAGCAAGAACGATGTGCTTAAGATAATCTGCATCACAATAATACAACAATATAAAGGAATACTAAAATTACAGTTTCACCGTTACCATTAATTTTATAATTACATACTCAGTAACCTAGAGATAAATCGACAGTTCAATATTGCTAATAAATTATATATTTCAATTTCGTTTTCTTAAATTATCCTATTCCAATAACAGGTCTAGTTAATTATTTTACACGTTAATGTATGTATGCTTTTTATTATTCTAGGTCTTTTAGTTTCAAAATTAAGGGGGGGTCTACTGTATATAAATATTTCTTAATGCAAACACTCCCACTTAATTCTTGTTATCATACTCCCAAGTATTCTTCACTGACGTAATTTAGATGTATCCAGTGGAGCATTCATGATATATCATAACTTGAAATTACTATTATGTAATTTCTAATTTCTTAACCAAGTATCCTGTTACTTAACATTCAGCGACTACGACGACTTACAACTGTCGTATCTTTTTAATTCAAGGGCGTCATTGCCACTTCTAGTCTAAGTGACTAAGGTCCTGCGAATGAGTCATATCTTAGGAACCCTTTAGTTTTAATTCTTTTTTTGGTAGAAGACTGTTCTGCATAATCTCAAACAATATAAATTTTCATTAAGTATTATGCTCATTTTTCAAAGCATTATGCTACTTTTATTTTAAATATTCTTACGTGTTTCTCTTGGATATGACAGATTCCACTATGAAACATCAAAATTGACATCTTTTTATTTACAACTGATCGATACAGTACTTACATATTGATCACTGGTGCTCCTTGGTTGCCTTCGGCGATCTATATGGACTACCGTGGCTAGCTCTAGAATCTAGCAATGAAACAAATATCTAACAACATACTGAATATTCGTGGGGCGCAGAGAAAAAGTAAATATGTTTAGAATACTAAAAGTAAATAGTAGACGTAAAAAATAGTCTTAAAGTAACAAACTAATAGTTGCAACTTATAATGTTACTATCACTGTCAAATGTCACTGTCAATGTCACTTTTGGTATTATATCATCTAAGGTTATGTTGCATAACTCGTCTCTGAGGCAGGCTCCAGCAAATTCTATTATTGCAATCATTATTTTTCATGAAACTTGTTGGATCCGGTGCTTCTTTCAAAAAATCAATAAGGGCCTGCATGTTATCAAGAAGCGAAAGTTTGCACTTTTTAATAAGCAAACGATATTCTGTCTCTATTCTTGATTGAAATCATAATACTTGATCATAGTTGGGTTGTTATATGGAGTGAATATCGAGATAAAAATATGGAACATATAAGAATCTGTTTATCGTAATTGTAATAATCTTCTTCTTCTCTGTTAATAGAATATATGTTATATATACTTTTTGTATTTTTTCCATCAGACAAACATTTGATTTTTCATCTACTTCATTATTTCCTACATTCAACTAAAGTAAATTAGTGGATAATCACTATTTTTGGACATTAATTCACGTTAATGCATTTCACTTCTTTAGCACGATATCCAATATTTTTCATTACACCATTGCAGTAAACCGTTATATGCATGAGTCTCCACCTTTTTAATACCGAAAATAGGTATAGGGACGGTTGGGCCGGGGAACCTTTTGAAGACCATGGGAAAATTTAAACTTGCGCTTTTACACAATTCACAAAAATTTTAGGCACTGGCACGCGTGATATTGAGATCAAAGGATGCCGCCAGACATGTGTTAATTACAGGTGCGTCGGAACGTGTCATATTAAGGCCGCTAGGTGTTAATTGGCAATAGGTGTGGTCGTCGGCACCTCGGGAAAATTGAAACTTGCGTTCTTACCTAATTCACAAAAATTTGAGGCGTCGCGTCGGCATACATCAAAGGGTTGCCGCTCGCAGGTGTTAATTATAGGTGCGTCGCAGGCGTTCCAGAGTTCCATCCCAGGATCCCTTCGCCCCAGGGCTCCTTAGGTCTTCGCCCTAGGGCTCCCATGCATTGCCCTCGTAAATAATTTATACGTAATTATACGTACATTTTTTCGGAGCGTGAAAGAATATTTATAGAAATATTAAAAATAAATTTTTGTCGTGGTCAGTTGCGGGATAATAAAGGAAAACTTGCAAAGCGGAAAGTAATACAGAAACGTTTAAATTGTATTCTAAAAATCAAACTTGCGAAACATAAACAGAGTAATTAACCTAAGCACTGGACCACGTATTGCTGAATTGAACGAAATTGGCAAAAAATTAAGATGTTGTAAATATAAAATTTTTCACTTGAAAAAATAAAAAAGGAAAGTCTTTTAGGACTAAATTCAATTTTAGATATTGTTTGTAACGAATGTGCAGTAATAATACAAGTGGCGACTGGTAAAATGCATGCCGCTGCGTTGCCAGAAGCTAATTGACAAGTTCTCGACTTACCGAGCAAAACTTAAATTGGCATATTTTAAAAATGTTTATCTTTTCAACAAATTGGGTAACAACTAATTTTTTTTAATTCAACATATTCGTAATAAATTAATGTATAAATGAGTTGTTTTTGGGAAAAATGTATATATAATTTTTCAAGTTATGATGTAAAATGTGTAACATTTAGTCAACTGGTATATTTAAACCATGCAAAAAGTTCTAACTTTGATGGTGAATATTTCCCTTATTGTACAGACAAAAATTCTTCATTTAACATAACATTTGTAGTAATTTAGATATCGATTTGAGCGATTTTTAATAGTCTCTACTAAAATAAATGCAAGTAAAATATCAGATGAAAGTAAAATTGTTCATTTTTGAATCTTTTCTTGTTTGGTTACTACATTATAAAAAGGAATCCAGATTCTTGATTGTTAATTAACAAATCTATTTAGTAAAATAGTTCATACAAAACAAGAAGCAATGTACGTCAACATTTGACGTAATTCATTACCACTACATACTTAGAATTTCATTCCTTTTTAATGAACATAAATTTAAATTTGGCGCCCATTTTGAGATTGGCAGCAATTAACATATGTCTTGCGTGGTGCCAATGTTATCGGATGTTTAGACTTTAATCGATTTATAAAATGTTTTAGCCACAAGTTAATAAAAAAAAACTGTTTTTGAGAGCAAAATTAGCTGGTATTAGCCAGCGTAAATACCATAAATATTCGGACTGTTGCATACATTGGGCTGATATAGGTTATAAGAAAGCCTTAGCTTTATGACATTTCCTTGATCTCTATAGTATTTTGGGCAATGTTGCAACAGTGATCGTCTCTGACGCATCAGGTACATCAGGATGTGCATCGCTTTTTGTTTTATATGAAGTATACTTTTTCTTTGTGTTTTGTAAGGATTGAAAAAAGTAATGTCATAATTAAAGTATTGAATGGATAGAAAACTTCGGCTTTAATGGGTTTTGATTTTCCAAACTACATTCTCAAACTTGAAAGAAGGACTTACAGTTCATTATATGTAATCGTAATATTGATTCCAAACATAGCACTAGTACTAAAAACAGTTGCCCTTATGTACTCTCAAAATTAAGTTGTCAAAATGACCTCAAAAGTAAAATGTCAAATGATATGCAGTCATTCTACAGTGATGAAAAATTGGAAGTAGAACACGGAAAACTTAGCGGAATCCTGTCGCAACAAGTCTCTAAGATTTCCTTAGAGAAACCGCCCAAGAAAATTCAGTCCGTAACGTCGACATCGTGCCGAATATGTCACACAAATACAATCAATGAAAGCCTTATATCACCATGTAACTGCAAGGGATCACTGGCGTACGTCCATTTATCCTGTTTAGAGAGATGGTTAAATCAATCGAGCAGGAATTATTGCGAACTGTGCATGTATCAGTATAATGCCATCGAAACCAAGAGATACAGGCTGTGCGAGGGCATCAAGCTATGGATTCGCCACCCGAGAAACAGAAGGCACGTTCGATCTGATTTGCTTATTGCTATCATTCTGACGCTAGTTACGACGTCGCTGATAGCGTCGTGCATGATGGGAATGGAATATTTCGTAGTGGAGGCGAACAAAATTGGACTCCAGAAAAAGTGGATGAAAACGGTCATATATCTGTTTCTGTTCGTGGTGGCTCTGGGGTATATTGTCACGATATATTTAATAATTAAGGATCAGTTTGTGCCCTGGTTTCGATGGTGGAGGAATACGGTGGACATTCGCTTATTATTGCCATCTGCTGTAACTTATAATGTGATAAATATGCATGACAAATCTGTTGCTAGTTAAATATAGGCTTAATCAAATATCGGTGATTAATTTAATAATAGTGGTTGTTGAACTTAATAGCTAATTTGTTGTCACTAAGACGAAAAGGCGTATATTACTTTTTATAACTTTTCCAGCATAGTGATTAAAAAAAAGATTGATATCGTTCTCTCAAGGAGTCTCAGGTTTCTTAACTTCTTTGCTATATTATTTGGCTTATTATACATGGAGTATAAGAGACAATATAAACTACTTGCAATTTTCTTTATATTGTATTCTATATTTTTTAAATCTTAATTTAAAATACACCTTTTCGTTGTGCCTCTAATTGGATAATAACTTGTATAGAATTATATATACCCTTTTCAAGTCAAAGTTAGTATACGGATTGTAATAATGTTGACTAGATATCTTAGAGTGATCCATAATTTGTAAACAAATTTGCCTTGAATTATTTATTATACCTCATAGTTTGAATTATATTATTATTCTTCAAATATCACAAAGTCTTTTATAAACAAATAAGGCCATCTGTTGGTAAGTATGAATTCTAGATTTTACAACATAAATTAAAATAGGTATTTTTTATTCTTGAATATTTTTTAGAAGAAAAAAACCTCAAGTAACAAGTAAGTTTGAGGATAAGTAATCATGGTAACTAGATAAACAAAGTATTAACAGTTATTTGGTAACTATAATTTTCATACCTGTTACTAGGTCTATCGTTTATGATACCTGTCCTGTCGGGAAATTCAGTGAATTTTAAGAAATTAGTGTTAAAGTATTGTGACTTTTTGTAAAGTACTAAGTAACAATGAAATGCAAAACGATAAGAAATAATAAGGATTTGCCTTTTCAAGTAACGAGAGCAGTATCGCAACATATGTCTTAAAAATCTGCAAAATAATATCACACAGTTTATAATTACTTCAGACTGTGGTGTGTATTTGATTTACATTTAACTGATTAAAGGCCTATTTTCTTAATGAGTGCGGTATATTAGGGTAATATACTTTGCTGCGGGTGTGGTATTTTGAAATGTTTATGGTATTAGATTGAAATTAATATTGGTATTTTATTGATCAATAATCTCTTGAAGACAACGGAATAGAAAAAATGGAAACGATATAATGATGTGATAAATCTGGATACTATATATTATATATACTTCTTAATAATATTTGTTAATACAATATTACTAACAATTATTTAGAAAAAAATGTGCGTGAGTTGAAGGTCGTATATGTTCGATAGAATAGGGTATTTATTTTATATAAAAAAATATACAAACAATACTTAATCGTACTCTCGTTTGTCCATATTATGAAATGTGAACCATGAAGTAAATTAGATAATTACGACATTCAAAGCCGAAGTGGTTCTGGAAGGGGTTACAATGGAAAAAAAAACTCGGACAGGAGCCATTCCCTACTACATTGCCACTACTGAATCTGAGATTCGAACTCAGACTGTGGTAGAAATTAATTCGACAGTATTTCGACTTTATTCGATTCTTATTATACCTTTTGTAGAAAATTTGCCACGCTCAGTAGATGACCGAACATCATATACTTGTACGCCTTTACCAATTTTCTAAATGTGTGCTTATGTCAGCTAAGTCCAAAGCCTATCTAATATTCTCAGAGCGCCGAGCATACTCTCATATACTTGCAACGCAAAATCAACGCGCCCATAAGCGGCTACATACCTCCGGAACATGTCTCTAGAGGTTTCGGATCAAAAAACAAAAGTTACTACGCTGTTAGCAAGGGTAAATTTACTATAGTGATTCTATCAAAAGCCGAAATTAAAAAAAAGCACATCGTACATCAATCTAAAGAATTTAGTGACACACACGCACACACACACACACATATATACACACACGAAAACAGCTGCTTAGTAAATGGGAGAATATTCTAAATAGAAATGTTCTTGCGACAAGTCTAATGAGTCTTCAAGACTCATTAGACTATAACATTTTGTAGTAACCGATTCAATGCAATTAAATCGTAATTATTTGTTATATGTAAAATTTGTGCATGGGTCTTGTTAGTACACGACTATTAGCTATTTTCTTAGTGCAGGGTTACAGAATAGCTTGTCGCTATTTGAATCGCCGCTATCTGAGGATTTATTATGATGAGACAGAGGGCTCTCTCTACGTTAGAAACTATTCCCAAAGAGTACGTCGCCTATTTTTGATATATTTGTTCGATTATTTATGTTTCTTTTTATATGTAAAATAATAATAAATACGCTATCATAATCCATTTTTCTCTCTCTATCTTATTTAAAGATAGAATTTGGAACATATACAGTTATTCATTATGTATTATTACGTTTACTCTACTATCATATTATTTCCATAACTTCGTCTTGTTTTATTTATAAAATAATAAATGTTGTATAAAATGTGTAAAATGTTACTCGGAGTGCAATAGCACATATATAGGTCAAACGGGACGTAAATTTAGAACTAGGTACCTTGATCACAATAGTCCTTCAGGTTATAAAAAACAGACTCTACTTTTGCTAATCAGATCTTAGAAGGTGGACATAATTGCCCAGATATTAATAATATGAAAATCCTACACTATGCCAGCAAAGGTTTAAAACTTAATTGGTTAGAAGCAATAGAAATCTATAAATACAACCGTAGTGGTAATTTTAGCTTGTTAAATGATCAAATAGATATACTATATTCTCCTCTTTTTTACTGTTACTCAAATTAATTAACCCCTTGTATAATAGTTCTTAATAATATTCATGGAAATTCCCACAATTTGATGGTCGGCATTGCACCATTTATGAAACACGTTTTCTTGTAAACCTTAACTACACCTGTTTATTGTCATAACACTTAGTCTCTGTATTTGGATAGTATATATTATAGGAACAGAATATTTGTATTTTATTCTTAGTTGAATCATCGTTTGAAAATGACATAAAAATTGTCGAAACTGCAGTTACGTTTCTGTGAAAATATAGTGGTATAAAACTTAGTAGTTGTTTTACTAATTTCCGTTGTAAAATAATACATTTTAAAACCGTGGGAGATTTTTTTAGAATTTTAAACGAACAAATCAAATATATTATTACTAACAACATAAGAATGTTCACAGTCCCCATTCCAATGTTTGTAATTATTTAAAAATTAAAATTCGATTAGGTTTAGCTACTTAGCTGCTTTATGCAAATCCTATATCAATGCGGAGTGGCGATGACCTTTGGATATAATGGTTAATGAAATACATAAAAAACTTGTATTCTATTTACCCAAGTTATAAAGAAGTTATTATTATGTCATCGGGTAATTTATTGCACACATATGTATTTACATTGTTAAATATTTAAATCAAATGTTCATTCTTAAAAGTCTATTTCACCTTGTTGTATATAAAATGTTATAGAGAAGACATACACCTCTTAAACTCGTAACTGTTTAACTGCATTCGTCATTAACAATGGCAGATAAAATTTGCTGTAATTATTTCACCATTTCGATACATGTTTATTTTGTATAAATTCTGGTGTAAAACTGTTAGATTAGATACTCTTTATTTCCTCGTTGTATAGCGTCTCGTCTACAAAAACAAAATAAACAATTACAATGGAGATCCGTCCAATATTATAACTTCCTTTGTGCGCTGTTACGAAACGCGAAGTAGATGAAATTTCAGATCGAAATTTAATTATGTCTTCGTCATTGAACGAACTCCAACTCATAAGATTTCTAGAATATTTCCGCAAACATAAATATAATTGGATCCCTTGTTTGTTTATCAAGCTACAGTAATTAGTTAACCTGCACCGCAAAACATGAAAGTATAAGGGATATAAATTCAATACTTTGTTCGTTCCATTTCCCACTTGTTATGCAAATTGCGTTAAGCAAGATAATATCTATTTCAACGCGCAAAACACGGGAGTGTGTTTTGTACGTTTTATAATTGTATGTGCAGTTTGTTTTATCCATGACAGGTAATTTATAATTAATTTCTCCACATGTGACACCATGTGATATCATGCACAGTATCTTCGTTAATATTCAAAAACCATATGATCCCTTGGTTCCTTCTAGGTAGAAATTTTGTTGTTTCTAGATTGATTGGATGTTGTCTAGTAATTATTTGAGTTTTAAGGCCTTCGTACATGCAATATTTATTTTGTCAGATCTCTGACATCAGACCTGCCAGAGCTCCGTCATTGGCTCTGTCATCTGGCATCACCTCTGTCACTACTCTGTCATGAGTTTACATGTCTCATACTCGCAGCTCTGATGTCAGAGATCTGACAAAAAGCCTAACGTGTACCAAGGCCTTTAGGCAACATTTTCACAAACTTCTAATCTTATAATAGTTTATAACTGCCATGCCTGGATTGGCTATATATCAAGTATTCTGACACAAATGTATCTAATTAGATGTTACATTAACAGAACGTGGAAACAATATTGAAAATATGTCATAACGTTTCATTTTTTTCCACATTACTTTCTGTCACTATCCAAGGGTGTCTTTTGCATTGTGATTTCTCTCTAGCCTCATACGTTGGTTATTTACTTTCATATTTTATTGTTTATTTGCTTAAGATCTTAATTCTCCTCAGAGCAAAATAATTTGTTGATTTATTATTATGGCAAGTTGAAGTAAAAGTAACATTTTTAGGTTAAATAATAAAATAAATTTAGATGGATAAACAGATTTAAATGATTTCTGCGCCGGATCAACAAGCCTTGACATTTTGATAAGTAGAATACAATATTCAAAGGAAATATGGAAGTATTTTTACAGTCATGTATACAACATTTTCCTTGCAGAAAAACATTGAATACTAGTACAAAGTTTTGAATTTGTAAAGGAAAATTAGTCAGTCGTTCAACAGTTCTCACAAAGAATGTTTTCAATGATATTGAATGAAGGATAGATACTTTAGAAGAAGAAGCATCTATTTTAGAAGTAGACATATAATTATTTATTAGCAATATAACATGATTCATTTTCAAATCAACATTACAATTGCTTTACATAAAAAATATAATAGCTGAATATACTCAATACGTAAATATTGCAAATAGTTATATTTTATCGATATAGGCATATTTTTAAACATAGTTAACAATTTTTATATTTCTAGGGCTTTTAGTCATTACAAGATAAATTTGTTGTATAATAGTAACATCCTTTTGAGTGTAAAAACGGGATATATGGTCCATTAATATAGTGTACAGTAATAATATTGTTTGTGGCTTAATGATAGTTTAAAGAATACTTACAATTATATTTAATTTTTCTTGATGAAGCATGGTTCCATTTAGCAGGTTATATTAATAGCCAAAATTGTTGAACCTATGTCGCAGAGATCCTTATAATTTAATTAAAAACTCTATAGAACAGGGCGGCGTTAGCAGCCCTGAATTCAGCAATGACAAAGTCGATGCTGATCTATAATTGCTATGAAGCATTGAACCATTTGACAGGGAAGGGACCGGTGGAACTTTTATGGATACCTAGGCATAATGGCATTAAGGGAAATCTAATTGCAGATGACCTTGCCCAACTAGGGACCAGGGAAAAGCTCTATGGACCAGAACCTGCAGTGGGAATAAGTCAGAATCTGATCAGAGATCGCATCAATGGATGGGCAAGAGACCAGCATAATAAAAGATGGAGAGGAGTGACGGGTTGTCGAGTAACCAAACTCTTCATCGAATACTCAGAGATTGAGAAATGGGCCCAAGAATTCATTAAATTGAACAGGCACAAAGCCAGAACCCTGGTGGGAATCATAACAGACCACTATAGTAGCCTGAATGCATATAAGCACAAGCAGAGGCTGACTGACAGCCCGGCCTACAGATACTGTAAAGAAGACGAGGAAACCTCGATTCATCTTCTCTACACCTGCCCCACACTGGATAAGAAGAGGTACCTTATATTAGGGACCCCTGTTATACTATAAGAGGCGAGGATTAAGGCGGGGGACGTGCCTAAATTTCTCCTTTTATGGGCTATCATTTTTGAATAATGACCCGTATAAGGGGGGATCGCCAAGGGGCTACCCATGCGATCAGTGGCTGATGAGGCCCAAAGACATATAACATAATAATAATATAAGCAGTAATTTTATATGAATTATAAATAACGGCTAACAAGATAGCACATTTTTATGGTATCTGCAATACAAATGAGCGATGTCAAAATTAATTTTTATGACAAGTTTTTATTCATAGGTAAGAAGATTTATAATATAACTAGTTTTATAAAATGTTTTATGTATATTTTTAAACGAAAATATTACTGTTATTATTAAATTAATAAATACTTTCTTAATTAAAAGTGCATCAATTTCAATTATTTTCTATTTGGTTTAAAAAAGTGGTTTTACCCAATTTCATGTAACATAAAAGATATAATTGTGTCAGTTTATTCCTATGTATAACTAAAATCTGCTTAGTTATGTTTCATTTAATAAAGAGCACCTAAGAAAATATACTAAGGAAAAAAGCTTCTTAAATAAATCTATAACTGCAAATATATGTCTTAATTCTGTTAGCTGGAGACCAGCACTCGCATACTTATTTAAAAATATCATTTTTCCTTTTTCTGAAGAACGTTAACTTCATTAAATGTGTCACTCAATAAAAATCTCATTTTTCATAGATGTCGCACAAATGAAGGTAATTGATGACATCATGAATATTCTGTCTCAATTTGCAGTTATTGATGAATTATTTGTAACTTAAGTAAATTAAACCCATTTTTAACTCCTAATAATTTACTATTCCAGGTACTTAACTATTAGTGAAATTAATAAAGTGGATATCGATAAATTTGAATTGCCAATAGTCGTTCCGTAGACTCCATTTGATGTTTTTTATTTTCAGTCCGAGATCAATTATGTAGCAGGGCGCAATCAAACTTCCATTTTAATTTTAAAGTTATCATTATCTGAGATTATAAAGGCCTATGCTTTTTAACGACAGCCAAGTCCTCGTTAATTTAAAACTCGTCAATATCCTTTAATGACTTACGGTTCATAAATTTATAAATTTCACTCTCATATCTTTAGATACAAAATTAGTATTTGTCGAGTGATTCCAAGTTGGAATAAAAGAACAATAAAATAAGAAAGGGTTATATTTTATTTTTATGACAATTTAAATTTTGTAGAGTTTGATTTATTGTTTATATCAATATAGACAATACAACGTACTTAAACATAAGTGTTTGTATGTAAGTTTTGTTGAAACCAAATTATTTAGTAAGAAACATCATCATCTTTGTTACATATATGCGAATAAATATCTGCTACACAGAAATACAGCGGAACGTAGATATTCTAAATATCTAGAAGTAATAAAATTTATTTTTTTATTAACACTGGCTATGCGACTTTTATTGAGTTTAATATTGCACTTCGTTAGCAAAAAATAACAAATGTGAGAATTTGGGATATCTTCGGGATATGGACCATTCGCATTCGACTCTTGTACTCAATGGATTTTATAAAGACGGAACTCTTCTGTTTATTTTAACAATACACCAACTGTGAAATGGTCAACATTATTGTATAAATTCAGTTTCGAAGTAGTAGAAGAAGAAGAAGAAAAAGAAGAAGAACAAGGAGAAGAAGAAGAAATAATGCATTCTATTTGAAATACAATTTATTCATTACCGTTTTCAATCATGAACCGATTTTATTTTCATTTTCAATTTTGAATAAAAAGATACTAAATCAATGTTTACTCAAATTGTCTACTAGATGTTTGATACGAGATACCTCTATGAAGCAAAATAGAGGAACATATTATTTTTAAATGTAATCGTAAATTTAACACTCCATATTTTACAAACGGTAAATAGGAAGCCTCAAATGTGCATTTATTCTCAGTGTATCTGTATATTTTTGACGAATTCACTTTTGTTATAATTATTCCATATTAACATTTTTCACAACGGAAATGAGTAAAAACAACCACTACGTTTTTATATCACTATATTTTCACAGAAACGTGACTGCAGTTTTGACAATTTATGTCATTTTCAAACGATGATTTAACTATGAATAAAATACAAACATTCTGTTCCTATAATATATACTATTCAAATACAGGGACTAAGTGTTATGACAATAAACAGGTAGTTAAGGTTATATGAAACGTGTTTTCCAAATGGTGGAATCCCGACCATCAAATTGTGGGAATTTCCATGAATATTATTAAGAATTATTATATAGGGGGTTTATTAATTTGGGTGACACTAAAAAGAGGAGAATATAATATATCTACTTGGTCATTAAAAGAGAAATTAAAAGAGAAAGTTTGAAAAATCAAATAATGGGCAAATCAATCAAATAACAAGGTTCATATGTTTTAGTTTTTCAAAAAATCATTTTAACAAAATTATAACTATTGTTCGAGAAACATTGTCACCACTCTGTGGAGACCAGCAATGTGATTATATTCAATATTAAGTCCACATCGTTTTTATACGCAAACTGTTATCTGATTTATGATATGGATGTACAACATAACTATGCTGGTGTTACTCTATTATGTGATATGCGTGTAATATATTGTTCAAATATATTTTAAAAATATTGTGTAAAAACAATTAATAATTTCTAAGAAAGTGAGCACTAATCTATATATTATTGGTACATTTTCATACATAAACAAAAACCGAAGGAGCGAACATCTTACAATCAATTTTTTTATACACATGCATACACTCAAATCTTTGCTCACTATTTATTTTCTACACTCTTCATTTTCTTGTAAATTAAAGGGATTCTGCTAGACGAAAAATAAAAATATGTTAGGATCGTTTTTATATTTTTCTCATTTCTCTTTTATATGTCCACTATTTACACTGCCCACTTTAATTATATATATTCGATAATTAATCCATTCCTTATGAGACACTTGATATTATGGGGCCGTCTGAAATGTTAGCTGAATCCGTTAATTATAGATAGAGGCTTAGTAATTCTTGGTTATAATCTAAGGTGCCATCGTGTCGGTGGAAAAGGTAGTACATCATTTTACATTAAGGAGTGTCTTAAATATCAGGGGTTAATAAACTTAAATGGAGAAACATTAAGGAACTAATGTAAGTTGAATGTAATAAAAATATGTAAATTGTGATATGTTAAAGGTGACTTATTTTAGTTGTTTTATTTCGAGGTTATGATATAGAATGTGTTATGGGGACGAACGACTCAAATTGAATTAAATACAAATATCTATTTGTAATTCAAAAACAAGCGTTGCGTATTATGCTTGGTATCCTTTTTAGAGAATCAGGTAGAGCCAGCTTTAAAAAATACTGATATTTAATAACTGCAAATACGTATATATGTCTATGAATGTTTACTATTTAAGTTTAGGAAAAAAAATCATATCAGTAAATGATTAAAGTTATTCCAAGATAATCATAACAGAAAAAGGGCCATGTTATGCTAGCTTACGATTTTATAAAAAATTGCCACTAGATATCAAAATTATATGAAATTATATAATTCCATGAAGAATCCTAGAATTTAAACCGTACTGAGTGAAATGTTTTACAGAAACAGTCAATAAGTTTCAATGTTGATTCCTTCGCCAATATTCCGTAGTTAGTTATATTAAATTATCTGGAAAGTCAAAACTTTGGAAAGTTTTTAAAACCATACGACTTTTATTTTCAACAAGTTACAACGAAAAATCTGATTGTAGACTGAGTGCAGTCCCATTCTTACAACAGTTTTACTATGTATAATGCTGACTTAGCTGATGATGACCACCGAATCTTCGCTTCGTTCTTCATTCATTACAAAGTCTAAATGTTCTTCATCTCATGCATATAAAAGATATCATTGCATATTTATATTCAACATCATTATATTTAATTATTTACTATTTTTAAATAACTTATGGTTTAATGGTGAACTATAATTCTTCTTTATTCATAACAGAATAATTCCTAACATATTACTTAATGTAACATATTGATTAATTGGAAATCTTGTTATTATACTATGTGGCTGTTAAGAATTCTGTCCAATCAGAATCAAGCATTTGCATCAAAAAAGCTCATCAAGTATATTGGCCTCTGACTAACTAAAACCTTTAATAGTCACCTGTTATAAAACATAACTATTATTGTAACATGTTATAGCATATGTTTAAGAATCTGATGTGAGAAGATTTATAACCGAAAAGAAGACTTGTTGGTGTTACTACCGTTAACTTGTAGTTACACCTCTTTACCAATGTACCGTTTATCGTTATATATTTAAAGGTCTTATAGGGTACATTTAAATAAATTTGATTGTGCCTTTATTCTTAGGGAATTACTTTATGAATGAAAAGCTATATATTATTGATACATAATAATGCCTCTTCGATATTTTTGTTAAGTTTGCGAAGTTGACATTATTAGTATATTACTTTAAGACTACTGTTTTTATATCTGCTATTTGATTTTAGTTATTTTAGACCTACATATTTCTTTCAGTATGAAACGTTAGTGTTCGATATGTTTCCAGATATTTATTATATTTTACATTTTGATTATGGAGATATACAGTCACTGTTAGGGGATGAGTGTGTTGTATTTGATAGTTGCAAATAAAAAAGCGTCAAGTTAGAAGTCTCACTTGGCATGATGTACAACGTTGAGAATAAATACGTAAAATATTTATATGAATCGGTCATTTCAGAAACAGCACATGTCAATTTTTCAGCCATTTTAGGCTTGTCTCAGAAACGTAATATTTACAGGTAAATACATCATTCTAGACAGTAACAGCACTTGCCAATCAATATTTCGATAAATTCTGAATATAGTTAATAGTGAACTCTGAATATAGTTAATAATGGAATATACTGAAATTATTGTAAATGCAGTAAGAAAATCACAATTTTCTGTAAAAATGGTTAGAGCTGATGATATTGATGATTATAAAGCATGATGGCCGCGCTTTTACAAACGAAATATCCTATCTTCCTTTCTTTTGGGAGAGGTGTACCGAGAGAACAAAAACAAAGTTTTCAGATAACAAATTTTTCCCATTTTTACTATTCTTCAGATAAACCAGGGGTAATCCAAGTCTTTGACTTTATAGATGGATTTGCAAGCCATTTTAGACTTTCTACATCGAATGTGATGACGCTGTCTCATCCTGTAGGAGACCGGGTTTATTCAGAGAGTTTGGTTCCCATAAATTAAAAAAAGAACTTGATCACATAAAAAAATTGGTTTTTTATGTTCCTGAGGAGCATCAGAACTTTTATAGTGGAATTCTACGTTGGCCGACAACGGAAAATGAATAAAATAATGAGTAAATTGCCCTTAAAAGATGTTTTGCACATATTTCTTGCTATTTTTAATAAAAGTTCACAATAAATAAAGATTGATCAATAAAAATGATGCCCGTCTCTATTGTGTTCATTTCAGAAATAGTACATGTCTACATTTTTTCAATAGCAATGTCTTTTTTATTTTGGTTTTTGTTTCAAAATTATAAGACCAACATAATTTGATATCACCGGTTAATGCACCGCTGACATTTGAAATATTGTTTTTATCTATTTTCTACTCTATACGGTCTTTTTCACTTTCTGTAAATCTTTATTGAATTGATTGAATTGACATGTGCTGTTCCTGAAATGACCGATTCATATCTTTTTAAATTTGTTACAAGTGTACTTATACTTCTTGTAAAAAAATATTGGTTATCTGACTTAAATATGATCAAAATTGATTATCTATTTTCTTCAAAAATTGTTACAAATAATGACATTTATTTAAAGAGGAAATGACCATCGCTAGTAAAGTATATTTGGCGGGCAGATTTTGCACAATCTCGTGTTTGTTTCTTTAAACCTTGAGTAGGTCGAAGCCTCAGTGTCATATACTATAAATGGATTTTAATAAGGACTTGTTACTAAATATAATGAAAAAGAAATAATCAAGACGTAAGTGTTGTATTATTAATCTAGAATTACAAAATTTACCGTGAAAAAAGAAACTGAATTGTAGCAATGCGTCGTAAAAGATAATAATTTTTTTATTTTATATCTCAAATTATTATTAAATACATAAAACATATAATAATTATTATTTTGATAAAATAATATAGAGTTTTGTATATACTCGTATAACGACAGATAAAATGATAAAGAAATTTATTGGAATAACCTTATTTTTTTTCCAAATTTTATTTAAAGTTACTGTTACTGGAAAAGGTAGTCAAACTGCATTTTCTAGAAAAGTTTCTGCTGAGAACAGACTTAAAGCTAGATTTGTGAATTGAATATATCAAAATTCTTTGTTCGACTGTTGGCGTCAGTACGGAGTTGCCATTGTTAGTGCAGTCAATTATTGCTCGATAGTTTGGGTAGTTTAAAAACTTTGAGGTAATGTTTCTCTAAAAGCCTCTTTTCATGGCCAATATATCTACATTTTTGTTTTAGCAATTAACGTTTTCAAAACACTTGAAAAATATTTTACAGCAGAAGTATGGGATACTGTAAACAAATAGCCAGTTACAGCGAAAGGTAATGTAGGTTTCATCTTCATAAGAAATATCAGAATCTGTTCTCTGCCGAAACTTAAAAAAAAAAAAATGCAGGTTGACTATCGTTTCCAGGTACAATAAATTTGAGAAAAATTTGGAAAGAGAATATATTTCAGTAAATTTTTCATTTCGTCTGTCGTTATACGTATGTGCAAACCTAAAAAACCTGCGTTTTTTAACAAAACGGTAATTATTATATGTTTTATGTACTTAATGATTTGAAATCTAAAAAAAATAACTGCCTTTGACGAGACACTGCTACAATCCAGTTTCTTTTCCTCTCTAATTTGTAAGATTGTTCATTAAAACAGTAAAATTGTAATTCTGGATTTTGGCCTTCTAAATTTTTACAATTAACAACACAACGTCTACGTCTTGATTATTTCTTTTGTATTTCATTTAGTAACAAATCCTTTTTATAATCCATTTATAACATATTACATTGAGGCCTCGACCTACTCAAAGTTTAAAAAAATATACGCGAGATGGCACAAAGGCAATCCGTCGCCAAAGATACTTTACTAGCATATCTATGATAAGAAAATTAATATTTATATTGAATTTATTAGCTTCTTTTTCGTTGTGATGTTAAATTGCACAACTTTTTTGAACGTGACGTGGATATGACAATTTTTCTATAGGTCCACAGAGGTGAATCTCCTGAAACTAGTATAATAAAATGTTTGCTCCCCTACATTTACCACATTCTTCTAGCTTTTACAGTTTTTGAGATGTGGGGTATATATGGTTTTGGGTGAATCTTCTGTAATACTGGAATGTACTGTAATTTTAAAAATCCGTTTCGCTCTATTCCGTGGCAGATAAAAACTGCGAATCTCACATTTTCGGTCCCTCTATCATGACAGAAATGTTGAATAGTTGTTGAGAGCAGTTCCCTCATTTCCTTGTTACATATTTTTAATGAACGAACCTTAATTTAATAATACATTATAATGTAGAAACTTGCTTGAACTAAGTATATATAATCATTTCATAGACAAAGTAAGAGTTATTTTGAATACTTTCACAAGTAGTAGTAATTCAGGATTTATATGTAAATTGTAAAGCTAAATCTCCGTGAAACTTGCGTCATATTTAGGAAGTAAAGTTTTGCTATTAAAAACTTATTTAATCAGGAAGTTATATAATAATGTGTTTTTCATGTAAATTTAATACTAATATTGGTTCAAAAACGTTTTCCAGAATTATGTTGACGACTTTTATATGCTCACAAATTTAATTTTCTTGTATTGTAATTGGAGAGAAAAAGTAGGAAGTTTAATATAGAGAAGCCCCAACCTTGACAATGCAGATCATATATATTTTACATGAAAATATGCTAACGAATATGTTTACTAAAAATAAACGGAATATTATGAAATTTCTCTCATAACATTTAATGAAAGTAGATGTAAATTTCGGAGATTTTATTGTAACAACTATTTATTGTAAGCATGTAATTCATATTGCATCATAATAGCCCATCTGAAGTAATGAGCTAGAAAACTATATTGTTTACTGTGGCAATATTGTGATCAAATTTATTGTTACAAATATTACCCTTAAAAATCTCAGTATCAACCATTTTCTTAAATATCATTCGCTATTGTTTTTATGGTGGGAAGAGAGTGCTATTCTTCCACCTGACCCCCATTAACACCAATACGCACAGACATGTACAGACACATGAGCTGACTTATGCAGAAATTGAACCCACGCTCGGTTTTCTCTGAGCCAGCAATCTAAGTCAGCTTAAGATGATTAGCATGGTTACCCCGATTCAATCCAGGGAACTTAAGGACCTCTTGCGGGGGGTAATTATGAGATAATTTACCCTAAGATCTGGCTATACCTATAACAAATCCATATCAATTCGGGTTCGAACTGAAAGTCAACTGATTATGTAAAATAATCCCGAGTACTTCTTTCCATTCGTCGGACTGGAACCGGAGACACCTAGCGTGAAAAAAAGTCGGAGTGTTCCAACATAACCCTTGACTGATTTGTAATGTATATTCTTTTGAAATTCTAACAAAAAGGATTGGATAAGAAAAAAGAGTTTCAAGTATGCAACGATATTTAACAATTATCAAACAAAGTTGATAAATGAAAATAAATGAACATTATTATAACCTACTTCATACTTAAAAGCCTTAACTTCTGGCTTTTAAGGATAAAGTAAGATCAAATTAAAGTTCGTAAATTTATATGAGATTACACCAAAAATAGTGTTAAACTATCACCCAACATTAGAATAGCCATATTTAAATTGAAGTCTTCTTCATTTAGCTCTTTGTATAATTTTTTATAAAAAAACATCTAATTTCAACATTTTATTTTGCATTCATACATCTAGGCGATTCATACGGCTCTTCATTGTTTTGCCTAATATTTAGTATATTCGAAGAAATAGTCACTACCTCGGAATAAAGGATAAATATAATGCGTATATAACAAAGATTAAAAAAAGTTGAGTATTATGATGCTAATGCTTAAGTGGAAAAACGGGAAAGAAGCAAGTTTAAGATAATACAAATGTCTTGAAATGGTATTTGTATTATCTTATCACTTTGATGTATATACCTATATACATTAGGAAATAAGGTTAAAATAATTCTAAAATACCTTTTCTACCACCTACTTAAAACTTCATGTTGATTATACTAAATGTCCTGTATAATAGAGTTATCAATATTTTCAACCTAAAAATCAGCAATATCCTTTCTTGTTTTTTATCTAACCAGATTTTAACAACTCCACACATACTATAATATTTTGCATCGATATATACGGATATACCGAGTACCGACTGATTAGTCCAATGAGCCACACCCTCAAAGTTTTCTTAAGAATAATACACAGCAGAATTAGACTCAAATGCGAAGAAAACATGGAAAAAACTCAGTTCGGTTTTAGGAATGCACTCGGAACTAGAGAGGCGCTTTTTGCGCTGAACGTCCTATTACAGAAATGCCGAGATCAAAGAAAAGACATTTTTGCATGCTTCGTGGATTTTGAAAAGGCATTTGATAAAGTGCAACATACCAAATTAATAGAGATTCTGAAAAAGACGGGAATAGATGATAGAGATATTCGTATCATTAAGAATTTGTACTGGAAACAAACCGCTAACGTTAAGATTGGAAATAGTCTTACTAACGAAATATCCATACAACGAGGAGTTAGACAAGGTTGTATTTTATCCCCAACTCTATTAACAGCACTTGAGGATCAACCACATGGAATAAAAATAAATGGTGAATTACTTAATGTAATTAGATATGTGGATGACACAGTAATCTTGGCGGACAACATCGAAGGTCTCCAAATACTGCTGAATCGAATCCACGAAGCAGGGGAAGGAATGGGCACCAAAATAAATGAAAATAAAACCAAGTTTTTAGTCTGTAGTCGTAAAGGGTCCACAAATTTATATACTTAGGAACTATCATAACAGACCAATTAGATCCAGACAAAGAAATAAAATGAAGAATTGCAATGGCCAAAACAACCTTTCTAAAGATGAAATCATTTCTTTGCAACCACCATCTAAATTTAGAAATTAGACAAAAGATGGTCAAGTGCTACGTTTGGCCTGTACTGTTGTATGGAGTGGAGGCGTGGACGCTTAAAATATCAACAACTAATCGCATAGAGGCGGTGGAAATGTGGATACATAGGCGAATGTTAAAAATACCGTGGATAGCACATATCACAAACGAGGAAGTGCTGGGGAAAGTCAACAAAGACAGGGAACTATTCAGGACTATCAAAGTAGAAAAATTACTTATTTGGGTCATATATTGAGAGGTGATCGATATCGTATTTTACAACTCATCCTCAAGGGAAAAATAGAAAGTGGATGGGGTGTAGGCCGAAAAAAGATGTCTTGGCTGAGAAATATCCGAGCCCGGACAGACATACGAAATGCAGGTCAAGTTTTCCACATGGTAGAAGATCGAGGAGCCTTTGCTATGATGATCGTCAACGTCGGATAACTCTGATATGGCACATAAAGAAGAAGACATACGGATATACTTTGGTTTGGAAATATATTTTGAAGATGCAACAGCACATTCAGTTATGTCACAATAAGGACAATATTGAAGAAAGGCATATATTATAATTATTAATACCGAAACTATAAAGTAATTTAAAGTGATAACTTGGAGGGAATTGTTTGTATTCGAAGCATTAAGTATTCTGAGGAGGTATATTTACATAATATCGAAACAATTATCTGTTATATAAAATTGCAAGAGTATGTAAAAGAAAGTACAAAACAAAGTATTAAAGTATGAATAACTGATAATAATATTATGGCTGAAGTACCTCTCTTTTATCTATGTTATGTAAAACTAGTTTAATATGAAATACTACCTTAAAATAGTTGTTCACAATCAAATACTACGTACTATATTAAATACACACTTGACAAATTCCAATCCGTTAATATTTTAATTTCCTTACACACGGCTGTTACATTTGAAACAGTTTAATGTACTTCATTCTTGATTGCTTCCGGTAATATCAAACTCGATTAATTCCTTAACGAATATAATTATCACGCATTATTTCAAAATGAATGTTTACTAATGAATAATCTTGCAAATTTTAAGGTTATCGTTGTGAATGAAATTTCCTTATTATTTCATTAGGATGCTCTCTATCGTTTATGTTCCGTCTCACTTATTTCGTTAATTAGAATTTCTGTTAATTCCTTATCGAGGTTAGGAATCGTTATTTAGGAATAATTTTATATAAAACGGTTTTAATATTTTATAAACAGTTCTCCATTCTTCTGATATTGTCGTTAACTGAGTGTGAAATATTTTCTTACGATCATAATGTGGACTTCTGTCCAGCTAATCTGTCAAGCTAATTGTGAATCTTGAATTGGATACTTGATATTACAGAGAATAAATATTCTCACTAAAACAGTCGTGAATCCATATAATCAACATCTCAAACTGCGATTGCTTCTGGAGTATCTGCAAAAACCGCATAAATGGTTTTAAATAAATAGAAAATTCACAAATAGAGAATTGCAAATGGTGCACTAGATGATTGGAGACTTAAATTTTGTAAAATTACCTCAGAAAAAATAGTTCGCTAACCTGACTATTCAAAATCAATCTGTTCTACCGACGAACTAACGTTTTCCCTAAATGGTACTGTGAATATACAGAATATAAAGTACTAAAGCAATATACAATTTTCAGAAAAGTAAATGTGTGGATAAAGATCTTGGGTAATTCCAAAGCTGGACATTATTATTATATTATATAGGTTTTGGGCCTTATCAGCCACTGATCGCATGGGTAGTCCCTTGGCGATCCCCTCTTATCCGGATCATTATCAAAAAATTCTATCCCATAGGAGCAATCTAGACACGTCCACTGCCTTAAGCCTTGCCTCCTCTAGGATAACAGGGGTCCCTAATAGAAGATGCCTCTTCTCCTCTAGTAAGGGGCAGGTGTAAAGAAGATGAATCAAGGTTTCCTCGTATTCTTTACAGTAGCTGCAGGCCGGGCTCTCAGTCAGCCTCAGCTTGTGCTTATATGGGCTTGTGTGGCCCGTTATGATTACCACCAGAGTTCTGGCTTTGTGCCTGTTCAATTTAATTAATTCTTGGGCCCATTTCTCAATCTCTGAGTATTAGATGAAGAGTTTGGTTATTCGACAACTCGATACTCATCTCCATATTTTATTGTGCTGGTGTCTTGCCCAGCCATTGATGCGGTCTCTGATCAGATTCCGACTTATTCCCACTGCAGCTTCTGGTCCATAGAGGTTTTCCCTGGTCCCTAGTCTGGTAAGGTGACCTGCAATTAGATTTCCTTTAATGCCATTATGCCCAGGTATCTATAAGAGTTCCACCGGTCCCTTCCCTGCCAAGTGGTTCAATGCTTCATAGCAATTATAGACCAGCTTCGACCTTGTCGTTGCTGAATTCAGGGCTGCCAACGCCGCCCTGCTATCCGAGCAGAAACATACCTTCTCCTGGGTCCGATTTTGGTGGGCTCCCAGAACACCGTATGTATTGCCAACTAGCTCGGCCTGGAGTGCGGTAGTGCATTTGCCCAAGGGGAAGATTTTCTTATCCCGTCGCGTCGCCTATACACCCCCGTACCCGCTCTGTTTCCACTCTTGGCTCCATTCGTGTACCAGATGTCTCCACTGAGCGGCAATCCAGCTCGACCCTCCATCCAGTCGGTCTTACTGGTGAGGGTGATCTTATATTTCTTGTCAAATGGGAAGTGGACACCCGTACTGTCAGAGGGCATCCATAGGAGTCCCTCCTCAACTAGCTTTATTGAGAGTCTATTCCAGTCCCTTACCTTCCTATTCGTGTTTCCCACCCTGTGCATTGCGGCTTCCGCTTTCAGGATGACATCAAGAGGTGGTATCCCTGTCAGTATCACCAAACCCTCGAACGGTGTTGATCTTGGGGCTCCGGTTATACTTCTAAGAATCAATCCTCTTAGCTTGTTACGTCGGTTGGCTTCCGACTTTAAACAGGCTCTGTCTCACCCGACCAGTGCTGCATACGTCAGTGTGGATTTGAGAATTGCCACATATATCCATTTCATGGTTTCCAGTTTCAAGCCCCAGCTATTACCAGTAGCTCTTCTCAGTTGCCAAAGTGTTGCTGTGATCTTGGAACATATGTCACTTAGATATTTTTCCCATGACAGTTTCCCATCCAGGATTACTCCTAAGTATTTCACTTCGTTATTATAGCTTAGTTCTTCGCCACCAAGTTCCAGCGGACATGTTTTGTTCCACTTATATTTCTTGGTGAACACCATCACCTCAGTCTTTGAGGGATTTACCGAGAGTTCTCTCTCTCTCTGCACAAATTCCCAACCTTGTTTAAAGCTGGACATTCTTTTAATCGAAATTTAATGGGAGAGGTGTATGTTGCAGAATTCTATTGAGGCTAATGTTGGAGATTTCAAAGAAAAATCCTGATGAGATGAGAATTATGAGATCTGGAAATAATTTTTCAATAGGATGGGGCCTTGAGCACTATTGTGGCATAGAAAGACTATATCGCAATGAGTAGTATCTCATTAGGTAAACTGGATGCCGGAATATGCTGTCGCTAGCTTAACACACTGTATGATGGGCCATTTAAATAAAATTGGGTGTATAATTAAATGAAGAGTGCCTAAATAATCTTTACTCAAAAACAATAAATAAGTATTTACTATATAATATTTCAAAAAATAAAACCCGCCACAAGTAGGATTCGACATTTGTCCCGGATCGGAACCGAACGACATACAGCTGTTTCGAACTTCTCCTACCTGTGGCAAATCCTACCTGTGGCGGATTTTATTTTTTGAAACCTTATCTGATCGTGCAGAAACACGAGAAAGGGGTCGAGGATCGCTTCTGGGTATAATTCAATGCCTGACGGGACTTTAGCCCGAGGAGTAGTTGTTTCCTAGAGCGATTATGTAATAGCTTTGCTATTCGGGAATATACTTTGATAGCCGCTTGGCGGCTTGGTGGTTCCTTTCTCGATTTCCGACTTATATGTGTAACAAGATGACTCTCGTGTAATACTCTTATTATAGAAACCCCCTGTATAGTGTCCTTTCAGGCAGGTCCGCAGTTGAGGGAACAACCGGTTGCCATTAAGCTCTTTATTCTGAGTAACCTTTTTTAATATTAGTAAAGCACCATTGTGGTAATCAAAATTTATTAGAAAGTTGGCGACGATATTCTGAAGAGTGCCCTAACATTTGCCTTATACAAGTGGACAAGTGAATGGCATTCTTCTAACATGTGCCGAGAAAGTTATATTTGGCGTGTATTTTTTCTAAATTCTCAGAACAAGGGTTAACAGGATAAAGAGCTATTTTAAAGATTCAAGTAGGCCACCTAATAGATGTCTGAATGGACACAATTCATTAAAGGAAATTATATTAGATTGTAAATGAATTGAAATAGAGGAACGACTAAGTTAAAATAATTAAGGCTATAGGATTTGATTAAATACCCACCAATTGGTCCATGGAGAGTTTTCGTTATATTTATTTCTATATAATAGTAGGCATGGACCAATCATAACTGATCATACAATATCACGACATATAGCGGGATATGAGGGAAAACATTAACAATATAGTTAACAATCAATGTTTTAATTTATACATACATATGTACAGAATTGCATATTATGATCTCACAATTAATTATCATGTTTGTTTGCATAATAAGGAGGGATGTCGATATTCGATATATGCACAGACGGTAACCCGAAAATCAATATTATTGGTCGAAGTACGAAAGCTTCAAGATCTCAACCAATCCTGGCCTGGTTCATCTAAACCACCCCTATGGGATGTTGAGCCCTTGAAGAAAGTTATAATTTTTGTCAGTTCTGTTTCGGTCATATTTCAGTCACATTTTAATAAGTATTCAGTATATAAGTATTATCCCTTTTCTAAATTTTGTTGTAATTTCGGGTTACCTCTGTAGAACATTAGTAAACTTTACAATATTTTATTTGCTTAAGTTTGCCATATTATTTTGTATTTGTAACTATCTCATTTTTCTCATTTTATTTTCTTTTTTTTCTTTTTTTTTATATTTGTTAATTTCCTCATTGTTATTAAATTAAACGTTTCCCTTGTTAATTAAATCGGTGTTTCTCTCGCGTTGGCTAGTGTTAGCTTTAATGTAAGCACTTCTGAGGTAACTCGACAAAACGAGTAATTAAGGTAAGGTTGACCGAGTGACTGTTTGTTTTGATGTGGAGCCAGAACAATCACCACCAATGACGAGAAGCATGTGTTGGGTAAGAAATGATTTCCTTTCTTAGTTTCAAGTTTCAAGTTAGAGCATTTCACGAGAGAACCCACGTATTAATATGTATAAGATAAATTTATACAAGACTCCCTTTCGTTATAATTTGTATCAGCCTCTATTGGTAAACTCTTACCTGTTGGTAAGGTTAATAAGATTAGAGGTCAAGCGGCAACCAACCATTGGTACATAAAGTTGGTACATATGTTACTGACTATACAATACACATTACCATTAAGATGACATAATTGCAAACAATTAAAGCAACCTATTTGGGAAAACATGTTTATTAAGTATACGATTAAATGGCAATTAATGTTCTTTTAAAAATATTTTTTTAATAGTATGATTTTATGCCATATCTGAATTTTCAAATATATAACATAATAGATCTGGATTATAAGAAATATTAAAATTTCTGTTACATCTAAAATTGATTTGCCTATGTACATATATTTTCTATGTTTTACAAACAATACGCGCAATTATGCTATGTCATTATTATTTCTCTGACAAAAATCCGAAAACTTTTATTTAGACTATGAATTTGGCCAAATATTAAGGTAACATTCTATGCTTACTATTTCTATGACCATTGGTCATATAATAGTCCACTTTTTTATGGACAACACTTATTGTTATAGTAGGATCATGAAATAATTAATTTCACGATTCGAGTGATATCTTTAGAAACAAATATTTGAAAATAATGTATGTATATATAATTCTCAGTTGTTAACGATTATAGGGCTGAATTGTTTCAAACCTTTGGCAACGCTACTAGAGTATAATACACCATAAATGTTAGCGAAGTAAAGTACTAGGAGCCAATATACTCTTAAATTTCTTTAAAAGTTTCAACTATGTAAAATTTGTAAAAATAATAATTATTTCCCAGATTTAGATATTCATGAATTATTCGTATACTTTCATTATAAACTAAGTTTTATTAAATGTTTAATTTATACTCGTTCTTCAATTTAATTGTAATGCTTTCATCACATAGACCATTACCGGTGGTAAACGAATAGTGCTGATTAAACCTTAACTTAACTAACACAAGATAATCCCCGTTTATCTGTATATAAACTAATCGAAATACTATCAATACAACTTGATACTACGTTAAAAGTTTAGAAATCCAGAGGCGAGAAGTTTCTTTAAATTATACAGGAACTTTATTTAATAAAACCTGAACATGGTTACAATGCTCCCTCATGCGAAATTGATTTTACTCGTCTCTCTAACTTGTTTCTACTTCTTAGGAAATACTACATTTCTAAAATAAATTCAATAACATGCATGTAAAATACAATTCACTTTTAGGTATAATTTCGTGGCTTCATTTGATTAATCTCAAATAGTCTCTAATTATTCATAGTTATAAATTATATATAATATAATAGACGGAGTATAAAATAAATTTATAAATTCAACATATTCAAAAGTGATTCTTAGTGTTAATGATTAATAAAGTACTAAATTAATTATTATTATTAATTTAGTATTAATAAAGAAAAATATTTGAGTAATGTAATACCTTGCATACCTTTTATTTTTTTTTACCTATAAGTCAAAGTAAAATTACTTTAACATACTTTCGACAAATAGATTAAAAGCATACATAAAGCATAAAATATTCAAAAGTATATAGTGGTCGCGGTGAAAACTGTTAAATACCTTATTAATTGTAAAATCTAGTTTATATAATTAAACAAGTGGCTCATTACAATTCACTACATACACAATTCACTGTAGTTTGGCCAAACACTGAACTACGTGAGAAAATATGAAAGTATTATCGTTAAGAAATTGAGTAAATTATTATGAAATTATTACTTTTAAAATGAAGATTGTTATTAAAAAGCTAATTTTGTTTAACGTAAATGGTATAGAATGATTTAAATGGCCATGATCTCAAATAAGATGTTCTTAATCCTCGCATTATCATTATGAGGTCATCAGTCCTAAGACTGGTTGGACGCTAACCTCAAACTTCTCCTATCTTGTGCTAACCTACGCATTTCGCTAATTGTGCTACAACCTACATCCCTTACTATTTGCGAGCAGTAGTCTAATCTAGACCTACCTCTGCCTTTCTTCACTCCTATTTCTGCCTCCAAAATATCGCGGACTATTCCCCCATGTCACAGCAAGTGGCCTACCATTCTATCTCTTCTCTTCTTTATTTTCCACATACTTCTTTTCTCGCCGACTTTCTCTAATACTTCTTCGCTTCTAACCCTATCAGTCCACGGTATTTTCATCATTCTTCGGTAACACCATATCTCTTATAATTTCTTCCTACTTGCTTCCCCTACCGTCCAGGTTTCGCAACCATATAGTGCCGTGCTCCATACATACGTTTTCAAAAGTCTCTTCCTTGTTTCTAAGTTTATTACCCCCGAGCATAAAAGTGCTTTCTTTTTATTAAAAGCTACTCGACTCTGCGCTATTCTTTGTTTTATATCTTTATCGCTTCTTCCATTCCAATTTATTTTACTTCTTAAATAAGTGAAGCCTTTAACTTCCTCCAATCTTTCATTATTAATTTGTACTTTCATTTTTGCTCTGCTCTCGCGCCCTCTGCACACTAACACTTTAGTTTTGTTCTTATTCACCCTCATTCCGTATTCCTCTATCAACACTGCCTCCATTTCGTTCAACCCTGATTTTAATTCCTCCTTACTAGATGCTAATACTGCTATATCATCCGTGAATCTCAGCACTTTTAGTTTCTGCCCCTGTACTTTAATCCCGAAATCCACTCTATTTTTTACCACATTAATCGCCTCTTCGATGTACAGATTAAAAATTAGTGGTGATAGCGTTATCTTATTCCTTTCCTAATACCTACTTCCCTTCACTCCCCTTATAACAGCAGTTTGCTCTTTGTATAGATTGTCTCCTATCTCTATACTTCATTCCCGCGCTCTTTAGTATCTCGAACATTTTTTCCCATCTTACATTATCAAAAGCTTTTTCTAAATGTACAAATCCTATATAAGCGTTCTTTCCTTTTTCTATTGTTTTCTCTAACATTACTCTTAGCGCCAGAATAGCTTCGCGAGTTCCCCTATTTCGCCTAAACCCGAATTGATCTTCTCCTAGTGTTTCGTCCGCTCTATTTTCCATCCTCTTCTGCACTATTCTGGTTAAGATTTTTGACGCGTGGGAAGTTAAGCTAATCGTTCTAAAGTTTTTCGGTATAGTAACGATAATGTTCTTATAATCCTCCGGCATCTCACCCGTGTCTTATATGTATTTTACCAGTTCAAACATCCTATTTACTACTTTCTGTCCCGCACATTTCAAAATTTCCGCCTGTATTTTATCTACACCCGACGCTTTATTGTTCTTTAGCCCCCTTAGTTCTATTTCAAATTTCTCTCTCAATATAGGTTTTCCTACATCTTCCCTATCGATGCTAGATTCTTCCTCTAATATCTCTCCTAATTCCTGACCCTCGTATAAATTTATTAAGTACTACTTCCATCTATCCACTTTCTCATCTCTTCCGATCAGTATGTCCCCCGATTGACTCCTAACGTTTCTACTTACTGGTCCTATATCCCTGAAGTTCCTCTTAATTATTTTGTAAGCCTCATCGGTTTTACCTACTTGAAGCTTATCTTCTACTTCTTTGCATTTATCCTCTATCCATTGCTCTTTCGCTATTCTACAGTTTCTAATGATTTCCCAATTTATTGACTTATAAGTTTTCAGTCCTTCCTCTTCTCGTCTGTTTTTGTAGCCTCGTCTCTTTTGTATTAAGTTTAAGATTTCGTCCGTTATCCAGGGGTTCCTAGCTTCCCTTCTGTCGTGTCCTAAAACGTCCGTAACCGCGGAATCTAGACTATTCTTGATACCCTCCCACTCAGTTTCTGCGTTCTTCATTTCATCATTACTCGCTTTATTTATTAGTTGATCTGTTTTCTCCTGAAACTTATCTTTCATATTCTGATCCCTCAATATGTCTACATTTAATCCTCAGATATTGGTATAATATTAACTTATTTTCGCGCATCAAGGAAAACACTCTCTTGTTTGCTTATACTTTTGGTAAAATCTACTTATAATATAAATAAGATGATAAAACTCCAAATATTTAAAATTCAATAAGATAAAAATGGACTGTTATATAATAAAACAGCGATTGTGTACGTTTCCCCACAGTATCTGTTCTTTTAGAAAATTCAATTTGCCATTTGTAACGAATCAGCCTTAAGATAATCTGCATATATTAAACATTTCTCACCAATATCTTATGAATATTTAACAAAAATTCTCTTATCTACATCAGCGGACGACGGGTTTTATCGCCATTCTCAATTTCAATGTATTTAAATAAAAAATGTAAACAAATAAAAAGGGAAAATGAAATTAAAATCTCTTTATTTTCGCTGTAAGCTAAATCCTTTTGGGAAAGTCGCTTCCATTTTATATGGTCATATAATCAAAGGAGGATTTTATTATGTAGTTAAATACTGGGGCTTAATTGCAAGATTTTATTCAGCCCGCCATTTGAAATATATTTAGAGAATCTCTTCAACTTGCAGATTTGAACAGGTAATTAGCAAAAGAAAAGTATATGGAGAATTCAGTTAAATGTGTATGCAATTATAATTTTATAATCTTGTACGCATTGGTGTACTAATATTTGCTACAAGTAAATAAATTGCTATAATAAGTAAAGTTGCTTTTGAAAATATTTAAACATAATATTTATACTTCTATATACTACTGATCATACTTTTTGTGTTTCAATCAATAAGCATTTGAAAATAAACGTTTAAATTAAAAGTCCGTCGAAAATAATGTTTTTATTGGAAGAAA
Source organism: Rosalia funebris (assembly GCA_037954035.1). Taxonomy (NCBI): domain Eukaryota; kingdom Metazoa; phylum Arthropoda; class Insecta; order Coleoptera; family Cerambycidae; genus Rosalia; species Rosalia funebris. The sequence continues at coordinate 382,890 of JAZFAV010000005.1, read as the reverse complement.
ATGTCAAGATTTTCCCAGAGATGTTCTATTCAAATAATATTCTTCGACGTAGTGTTCAGTTTTTAAATTTCCTTTTGTAGACGATACGATGTTAGTCATGATTCTCTATAAATAGTAATTCTAGATTTTGCTTTTACAGAATTTGGAAGTGGTCATTATTTATGTACATTGGGATGATATAAAATGTATATTACTTCAATCAATATATGTAAAGAAAATAATATTGGTTGTAATTGTTTTCTTTTGAGAAAATCACATTAAATTTATAAAAGATCTGTTGTGATAATCAATGAAATGTACACATGAAACTAAATTAACTGATTTACGCATGTTTATACAAATAATATTCATTTGTAGTTTTATAGTAAGCAGTTATTTGTTGTAGCAGTTATAGTAAGAAGTTTTGTATTTCTAAATGTAGTAAGAAGTTATTATAAGTAAAACAAATATTATACCAATATTCCTGTCATTCTACGAGGTCCTCTTTTTTAATTAATATTAAGAATATGGATTTATTCTTTATGGTAGTATTTATATAAAAGAATGAAATCTATAGTGTATACATAGATTATACATAGATATACGAGATACATAGATAGGGTATACATAGACTTCATTCGGCATCTGTCCTGGATCGGCGTACCGTATACGGCACGGATAAGAACTAATAAGTTGGAAACAGCTGTATTTCGTTCAGTTCCAATCCGGGACAAATGTCGAATCCTACCTGTGGCGGGTTTTATTTTTTGAAACCTTATCTAATCGTGCAGAAACACGAGAAAGGGGTCGAGGATCGCCTTTAGGTATAATTAAATACCTGGCGGGGCCTTAGCCCGAGGAGTAGTTGTTTCCTAGAGCGTTTATGTAATAGCTTTGCTATTCGAGAACTACTTTGATAACCGCTTGGCGGTTTGGTGTTTCCTTTCTCGATTTCCGACTTATATGTTACTAAAAGGAACTTGAAAATTAGAAATATTTTACATGCAATATTTTTTGTGTAATGTTTCTTAAAAATATACAACGTGGTCATAATATTTTTGTTATTAACTGATTTTTTTTAAAATTCTGAAGTACGTCAAACTTTCATTTGTTAACACAAAGCTGGCCGCGATACAAATTTTATTATTTTCAGATTTTGTGATTGAGTTGTTATTTATATATCATCATATAATATTTTATATTGCAACTCTCATATTTTACCTCTTTTTTGAACAAAAACGAATTCTTTAATATCTTTCGAGTCAAACTGAATTCCATATTAGGGGTTTCTTTAACGGTTATAAGACGAAAGTTCAACTTAATTTTATTTAATGCCCATTAAAAATTTTTAATGTAACTATGATTATGTAAAAACATAAAATAATACATTGTATATAGGAGCAGGAGAACTAGAGATACCATTTCTTTTACATAAACAAATTTATTTCGCCATAATTACTTAATATGTTAAATATTAATACTTATCAATACTTATTAATACTAATATAATCGTTCCCTATTATATACTACTATTAACACTTATTAATACTGATATAATCATTCTCCTGTTGTACACAGATTCATGTAATGAAAAACAAATATATTAATGTTATATAAAATATATTGTATTGCATTCATTATTCAAAGTAGTTCTCACACTTCTATAACTTTATTATCAGGTAACATAAAACCTTCAGTATGTTATCTGAAAGCCAGACGTAACTCAATACTGCTACGTGTTTTATCATATAACTATATACATTGTAACCAACGTTTATGATGATTTGCTGAAACCTTATAATGTTCTTTCTTTAAATTAATCATTTGCCAATTATATTTTAGCTTTACTTTCAACGATGTCAGCATAACGAAACTTATAAAGTCACAGCAAACCCGTTGCATGAGCAGTATAATTTTAATATAGCTTTAGTATAATTTTAGTATTGATATTATTGTTATACTCACACATCTAAATTCTTGTTCGTCCGTTTAATAAAATAAATTGTTTTTAAAAAGTTTAAATCCAAACTAGTGATTTAACAAATTTGGCGCAGCCGTTGTAGGATTTCACGCGTTATTAGAACACGGATTTGCCTCACTAGTAACGTGGAATTCCAATTCCGAAGTGAAATCAAGAACAAAGCTCAAGAAGAAAAGAAACACGAAACAAGAATACTTCAAAGAAGCAACTTCGAAACAAGAAGACTTCAACAAAAGAAACAAGAAACAAATCTACAAAGAAACAAAGAAAACAACAGGGGAAATCGCAGATAGAACACGGACCTGCCCTCACTGTTTGTGATTCTCCTCTGCAAGCCATCCTTCCCGAAGACACCCCGCTTCCAGAACACGGAATTGCCTCACTGGTTGTGGACTTTGGCCGGAAGATGAATGGAAAAAATTTGGTAAGTCAAAGAATTGACACGTTACCTTTGAAACATTTATTTATAATTTTAAGAAATATTATACAGGATATAGACCAAAAATTATTATCCTTCCCATCTGCAAATTTATTTTTATTTAATTTTATTTAATTAAATAACTACAATAATTAATTTAAACATAATAATTAATTAACTTATAAAAATGGCAAACGAAGCTATCTTAGAACCTTACAAACTGTCAGAAATTTTCTCAATTGTTCCGGAGTATGACGGAAATAAAATTTTCCTGCAAACATTCTTAAATGCTATTAAATGCGCTTTTGACATGGCGGTCGATAATCAAAAAATACTTTTAACTCTCCATGTTAAAAATAAATTACGTGGAAAAGCCGCTGAACTAGTAAATTCTAGGAACCCGTCAACTTGGGAAGAAATCAAATATCTATTAGAGACTCACTTTGGAGACTCTAGGGACCTTACGTCTCTAATTCAGGACTTGCAAAGAATTAATCAACAATCAAACGAATCCGCTTTAAATTTTGTATCCCGTTTGCAAACGCATAATGCGAAAATGCATGCAGCGATTCAGAAACAACATTTAACCGCTGAACAAAAAACCGCACAGTCAAATTTAATCGAGACAATGACTCTTAACACTTTATTGACAGGGCTGGATCCAAAATTAGGATCTATAATAAGAGCAAGTAATCTTATGGATATGCTTCAAGCAATATCCAGGATTAAACGGGAACTTCAATTGTCATACTTTGAATCTCAAAAATTTCAAAAATCAAATAAACCATTACCACCTAATTCATTAAATGCTAAGAAGATATGTACATTTTGTAAACGTAATGGTCACACAATAAATGAGTGCCGAACGAAGCAACAAAATTCTTCAGCACCTTTCCAAAATTTTTCTAGGCCTAATTTTCAACAAAATTTTTACCAGGCCCAATCATCTAACTTAAATCAAAATTATCAGCGACCTCAATTTAATCCAAATGGAAATAATAGATCGATGAATTCAAATTTCCAACAAAATAATTACCAGCAAAACAGTTTTCAACAAAACAGGCCTTCAGGTATTAAACCGAATCCCAACTATACAAACCAATCAAGACCACCAATAACTCGGCCAAATCCGAATTATAATCAACAAAGAGCTCATCATATGAACGCTCAAATGAACCAAAATTTTGATGATACGGCTCATCAATACGACTCACAGTACACTGATGATACTGCTCATCAGTACAGCTCACATGCACAATATGCTGATGATACCGCTCATCAATATAATTACAATTGTGATCAAAATTATGAACAATATCAAGATTCATATTCGGACCAACCAACATATCAAGAAAATTATAATTTTTCAACAGGCCAATTTAATTATTCTGATACTGATCAGGATTTTCGGCAAACTACTCAAGCTCAAGATCATCCACCGGATCAACAGCTATGCGAAATAACGGAATTAGAAAACCAAATTCAAATAATGAATTTGAACACCAACCAACAGCAATACAAGCAAATATTCCTATAAATAGAGGAATATCAAGTGCCCTTTTTACAGTAAATCCCAAAAACTTATATTACATTGCTACAAAAAAATTTAAAATATTAATAGATACAGGTGCCGCACTATCCATATTTAAGCCAAAAACTTGTGAAAAATATTCTAAACGTTTTCCCGAAAACGTTATAATACAGGGAATTACCAATCAAAAAATTCTAATTAATGAATCTACACTAGTTCCGTTTACTCTCGACGATCCTCACAAAGTTTACATTCATAATATTGATATTGAATTCGACGGATTACTAGGATCCGATTTTCTAGAACATTACAACTGTATTATTGACATAAAAAACAGACAAATAATTACTAACTTCAAAACTGTACCTCTATTCAAAGCCACAGAAAATTTCACTAATGTACAAAATAATAAAAAACAAAATGTTCAAACTAATAAATTTCTCAACAAAATTTCTATCAACCCTCGTACGCAACAAATTTCAAAATTTCGATGTAATCTTGTAAATACAGAAGCCATATTAACAGCTATGGAAATAGATAAAGTACGACTTCCTAATGCACTAGTCAAAATTAACAATAAAGGAGAATTTCTTGCCTCCGTATTAAACGCAAACGCAGTTCCAAAAATAATAGACTTTTCCGAAATTAAACTAGAACCAATTCTAAATTTTTCATTAAATAATTTAAACGAATATAACTCTGAAATTTATAAAGATAGACGCGAAGAAATAAAGCAACAACTTCGTCTTGATCACTTAAATGAGGAAGAAAGATAAATAATTACTCAACTTTGCCTAGATTTTTCAGATATTTTCTATCTCGAAGGAGATATTCTAACATTTACTAATGAGATCAAACACACAATAGACACCAACAATGCTAAACCTACTTTTACAAAGTCGTATCGCCACCCTCAAATTCACAAAGAGGAAGTGAAAAGACAGGTATCGAAAATGCTAGAACAAGGTATTATCAAACATTCAAATTCCCCCTGGTCTTCACCGATTTGGGTTGTCCCCAAAAAGCTTGATGCGTCAGGTAAACAAAAATGGCGTGTCGTAGTTGACTACAGAAAACTCAATGAGTTAACTGTAGGAGATAAATACCCTTTACCAAACATTTCTGATCTTTTAGACCAACTTGGCAAATGTCAATATTTCACCACAGTCGATTTGGCCTCCGGTTTCCACCAAATCGAGATCGAACCCAGTGACATTCCAAAAACCGCTTTCACAGTCGAAAACGGTCATTTTGAATTTAATAGGCTTCCATTCGGTTTGAAAAATGCCCCATCAACCTTCCAAAGGGTAATGGATAACATCTTAATAGGAATCCAAAATGAGAGATGCCTCGTATACATGGACGACATAATCGTCTATGCCCCAACAATCCAGGAAATCCAGGACCATGTTTCACGGCTTACCGAAGTCTTCAAACGCCTTCAAAAAGCTAATTTGAAAATTCAACCGGACAAGTGCGAATTCCTTCGTAAGGAAGTTGCATATTTAGGTCACCTCGTCACCAAAGAAGGTGTGAAACCAAATCCAATTAAGATCGAATGCATCAAAAATTTTCCCCAACCAACTAACCAGAGAGAGATTAAATCATTTCTTGGCCTCGCCGGATATTACCGACGATTCATTGATAATTTCGCCAAAATTTCCAAACCTCTCACTAAATTACTGCAAAAAGACACCCCTTTCAATTTCGATTCAGAATGTTTAAAATCTTTCGAAGATTTAAAACAAACCCTTACTTCAAGCCCCATACTATTGTATCCAAATTTTGACGAGCCATTCCTACTCACAACAGATGCGAGCGCTTTTGCGATTGGCGCTGTACTTTCGCAAGGTCCTATAGGTAAAGACCTACCCATAGCTTTCGCCTCCAGAACTCTCTGTAGTGCGGAAACAAAGTACTCAACAATAGAACGAGAGCTCCTCGCTATTGTTTGGGCCGTAAAACATTTTCGCCCATATATTTTTGGTAGAAAGTTCAAACTGATAACAGATCACAGACCTCTTACCTGGCTTTTCTCTATTAAAGACCCCGGTAGTCGCCTAGCACGCTGGCGCTTAAAACTTGAAGAGTACGACTACCAGATTGAATATAAACCTGGCAAAATTAATAAAAATGCGGATGCCTTATCCCGTATCAAAATTAAACATTTTCAAAAATGTGTGGATTTCAAAAACGAAATTTTAATATCAAATACAGACGACGAATCGATTAGTTCAGAAAATACCGAAATTTCACCAGAATCAATTTTACAAGAATTAAATACATTTGTTCACCTATATAAAACCTAGTCACTAATAGACTATTCAAAAATTAAAATTACAAGCAATCAATTATTAGACAAAGGACATAAGGACATAATAACGTTTTTCCAAAAGGACAAACTCGAAAACTTACATTATAAAATAATTGAAGATATTTTCGAGGAAAAACCAAATTTTATCCACAATAAAATTAATATAGTCACGAGTAAAACGGTGAAAAACCGAAAATATTATATTGTTTTGTTACCCTTCGACATTGAAGAGATAATCGAAACAATGTTTATTACTCTTTATAAAGACAAAGACATTTTCGAATCTTCAAAAACATATTTCATTGAAAACAATTTAGAATTGCCAATACTCGAAATGTTGTCATTTATTTTCACTGAAAAAGATTTAAACCTAGTTAGTTGCCAAAACATAACTAAGACGCCTGACGAAGATCAAATTCCGATAATATTAGACCAAAACCATACAGGAAAAGCAAATTTGCACCGTGGAATAAACGAAACCATTCGGAGAATAAGAAATAAATATAACTGGCCCGGTTTAACTTAAGACGTAACTAAATTCATTCAAAATTGCGAAATATGCCAGAAAACAAAGACTTTACGGAAAAAGTTAAGCAATCCCCTGGTGATAACTGAAACACCAAGAACACCATTTGAAAGAATAAATATCGATATACTAGAAATTCCAAAAAGAAATTATGTCTTAACTATTAGGGATGAACTAACCAAATTTACTCAAGCGTACCCATTAGAGGATAAATCCGCTAAATCAACAGTAAATACATTACTCCTTTATTTTCAGCATTTTGGTACTCCGCTTCGTATACATTCGGATTACGGTAAAGAATTCGACAATGTATTACTTAAAGACCTATGTACCTTATACGACATAAATTTAACATTTTCTAGCGTTAGCCACCCTCAATCAAACGGATCTGTGGAAATATTTCACTCCACACTTTTAGAGATGATTCGTACTAATCAGGCTGAAAACCCTAATGAACATCAACTAAACGTAATTCGTTACGCTGTTATTTGTTATAATAACTCGACGACTAAAACACACGGTTTCTCTCCATACGAGCTAGTATTTGGACATACGTCCAGTCGCCCACCTGAAACTTTGTATAACCAAAAGGAATTGATATCAAAATATATACGAGACCTAAATAATAGAATTTCATACTATTATAAAATTGCACGCACAAAAACTGAGCTTCAAAAAGAAAAGGCTAAATTAAGATTCGATAGAAACGTTCCAGAACATCCTACACAATTTAAAATAGGCGATAAAGTCTATGTTAAGGAATCTCAAATTAAAGATAAATTACATAATAAATTTAACGGTCCTTTTGAAATAATAAAAATCTTTCAAAATTCTGCAATTTTATTAAATCTCGAAACGTCACAAACGACAAAAGTCAATTTCGACAGGATGAAACCATATTTTGAGAATTAAATTATTTTCAGGTTTCTTCTGCTGATTGGAGCAGCAGTATCCCAATACACCATTACTCCAATAAACAACACCATTGGAATATATTACCATCGAGACAGCGAAATCGTTGTAACAAATAAACAATGGACTCTTCTGGTTCACAAAAACATTTCATCAATAAAGAACACTTTTGAACATAACGAGAAAATGCTTGAAATTCTCTTACACGCTATTAACCCCACATTTGAAAACATGAACCTTTTTCGAGGTGAAGTAAAAACACACATCAGCTTATTAACCCAAATTTCAAATTCAATTCAAGAAAAATTAAGCGAAATTTATTTTGATACTAAACGTTACAAACGTGGAATTCTCAATGGAATTGGTACAATATTTAAGTCAATTACAGGGAATTTAGATTCCGAAGATGGCGAATACTACATGAGTTGCATCAATAAATTAACTAATGACGAGCATCAATTAGAAAATTTTATGAAAAATCAAATCTCAGTAACAACATCCGTCATAAAGAATTTTAACGCTACCATACAAAAATTGCAAATTGATGAAGCTACCTTCAATAGAGATATAAAAATAATATCAGACACAATTTATAGGACAGCAGATAAAATTAAAGTAATTGAAGCAAAATTAAGATTTTTAGAAAAATGTGAACTTCTCATGGAAAGTTACCTGTATATCGAGAATCAATTAAATGATATTCTAAATTCAATAATTTTCGCGCGATTACAAATTATTCATACGTCGATAATCAATCCTGAAAATTTGATAACCTCGCTTCAGGATATTTCACAAAATTTACACCAAAAATATTTACCACTCATTATAAAATCTTCCAATATTGCCAAATATTTGGATATTATGGAATTAGAAGCATACCAAACTGATTCAGACTTGGTATTTGTATTAAAAATCCCTCTAATAGACCAACAAAGATACACCCTTTTTAGATCATATCCAATCCCTATCCTAAATAATAGAACTGGTCTATATCATGTTTTATCTTCATCACAAAAATACTTAGCGCGTGACGTCGATTCTTTGATGTACATACCCATCAAAAATCTAAAAGACTGTAAACCACTTTTCTTTGGCACAAAGATATGTTCCAATCTATTTGCATACCCCATCGACGACAATGCTATATGTGAAGCCCAAATCCTGAAACACTTAAGAACTTTACCTGAGAGCTGCCAAACTTCAATAATATTTGCAAAAGGCTATAATGTCTAACAACTAACAGACTCATCATGGCTAACAATTACTTCAGAACCACTTCAAATTACTGTAAATTGCAAACAAATAAACACCAAGACAGAGATCATTTATAAAAATTCCATTCTTAAATTGCAACCTGGATGTAGTGCTTTCATAGGAGTGACAAAAATACAAGCTGACCCTAAGAACTTTTCGCAAACCAGTGTTAGTGATCACCCCATTTTAATTCCCTTTAATTGTTGTCAAGGAATCCCCGATGACATCCAAATCCCAAAATTAGAACCATTAAAATTGAATAACTTAAATGTGGAAGACCTCGAGATTGCCAAACACAAATTGGACGAGTATTCTCGAACGTTAGACGATTTGATCAATGAACCATTTGTCACCAAACACATCTCTTGGTTCACTTATTTTATCATTACACTAATAGTAACTCTCATTTTGTTATATATTTTATGTAAATGCCGAAAGAGAAACAGAATAGGAATCGCCCTCACAACAAATTCACCACCACCTCCACCTGGACCTTCTAAACGCTTAAGAGAATCCTTCAGGAGCATCCTGCCCAGAAGAAGACCATCGATCAGATCCAAAGATGAAACCCCAGAGGAAGAAATCGAACTGAACTAATGTTTCTCAGTTATAAATCGGTTTCAAAGACTCTATATATTTTAATTTTGTAAATTTTATATTTAAAAAATATTAATTGTATAATTTAAACTTAACTTAAGGCTTCATATTCTCAATTAACTTTATTATTATTATATAACTTCAATAATCGTTAAATTCATAATTATTAATTTCAATTTTACTTATTTTTGAAAAGTTGCTGTATAACACCAACTTTCTGTTAAAAAGGGGAGTTGTTATATAAAATATATTGTATTGCATTCATTATTCAAAGTAGTTCTCACACTTCTATAACTTTATTATCAGGTAACATAAAACCTTCAGTATGTTATCTGAAAGCCAGACGTAACTCAATACTGCTACGTGTTTTATCATATAACTATATACATTGTAACCAACGTTTATGATGATTTGCTGAAACCTTATAATGTTCTTTCTTTAAATTAATCTTTTGCCAATTATATTTTAACTTTACTTTCAACGATGTCAGCATAACGAAACTTATAAAGTCGCAGCAAACCCGTTGCATGAGCAGTATAATTTTAGTGTTGATATTATTGTTATACTCACACATCTAAATTCTTGTTCGTTCGTTAAATAAAATAAATTGTTTTTAAAAAGTTTAAATCCAAACTAGTGATTTAACATTAATATCAAACGATATAAAGAAATAAAAACAAGATAAATATAAATAGAAGTGTTAAACTGCCACAATAAAACTCTATTTTATAATAAATTCTAATATGAATCTAGCTGTATACTATTTATTTCATCGTTATTTGCCAAATAAAAAACTCTCTTATCGTGCCGATAAACGGAACAGTCTACCTGATCCTAGCCATAAAAATAAGCTACGGTATGTTTTGAAATTGTTCATTTGACAAACAGCGATGCAACAAACTATATCTAAAATTAGGAGGTAATTATAGGGCTCAAATTCGATATTTTAATGTGTGTCTAATATTTTACAAAATAGTTAATATTTTGCAGCAATATACTACTTCTTTGATTTAAATCTCGTAATAACTATTTCTGTTTGCCTGTCACTCTATTGGAGTAAATAAAACTAATATTACGCGTAAATAACTGTCTTATTATTCACTTTTATTTATGTCGTGTCGTAGAAATGATATATCCTTGTTTTATAAAACAGGGCTACAAAATGTTTATAGTTCTACAGGATGAAAATTGTGGTTTTGGTAGTAAAGTTTGCACCGCAGTTATACGCAATTTTAGATTTTATGCCTGTAGCGAAGCGTTGTGTTGTAGTAAATTTAATAGCCTTAATATTTTTTTAGTGTCCCTCAGATATGTCAACAGAATTATATCCGAAGATGTAATTGAATTCGCAATCAATCAAAACTTTGATTTATGAGCGAGAAAACCTCTCGAGTGCTCATTTCTCATATAACTCGTTAGAATTAACAGTGTCGATGAACTTTGGCAAAGGACTAAGTGCATTGAACTATAATTGCAGTTGATTTGCACCATTTGAAAATTAAATAATTATGTTTATAGACATACATACATAAATAAAATATTTTCTCATTGAATACACTAATATTCGGCATAGCTGCAACTATACTATAGAGATGCATGCACATAATTATTGCTGTATATTATGCTGAATAATTTACATAGTGTGTTCTTTAGAGCCGAAATAGTGAAAAGTAAATAGGTAATATTATTCTATTATTGATTCAATATGATGTAAAAATCAGTATCAATATCCCTGAAGTATGTGAAGTATTAAACTCTATATTTTCATAGTATAAAATGTTCTGTAATCAGCTTTACAAATGCAGAGATGTTCACCTATGTAAATGTAGCGTTTTGAAATTATTAAAGTGTGGTAATGCAAATGTACAAACATGTTTTAAAAAAATCAGGAATGGCGATTTTTAACTGATTTGTGGATCTTTCTTGCCTTAATTTTTATGGAGGCGAGATTTACCTTAGATATAGCCTTTTACTTAACCCCCTGATAGTTACAGACACGCATAGACCCACAAACAGCCGACTGATGTGGGATTCGAACCCATCGGGGATTCTTTTCGCATTAGTCTGAGCTGGTAATCTATACTAGCTCCAAGTGATTTGTATCATTACCCCGGATTAATCCAGGGAACTTGGACATCTTCTGGAATGTAATTGTGGAATAATTTACCCTTGGATGTGGCTATACCTCTAATATTATTGTCAATCAGGATTCAAACCGAATCCGGAATCCAAGTCCAGTAGTCCTAAAGGAAATAGAAGTAGTTCATGCAAATAAAATAATAAACAATAAAGAATATTAAATTTAATAAGCAAAAAATTAATATTCTTTGTTGTAAGGAATAAAACTTAAATAGAAATTGAAATAATTCATATATTGAGTGCTCATTTATAGCGACCGGACTATTTTTATTTTTGCCATTAAGAAAATAAAAATATTCTATAGACATAATTAAAGATAATTATGGTATATTTGTTTATTATATGATAAATAAAATATTTATCGAAATAGTAGATTTTGTTAGCTATTTAAAAATGTAGAATAAGGCTTATAAAAGATAGATATAATAAAGGTACACCACTTTGTAAATAACGAATTAAAATAATTTCTATACTGGGCGGTCATTAATAGCCGCCGGGCGATTTTTCTTAATGCCATTAGGTAAATAGGAATTGTCTGTAGGCATAATTAAATATAATCATTTCATGTTTGTTTATTATATGATAAATAAGTAATGATAATTCTCCTTCCTTTAATGCTATTAAAATAAAGAGCTAATAAAGGTACACTTTGTTCCGCGTTCACAACATGGATAGATGACTTATATTACCTTATAAAGGTGATAATGTTATTCGTACTATGGTCCGAAGTGGGGCTCGTGTTAAGGATATAATTGTATGCATGTGTTTTACCGGGGAAAGTTTGACACCTCTCTCGTAGCATGGGTATAATTGTCCTCGTATCTATGTATAATCTTTCTGTCTATAACTTGAGGTTTTATGGGAAAGAAGTCGATTTCTGTGTGCTGAAAAAGAAAACTTGTCTCGTTTTAGTCGAATCCCTTGGACTTGTCTACTTTTGTGTGACAAGATCATGTTTGAAAATTTCTAACATATCGAACTTTTTCTCTTCTTTTAAAAACCAAAGAAAGTAAACAATACATTATTTAACAAAATTTTTCGAAAACCTCAATTATATCTAAGAAAATCGATAAAAAATAATTGCAGTTTTCTATCACATTCACCCAAATTCACTATTCTCCACATTATTTTTTGTATATTATTAATCAAAAATAATACAATCTGTTACTGTGTTTTAGGTAATAGTGCAAAATAAAACATTACAGTGCTTCTTAAAAATATAGGTCAAAGTCTATTGCCATCTATTTATAATATTTATTATTAGATGTTTGGCTCTTACATGTTTGTAACAGGTAAACTAAGGTATGTGTTGTTAAACAACCAACAATATCTATTAACACAATATAATAAGTATGAAATCTGATATATGATTTATTCTAACTGAAAATAGAAAGATATAATTAATCTCTTAAAATGTAAAATAAGCTTATATAATAAATAAATAAACTATGGGTGCTGAAAATTAAAATAATAGAGGACTATTTCCGTGAATACAAACTCTTCAACAGGTATGAAAATGCACTGAATAGAATTAAATGTTTGTATTACACAGACTGTCGGAATCTTCCACGTTCTGTTGACATTCCACGTTGGCCTTTATTCTTTAAATAGATTAGAGGTAATTTTATGAAAAAAAGCTGAACAAGAGGAGAGAAAGATGGAAAACTGAATCTTTTAGCGAGACTGCAACGTTAACGAATACTTGTTATACGTTATTTTGGCTTTGAGTGATAATATTCTTATTTGGCTGTGAAACTTCAGACAGACTTAACGGAATACAATGGAAAATACAATGTGTGATTAATAGACTGCAGCTTAAGGTTTCTAAGGTTTTCTAAGTATTGAGAATGGCTATCGTTTATTTACCTGATTTAATACAAACAAATCAATTAATTTCCTGGATTAGATTTTCTAACTTATTTTATATATCAAATGACAAAAGCATGCCAATCATTTAGTTAAGTATAGGTTAGATATATTTATGGTTTAGATTGGGAAATATACCTAATAGAATCTGTATATAAAGGAGTCACGTATATAAAAGTTACAGAGGAATAACGCTGTTAAACACAGCATACAGAATTACCTCCACAACCATACAGAACATTAAATTAAAGTAACAGTAGAGCAATATTAATAAAAATTGTTTTATGAAAGGACAGCAACGTATGTAATATATGCAATGAAACTATTAATCCAAAAAACACATCAATAGCATAGAACACAAAGCAAGCCTTCAAATCCTATTTGTAGATTTCCTACAAGTTTTCGACTCGGTTAATAGAAAATAGTTAATGAATATCTCGAATGAGCTAGAAACATCTGAAAATTCGAAGATATTTATGCAATTTTGAGAGAAACTAAAATAGAACCAGAATGAAAACACAAATAGGCGAAACTGATGAAGTTGACTCATTATCGTTGATTTTCAATATGGCAATATTACATATCACACGAGCAATATACAGGGATGCAATACAATCCAGAGGAGGCCAACTAGTAGAATACGCAGATGACTTAGTACAAATTGCTAAAAGAAGGGACATTATGATTAGTATCTTAGAAGAAATAGTAGAGGAAAGTAAGAAGATGGGACTGAAAGTAAACAAAAGCAAAACGCAGATAATGAGAATAAACAATGAACTTTAGCAAGAATTCAGATATACGGAAGTCATACTGTCCACTAATGGAGATAGAATAACCGAAATTAAGGAAAATATTTTATCTACCAATAAAGCTCTGTAAGTAAACAGGAAGCTAAAATGTTAATAAGACCCATACTTACCTATGTAGTTGAGATTATAACCATGACAAAAAATAAATGAAAGGAATGAATGTTACTAAAAGGAAAATCATGACAATAATATTATGTCCAATACGAACAGCAGATGGACAATATAGAATGAGAACTAATTCAGAAATAGAAGAAGAACCAACTCAGGAATAGAAGAAGAATATAATAGGAACAATTAAGGAGCAAAGGCTAATATTACTGGGGCATGCGTAGAGAGTGAACCGAGAACATTTAATAAGTGTAATACTGGAATGGGAATCAGTAAACAAGAGACATAGAGGTGGAACAATATTAACATGGATACAAGAAGAAAAAGACAACCTGAATAAGATCGGAGTAAGAAACTCGAAGGACGAAGCCACGGATCGGGAAAATGATATATGTAGAAAAATCAAAAAATTATAGGAGATTGATTATCTCCAAGACGCTATATCTATAAAGCTTTATAAGTGACGCTATTCCACTTAGGGTGTTAAGCCAGCCATATAGTTTAGATTTGAAAATTTGACGATTTTGAATTTAAATTTAATTTCAAATAGGAGTATAATTTTGGTAGCTTCTCGGTGATGTAAACCTGTTTAACGAAAGGAGCATAAAGTCGAATGAAGTACTATTCATATTAATAGTACAGTGCATAATTAATTATATTTTATTATTTGTTTATAAAATCTTGGGATTTCTAGTTCTGGTTTAGAAAATCATTGAAAAGTATATCAATTTGTTTAATCGTCACGTTTAATGGTTTTGCCTGAGGTGAGGCTGTCTCAACACTGTAATGAAATATATAAGAAGAAATAGATTAAGGTACTTTGAATTGGAAATTAATATTAACATAATTAGGAGTGTATATATAAAAAATAATAATATAGAGAGAATGAATATTGTACACTGTATTTCATGTATCTTCATATTTACTTAGTCTAGTAGTATATCGATTTCTACATAGCTATAAATTGCATTTACAATATGGTTGCGAAATCTTACTGTTTATATCATGTTCTGTAAAATACCACCGAATCATTGCTTCTCGAATAGATAACCTTTAAATTAACCTGAAATATTAATCATTTACATATTCTGGTATGCGATATGTACACGATTCAATGACTCAACAATTCAACCTATACTTTAATAATTTGGCATACATTTAATTTTATAAGAAAGTATCAATATAATTATTTTTGTTTGCAAGACAATATTAGTAATCATATGTTGGGAAAAAAGATGAATTAATTATCATTTTATTACTGCTCATAATTTGTAAATAAATGCCAATGCGATTCTAAAATGCTTAGATATACTGTTGTAGAATTTATTCACGTACTTCTAATACTGTGTTCTGTGTCTTTTTAATACTGTGTTCTTATTTCCTATTGAATTCTTTAGGTTAATTAAATTAAAAGTGTGTATTTACAATAACTAAAAGTGATGAATATTCTAATTTTTTAAGTGTGATGTTAATATTTTTCGCTGTCTAAACTGTTGTATAATATGTATTCGAATCTATGGACTTTTATCGGCAGCCAGAATATTCTAAAAAATATGGGAATATAGACTATAGACGAAGATATATCATATTGTTATGGACATTTTTCTCGTTCAAGCAAGATAAATTTGAATTGATATTTCTTAAATTCATTATATATCTTTGTTTATTAAAATAGTTTATTGAAATAGAGAGAAGTCAAAATATCCGGGAAATAAAAAATGTAACTATTTATGTACAATTTAGGTACTCAGTTTGAGTGACTAGAGAATTACCTGAAGATTCTTTAGGTTCTCAGTTTTTTAGGTAGGTACTTAATTTGAGTGCCTAAAGAAATTTCATATATATATATATATATATATATATATATATATATATATATATATATATATATATATATATATATATTACCTCACTTTTTATTTAATTAGTTTCAGAAAAATATATATTACTATCTGACTTTACGATTTCTACATTTATTTATGTTGAAAGAGGAGTAACCTCTTTTTATTACAGTATAATTATTTTATAATTACTAAATGCTTATCGCAGGATTTCTGTAATTAAAATCGTTCTATCGCTGAGGCAGTAGGAAGGTTCCAAAAAGTATTTTTCTCTAGAGTTTTTCAATTTGCAATAAAGGTAGCTCAATTATCAAACAGACTAGCAATTTTTATTAAAGAAAACAAATATATTATATAATTAAACCAAAAAACTTTTTCGATAAACAGAGACACATAGTGAATTAAAAAAATATCAATTCAGGTTTTATTTGTTTGAACGGAAAAGAAAATATCCTCAAGAATATTTTCTAGGATCTTCTAGCTGCCCAAAAGTCCATCGATTCAAATACATACTGATCAACAGTTTAAACGCAGAGATGCATGTTAACATCACACTTAAAAAATTTAAAGATGCGTCACTTTAAATTAATATTGTTCAATAGGGATAATAAGTTAAACTAGAGAACTAGTGAAGGTACAATATGAATCTAACAAATATTTTAGTAAAATCCATTGGAAAATAAGAACACAATAATACAAAGAAAATACTTAAATAAATTCTACAACAATATATCTAAGTATTTTAGAATCACAGTGGCGCCTTCACCATTTATTTAAATATTACGAACAGTAAATTATAAGAATTAATTCATCTTTTTCTCTAATATGTGATTACTGTTATTATCATACAAACAAAAATTTACGCCAAATTATTAAAGTAAGGGTTATTACTATATAAAATAGATACAAGTGAGAGATAGTAAGAGCATATTTCTGAAGTTTGAGAACTATAAGCAGAATCGTTGAAACATAAAAATATTGTGTACATATTCGCACACAAGAAAGTGCAAACATCTGATATATTTTAATTTAATTCAAATGGTTACAGGTTCGAGAAGCAATAATTCGGTGGTGTGTTTCAGGACATTCATATAAACAGTTACATTTCAAAACCTTATTATAAGTACAGTTAATAGCTATGTATAAATCATCATACTACTAAACTACACTTACTATATCAAGACTCTGAAGCATTTGATATATTCTACAACACAGAGTCTTATTTTAACAATATATCCTACTTCACTTTTCCATAGCAATGACACCATATTCGACAAACAAATATATGTATGTATTTCGACTCCATGAATCGTTTTCCATTTGAATTTCGCTTCCCCGATTCCTGATCCTATCCATGATTTTACTCAGGTATTGCCATATTTAACTAGAAAGTTTACATAAATTCCTCTAATAAAATATTCGTTAATATGTACTACAGCGGACAGATGGAAGCAGTACTTAGGAAATTTATACGAGGGTCAGGAATTAGGAGAGATATTAGGGGAATTTGGAATAGCACTAAGGGGGCTAAAGAACTATAAAGCGCCGGGTGTAGATAAAATACAGGCGGAAATTTTGAAATGTGCGGGACAAAAAGTAGTAGATAGGATGTTTGAACTGGTAAAATACATACAGTGCTATTCAAAAGTCCCCTCCCCCCCTCTTATCTTTGGAACGATTATACATAAACTAGTGAAATTTGGTAACTGAATATCAAGGGTTGTAAACTTCCCTACTAGTGATGATAGATGACGTATGCGTCAAAGATGACGTCACAAGGTCATTGTGACCAATAATTTTAAATGGAACCCTATGGCAAGCGACACCTCTTTTAAAAGGTATCGAGAAAACCTATTCGATGATACTAATATTGTGTCTGTTTACGGCAGTTTTGACAACTGGCTTTCAAAAACCGCAAAGCTGTGATGAGTTAAATCAGTTAATAATAAAATTTAAAATTCAAGCTCCGCCACTGGATAGTTGGATAGTAAATAATCTGACGTTTTTGCAAGTCTCCCCAATTTAATGTTTTTTTAGCTTATCTACAAATCCTATTAGGATTTGTAGATTTAGAAAAAGCTTTTGATAATGTAAGAAAGGAAGAAATGTTAGAGATACTAAAGAGCGCGGGAATGAATTATAGGGATAGGAGAGTAGTATACAATCTATACAAAGAGCAAACTGCTGTTATAGAAGTAGAAGGGGAAAGAAGGGTAGTAGGAAAGAAGTAAGACAAGGATGTACGCTATCACCACTAATTTTTAATCTGTACATCGAAGAGGTGATTATTGTGCTAAAATATTTCGGTATTAAAGTACAAGGACAGAAACTGAAAATGCTGAGATTCGCGGATGATATAGCAGTATTAGCATCTAATAAAGATGAATTAGAATCATTGTTGAATGAAATGGAGGCAGTGTAGACAGAGGAATACGGAATGAGGGTGAATATAAAGAAAACTAAAGTGTTAGTGTGTAGAGGGCGCGAGAGCAGAGCGAAAACGAAAGTACAAATTAATAATGAAAGATTGGAGGAAGTTAAAGACTTCACTTATTTATGAAATAAAGTAAATTGGAATGGAAGAAGCGATAAAAATATAAACCAAAGAATAGCGCAGGGTCGAGTAGCTTTTAACAAAAAGAAAGCACTTTTATGCTCGGGGGCAATAAACTTACAAACAAGGAAAATTTTGAAAACGTATGTATGGAGCACGGCACTATACGGTTGCGAAACCTGGACGGTAGGGGAAGCAAGTAGGAAGAAATTTGAAGCTTTTGAGATGTGGTGTTACCGAAGAATGATGAAAATACCGTGGACTGATAGGAATAGAAACGAAGAAGTATTAGAGAAAGTCGGCGAGAAAAGAAGTATATGGAAAAACATAAAGAAGGGAAGAAATAGAATTGTAGGCCACTTACTGAGACATGGGGGAATAATCCGCGATATTTTGGAGGCAGAAATAGGAGTGAAGAAAGGCAGAGGTAGGCCTAGATTAGACTACTGCTCACAAATAATAAGGGATGTGGGTTGTAGCACAATTAGCGAAGTGCGTAGGTTAGCACAAGATAGGAGAAGCTGGAGGTTAGCGTCCAACCAGTCTTAGGACTGATGACCTCATGATGATGAATATGTACTACGCCAATTTATTAAAAATAAGTAGACTGCAATTTTTTCATGTAGGAATAGTTGGAATGTAGCAGAAAACTATAGAGTTATATTAAAAGAGCAGAATTGAAATGCATATTAAAACAAATATGCAAGAACTGAATAATCCTTGTAATTATACTCCTTATAATTAAATTGTATAAAGAACTAGTTTACGATATTTTAGAGAGCTCTCGCATTTAAACAAGTAATCTATCTTAAGTAGAGTCTGATATTTATATACTATTTCCAGTAATCCAATGTTAATTTTGAATGAGATATACTACATATTATCATATATTTATACTGCTTATTTTAAGATAACTTTAACATTACTATACCTAGGGTTAAGTTAAAGTTTAATAAAAAATAATAAACAATATTCGAAATTTCAGTAATATCTCATTCTTAACTGATTTCTAATAAAAATATAGTCGATTATTTCTGTTGTGACTGTTTTTAAAATTTATTGCATTGAAAATTGTTGATTGTTGAAAAAATTGTTGTTGAAAATATAATTGATTTATGAACTTGAGTTTGTATTTGTAATTAGGATATGTACATAAAACTGTATTTGTATATGCAAATTTTACTTTCATCTAGCTATGTGTTTTAAATAAGCTGTCTAAGTAATCCTCACGATTACTTAGACAGCTTATTTAAAACACATAGCTAGATAAAAGTAAAATTTATATATACATTTTTTAACTCACCATTGAGTTAACAAACGTCTTAGGTACTATAACAGAATGTTTTAATTAATAGTACGGTGCATTTAAATGTTTTAATATGACATTTAATTTAATAATTTAATTGCAACGCTCGTAACTTAATTTAATTTAATTGTAACCCGAGTAACGTTCTCACACTTGACACGCTCTTCATTTATATTGAGTTTAATATAGAGTAGCTTATACATTTTCTTAATTTTCCTCAAGTAGGTCATCTTCAGCGAATTAATATCGTTAATAATTAATTACATTATTCTATTAAAATCTCAAGCTAAGCGAATTAAGTCTTGGAAAAATATATGAAGGAAGATGTCGCTCATGCAATACCATAAGATTACGCGAAGGTTACTACACACATCGTTTATATAGATTATGCCCGATGGTATTTCCAACTGATAAAGACAACGTATAACATCACTCATATAAATAATTAAGATATACCGGGTGATCGTTTTAAAAGGAAACTTGAATCCCTGCTAATAGTGGTTTATACCAAGAATTTTTTTATATTGCTTTTATAACTTATAAGCTACTGAAAAGTGAACACATATATTTTACCTCCTGTATTACTGAAAATAGTGTTAGTTTTCGACTGAGACTCCTCTGTATTTTAATAATTAACATAGAACGATAAATTTTAAATAAATAATTTTGCAAATTAAACCCATATCTCTAAAATCAAAAATGACCCGACTTCGAGGAATACACTTCTAATGTACTTGGTTGATTTTATAATTTAACAAAATAAAGACGCCATTGAAATGTCACCTAAAAATATACAACATAAAAACAAAATATACTTAAAAAGATTTTTATATAGTTTTCTATTTTTATCGAGGCAAGTCCTTACATTAATCAGGATAGTCGAATCACTGTAAATACGAGCCATGTTCGTACCATGGTCGTACCATGTTCTCTGGAACAAATTCAGCACCCGGTTTAACATTGTTTATCTGTTTCACCACACATTGTTATAAATCTGGCATACTTATAATGATTAAACATTCTACTATTCATAAACTTGAGTTCACCCCTACACAAAATATTTTTTAAAAAGTTCTATATTTTTCTGGGCTCTAGGAAGAAACCATTCTCAATATTGGATTTGTACTTGTGGCTTCCAATTGTTAATGACATGTATTTGTAGGGGTGGTAACTATTTTTGTTTTTGTAGGGGTGGACAGTTGTTGGATACTACTACTCAGACTTTTGTCACTGACAATAATACTACCAATTCAAGTTCTTCTGCAACTATGGTAGTTGATCTCCTTCTTGGCACTTACAATTTGTATAGTGGATCTTTGCGCGTGTATCAATTTAGTGACGACGTCGACGCACGGATCACATGCTACACCACTCGCAACTGTTACTAATATGCCACAATTACCAGCACGTATGTCTAGAGACATATGTTTCACTTCAACTACGTACGGAATAGACAGTTAATAATTTGCCGAACAAAATGCAATTATGAACTCACGTCTTAGCTTTATTGTATAATTTGATTCATTGGCGTCTCAATATTTCTGTGAAATTTATTTAATTTTTGTTTCAATTATTCTGATTTTTGTTGAATTTATTTTACTTCTTTTGATGGAAATATCACTTTTATTGAATGTTTTTGTGGAGAATCTTTTCAATCCTCTGTCATAGGTTGACGGATTTGTATTGTACTGACTGTTAACGTGAAATGTGTTTTCGGCACGACAATGTTCAATAATGCCAGTTGATTGATTCATACGATTGTTACCTGTGACGCACACGCAAAGAATCAGTATAGAAACCATAGATATTTCATTCGGTTTTACATTATTGCATTATTCCTTCTTACGCGAGTATTTTAAATTAAATTGCCTTTACGTTACTCTGTATTTACTCCATAGGTCTCTCTAGAGGCGCCTCTTTCTAATTTTTCTTACACGTTATTTTCCTGAATTATTTCCATTTTTAACTATGTTCTACTAAATAGGTAGGTATTTATTTTAGCACGAACCACTATCAAAATTATCATTGTTGATAGCACCAGCCATAGTATTTTCACGGCTTTCCTGGTTTTCTTAATTATAAGATCCACTAATTACATTAAATAGCTTTTTACTTGCAGCCTAGTTCTTCTCCGTTTCACAAATATGGTTCTGTTTTACAGATTATTCGTAATTTATCATTCTATAAAAGTATAAGTATATAAAAGCGCATGGTGTTTCACTTAAAATATAATAGTTCGATATCAGTTCAATTTGAAACTGGCATGAAAATTAGAAAATGTTATGAAAATACATTCTTGGGTGAAACATTAAATTATATAAAATATATGTATTTGCCTTTTAATAGCTTATATACTAATATAAAAAATATTGTTATAAAGAACTTATAATCATAAACCTGTAATTAACAGAGACTAGAAAATATCTCCTTTACAAAAAATATCATATTTACTTATTATCCTTCTAGTCTCAACGTCAATGGCATAATAAACCAGTAAATTAAGAATATTTAATTTTCGGTTCCTAAGATATTTTCAGTTTGTCTTTTATTTGTCTGTTTGGTAAGAGAGATTGTGCGAATAGAATAATTGTTACAGAAAAATTACAGTAATATTTACTATAATAGATTTTAAAAATGTTAAATCTGAACAATTGATTAACAAAATTTGTATTAGGAATTACAAAGTGCAGTAAGTGTAAAGTATTATTAAAATGAAGAATATTTTCAACTAAGCATCAATTATATTCGCTATTTTTCTATAAAGCACCATAAGTTGTGTCAGAAAATAATTAACATTTGGGAGTGATAACATAAGACGGAATCGTGAGCTATTTTAATAATAATGGTGTTGAGTCAATAAACGGCCTTAGCAAACAGAATATTAATAATAATAATAATAATTTAAATGTTTTTATTTAAATAATTTAAATAAATTAACTGAAATGTTTTAATGATAGTAACACTGAAATTTCATTATTACAGTATTTATGGGTTTTAGTGTAATATTGAAATAAACAGTTTTAAAACCTTAAAATGGACTTTTCCGCACGTAGAACATCATTATCTCGAAATTGAGTGGCCGAGAAGAATTACCAATACATAAAGGCAGAATATGTGATTTATGCGACAGTTTTACTTTTTTAAATTTTTCTCAAATAGTCTACTATCGTGTTTTTTCTCATAACCCATGAACAGGGTGGGGTGTGTCCTATCCACCTCAAACACCATTTTTTTCCCATTTTTCTTGATGGCGCTATAGATAATATGAATGTTGTTACATTTCTGTATATTAGATGTCACAAATGTGGGAGTTTGCATCATAACGCATGACGAAGAATAATTTTTCCAATGCAACTAGTTTCCTCACTGCTGCAACTGGTTGCAATTACATTCCAATAAAAAGATCTGTTTTGGTACCCTCATTTCGTATTGACCTTAACATAGAGTAGCTTACATATTTTCTTAATTTTCCTCAAGTAGATACTGTCGTCAGGGAATGAATATTGCGAATAATTAATTCCATTACTCCATTAAAATCTCAAACTAAGTGAATTAGGTCTTGTTAAATGTATGCAGGAAGACGCCGCTCATGTAATACCATCGGAATAAAGACATCGATTACACGAGGGACACCGATTATGTCGCAACGGGCTGTCTCCGCAACTCTACTTACCCTTGTCGTAAACATTTCCAGTGGATAGTGTGATATAAAAAGTCGACACAAGGGTTGTCGGCTTTAATTAAATTTGTTTTTACTTCTGGTTAGATATCCGCTGCTTAGAAACTGTCGTATTCAGATTTATGTGGCTTCGTTTACGACATTTTGTTATTATGCTGCTTTTATACTGCAAAAGTGAATGGCGGAAATTATACAGAATTGTGTGTATTCGGGCAGTGAGATTATGGAGCTTAACCACGTGAAAAGATAAGCAATGGATTTGGAAGCAAATATTATATATATAATAAGACTGGTGAATTAGTTTGGTGTTTATTATTTAATTCAACATGAAAAATTCACCTGTTGTAAAGTATGTCTCATCATTCCTGAAAATTATTTGTGGTCATGTCTGTATGTGTCCCAGACTGTTTGATAAAATTCGACTCTAAAATGTTTGTCATTGGGTCACAACTCTCTAGTTTTATACTTAAGCTTATATTAACATTGTATTCATGTAGTATTCTACGTACTGTATAAGAAATACCCAAATCTCTTGAAGAATGTCTAATTGATTTCTTGTGATCAAATATTATTTCCTCATGGAAATATAAAAATATGTGTAATTTTTGTTGCTGATTAATACCTCTTATTTTCTTTCTATGACCGAGCGATCCAGTTTTCCTCATTTTGTATTTATTTTTGAATGAATTTTCTTCAGGAACTGCACAGTCTGGGTCAGACAAAATAATAAATCAGATGTTCGGACAAAATGTGGTATATTCCATATATTATTAGGTTAAGTTTGTTAAGTTAATACTATCTGTTGAAAGTACACTGGACACAAAAATTAAGGGATGTAAAAAATCTAAAATTTTTAGGTGATTTTCAAAGGGCTTTAACTTGAAGAAAGATAGTCATGAAGCAATTAGAGAAAAATAAAATTGAAGATATAAGGTTCTAATTTCCAGATATTGGGGTCAAAATTTTATATCGTTAGCAGTTTTTCAGTAATCATCGTAGAAAACTTTTTCAAATTTATGCTTGCCTTTCAAACTGTCCAAATACTTTAATAAACTTTTTTTTAGTAATTTAATTATATTTTTGTAGATAATTTTATCGTCTTTAATTTAAGTGGACTAAAAGCTTTGTAATGATTTCTCGTTGAGTTATTGCCATTCAAAGTAAAAAGGTCAGTATTCACTTTGTTAATAATTACTCGGGAAACAATGATCGTGCAGAAAACTTAGATAGGATTTTAAAACTAAAAGATTCTTTATAAGTGGCACTTATGGACTTTGGCTTTGGTTATTGCTTTGAAAAAGCCTTTTGTGTGCGATAATGTTGACTGACGGTTGAGTGAAAGAGGTAAAAAAATTGCGTATTTAAGGATATTCACTTAACTTGGCATAACTTTGCAAATATAGAATAAGGATATTGAGGTTGATAATAACTACTTATTTGCAACCTCAAAGTATATTAAAGAGACTTTGAAAATATCAAAGAGCTTAAATTGTTTTTATTGTGTTTGGAATGATTTTGTCGCTTTTGCTAAAAATCAATTTTATGACGATTTTTTAATTTTTTATTCATTTTTGAGGTTGAAAATATTTCTTACCAATAAACCATATTTTTATATCAAAAAATTATTATAAGAAAAAAAATAAAAAAAATAATTTCCCGAGCAATTAATTACCAAAGTCAAAATTGACTTTTTTGTTTTGAACGACGATAACTCGCGAGAAATCATCGTACAAGGTTTTTACATCACTAAAATTAAGAAGGATAATATTATCTAAGAAAATATACGATGAAATCACTGAAATATATTTATTGAAGTCTGTAGACCCTGAGAAGCAAGAAAAAATTTGTAAATTCCTGTTTCCGATGGTATTATTATGTTTACTCAAAAACTGCTGACGCTAAAAAATTTTGAACTCAAGATCTGAAAATTACAAACTTGGAGCTTCAACTTTAATTTTTTTAATTGCTTTGCTATTATTTTTCTCCAAGTTATAGCCCTTTGAAAATCATCTAGAAATGTATCATTTTTTGCATTCCTTAATTTTTGTGCCTAGTGCAGTAATAGTCTCTGTTTAATATTGTCATTTAATATCTAATAATATCTCTGTTTAATATTGTCATACACAAGAAATTCATAGCTGACGGGTGTGCAATATAAATTATTCTGTTGGTCATGTCTGTTATTTTTAGCCGAAAACATTTAATTGTAACATATTTATAGGCACCAAATCAAATAGTTAGCACAAGTAATAAGAAAACATGCTAAATGCCAAAATCATGACTTACGTTGTAAATTACATGTTTTAAGAAAACTGAGTTTTTACGTATATTCAAAAATATATCAACAAAATAAGACAATAGAATCCCTTTGTGTGTTATGCCTCACGAAAATTCTATTATGCCCTTGATTATAAACACCGATTGTAAAATAAAGAGGTTAAGAAAATTAAAGGGGGATCTATTCCTCTCGTCATCTCACCGATTCCTCATAGGGATATCAAGTTGAAAATTGTAAATGACACTTTCATGTCGAAAATAAATAATTTGTGATAATTAATTTTAAAAATTTAAAATCAAAACACTTAATATGTATGCTATTCGCTAAATTACATTTGTATATAAATGGCTGACCAAATATATTGAACACACTGTGGCAAATTATAAATTGGTTAACAAAAGGTTTTTTAGATTATCACGTGTACATTAACATACTTAGATTTTCAATAATTAACATAATTTTCTATGTACTTATTTTTCTAAGGCTTGTGAAAATTAGTGTATATACTAGGAATCAGTCATGACGCGGAGCATAACTTTTCCTTGATATTGTATACTTTTAATAGGATGTAACGCAGGAAAAAAATCAGGAGTATAGTTTATTTCATCATTATTTGCCAAATAAAAAATCTCAAAACATACCGTGGCTTGTTTTTATGGCTAGGCTCAGGTAGATTGTTTCATTTATCGGCAAAATAAGAGTTCTTTATTTGGCAAATAGTGATGAAATTAATAGCAAGTATATCTATACGTTATGTGCATATTCTGAAATCATTTTCTTTTTGAATATTTCATCATTTAAGAGGGTTAAAGTAGTTACTTTCCGGAATACGATATTGTATCAGGAGTACGGATACGATATCGCATTTTGTATTCATCATTGCATTATATGGTATTGTATATTTAACGCTAATTAGAAAATACGAACAAGGTTTAATCTTGAATTGAAGTATTAATAAATTATATTTAAACCTTCAGACATAGCCTGCTATTGAGGATTAAACGATGTAAGTTGGTTTTTAACACTGGTCAATACAATCTTGGATCTTCATCTTGCTTAGAAGTAATGGGCAAAGTGCATTGCACTTTTTATTTTTGTCTCTCTTTTATATGTGAGCATATAGATATATGTAAATAGAAATACAGTCAAATCTCATACAACATAATAACTCTGATATTATAAGAAATTTGCAAACACACTGGTATGATATGACTTTCTACAATAAATTAAAACGATTTTTCTTCAACATATTTAGAAATCACATTGCACACATTATGCCATACAACTTCAAAATCTATTGTCGTAAACTATTAACTGAATTTTTATGACTTCTTTTAAATTATATCCCGTTTTTTCAGTAAGAATGCTGTATTAGAATTCCTTATCCAAATTTCAGTTTTGACAATATACATAGTGTATCAAAGAAGATATGTAAGTTGTAATACCCTGTGCGATTCTGAGATTACACAGCGGTTGTACACTAAAATGCAGCGTAGCTCTATCTCTTTTGAATGTTTTATTTTTTAATTAACGTCATTATCTCTATTATTAGAGCAGACATCCATTTAAAATTAATGTGCACCATTTTTTGTGA
This sequence comes from Rosalia funebris, assembly GCA_037954035.1. Classification (NCBI taxonomy): domain Eukaryota; kingdom Metazoa; phylum Arthropoda; class Insecta; order Coleoptera; family Cerambycidae; genus Rosalia; species Rosalia funebris. Next base: position 355,204 of record JAZFAV010000005.1, on the reverse strand, counting down.
AGATAAGGGAGACTACGGGGAAATAATCGTAAAATTTATAAACATCACGTACGTCTCGTTTAAATTACATAAGTGTTGTCTTTAAAGAGTATGTAAATAGCAAAAAAGTGTTTAAATAACTTATAATGGTGCGTAAAATGAGAAGTGTGAACCGCGATTAATGTGTGTCAGCGACTACATTGTCGGGGGGAGTATTAAAGTACCGTATTATAGCTGGGAGGTTGGGAGTCTTTTATACCATAATATCCCTATAAGTTCACCGGTTTGAAGAAACTAGTAGTTAAAATGAACGGGGAGGTTTCTTGATTGGTGAACGGTATGATGCGGATATTTTATCTCAACATGTTTTCCGTTTTGTGATATACATCTTCAATAATTCCTTATTAATTCACGATAATATAAGACAATACGTCACTGATATAATGCAACAATATTTATAGGAGGTGGACATTGATATATAAGACTAGTCCCCACTTAGTCCAGATCTCAATATATAGCTCATATACGGCATTTGAGCAACTTATAAAGCATCTGTGGAAAAATTTGGATTCTACCTTAAATTTCTACCTCCATCCCCTTTGTATGCTTTTGAATATATATGTACTCAAAAAAATATGGAATGATATTGAGCTCTGATTTGTACTTCTTCGTTGTTTTAGTTATTTTTTTATTTTGTTCGTTTTTTCTATTATTAACTTTTTTATTATTGTTCAATTCATTACTTCATTACTCATTTTATTCATTACTCTATTCTACTAACTATTCTTATTATAACACGGTGCATGATAATTTCCATTATGTACCTCTACATTAATAAACATGATAATGACCTGACGAATTAAGAAATAACATTAAGAAAAAATACGGTATAGTTTGGCTTCTCCTGTAATATATATTTGCAGTTGTAGCCATAGAAAAATATATACATTCTATATAAATAGAATCATCGTTTATAGATTCTATATATACATACTTAACTGAAACTTGAATAGAAACTTTACAACTGTCTTTGCTAATAAAAGGATACAATAAAGAATTAGATGATTAAAGATTATTTAAGTTAGATTAGTGGTTTGCAAGGAAATTAAACCATGACTATTAATTGAAATTATGGTGATATATTAATATCGCATTAGTTTTTATATATAAATTATAATTGAGGATTCCCTGACTTAACTTTATTAAGTCAATGTTTTCAAGATACATTTTATATTTTTCTATTGAAATTGAATGAAGAACAGTGTTGTTGCAGGATTTTCCCTATCCACAAAATATGCAGCTTATTCCCACAAAAATATATATGTTTCAAAGAAGATACACAAAATCTAAGGACAGAAAAAGACTTTGAACTAAAGATGATATTGTTTAACCAAAAACAAAAAAATAATTTCGTTTGATTAAAGTCAGTAGTGATAACGTACAGGGTGAGCGAAACTCTACGTCTCAGCTCTATTGTAAGAAAAGGAAAAACGATAGAAGAAATATGAAAAGAAGTTCTTAAATAGGATTGAGTAAGGCCCATTTTAAGCCGAATTTACATATTTTTCCATATTTTGAAACCGAAGTAATAACGTCATCGATTTTTTTTCCCAAAAACATACCTATATTCTGACATATTTGAGAAGAACTAATTTTTCTGAGCGAATTTTGGATATTTGTTTAAATCGTGACCATTGCGAATTTTTGATACCTTTTTTTTTTACAAATTTGCTTATAATTTTGAAAAAATAAAGATAGCAAATTTTATTGCTTTACAAAATTTGTTCACAAAAATTAGACCTCTTTAAACATGCCAAAACATAGGTATATTTCTGGGAATAAAAAATCGATTACGTCATTATTTCAGTTTCCAAATATGGAAAAATATGAAAATTAGGCTTAAAATGGACCTTACTTAATCCCATTTAAGAACCTGCTTTCAGATTTTTTCTATCGTTTTTCTTATAATAGAGCTGAGTCATCAAGTTTCGCTCACCCTGTACATAACAGTGGACATGTATTATTATTATTAATAGAAGTGAGGTTGGTTATACCGAGTAAAAAAAAAACAGTTTTAAAGCTTTTGGAACGTAAATGCCATTTCTATATTGGCTTCTAGTTGCACATTATGGATTTCCACATAGCACTGGTTTTAAAAAGTTTTTCACTATGATATATATTTTTTAAACGCTACAATACATTTAGATTACCGGGCACATATTTCACATTCATCATATTTATAGACTAACGTGTTGGTAAACTTTGTACTCTCAGATAAAATTATCTACAATCAAAGATGGTTTAATGACGACAAACTGCAAAAGCAATCTGTGGTTGTTTATTGTTAGCTACATACAGAAGGGCGATAAATCCGCAATTATTCCAAAAATCCCTAATTATTCCCAATGTGGACAAAAAACCTGTTATGCACTTAATATTTACGGAAAATGTCCCCATACAATATGGAAGTTATTTTTCTAAATTTCTAAATGACACGGTAACAAGACGGTGCCCCTCTCCATAATCCACATATTATTGTATATTTGAAAGACTTATTTCCGATGAAAACTTATGTATCGATGGGTTGCAATCTTTTTATTGTGGGGCTCTTTCAAAAATGTGTTTTATTAAACGCAATGTTTGGATTTATATGACTTGAAAATTCGTAAGGCATAACACAGTTATGATTCTAATATGGGGTTTGTGGTTGAAACTATAGGGTTTTTAGTTAAGACATTAAGTTTCCCTAAAGGATATTGGGGACTATTTTCAAAATTTATAATGAATGTCAATATATTTACTATGATTTTTATGAAAGTTAATACTGTAACCAATATTGACCTTCAGTAGGATAAGAAATTTTCTAAAATTCACTTTTAGTTTAAATTCACATTTACGTTAACAGTTTTTATACAATATCGAATATAAGTGATTACCTAATTAACAGCTGAACACAGCTATTAATGAATTTGTGCCTTTGTTATGATTTTTAATTTATATTTATAATACAATACAATTTGTCGAAAACAATTGTTAAGAATATAAATATTTCTTTCTATAGAAAATTATGTTTTCATGATCTAATAAATATTTACGTATACCTAGAAAAATATTAAGTAGGGCATATCACTGTATTGGTAACGAAGAGCGAAAAAAATTGGAAGTGCAATTTGAATAAATTGGGAATGTTTATTGGGGATCGTAACCGTCAACGCTATTTAAAGCATGTAGTTGAAAATGGTTTCCGATGTTATTGTAGCTGAGTTTTATATAACGTTTTTATATTTCGTACTAAATAATTTATGTATTGCTTGTAAAGGAAACCCTGGATCACAATGTACATATATAGCTTGCTACAGATTATGCTTATCTGAAACAGCTATTTCCTGAAATTACTTAAGTGTGAATCGGGTCTATGATGAAACATTCATGTTATGTTATACACATGGATATGGAATATTTTAGTTAATTAGAAGTAAATATCTTTCAGAAAGTTTGTCACTAATTCAATAGAACTTTTAGGAGTCTTGTGGTGTAATAACATGACTGTATCGTTATATGTCTGAATATCTACCATTTATTAATAACCAACTGCTTTTCCTTTGCGAGAAGTACAACTTATATATAATTGGGTTTATTTTATTGTTTAAAACAATTTTAATTAATTTAATGTTTCTCATAGTTTCCCTAAGGAAATTTATATAGCATATATAATGCCACCATCACAGTAGATTATCATCTTTATTACGAAAATCTTAGGGTAGCCTCTCTCGTGCATATCTCTCTTTATACTGTCAGCTTACAGTTTAATGGTAAATGGTCGTATCACACATATATTGTCCGCTTTGTAATCCTACTAATTTGATATACGGTTAACTATATATTACACATATCATTAGTTTGATGTGATATACGTATGTTACCATAATCTCTATTTACGGCTGTTCACTTAAAAATCTTGGAATAGATTTATACAATTGAGCTAGAAGTTTGAATATATAATGGATATGGTGCATATAATTTTAGTACATATAGTTTATCTCATTTCTATTTGCCAAATAAAATATCTCAAAACATACCGTGGCTTGTTTTTATGGCTAGGCTTAGGTCGACTGCTCCGTTTATCGGCAAAATGAGAGAGTTTCTTATTTGGCAAATAGCGATGACATGAATAGTACTCGTATATGTACAACATATAACAACATATAACAACATTTTGATGGTTTATTTCGTCGGATTTGTTTCAGATGTGTATAGTAGTGTAATAGTTTTTGAGTATTGAGTTTATACTCCAACTTTCTTGCTACTTTATAGATTATTTAAGTTAACATATTGAATTAAAGTTTCTGAACTGTAGTTATTTAAAGTTCAGCTTTGGACAATGATTGGTTATTGCGGTAATATAATAAAAAATAAAATAATCAGTCAAGACGAAATGTATTTAAAGTTTTTTTCATTAATTTACGTATGCAAACATTGTGTACTACGGGTACCTGTTTTCTTTATATCTCATGTTGAAAGTAGTAAAATATAGTTCAATATAACATTTGCAATATTTATTTGTCATTTGGTTCTAGTAAAATTTGAATTTGAAAGATATATAAGTGAACATACATTTTGAAATGAGGGTGGTATCAAGTTCTCCCCATTCTATCTCTTTTGTATTTAGTATTCTATACAAAGCTAAATGTAGATATTGTAGACTTACATCTAGATTTTTTAAATACAATTAAAAAATAATAGTCTGCATAGGTTATAAGGTAAAAAATAAGGTATAAATCAATAAACTGACATTTTTGGACAGTGACGTGCCGAAAATACATTTTAGGATAACAGTTAGTACAATATAAATCCGTCAGCCTATGACAGAGTAATGAGAAGCCTCTCTACAAAAACATTCAATGGAAGTGATATTTCCATCAAAATAAATAAAATAAATTCAACAAAAGTCAAAATAAATGAAACAAAATGAAAAAAAAATTTACAGAAATATTGAGACGCCAATGAATAAAATTATACAATAAAACTAAGACATGACTTCATAATTGCATTTTGCTTGGCAAATTATTAACTACCTATGCCGTACGTAGTTGATTGAAACATATGTCGCTACACATACGTGCTGGTAATTGTGGCGCATATTAGTATCAATTGCGAGCAGTGTAGCATGTGATCCTTGCGTCGTCACTAAATTGATACACGCGCAAATATCCATTATATAAATTGTAGTTCTATATTTTATTTTAGATAATCGTGCCCCAATTTCAACTATACAGGATGTAAGAAGTATAACGGTCGTAATTTTTAACAGTTGACAGTTTATACCTAAATAAATAAAAAAAGTTACATAACATAGGTGCTCAGCTTTACCATTTACAAGAAGAAAAGTGTTAATCATCTCACTATGGGCATAATAAATGCATAATGGGATAAAAGTAAAAGTATAAACTGCAATATTTATGGAATGCCTAAAATAATAAAGCAATATTTCATGTTCAATATAATTTAATTTATAGAAAATATGTTTTGAATTACCTATTAAGATTAGTTAAATTTGTACAATTGTATGGTTTATACAATGATTCTTTGCGTGTACGTCACAGGTAATAATCATATGAATCAATCAACTGATCAACTGACATTTTTGAACAGTGTCATGCCGAAAACACATTTTAGGATACCAGTTAGTACAATACAAATCCGTCGAACTATGCTAGAGTAACGAAAGGGTTCTCCACAAAAACATTCAATGGAAGTGCAAGAACAATCAAATAAATTCAACAAAAATGAAAATAAATGAAACAAAAATGAAATAAATTTTTACAGAAATATTGAGACGCCAATGAATCAAATTATACAATAAAGTTAAGACGTGACTTCATAATTGCATTTTGTTCGGCAAGTTATTAACTATCTATACCGTACGTAGTTGATTGAAACATATGTTGCTGGACATACGTGCTGGTAATTGTGGCATATTGGTAACAATTGCGAGAGATGTAGTATGTGATCCGTACGTCGTCACTAAATTGATACGCGCGCAAACATTCATTATACAAATTGTAGATGTGATGATTTCTTTTAATAAACTATGATTTGAAATATTTATCTGACAGCAATAATATTATTGGTTGCTAAGGCTACTGTCAAGCAAAGTAGCAAAATTTTAACATTTATTTTAGTTACCTTTTTAAATAACCATTGCTATTAAATTTAGTATTAGAAATTGCATAATTATTTATTCTTCATTTTTTATTTAACCTGAATTAATTATAATGTACCTCTAATTATTATTGTAGCATATGTACAAAATATGTGACCTTTATATTCCATGATAAAGGGTTATCAATAAAGGAATATTGATGACGTCTTACCTCCTACACTAATCACCCTGTATATATTACTTATATTTAAAAAAATGCGCATCTAAAAATAAAATTTGACAATCTCGAGAGTTTTCCACAAAAAGTTATTCCTTTAACGAACTTATCATTAATTTAAGAAAGCAATGTATATACTTTAAAATATCTTATAAAGTAAATAAATGTAATATATTTTTATAGTTTTATATTATATTGATATAACATAATTCATACATTTGTTGGATGTATACATGTATTTTATATATGTATTTTCATATTTTTTTCATTTTCAATAATATAAAGAAATTCTCTGTTAATATTTTCCGTCAAAAATTCCAATATTTTATAGAGTTATTTTTCAAGAACCATTAAAGCGCCTTATAAAGAAAATTTTACCATGTTCCTACGTGTATATCGAATACATTTTGGGAAGAATTGTAATGCAAAAATAACATATTTGTTTGATTAAAGGGCGGCATTTTTCTACATTTTTCTTTTATATGACTTTTCTACTTTCTGCGAAATACCCATATAAAATCTAAATATGCATACCATTGTAAAAAACTCTTAGCTGTAAATGTACATCTATTCCGGAAAATAAAAGCACTTTTGGGTTGCGTAACCTACTTTTATGACAGATCACATCATTTCCTCCCTGTTTAAAGAAGCCCTGCGTACATTCATCATCAACGTCAAGTTTTATGTTTGCCAACAATGTACAACAATTTACAGCAAAAAGTTCGCTAAAGTTGCCCTGCAGAGAACAAAGGATTTTACATGCAATCCAATTTGGATTATGATTACAGAAAGTCGCATGTGCTATCAATCAATCACCGTCGTTGTGTACTGACCACTACAATAAGTTTTTGTTATCGCCAATCAATACTAATGAGGCCTGTCTGGAACAATGTGATAGTAAAATCTTAATTGCTCTTGCATTTAGCTACAGACTGATATGACTGGATCTATTTTTGATGAGTGGCGATAATAGAATGGTATTCCGTTATCGTTGGCTATATTGGAGTGCAATATATTATGGAACGGCTTGCAGGAAGTAAAAAGTGCAGTTTGTGTATTTTAGTTTTAATTTGTTCAACAAATCGATATTCTACAGAGCTGGTCATTTGCAAATCATTAAATACGTTACTATATTCAAAAAATAAACCGACTGCTGTCTATTAAATAATAGATGTTAAAATATCAGAGGCTGGAAGTAAAAGGAACTCATAGCATGTTAGAGGTTAGAATATCTTATTTACATAGTTACAATTTAAAAGTTTAGACATACACAAACCCTTACGGTAAACCCCGGATTACGGAGAGGAGGCTTATACATATAGATGAGGATAACACATGCTCATTAAACTCGCTCCGTTGGAGTTCAAATCCAGGCATACAATGACATTCCCCAAATCTGGGTCTAGTCTCTTAGTCGTCTTGAGGCTTCCCAGATAACAATATACAGATACAGTTGCTGCAGAATAAATCCAAATACTGATACTTCTCTCTTCTATATATTGTTATATATTGGTCTTCTACCATCCCAACGATCGTTATGTGATATGTCGGTTATCGTGTTCGATTGCCCATGTCTGCTAATTGATAAAGTCAATTCCTAAGTGGTGCTAAAATTATATCCATATTCTTTGATAAAATTGTTTGCATCCTTCATAATTACTATTAACTATCTAGTAATATACGAACAATAATTGAGTATCCTAACTTCTGTCTAATGTTTTAGCGTTAAGTAGCATTAGCGTTATAATCTATGATGTGGTTCTGATACTTATACTTATAATATATATTCTACTACCACTGACGAATCTATGCCTTAATTTCATATACCTTTTATGTTCCATAATTCTACACTCAATGCCTCTACCCATTTCACCAATATAACTATTTTCACATCCAGACTTCAGTTCACATATAGATTTCCTTAATAATTCTGGAATAGTATCCTTGTTAAAAGAAAGTGAATATTGTATTTTCTTAACTGTTCGGGAACGTATATCTTATTTCTTTCATAAGAAGGTTTATACTTTGACAAAAGGTATTGACATTCTATTCTCTATTTCTTCATATCTTCATTGCTATTCTATTTACCTTAGTGTAATTGGTTAGTTATTTATACCTAAAGTCATTATATATTGCGAAAGTGTCTGACATGACGTAAATAACATGGTCGCACTAATACATAGGTGTGTCTTTGAAAAATAATTTGCTTGCAGTAAACTATTTTCTTATCTTATATTTAGTTTCGGAAGAAAATGGCCGCAGAAAGGCGAAATGTAGAAAATAATTCCTTGCTGTTTGACGAGAGTTGTTCTACACAATTTGTAATTACAACATACAACTTTACATTATTATTGTTAGTGTGAGGAGTGTATTAAGACCAATACTAAAATTATTGTCACTAATAGCAATGCCTGTTGAGGTACCATCTTAAGAATTGCGCGAGTAAGTAGATCAGGGAATGGAGATTGTAGTGTGGTGAAATATACTAAATATAATTATTTATTGCTAGGGGGATTCTGTGGGTTTTGCTGAAGTGCAACAAAATAGTAATATAATATGTTCAATATAAGCCGTAGAAGCTGGAAAATTTCCATTTGTATAGAGAAAAAGAACACTGAGGGTCCACAGAAGTAAAGAGGCATACCGAAATACTGGATAGTTATATACGAACGGTTGAAGTTCAGGGGCAGTAAAATATACTTTTTCCGAGAAAGCCGTTCAGTGCAGGAAATATTATATCTTGTATAGCCACTACTCTAATACTTGGTGCAATCGTTGTCGTACTTTTCCAAGAAGTTTCCACATGTACATATTGCAAGTCGTAAATTATGTTTGTTCGTTTTGTGAGAGAAAAGTTTGTGGAAGTAGCTTCAGCTGCTTCATATTATAGCTCGAAAATGCCGCAAAAATTTAAATTACTCTGGCAGTATTGATCTCATAGTAATCCTTTCCGCATTAACAATTGATATTGCTTGATTATTCTCTAATTTTTAAAGCATTTGTTCTACATTTTCGAAATTAATGAAATAATAAGTTGTAGCCTGAATATAAGTACTTCATGGTATTGTAAATGGTTTTCGAAATAATGTGGATGTAGTCGAAATAATTGGACATACTCGGAGTTCTTTAAAAACGCCTATTTTACATTTTTAAAAAAGCCCACTCTGCAATAATACTTCCTACTTGTCTATGCCATTGGTGTAAGGCATAAATTATATGTGGAAAATTATACTTATTCAGCCTACATTTTCGGTGTGTAATAGCAAATTATTTTTATTATTTACGTTATAATTATCCCCACCAACCCATAATACTTATAAAGTATCGACTGTCACAGTGAGTATGCCTTTAGCATAAATACATTGCAACATCTTGGCCTTTTGCAAATGTGCCCTATGATATGGTGTTATCTCAATAACTCTACCAGTAGGCTGGTAATTCTTTACGCCAATACACTACTACGGCACTGTCAGCTACATGGGGCAACAAGGTATTTTTACTTTCTTATACTCATAGAAAATTTGCAATAAATTTTCTGAGTATATGATTATGTAATTGGTTATAAGGAATATTACATCTCTGGAACTTATTTGACTTAATCCCTTCGTATACTGTGTTTTTTGGGACGTTACTATATTATATTTAATTCATAATTATTTTTGGAAAACTCCAGTTATTACAAGGACAATTAAGTTCATTGGTTATCTTATAATTAATTAATGTAATAGCACAGGTTTCGCCTAACCTCTAATGTAATTGTATAGAGTAGATTAGGTGTATAGCTTATTTCATCGCTACTTGCCAAATAAAAAATGCAAATGGATCTTATCTCATACCGTGGCTTGTTTTTATGTCTAGACTCAGGTAGACTGTTCCGTTTGTCGCCAAGATAAGAGAGTTTCTTATTTGGCACATAGCGATGAAATGAATAGTAACTGTATCTATGTATTATATACTAGAATAAACGAGGTGTGGCTATAAAATAACGAGCCTGATGTTACTACAGACAAACTACGTATGCGCCGAAGTCGTACGATCGACAGCTGTGTAGCCTGAAGATTTCTCTTTTAATTGTTGCCCTTCCCGTGTCTGTACACATATTAGTCTGGACATGGTCATCGTTTGTATAAGATCTGTTTTTTTGTTTTGCCAGAAAAATAATGAACGTTTTAATAGAGAATTATCGTGAAATTTCATATGAAACTTATGAAAACCGCTACTGAAGTTTATCTTTTATTAAAAGAAGTATATGGCAATGACTGTTAATTATGTGCACGGATTTTTGAGTGGTTTAAGCATTTACAAAACGCCGAGAAGACGTTGAAGATAACGCAGCATCCGGGACGCCCTTCCACATCAAAAGAGGACAAAAATATTGAAAAAGTCTGTATTCTGATCTGATCTGAGCATCGGTTAACTATTTGTGTGTCATTACTGAAACTATAGCAATTCATAAATAATGCGTAAGGCAAATTTTACATAATAATTTTAACATGCAAGAAGTGTCTAAGAAAATGGATCAGAAAATTCTGACGTTTCTGGCAAAGTATAACATCCCTGTGTAAGATCATCCATCTTGTTCGCCTGATCTGGACCCATGTGACTTTTATCTGTTACTGAAGGTCACTTTTGCATTAAAAGGAATAAAATTTCAGGTCGTTGGAGGTGTACAAGAAAAAGGGTCGCGCGTCATGAACGAGCTCACAGAAGGAGACTTCCAACACTTTTCTGAACAACGGAAAATTTGCATGGAGCGGTGTAGGAATAGAAGAGGGATGTAAATTGAAGGGGATAATAACTAAATATGTATAAATTTAAAATAAAATGTTTACAGCATCTGTTTCATTATTTTGTAGCCACACCTCGTACATTCCATGTAATTTATAATAATATTTTCGCTAGTAACTGTAGACATATATATATATATATATATATATATATATATATATATATATATATATATATATATTTCTTTTTAATCCATACCTCTCCTACCGTTAGGTGTAGAGGGTAAATACACCTTTCTTTAAACAATTAATCTAAATACTACAATTACAGTTACTTAACTAAATACCCCATTCCCTGTTAAACAACTTAAGAGAACTTCTATAATTTCATAATTAAAATAATCTCTAATTAATTAAATATATTCAATTTTTCCAGATATTAAAAATTTAACTCAATTAAAATTAACTCAATTTAAAGCTTAGTGAATGGATGTAACTATGTAGGATTAATTAATATTTTCCTATGTTACATACAATGTAGGTTTAAGAAAATGAAAGTTTAATCAAACACTAGGTATGTTACTTAAAAACAATATTCTATGATATGCCTACATATGTCGTTCAAATAATGAAGTATATTTTGTATGTAGACCAACAAAAAATGATGTAATTTTTTTCAAATATCTTACTTATCCGATTTTATCGAATAATCGTAAAATAGGGCTATACGTGTAAAAAAACAAATTGAATTGAAATCACATTCCTGAAAACAATTAGTCTCGTAATGAACAGACAGAATGAACAGACAAAACATAATGCGTTCTGTTATCGGCATTTATCAAATCAGATATTATCTGTATAAACTTACCGCTTTATCCCCGAGTTGCTCCACTCTACAATGTAGGAAAGCCGTTTGACCTACCGCCGTGGTGACATTTCGAGGTACGTTGAATTCAAAGTAGGGGTAACTACTCTCGTTGCCATGCATCACGTCATCTAAATAGGACTCCGCGGCACCTAAAAAGTTAATAATGCTTTTGATGAAAAAAGCGTAGGAGTGCGGCAAAATATTATTTATTTTGCCCTTTTGTGGGTTATTACTTTAATGAGCGGTTTCATGTGTGGTTTCGTTTGTCAGCAGAACTGGTTAGTTAAATAAATATCGTACAGTAGGTGCATTATATATATGCAGTATTTGAGTTTATCTCCGTACTTAGATCTATTGTATTTATGAAGATGAATATTACCTTATTACGATTATTTATAAACTCAAAATCGTCGTTATAAATAATCGTCAATATTTATTATAAGATACTAAACAAATATCTTTTAGTACATACACAGTATGCTGTTAGTGTTACAGGGTGAGACTATTTTAAAATACTGTTGCTTCTTTTTTCCGCGAGAGCCAATATAACGATGGGGTAAAACCATCTTTTTATTTAATACTTTATTAAACAGCAACTGAAATTTACAATTCTATGAGCAATTTTGTTAATTGAGAGACTTAAAATGTTATATACTCTAGTCTCATATATACTCTGAGGAGGTTTCTTTAGTGAGAAGGCTCCTATGCTCCTATGCTCACACATATTATTTAAGGTCCATTATCTACCTCCTCTTAAGTCTTCTGTCGTTATTTATTTTGACTAATGCTATTAAACTGCGGAATTTCCAATTATTGGTGGTGTTTATGGCTTCTGACTTTGATCATATCTTGGACTTTTGAGATTTGGAGATCATGATGTAACATTTGATTGGTGACATACCATAGGGCGTCTACCATTGCTCGAAGGACCTTCAACTGTACTTGCTGTATGATAGTACTTTAGATATTAGACTTACTGACTCTTAACCCCACAGTTTAATGCCGTAAGTCCAGATGGGAATGATGACAGTTTTATATTTTTGGAACATTTATGATTTTTTTCGAAGTAGCCAGTTTAGCTCTTTAATTTTCATGTCTATCTGATTGTATCTCTTAGAAATATGTTCTATCCAATTGAGTTTGGAATCAAGATGGAGACTTAACTTTTTTTAATTTGATGTTTGGGGTATTATTGTCTAATTTAGGAATACTGGTGGACATTGGGCTTTTCTAAGTGTAAAAATTACATGAGTTACTTTCATTGATTTTGATTTTATCTCTCTTGAGTCAATATTCTATGTAGAAATTTTAGTCTTGAAGATTTGGAGAAGCTATTATTGAGTTTTCATGGACCGCCAGATAGTGTCATCTGAAAATGTACCAGTTATAGTAGTGTAGTCTAAGGTTGGGAGATCTGCAGTGTATGTTAGATATAAAATTGGTCCTAAAATGCTGCCCTGTGGGAATCCAGATTTGATAAGTTGAAATTATCGACTTTTCTCATTTACTTTTGTCCAAGAATAGCTGTATATTATATACGACTTAATTAGTAGATAATATGGTACAGGATTGGAGTGTTTGACTTGCATGACAAATGCCTGGCTGATATCTAAAAAGATAACAGAGCCAAACTTTTTCTTCTCTACCGCCTCATTGACTATATTTACTAAGCGGTGGCCTGTTTGAGTTATCAAGTGCTTCTGGTGGAAACCACTGGTGTTCTGAAACTGGGCGAAACTGGAATAACCTATAAGATAGGATTAATATGTTTGCAGAATTAGCTTTTCAAATAATTTAGAGATGAAAGACAACAGACTTATTGGTTTATAGGAGGTTACGTTACGAAATTTGTAGCTCGAAAATGTGTGAGATTTTTCTAGCTTTGATTGTTCTTTACAGAACATTTTTTCTCCTCTAAAGGTAATGATAGACTCAATGAAGCATTTCGTAAAAGTTGTAGGTAAGAATAGTGAACGATTTTTGTATTCAAGATGTGCAATTTCAAAATGTGTTATATGTATGTGCAAGTCCCCAAGATGATATATTTTTTGGGCAACTAATACAACAAATAAAAACATTAAGTTTGACTTACAATTAAATGCAGAGGGAATAGCAGAACCGACATTATAGGAAACGATGACACCGCAAAAGTGTGTTTCAGAAATCAGTTGGATAGCTGCAACTTTTCAACTTGTTTCTAAAAATCTATTTAGAACCTATATAGACTTCTATTGCAAAATATAATTAAAAATATATTTTCTACGTCGCATTTAGATTTTCTTACATCCATAAATTTTCGCGTCGTTAATGATAACAGAGGGAATGATTCAATCAATATATAATGACTGGAGAACGTTAGAATGTTTACAAGGATGCAGCTATGTCTTTCACTACATTATAATAATTTAACTATTAATTTAAATATATAATGATTCTATACCTATCACTATTTTATCTTTTTATTCTCAAAGACAATTTATTTATTTTATAAAATAAATCAGCTTGAATTTCATAATTTTAAATATTCTATGCCAATAAATGCTTAGTTGATGGTGAACATTTAATAATTTTTAGTTACTTATTAGAAGTTATCTTAAGGTTAAGTAAATACCAACTTTTTCTATATTTTAAAGTTGGAAATTATAAACATTAAGCTGAAGACATTTCAAGTCTCATCTCTAATTAGTTGTGTGCTTGTATACTGTAAATCAAAGGAAGATTGACATGGTACCTTTTGTTTTTTGGATATTTTTAATCTATGTAATTATTATTGTAATCAAATAGGTTTTATTACAGTTTCATGGGTTTTATAACAGTATTTGCTTTCTCTAGTTTTTCTTCGCCCACCAATTTTTTTATTATCCGCTAAAGTGTTTCCACCAAAGCTCTATTTTTTGGTTGGATATTTTCTTCTTGGAACATGTTTCCATGGTCTTCCCTAAATTTGCAAGTGTGTCAGGATTTAGCACTGAGCACTGTATTTACTGGTAATTGTCAACTCCTTTTGTATATTGTCCTTAGCAATCACCATATAAGTGTAATATCGGGCTGATAACTGGGTAGTCCTCGGCATAGACAAGAATACACATGTTACCAATATTGAATTTCATGTATGATTCAGTAACTATAATATTAATTATTAATATTCAAGTAGACAGTTCATATTTAAATAATTTAAATAATACGTAGGAAATACAATAGGTACGTCATCGTTAGTAGCTCGATTCGATTTCTACACAGATGAGTGATCGTAGTGCTATCGTATTTCTATCTATATAGGAATAATTTAATTATTTCAGCCATGTCTATACATGGCTGAAATAACACAATTCATGCTATGGTCTGATGTGGTGAACTTGCCCCAGTATTGAGGGTATTATTATATGTTTGTGGTCGAGTTTATATGAGGAGAGCTTAACACCTCTCTTTTAGCATAGATGTATTTGTCCTCGTCTATTCTGTCAATTTTTGTGTGTGCAAATTTTGAAAACACTTACTAAGCGAGGAAGTTATCTATTTTCCTTTAATTCATTTTACTATTACTAGTGGCTAGATAGTATCAACATGTAACCAGTCAAGTAATAATTGAAAATGACTTGTAAGTAAAGGATTTTACAAACGGTAATGTATGTATGTTCTAATATTAACAGCTGATCAACAATAAGCAGCTTACTGATAAATATACCAGTATTAGTAACATATAAGTCGGAAATCGAGAAAGGAACCACCAAGCCGCCAAGCGGTTATCAAAGTAGTTCCCCAATAGCAAAGCTATTACATAATCGCTCTAGAAAACAACTACTCCTCGGGCTACAGCCCCGCCAGGCATTGAATTATACCCAGAAGCGATCCTCGTCCCCTTTCTTGTGTTTCTGCACGATCAGATAAGGTTTCAAAAAATAAAACCCGCCACAGGTAGGATTCGACATTTGTCCCGGATCGGAACCGAACGACATACAGCTGTTTCGAACTTGTTAGTTCTCATCAGTGCCGTACACGGTACGCCGATTCAGGACAAATGCCGAATGAACTTTATGGCGTATAGATCTTTATCGATACGATCTCTGTCAGTAACATATAAGTCGGAAATCGAGAAAGGAACCACCAAGCCGCCAAGCGGTTATCAAAGTAGTTCCCGAATAGCAAAGCTATTACATAATCGCTCTAGGAAACAACTACTCCTCGGGCTAAAGTCCCGCCAGGCATCCAATTATACTCAGAAGCGATCCTCGACCCCTTTCCATTTTTTGATACCAGTATTGGTAATTTTATTGTATTCTCGCAGCTTGTGCGAGTACTTGTATTTATTTTTAGTTGTCATCTCCACATTTAAAGGTTACATGTAAATATCGAGGTATTGTTGGGACTCACTAAAGGACTTGGTCTTTGTAATGAAAAAGTGCAATACTTTGTAGATTTTTCGTTATTTTTTGTATTTATCATTCAATCATTGGTTTTTACAATTATAATAGTTATTGATTTAATTACCGATTTCATGGTGATTTCATAAGTAGTAATGGTGCTCTCCAGGGGCGTAGCGTGAGAAAAGAGTCTAGGGATGTGATAAAAACTTTATAAGGGGAACAGGTATAGTCGAATGTATGGTAGGCCATATGAAAATAGTAAAAATAAGAAAAGACACTGTCCTACAATGATTATGCCGAGGTATATATCCTAATTATTAAAATGAAGATCAATTTTTCGGTCTTTGTTTATCCAGCGAAAACGTCTATCACTGTTTCTTTAAATGTTGGAGACGATCTCATATCTTCTACCCACTTTTAATATTTATTAATGCTAAAGCGTCTTTCTTGTTTTTGAGAATTTCGCAGATAAGCCTTTATTCCCTTTAAAGATGAAAATGATCTTTCCGCGGAATTGCTTGTGGCAGAAATAGTCAAAACTAAACGACACAATTTTGATGATTCCGGGAAAACATAAAATAATTGAAGGGACATAATATATTGGTGAAGCTCAAACACAGTGCTCTTTTTCAAATCGGGATCACTATAAATCACTGAAAGTTCACTTTTTAAATGATTTGCGTCAAATAATGTTCCATATGTATCTACTAAAGAAGAAAAAAGTTCGTCAGGAAAACGTTTTACGAATGAAGTAAATTATGTGGAATCTAGATTTAAGAATTTCAATTTAGAAATTTCATTAAACCGTTCACTAATGTTCAAAGTAATAACGTCCAAAATTTCATAAAACAATCGTGCGTAGGTGCTTTTCTTATCTTCTTCAGGAATTGAATCCAAACGCATTCCTTTCCTTGGTGGTTGATTTTCTAACACAAATCTCTCCATGTAATCCCAAATGTCACTAAAATCGTTTCTCATGTTTTGAATATGTGATTTGCAATCGGCGATCTTTCTATTGCAGTAACTAATATCTGATATTTTTGTCTGTAGAATTTTAAACAGACTTTCGGAATGTGAGAATATTTCAGAAAACACTGCTAAAAAAATTAAAATCAAAGTCACGCAATACAGTTAAAAGGCCTCTAGCCCAAAAACGGTTTCTCGATCCCTTTCCCCATTTTCATTTTTCACAATTACCTGAAACAGCGCTTCCAAATCTTCCTTATATGCCACAACATAAGTAAATGACATAAATAGTTTTCAAGAAGCATTCACATAATCACATAACTGAGTCCGGAAATAACGACAACACCCACCCGAGGTTCCACTGTTAACTGCGTAAGATCACTGACATCTTCGGCCGGCTAACTCGTACCCTGGATGTAACGTGGATCATCGAATTCCAGCACTGCAGCAAGTAACGCGAGAGTCCAATAATTTCGGGCGTCTTCACGGCCGATTTGAAATAGAATAGTTCATGGTAACGTTTAAAGTAATTAATATATGTTTGCGGTCGTTTTAAAATAAATTGAACTTTTAAATAACACTAATTTGCCAATTTTTTAAGGGATGCGACGCATCATGTATCACTCTCATCCATTTACGCTTCGCTCCTGGTGCTCCATATTTTCAAATTTTTAATCACTGTTGATCGTCTTCCATATCAAACAACTGAATTTAAACCAGTATAGGTGTGTATAGTTTATTTCATCGCTATTTGCCAAATAAAGAATCTCAAAACATACCGTGGCTTGTTTTTATGGCTAGGCTCAGGTAGAGTGTTCCGTTTTTCGGCAAGATAAAAGAGTTCTTTATTTGGTAAATAGCGATGAAATGAATAATACAGGTGTACCAGATATATTTGATACTTATTCTATAATTGATATATTATGTAGTTTCTTTTTCAAGTATTGTATTTTTTTGAGATTTTGTGTATATTCATTTATCTCAATATTTATTTAAAATTTAGCGTCACAGCTTATGGCTATACCTGCATCCTAAAATAAATGACAGTGACAAGTCTCGAACTGGTTAGGTTGCTTCTTTGTATTAGACATTTAAATTGAGGATGGATATACCCAAGGAATATTTCAGGAGATACACAAATTGTGCCAAGAATAACTTCAGTAGCAGCAGAAATATTTATAATTACATATAAGCTTCATCACTATTGTGTGGTTGCTTTTCATAACATATCTTCTTACGGAATGTATGTTTGGATGGGATGAACTATATTTCTCAATATATAGTTCATCCCATGTATAGCTAGTTTTTGATACAACATACGCTTACCGCTATAGTTTTTATCAATATAATTGCGACACTACATGTATCGCTATAATAAATATATGTGGTGTAGTATCGTTGAATTGCAAATAAAATGAATATAAGTAGCTATACGAGATCTGGCTAAAAATAAACCGGGCTGGCCTCAGAAATTTCAAGGGAAACCATCTGGAAGATGATTAGCTAGTTTCGGTGCACTCTATCCTCCCTCTGAGTTGTCTAGTAAAACTGTGACGAATGATGAAATAGTTTTTATTCAACCTTCTTTATGTTTGTTGCCGCAATCATGTCAAGCTTCAAATCCGAACAACGAATTGACATCAAATTAATTGCAAAATTGAAAAAATCAGGAACGGAAAGTTCTGAAATATTGAAACAAATGTACGGAGATAACAACATGTCTCTAATTCAAGTGTTTATGTGGCACAAACATTTCAGAGAAGGCCGTGAAAATTTTGACAACAAACACACTGGACGTTCTCGCAGTGCAACAACTGATGAAAACATTCAAAAGGTGAGTGGCAGTGTTATAAATGTGTTGTTTATATATCGGGGCCATTTCTGAGTTAACTGGAATTGACAGATCAGACGAATTTTGCATTGTGAAAGGGAGGTGGGTGCTTCATCAAGACAACGCCCCAGCTCATAAAGCTTTCTCGATTAAGCAATTTCTGGCAAAGAGAAATATTGATGTCCTCGAATACTCACCGTATTTACCAGATCTAGCCTCATGTGATTTTTACCTTTTCCCAAAAATTAAAACTGAACTCAAGGGAACACATTTTTCATCATTGGACGAGGTAAAAGAAAAAGAGTCAAACCTTCTGAAAAGCTTTTCGCCTAAAGACTTCAAACATTGTTTTTTACAGAGGAAAATTCATATGGAGCGGTGTGTATATCAAGAAGGGGAGTACATAGATCATTTTAAAAATATATTAAATACTAAATATAAATATTTGTTTTATACTCAGTCCGGTCTATTTTTAGCCAGACCTGGTAACCATAATGAATATACTTTTGTGCTATATAAAGGAATTACCATCAAAGCGCGGAGCTATAAACTATTTAAATAATAATTTTCTTCTGGGGTGTATAAAATACATTTCCATTACTTCTGTTATTGTTCCCTGTGGCGCGAAATTGTCAAGAAAAGTAATTCATTTAAATTGCAGAAGTAGCATTAAATTTAGAGCGGGGTATAAATTACCAACACCTATATTTTCCGGGAATAAAAATCCTTATAATAGCAGGCGAAATGAGGATGAGAATTATAAAGGCCTGTAAACTTCATTTCGTTTCGTTCCTTTATATATCCAGCCATAACGTTCAGGACACTTGATATATTTTTACTGACAAAGTTCTAAATAGTGAGAAATACTTTCAGCTTCCTACAACAAAAGTTAGTCGTTTACGTTGATATTCTTTGGAAGTTATTACGTAGCATTTTGCTGTGTATATGTAATCTGGTATTTAATTTAATTGACGAGATAGGGAACTTCATAGATGTGATTGTCTGTGTAGTTTACTTGATCAATATGACCTACTTCAATTTTTCTATAGAGCATGGCTCTACATTAAGGGAATATCTTCTTATGTTAGATAAAATCATATTTTTATATTTTAACGGTTACATGCCTCAAAATAATGTGACGTGTATACACGTCACTTTATACAAGTACACATACGAGTATAGAAATACCTAT
This sequence comes from Rosalia funebris, assembly GCA_037954035.1. Lineage (NCBI taxonomy): Eukaryota > Metazoa > Arthropoda > Insecta > Coleoptera > Cerambycidae > Rosalia > Rosalia funebris. The sequence continues at coordinate 334,897 of JAZFAV010000005.1, read as the reverse complement.
ATAAGTAGAAATGAAGAGGTCGCTGGGCACTTGATGAAACGTTTTTGACCAGTAAATGAAAGAAAACCCTTAGTAGCTTTCACAAAAAGGTATATTTCTGTGAAACCTACCAAGTGGTTTCATTCATTTACTAATCTATGTAAGTTTATCACAATATATTCCGCTATTTGAAATGTGTTGCAAAAGGTTTTATTATTTTTGGCATACACTTTTTCGTAAAAGGAAAGAAATAATTTTATTTAAATCTGAAGTATTGATTAATGCTATATCTCTCACCCTTCTTTATATGATTATAAAGAGTCCAGACCATTAAATAGGCATACGAGAGGCGAGTTTCAACATGCCATAAATAAATAATTAGTAGAGGGCGACCTCCGCTTTTAGAACTCCCCCAACCACTTTCTGTGACGTCATTGACCTTGAAAGGGCGATCTTGACAGAGGTCACCGTGACCTTGGACAAGGTCATAGTAAGTAAGACAAGGCCCTAGTAAGGGTCGACTCGGTCAAGGTCATCTTTTCAAGGCCAATGACGTTACAGCAATGACGTCACAGAAAGTGGTGGAGGGAGTTCTAGAAGCGGCTGTAGCCCTCTACTATAATTGATAGAGCATTGCTTCTGAAACTTTAAGAACATTAGACATTGGTATGCAAATAAGTTCAATCAAGAATAAGTTGATATATTCCTGATTTATCTTTTCTAATAATATAATTTTAGGAACACACAAGGTGTGCAGCGACTTGTTAGTTTTATGTAAATATTACAATTAATAATTATAGCTTAATTTGTTTATATAACTGTAGGGAAAGTTAGTTACGTATGTGAGCAACTTTTTCTCTAAAGAAACCATTTTGTATGGAGGAAGAAAGAGTTAATTCTTTGTTAGATAATACGGTAAGGAAAGGAAGGATTCTTAAATATTTAAGAGGGATTAACTTGGAGGATTGGTCATGATATGTATATTTTGCAGCTACCTTTCAATAAATGTATCACTCAAAATACCAAGAAAACATAGCCAATTACTTTTTAATTGTCAACAGGGAAATCATATAGACGTACCATTCAGTCGAAATTTTTATATCAAAATGTGATGTAATCTGGGACAGACAATACATACCTTACATTGCGTGGAGATATTTTCGATATATTTACCCACTTCTTTTTACCTGAGAAACCAATTCGTTTTTATTTATTTGTTTATTCAATTCCAATTCAAAATTTCAATTCCTCTGTTATAGGTACACATAAATATTTGCATCCACAATTTCTTGCCAGTTTCCCCCTTCTCAATATAAATCAAATATCCGAAGGGAAGGTAAGATACATAAAATGGCAATAATCCAGTAGCTCATTCAGCTGAGATAAGATACATAATAATCTAACAAAACACCGGAAAATGGAAAGTGAAAGTGAAGTTGAAAATAATCCAACCGTTATAATGATGAGTTTCCTTTAGTCTCCATAAGAAAACAACAACATCACGAGATCGAATCAGAGCTATTAGTAATTTATCAATCCAGCGAATATAGCATTCACGAAAATCTGATTAGAGAAGTTTACGCCAGACTGCAAGAAACGATTACGGGTCCTCTCGAATAGCCAATTGTGTTGCATCGATGCCGTGAACACGAATTGGTTGACTGACTATAGCTCTTAAGTTCGAGGGGATATTCTCGATTATCCCTCCATAAAATGTGGTTGCACCTGTAGCGAGACACTTTAAAACAGCTTGAATTATTCCTGATAATATACGCAGGATGTTTGTCCTCTTTCAAGAAGCTGGAAGTACCCGTCTATGCGATATTCTGAGGATGCAAAAAATAAAGAACTATTTCAATATCTTAAATTATCCATATTCAGTATATTTCCACTCTAAAAATAGCCGTTGCTTTGCAAAAATAGTAATAGTAAAGTTGCCTAAGATATGACACGAGAAACAATGAGAATTTACTGTTAGTTTGAAAACATTTCGCCAAATTTTATGATTGGTGTACTCAAATGGTACACTCAAAAATGACTTAATAAGGCATTTTTGCATAAAATTTTAAAATACTATATTGACTAGCATTACATTCGACTGACATTTCTACAATTAAGTTGGAGTCAGTAGTAATTTTTTTCTACGCTTTCGTTTTTACAGAAGCGAGGTTTAGTTTTATGCTATTTTTTTTTACCTAACCCCTGATATTCACAGGAATATATACAGATACATAAAGCTGACTTATGTAGAAATTGAGTCCAGACTCAAATGACTCTGAACCTACTATCTAGACTAGTTTTAAGTGATTTGAATCATTATTATAGATTAATCCAGGGAATACAGAGAAGTTGTAATCAATATTGATTTCATATTAAGTGGATCCGTGATTCTATATAACTGAGCTTCGTTAAGCTAGTATTTTGTTTAAAGAACTAGCGCACCGAATGAACACAGATGATTTAATTTTGATGAGATGCTGTTGGTCCTAGTTTAAGGTAGAATCTGAAGATCGGTACCAGGCGCCAAAGATGCATTACAGAACGTAAAAATTTTCTTCTCCAATTATTGGCGATGATTCCTTATTCGAGAAAATATGAAATTCCAATTTAATATATATGATGTTTTATTTCCATTTCTTAGAACGTTATATAAACTCGCGATTCAAAAAGATACACTGAGAGATTTTGAATAACTTATTTGAACTGGAATACTGTATTTTATTTATCTTTTCGCTTTCTTTCTTTATTCCCTATTCATCGACATGGGTATCTTTAGCTTAATAATCAGTACTTCAGCAGGCAGCAGTGTTTCAGCAGGCATCAATACCCTTATCTTAAATGGCACACAATTTTTCATGTCACATCTGAATTTTTTTAATATTATTAGGGTATATTTTAATATAATTCCCTATTTCTAAAACTTGAAGAGATATGTTGATTTTAATAAAATCGTAAGGGAAAATGAACCCTTAGGTGATATTAATAACTTCTGCTATGATAAAATTTAACAACTAAATATGTTGCCATATATTTATTAAATATCAGACTTATATATGTACAAACTACAAATGCTTTAAAATATAAATATGCATAAAAAAGAGGTCTAACGTTGACAAATTTGATTTCGGATTATTTCAAATGGAATCTAGTGTATTATATTTTTCTAGTCGCTTACTTTTCTGTTTCCTTTCTATCGATATGGTATTTCCTATAGATATAGTATACCATATATTATAGCCGTATATTATAATTAGTTATTAAAAAATATTAAGAGATATAATTCAATTAAATGGATAAACAATATCGAGTACAGTGTGACATGGAGAAGAAAATATGCTCTTGTAAATTCTTAAAGTAAGTCCAGCATATTAAATTATTTTTGAATATTGGTGTTCTGCACTCTCAAAAACTAAAAAGGGTACTCTACCTCTTTCCATTAGGCCAAGGTGATTTAGAACAGTTTTTTTATTTCGGCATAAAAATCAATATGATGTTTTAATATCTATAGTGAAGGTAATTAATACAATAAAATAATTAATACTGAGAATGTTAATAAATATACAAGAAAATAAATTATTAATTTACTATTATTTAAAATAACAAGATAATTTACTTTTGTTTAAAATAAATTAATTGTTGGGATTTTCGTGGAATTAAACTATTTAATTCTGCAGACATTGCTTTATACCATACCCAATAAAATACAGTACACAAAATTAAATAGTTTAATTCCACGAGAATCCCAACATGGTCAAACATCGAGACGGATTGCAGACCATGTTGTTTTTTCTTTTTGACTGCTTCTCTGCAATCCGGCTCGATGGACCATGTTGGGACTCCCTTGGAATTTAACTATTTAATTTTGTGAACTGTATGGTATAAAACAATATATGCATATTATACGTGTAACAGAAAAAAGTTGTAAGTAATGTTCTGTGATATTAATGCGTTAATGTTTTCTCATAGAATAGAAAATAGTTCGTTACGGTGGAAGGCCATATGCGATTCGCATGAGCTGGATAGTTTGCACCATCTCACGGCAGCCTGGCAGCTATCCGCGCTATTCAAAGCATAAATAAACATGAATAAGTAAATTTAATAAACAATTAAATTTTAATTTAAAATAAAAAGGATAATATAGAATGGGATAACAATCAGATTCTTTAAACTGCTAACTAATCGAAAGATATTTTCCATCGTACACTATACTCGAGGTTAATTTATCGTTTTCAAATGATTTTAAGTAACTCCATATATTTTAGTTATACGAAATGCCCATATGGATTAAAGGAAAATAGAAAAAGTGAATAAAAGTTCAATATATAGTATGTTCTATTTGAAACAAGCGACTTAATTGAAATCGAATTTCTGTGGAACCTCCTTTTCTGGATACCTTTTACATCTGGAAGCAATTGTAGTTGATACACACATAAGCTCTGCATCTTATAAATACATGAGACAATTACGTGTTGAATTGCGTCATAGTTGAAGTTATTAATATTCATCAATGTTAGTTTACGCATAAGATTTAATTGCACTCGGAAGTACTCAGAAACAATTCGTTTTAAAGATAGGAAATTCCGTTGAAATTTGTTATAAAAATAGTGAACTCCTCATGCAATGGCAATAGAAAGTGTCATGTAATCGCCATTTTTATCTTGTAAAAACCCCTATCAACAAATTTCCAGTCTCATATTATTTGTAGTTTCTCAGAAATGTCTAACGGCTAGTCATCGTAATGTACCCTATATAATATTGAAGTAACAGTATTAACAGTAACAGAACTACAGCTACTTGAGTTGTTGAAGTAGCTTAATGACCTTTCATTACTTCCAGCAGGATATTTTGCGTTCAATTGAAAGTTGTCGAAAGAAAAAAAATATAGCTACAATTACTAAATAAGTGAATACAATTATGAAGTAGTATATTAGGGTCCTGTCTTGGTCCTAGAAAATAATGATTCATGTTTAATTAATCATTCAGTCAATTTATTCAGAAGAATTGCACCTGGGATAATCTCTAAATTAGAATCTGAGGCCTATTTAACCCCATCATATCAGAATCTTGCCATTACTTCAAAAAATGCATAACTTAAGATATTAAATACACATAACCCTAAGGATGAAGTTGTAATCTGAAAACCCAAGATTTTAAACCCCATAATCCACTTAATCAAAAATCTATTAACTCCAATAACCATATATGTCAGACATTTAACTTAATATCTACGTTACTTTAATAACCACATAACTCTGTTCATTGCACATTTTCTCGCACCTCTTGTTTGATCTTAAGTACCCTAAACATACTATTGTGTCCTAGTAATACCTTCACCCTAAAACTTTATATTTTTACGTTTATTCTACTAATTTAGTTTATCAAATAATTGTACCGTCAGCATTGGCGTTACCTGGTGTATACCGCGGGTAGGTTGCATGATCGGGTTTATACATTATGTAGCTCTTAAACGGGCTGCTTGGTAAAGCTGCGGATAAAAAACACATATTTTAATTCTCTTTCTTGGAGCTGTATCGAACTCTTTCCTCTTCAAAAGCTCTATACAAAAAATTTATGAATAATAGCTGAAATAATGGTTCTTTCGATTTTATGGAAAAGTCCTGATGTAATGGGGTTAAACAGACCTCGGTTTCGGATTCAGCGACTCCAAAAACATATAGTAAACGTGGTCAGACCCTCAGATCAGAATTTTCTATTGTGTGACTGTATAGTCTTTGAATCAGAAGACCACTGCAGAGTCTAACAAAATTATTTCGTTGGAAAACAGTTGTGACAGCATAGAGTTTACTAATTCTAATTAGCTAAAAATACTCAGACATATTCACATACTTTAAAATCAAGCTGCTTGTATTTGAACTTGACTAACATCTTGGACTTTCTTGTCAAACTTGTATGATTTTAAATATCAGAATATGTAATATTTCTATATTAATATTTATATATATTGTATCACCAAATCAATAGAAGATAAAACATTTACTACTCTTTGTATCAAACAAATCATACAACAGTTGAAATATACTGAATGCATTTATCTGTATTTTCCCTAAGTGGTAGTTATTGAACTAGAAATGCTGATATTCTGAAATAATTGATACTGTTGTTCAATGCACCTATTTGTATTTGATTATAAATTCATAATCAATGAAAAAATGTTAGTTTTGAAATGCAGATAAAATTGTAGCGAATTGAGAAGTGAAAAGCCGACATGCTAACAACATAAATAACGATAAAATGAAAATATGTTAAAAAAAGTAAACTACATTTATAGGATGTCAATTTATGTGTAATTGTTTGAAATGCAGATAAAATTGTAGCGAATTGAGAAGTGAAAAGCCGACATGCTAACAACATAAATAACGATAAAATGAAAATATGTTAAAAAAAGTAAACTACATTTATAGGATGTCAATTTATGTGTAATTGTACCTAATAAAACAAGTTATAATTATCCCGAGATCTATAAATAAAAATAAGTGTTATTTATATAAAAACTCATAAAGGTAAAACAGCGAGTCAATAGAGAGAGACCTCTATTGGCTGTTTCTTTATTACAAATTTGAATTACTTAAAACGTGAGAATTTAGGTTAGGCCTCTTGACTAAGAGCTATTAAGATAAGGCTTAATTAAGATATTTAAGCTATTCAAGTTTTAAGTGATGATTCTTCTGATTCTGACTAAAATTCTCAGAATGAGAACGTAATGAACACATCGATTTAGTTTTCTAGTTTTTCACATTCAATTAGAATTCATTTATGTTTTTATTGACATCTGTTAAAAATATGACGTCATCGACATTTTTCTTAAATGGCAATATATGACGTGTACTCAAAGTTTTCAAATGAGTACATCATTTGAAAACTCTTGTTTCACAATATGTTCCTAGATTTATTTACGATTCTGTCGTGCCGTTTCAAAATGGCGACCGCTCAATTATAAAAATGATCTAAGATTCCCAGTAAAAGAATAACTTTTTCTTGTTTTATCAGAAAAAAAAGCAAGAGTCAAGAGTGAAGTTTAAGAAACTGTAGAATAAAACCAAACGATACAGCTCGGTTGCTGTAATTACCTTATAATGTAATATTTAAGGTTCTTATTTGCCTTCAGACACAAAAGAAACATTTTTTCGGAACACTTATAGTATATAAAAAAGTAAGCAACTTACTTAATCCAGTTGTACCTAGAATCAGCTATGTTGTATACAATTTTTGCCTATTGTGGTATAGCCGAGGATATCTACTATTATTTATTGATAGGACTTTCATTAACCAGATAATAAACTGGAGAAATTGTCACTACTCTACATTAAAATCTGACTAGAAAATATGGTGTATGTATTACCAAAGAGTTATTATAAAGTTAGTCTTTTAACTAATTATATATTTACCAACTTTGCTTCTCTTTGACCACTGCTATCTCTGCCATTTGTCAAAAAAATAAGGATGACCTAGATATTACTCTGAGATTTTGTATTCTGAGTATTTGAAAACCATCTCAATAACTACATTATTTAAAAACGTTTCATCTTTATTATGTGTTACCTCTAGAGAAACGAATATCTTTCTACTTTTTTTTCGTATTTATTGACAGCTTGTTTTTAGCAGTATTTATATTATATAATATGAAGTTTCTGGTTCATATCTGCCTTCAAATCAACTAGTATTACCATCTCATCTAAATATAAAAGAAATATTATATCTTTTATATGATCAATATTGATACCATTTACGTCATGCTCATGAAAATATTCTTCTACGTCATCAACAAATAAAGATAAAAAAAGGAGACTTCTATGGGCCTAAATAAGCAAAGAATGCGGTATACAACATGGATGCTAAACTCCTTGTATACTAATATTGTATTATGCAAATTCGAAAAACGTTGGACAATAAAATTAAATTATTTTAAACATGAAATGTTGCGTTATTATTTAAAGAATTTCACTATTGCAGTTTTTTCTTTTATTTTGTCAAATAATGTATTTATTATACTTATTTAATTAGGTGCTTTCCACCTTTTTCCTCGTAAATCATTGTTTTAAGCACCCATGTTGTATAACGCTTTTGTGTTTATGTAATTCGAAACTATCAATTGTTAAAATAATGAAAATTATATTTCTTACACTTTGTTTAATAGTAAGAGAATATTTTTTACAGGAATCCATTTTACAGGAATTCATACAACAAACTGCTATGAATAATAACAGATAACTATTCTACAGACCAAGATTTGGTGAACTCATAATCAAAATGGCAAAAAGAAATATTTGATTTTATAACAGTAACTAACTGCAGAAAGTGAAAGAATACTAAACATTAAATTTATGGTTATAGGCTTAGACTTAATTAATTTAGGGATGGTGCTATTTTGTTGTCCTATACTCTCAATTCTAAATAACACCACATGTCTATTGGATTATATTTTCCTCCACAATTGGAAAATTTGTCATTAAATTCTTTTACTAAAATAATGAGATATTAAATTTTAACGACCTACGACCTCTAAGCATCCTTCCTTGTATGTATATCTAAAATACTTGAAGAAATAATGAGTATTCAAATTCCAGGATTCAATTTGATTCAGGTATAGTCGCACAAAAGCTTTATTAAATATAATTGAGGACAGTATTTGGGGCTTGTGACGAAGGAAAAAATATTATGCTTATATTATTAGATTATATAATATTTTTGGTACCATTAATATCAAATGATTAAAATTTTGTGATTTTACATCTTGATAGTTTTTCAAATAATGTGATAAAGTTTACAAATAGCTATTTAAGTAACTAATTTCAATTTGCTTAAACTTCAACTGGCCAACCAGAAAAAAATCAGGTGTGGAGTACAATTTACGTACATTTAAATTTATAATTCATGTTAGTAAAAGCCTTAAAAGGGTTTATGTATCAGTCATAATAGCATTATTTTCTCAGAGAAATTTATACTCACAGTTGTTTAACATGAAATTAATAGAGGTATTAGGGTTTTAATTATTGTGATGTTGTAAATCGATTTTGCTTTAACAAAACAGATTCACAAATAATATAAAAAGGGTAGAAAATACATTTAGGGTTAAAATATGGCATCAGAAAATTTTATCTTATTTCTTATAAGTTTAAAGACGCCAAGTGGCTAAATATATGGGTTAAAGTTCCATCCTTCAGTGGTTTTTCATAATATTATTATAAATTAATGTTCTCGATATATATAATAAAATACAATAGGTAAACGAAATTTAAGATTGTTATAGTCCGTATTTCATTTTCTTTTCATATTTCATTATCTTCGAAATCTGTAGAAAATTAAGATTCATAATCATCTACATATCAAGGTATGTATTTAGTTAAAAGTTTTAATAAATGGCGGAGGTGCCAATGTCATTTGGATGTAATTCATTATATTAGTTTAATAGACTTTATTTAGGTATTTCTTTGTTGCCATATCCTGTATTCTTTGCTTGCTATTTTATGACTTTCTAAACGTTCAATGGAGAGATAAAAATGTATAGTCGTTATATGTGATGGTGACAGGTGGTTTGATATTAGAAATAGGAAAAACACAAATAATTAAAATGATCATCATTGCCTAAGGCAATGATCATCTGCTCGCTCTGTAGAGCTCCTGCATAGGTATTTGTTTTCATGTCAAATTCTGGATTACAATCGATATATGTATTACAAATATTGCCTCTACAGCTTGGACCATGAAATGAAAGAAAATTGGATTCTTCACCTTAATTCGCGATAAAACGAGCAAGAATAATTGTAATGCATAAGCCTCGGAAATACAAAGGACAGAAAATTATCGTAATTTTCGAATGAATGCAAAACATCATACCTTACAATTAGTTCCGTGATTTAGGTAAGGAGAAGCGTTGAATTGTCTGTCTTTGGACGCAGAAACTCCGGATTCGCGAGGGTCTTCAGAAATAGGGAATATTCGTTGGCAGCATTACATTTATAATCATTCTCCGAGTCCAAATTACAAGGATTTATTGTAGTCAAATATCCTTTGTTACCAAAAGAGGATCTCTCTGTCTTATTTTCAACACAATCTTGCCAGTTTATTCAAGGGCTGTGTTTTCTTTTGAATGTAATATCAATGACATTATGTCTCGATTGAAAAACTTCCGTTGAATATTAATTAGTTCACGCAGTTTAATGATACACAAAAGAACTAATAGTGCATCATAATATAATGTATTATAAATAAATATGGGACCGGATATTTATTAGATTAAATATAATAACAGACAATAATATACATTTCAATAATGCAATATTATACCCAGATAGGTAGTTATATTTGATTTAATACACCTGTATGTTTCAATGTCTTTCCTAGATAATATATTAGAATTTGACATTGATAACTTATACAATCTAAGTTATCCTTTATTATTTAACTGAGATCTATTCTGTTCAGTGGCGGCTCGTGATGAAATGCAACGGGTGTTCTGCACAGGGCCGATCCTAGGGTATTGGCCGCCCGCGTGCAAATTTCAAACGTATCCAAACTACTGGCGCACACACTTTCACAAGAAAAATTTTTGAAATTTAATACCTTTTTGAAGAACACTTATGTTTGCCGTCATATTCTTTGGTTAAGAGAATATTGGTTAGCTTATATAATGTTATAAATGGCTTAAAGTACCATATTTTTAGGTACAGTTAAATATAAATAAACAACACCTTGTATTATTCCCCCATGTTTTCCTTATTGCGTAACATAGGTGTTACTTAATTATTTATAACTTTTTAATCGTATATTTTTCTATATCGTCCTCATAGAGTATTATTGCGCTACCATGACTGTGATTGGCAAAAGTTGATACTTAATTGACATGGTACTTGAAAAAAATAATTTCGGCTTTGCAGGGACTAGTTATAAGTAGGACTAGTTATTAGTTAACAGTTATAAAAACGTGAATTAGCATACATAAAACGTGTGTTTTATCTTGAATTTTGTCTTTGAAGCTTTTGTAATATTTATCTATCTTATAATTAATATCAATGTAATTGAATAAATAAATTATTTACAAATAATTTATTTTAAAGTACGGGATTCTTCTTGCGAATACCTTAATAATTGATAAAATACCTAGAGTAGAACACTAGAGTAAAGCGCCTATAGTATAACAGTAGAATACATATACGAGTATAACATCCTAATGTCGTTACTATGATTTTAAAACTGATGTAATATATAATTAATAACAATATCAAAGGTTGTGAGGTAATTGTACAATAGTAGAAAATGGAAGAAACAAACGTATTAGTTTCCTAGGATAACAGTAGAAGAAGTAAAATAGTTCGTACTTTCTTAATGTCACAATATTCAGTGAAATAAAGTGAATCAAGTCTTGCAAATGACCATCTAAAACTTGTTGGTCTTTCCCAAAAACAAATTCTCATCGAGCAATTTTAATTCGGAAAAGAGTAATTTAATTATTCCAATATAATTAAATATTTATGGGTAAAGAATGAATATTTATCCTGCCATACCGTCCATATTAATAATTAACAAAGTATCCACTGAATACTATTCAACGCAAACTAATTGTTGAGTTAATCTTGACTGGAAAAAATAGGGCGAAATTTTACCTATCTTAATTTATAATTTTTCTGTCACAAAAATAATTTTCAGTCTCTATCTGAAACATACCCGTACAAGAATATTGTCCACCTTGTCGAATAATTCTAATATAACAACTTGACATTATTGAAAAACTCACTGAAATGATATTAGTGTTAAACTGAAATGTATTTAGATAATAAAATTGATTTTCAGTTATGTTTATTGTTCTTCCTATATATTGAACAAATTTCTATAAACCGGAGCATTTTAATTAATAAAACGCGTATGAATCTTTGTTAGTATTTCTCGATGAAATCATATGTCTACCTGAATTATTAGGTCAATTAATTCTCTAGAAACAAATAAAAAAACAAATTACAACAACTGGTGACTACATTGATTACAATAGTGTTTTATGTACTGTCGTTTACAGTTGTTAGCATTATGAATTATATAAAAAGTGAACCGCTTAGATTTTCTCTGTATTTCTGAAATATAAAGGTGCGAAACATCCGGCGTCACTAATTTACTATAACTCACAATGTTTATCATATGGCAAATATGAAATGTTTACTTATTACGAGATTACAGTCTTCATAGAAGAGGAAAATCACCTGCAAGGTGAACAGTTATTCAACAATTGATTTGTTGGAAAATCAAACTGTTAGTGGCATACATTCGATATACTTTAAGTCCTAAATTCCCAAGAGCAAATATATGTACTCGTATTTGTATATAATTGAAGGAGTAACTGTTTTCTGCAAATGAACCAGAATTATTGAACACACGCATAAAGCAAAAAAATGTAGAAATATTTACAAGTTCAAATTAATTTTGCAGAGATTACTTTTGAAAGAAAACAGGGAACTGTTGAAAATCTATGTTGACAATGAGTTTTATAAAATATTTTGTCGTCGATGATAAGGGAAATGTACATGTGAAACTTGCTTCAAAATATTTTCATATTTATTACCCAGTAAAGTCAATCTATACTTTTCTTGGTAGGTGGTAATAATGAGGTGGTGGTTTCTTGGTAACTCGAGTGCTAAATTTCTTATAAATCATTGCTTTAATTTTGTCCACTATTATCCACTATTAATAATTAGCAACAGATATTAACAATTAGCCTTATGCATCGAAAGAAATAATTTTTTTTGTATTTGAATCATTTTCAATAGCTTTCATTTACAAAACTGGATTTTCTACAATACAACTAAAACAGAATAAGTATAAACGCGGCACAATAAAATAAGAAACAGAATCAGGGGCGGCTGGTGTATAGGTGCTGCAGAGCTGCAGAACTGCCAAAAAATTTTGATATTTATATATTTTCGCGACATAATAATTACTAAAATTTATTAATAAAATAATTTGGTTAGTTGGTGCAGCTAACCAAATTATTGCGCTAAAGTTGCATTCTGCCCGCCGTCCTCTATTGAGTAGTAGACCAGGTGAATTGTCTGGGTCTCTACGTGAGCGCGTCGCGGTACATTGGACTGGGCGACACGAGGTAGTTCTCAGCACGGCTCGGCACACCCGTCCTCCTCCTCAACTCCCGCGACAATCCACACTTGGCGCTCGTAAATGCGCGAATTTACACGGTCAGTGAGCTGTATATTTTCTAACTAAGGCAATATCAGTGAATGTTTACTCCTTCCTACTCCTCGGGCGGGCGTAAATCGTACCTATTAATACTGTTCTGTGAATTTGTGTAGTGATTTATTGTACTAATTATTAATATTTATATACTGTGATAGTGACAATGGATTTAGTTTATAATTTAGTTCATGTGAAGCGATTTTTTAAATACTCTTATGAAGAAAAAAATTATTTAAAAAACAATGGTAGGCCATTGCCCGATATTGTTATTGAGACTGCAGGTGTTACCCGCGGAAAAGCATATAAACGTCAATTTAATAGAGACATTTATTCGAAGAACAATTGGATTTGTGGGTGCAACAAAAAAAAATGCGTTATTTTGTTTTCCTTGTTTACTCTTTGGCGGTGATAAAGCATGGACGGAGGTAGGGGTGACAGATTTGGTGCACTTAATTGAAAATATAAAAAAGCATGACAACTCCAAAAGCCATCTACATAATACAATGAAATTAGCTTTATTAGGAATAACTAATATTAAAGCGCAGCTAGATTCAGCTTATTGGATAAATGCGCAAAAGCATAATGATAATGTGACAAAAAAGAGATATGTTTTGTCAAAAATTATAAACTGCATAAAGCTTTGTGGGGCCTTTGAACTGGCGCTGCGAGGACATGACGAAGCTGAAACCGGGGATATTTCGTTTTTTAATAAATATTTCTGCTGAGCTTGATGTAACTTTAAGCGAGCATCTACAAAATGCTTCAGTATTTAAAGGAACCTCTAAAGAAATACAAAATGATCTTTTAGACTGTATATTAAAAGTGTGTCATGAAGAAATAATTAAAGAAATTAACAAACCTTCATTTTTGGCAGTTATGGCAGACGAAACAATTGATGTATCTGCAAAAACTCAGCTGGCGGTAGTTTTAAGATATATTCTCAATGCAGCTCTTCAGATTCTCTTACTTTATTCGGTTTCTATTTTCGATACAATTTCGATAATGAACCTACAACATTGTATTAGACATCAAATCGATTAATGACACAATTTAGGAATCGAAAAGTTATCACCGTGTTATGGCCGTCCGAAGCTTGTAAGCAAATGTATATTGACGTAATGTAGATAAAACAAACTATAAACAAACAAAACAAAACATGTGCTACATGCAAATGTCTGGGGAGCCACTCGTCAGTCTGACACAAAATGTTAACGAAAGAGTAATGTTCGGAAAGTTTATTTCAACACTCTGCTGCATATAAAATGTATTGAAATACCTGACGCTTGGGCATAATATTTAGCCAGGGCTTAATAAAATTATCGGATATGTAGATTTTAATGATTTAATATAGTTTACGTAGACTAATTCGATTAGATCCAATATGCAGAAAGTATAAATCAACAAATGCTGTCAGTGCATTTAAATACAAATTCTATTTGAGTACACTGACTTCAAGTATTATTCCTGCTCGAAAAAGTTCTAATATTTTGGTTTAGTATAAATGAATCTTTCATAAAGTTAAATTATGTAAAATGTTTTCATGTTTCATAAAATACTCGTATGTTTACATAACATAAGCCGTACAACTTCAGACTTACAATGTGGAACAATTAGAAATTGTTTCCTAATGATAAAAAATGATGATGGTCGAATTAAAAAAAACACTCTATCTAATATAAATCAGAGCGATTTTAAAATCTGATTGGTCTGATTGCATCTGTTACTATGCTACAAGTATGTATAAAAGTTAAAACATTATGATTTTAAAACTGCCTTTATGAGTTACATAATTTAATTACTTTATTATGAAAGCTAAACGAATACAGAGCATTTAAGTTGAAAGCTAAATAAATGTTTGAAACTAATCACAACTTTTCTATATGGGTTTCATTATCATGAAGTACGATAATGGTGCACTATTGGAATATGAATTACCGATATCTATAATACACGTTATTATGTAGTGTTCATAAATAGCAGTTGCTGCTTGCATGTTAAGAGCACGAGAGAGTAATATTCTGTGTTATTTATATGAAAATGAGAATGGAGTGTGGTTGCACTAAATATATTGCATTGCTTGAAATATGTGGTTTAATATTAAAAACTCAACTAAACGCAATTTCTGGTATTATTTGTTATCTTCTACTAAGCATAGATAAGATTGTTTTCTATATTTAAATTTCTAAAGTTTAATCTTTAATACTTCATATAATAATTTTCATAATAATAGACTATAATCCATTAATTGGTTGGGGCGATTGTTGGTGCAGGCTGACTTGGTGTATAGGCATCGAAATTGTTAAATCACAGTCATCGGGCTTAGTATATTAACCGCAATATCGGTACAGGAATGTCTTGAACCATATCAGTTGGTAATAGAAAAATTATGATAATGAAGTTATATTGAAAATTTGATGACGTAATACTGATAATTGTTACTGAAAGATATTGACATATCTATAATATGAGTTACTGAAACTTAAAAATATACAAATGTCTTAATTTCGTAAACAGTTCACAGTAAGGTCCCTAAGGTCACACACATGAAAATGCATTCATATGAATCCTGCTAGTCATGAGTGTTTGTAAATTGGTTGATAGTTCTTTTAAGTAGATTAAATAAAATATATTGTTGTATTAGTGGACTGTATTTGAGTAGATGCGTATCTTTAAGAAGCTCGTACATTACTATTTATATTTATATATTTACATGCGTACAAGTTATACAGACATAAAGACATCGCTCTGTATATATTTTTACCAATCTGAAATTGTGTCCACATAACAATAATTATTATATATATCCAGCAGCTTACGCTGCGAAAGATAAAGTTTATCAAAGCTTATAAAACAGAAACTCTTGTGAAATCTTGTTAGAATAAAGCGATTCTTGTTCAGTACAACTTTGTTTGTGAAATATCCCGATTAACCGAACCTACAAATATCACTGGCGCAGTCGCGGTAAGATATCGTGGAAAGTTCGATTTGTGTAGTGACCGTGTGGATTATCAGTGTTCGAAAGCGGCCGTCCGAGAGATCGATCATCCCAAAGATAGGCGCTGAGACAACTGGAGTTCCAGGAACTGCCCGAACGCTTCGCTACAAAGTGAGTACTCAAGTTTCCTCTATATCTCATCCTATCTGCTCAACGTTTTTGCGTAGATTGGAATTTTTTGGATTAAATTCGATTAATTTAATTTAAAAAAAAAAACAACCACTTTAGTTTAAATCCGTTTGATTTATCTAAAAGACATATCGGTCATATCGATTGTATGGTCAGGTATTTAGTTTTAAGAAGTTCAAACAAATTTTGTATTCAGAGTGTATCAAAAAATTGTTAATGAATAATTTTTCCGAAGTATTGAACGCTATTTCAGAAATTAGCGAATCAAACCAAGATCAAACTAGTATTAACGAAAATAGTAGTAATAGTAGTAATAGTAATACGTATAATCAACTAAATATGTCAGAAGCACCAATAGATTATCAGTTACTTAGGATGTACTTAGATATCATACCAAAATTTGATGGTCAGCCAATAAGATTAAATAAATTCCTTTCAGCTTGCGAATCATTGTTAAATGCTTTTTCAAGACCTAACAATCCAATTCACACAGATTTCTTATATAAGGCGATACTGCGATCTAAACTGACAGGTGACGCAGAAATTACTGTAGCTTCCCATTTAAGTATTCCTGACTGGCAAGCATTAAAAAACATTTTAACTACCAAATATGGTGACCCCAGAGATCTTCAATGTTTACAACAGGATTTAATATTTATTTCCGTCAAACCTAAGGAATCACTTTTAGATTTAGGTAATAGAATTCAATCCATTTTAGGCTTAATGATCGATAAACTACAATCATCTGATCAGTCTGAACCCGAAAAAAATGCCCTTGCTAGCGTTTATTCAAAATTAGCTTTAGATACCTTCGTTAGAAATTTACCACCAAATTTGCAACAAATGCTTAGAATCAGATATAACATAACCAGCCTTGACGCCGCAATAAAACTAGTCTTAAAGGAAGAACAATTTAATATGTATAAACAAACTGTAACTTCATACCAACCCAAGACCTTACAGACTTCAACAAGACCAAACACTTAACGTTCATTCATGCCATCAAGACCGTATAACCCAAATCAAAATTACTCATGGAATTCCCCATTTTTAACTCAACCAGCACAAGCTAGTTTCCCCAATCAACCCATTAACATACAACCAAGGCCCATTAAGCAAAATTTACCTTCGAATAAACAAGTTTTTGGTCCTCCAAAAAATGTATTTAAAAATCCACCACCGGCAAATATTCAACCAACCCCTATGTCAACTACATCTAGGAACCCAACAGTCCAAAGACAAATGTCAAATCAAAACTATTTTCGACAACCACAAAACTGGCAACATAGTAGACAACAAACTCCAAAGTTCCATTCAGAGGAATTATTTTATTCCGACGCAGGCCCATCCAATATTTCCATTGCTGAAAATCCCCCTGTAGATAACTATTATCTTAACCAACAATTCGAAAATTTACAAATTCAGGCCCAAATAATTCAAAATCAAATAGACCAGTTTAACGTAGAAACAGAAAACAATAACGACTGGGACTTTACCGAAGAAAATTATATACCAACTGACCCAAATGATGACCAAAACGAAAATTTTCAAGAAACAGCCTCATCGAACCCAGAGAACACATAATTCCAGAGCTAAACAATTTAACACCGAGCCCCCTTCCATATATTATAATTCATTCTCCACCATTTTCACACCCCATAAAACTTCTTATAGATACAGGTAGTTCAAAATCATTGCTAAGACCAATTATAGCTGAAAAATATTTTCCTTCTAATATTTATTGCGACCCCTTAATTGTTAAATGTGGTATCGGTTCTAGAGAAATAAAGAACCAAATGACTATCCCCTCATTTTCAGAATTTAACACACATCAAAATATGAATTTTCTATTGTTTGATTTTCACACATTTTTTGATGGTGCCCTAGGACACGAAGACATTATCAAACAAAACATTAAGATAGACCTTTCAAACCGAATAATTTATAATGATAAATTTTCTTTACCAATTCATTTCAGAAAACCAAATGAAACACAATGTTCCTTTTCGATTGATTCAAGTGAAATACTTCAAAAACGAGTACCAATAAATGCCCCTGATAATACTGACGTTTATCTACCCGCGAGAAGATCAAAATCCACAAATGTTTATATCCCAGATACGATAACGAAAGTTAATCAAGGATATGCCTTAATAGAAATTCATAACTATAACCATGAACCACAAATGATATCCTTCGATGAACCTTTAGAAGCTTATCCCCTTTCCGATTACGATATATTAAAATGTAACGTTAAATTCCCACAAAATTCTTTAGATTCCTCACGTCAGCTAGAAATAAAAAATCTTATTCGAACAAATCATTTAAACTCGGAAGAAAAATACGAACTACTAAATATATGCCAACAATATCATGACATCTTTCTTTTCCCAGATGACAAGCTAACTTTCACAAACTCTGTTAAACATCAAATAAAATTAAAAAACGAATAACCTATATACACCAAACCATACAGATACCCATACACTCAGAAAAAGGAAGTAGCCCAACAAATTCAAAAAATGTTGGACGATAAAATAATCTGTCCTTCTTCCAGCCCCTTTAGTTCACCACTTTGGATAGTTCCAAAAAAATTAGATGCTAGTGGCATACAAAAATGGCGTTTAGTAATAGACTACCGAAAGCTCAACGACCAAACTACTGACGACAGATCCAATGCCCAATATAACTGACATCCTTGACCAACTTGGTAGATGCACCTACTTTTCCACCTTGGACTTAGCCAGCGGATTTCATCAGATTGAAATGGCCCCAGACTCCGTTGAAAAGACCGCCTTTTCAACTGAACATGGACATTACGAATTTTCACGAATGCCATTCGGTCTTAAGAACGCCCCTGCAACCTTCCAACGTTCTATGGATAATGTCCTAAAAGAACTACAAAACAAAATATGTTTTGTCTATATGGACGATGTAATAATATTTAGTACAACTCTCGAAGAGCATATAAAAAATCTTAAATTAGTATTTAAAACTTTTAGGCAGCACAAACTAAAAATTCATCTAGACAAGTCAGAGTTCCTTCGTAAAGAAGTAGAATTCCTTGGACACATAATAACAGATAAAGGTGTAAAACCTAATTCGAAAAAGATATCCGCTATAAAAAATTTCTCAATCCCAAAAACTCAACGTGAAATTAAGTCATTTCTTGGCCTACTTGGTTACTATCGGAAATTCATAAAAAATTTTGCCAAATTAACAAAACCCTTGACTCAATGTTTAAAGAAAGGAGAAACGGTAAAACACACTAAAGAATTTGTAGAATGTTTCGAAATTTGCAAAACCTTATTATCTAATAACCCCATTTTAGCTTACCCAGATTTCTCAAAACCATTTGAATTGACAACTGATGCAAGTAATTTCGCGATTGGATCAGTTTTATCACAAGACAACAAACCAATTTCGTACTTTTCCAGGACCCTTAATCCAGCGGAAATCAACTACTCCACAATAGAGAAAGAAATGCTCAGCATTATCTGTTCAATAAAAAATTTTAGACCCTACCTCTTTGGCACCAAGTTCAAAATATACACCGATCATCAACCTTTACAATGGCTTTTCTCCATAAAGGAACCAAATTCTCGTTTGGTTAGATGGCGACTTAAACTTTTAGAGTATGACTACGAGATATTTTATAAGAAAGGCAAAACAAATTACGTAGCAGACGCATTATCTCCTATCAAAATTGATGACGAAATTAACGCTCTAGATACTCCACCTCAACAAGAAATCGATAACCAATCTATCATCCCAAATTTAGGTTCAGTACAAAACATTGACTCAATCATTGACGAAGTTCTCACCGAACAAGAAAAACACCAAGACCTTCCACCTTTTAATCTAGACGAAATAGTAAGAGACCTTGACATAACAATAGAAGTCATACCTTTAAATAAAGCCGAAAAAATAACCTAAACAAATAGCTATCAATAACGATATCGAAACTATACATTCAGCCGATCAAAATCCAGTATTTACTTTGCCCTATACTGAAAAACCAATAAATTATTATAAATCCCAAATTGTTATAACTGAATCCTCAAAAGCAAATAGAGAAATTGCGGAATCGCAAACATTATTCAAAAATACTAAATTCAGACATTTAATTACAATCAGGCAAAATTTATCAGATGAAGATACATTTAAATTTGTAAAAAACTTTTTAAACCCTAATGAGACAATGTGCTTTCTATTCAGAACAAATGAAATAGAAAAGAAAATTATTAGAATCTTACAACAAAATTTAACCCCAAATATTAAATGTGTTATCTCTAAGACCTTACTTACAGACATTCAAAACGAACAAGAAAAAAATACTTTAATTAAATATCATCATCAAGGGAAAACGTGTCACCGTGGAATCAACGAAACTTCAAATTCTTTGCAGAAAACTTATTATTGGCCCAACCTTAGAATCGATGTTCAAAATTTCATCAACACATGTCATATATCTCAAATCAGCAAATACGATAGAAACCCCCAACATATTAAGTTGCAACTAACGGAAACCCCACTACTTCCCTTGCAAAAAATACATATAGATATTTTTCACGCTGAAAAAGAATATTTCCTGACAATATTAGACTCCTTTTCGAAATTCGCCCAAGCCTATAAAGTAAATCACAAAAACGCGATAGAAATCCAAAACAAAATAATGCAATTCATTTCCCACATGGGTTTACCAAAAGAAATTGTGGCAGACAATGGCCCTGAATTCAACAATACCCTACTAAAAGAATTTTGCCAACTACATAATATCAAGCTTCATATAACAACACCCCGACACTCCAATAGTAACAGCCCTGTAGAAAGATTCCACTCTACACTTCTAGACTCTATTAGATGTTTAAAACAAGAACATGCCAATAAAAACATTGAATATATAGTTTCTCTTTCTGTCCTACTCTATAATAACTCAATTCACAGTGTTACTAAATTTACTCCATTCGAAATTATATTTGGTCCATTAGAAAAACAAAATCCATTTGATCTAACGGAAAACATTATCGTAAACGACTATGTTGAACAACACAAAAAGGACGTGCAAAAACTTTATCAAGAAATTAGAGATCGTATTACAGTTAATAAAGAAAAAATCATAACTAAACAAAATGAAAAATTAGAAGACCCAAAACCAGTCCCTGAAAATAAAGAAGTTTATCTAAAGACTAGAAATCAACGTCAAAAAACTAAACCGCGGTTCAAACCCACGAAAGCTATCAAAGACGAAGGCATAAAACTTCGTACAAGATCTGACATATACCATAAAAATATAATAAAAAGACCAAGACGAGTAACAAGATCTTCTTTGTTACAGGACAATGAAGACTCTAACACTCCTGCTGACGATCGTTCTAACGATGACAATCACTAAAACTGAGAATACTTACCGACAACTTAACCACCCCCTTTACCTTCTAAAATTAGGAAATGCTAGGATTGTTTCTCATTATCATACTTTTATATCTAAAATTAACCTAAAACCAATTGAAGATATTTTACTTTCACATAAAGAACAAATTACTAACCGCATGGGAATTGCAGGTTTTGAAGAAGAAGAACAACTTCTCAGACTTGTAAATCAAAGTCAAAACACTTTGGATCGATTAAAACCTCTAAAACGCGAAAAAAGAGGAGTATTTAATTTCATTGGCACCATATATAAAGACCTTTTTGGAACATTAGACAACAATGATTTAGAAAATATCAACAAGAAATTCGATATTCTTATAAATAACCAACACAAGATAACTGATGATCTGAATCTCAAAATGTCACTATATTCAAAATTCCTACAAAATTACAATACTACTATAAACATTCTAAATAACAACCAAGCCAAAATAGCCAAAGCAATTGAAGCTTTTAAAACGTCATCAGATGAAATCTTCTACGCCGAAATAAATCTAAATATTATACAAAATTACTTAAACGATTTAGAAGAAGCTATTAACTTAAGCTACGTTCATATTTTGTCAAGATTTATTTTATCCCCAAAAGACCTTTTACTTTCAATTAAAGAATTAGAAAAACTTTACGACTCTAGTCAAATACCATATTTCAAAAATGTTCAAAGCTATTATCCGATCATATAACTCTCGTCTATAATACGCGAAATGGAAGTCATTTTTACGATTAAAATTCCAATCTTGCAACAAACGAATTTTATCCTATATCACACTTTCCCTATACCTATATAAAATCAAACCATAATACCAAATTTTCCTTATCACCTCTTGAGTATCACTGGTTACTTGGGAATGGATGAAGAATGCCCTAAACAAGAAGACATCTATCTATGCCCAATGACGATAACTACAACACACAAAGAAGACTGTATTCCAAATATAATGAAACTCACCAATGCAGGAACTTGCCGAATAGTTGGAACACAATTGCTGACCCCTATTATTCAACCAGTCGACCAAAACAAAGTACTTCTGATACCTGTTCCAAATGACCCCATTGAAGTTATTGAATCATGTCCGAATTCAATAAGACATATAAAAATCCAAAACCCGACAGAAATCACGATTTCTACGAATTGCTCCATATCATACGACAATCAAATTTTTATCAACCTCTTACATAAGGAAAAACTTCCTTCTATCTTGCTTCCTCCAATGGATCTCCAGTCTAACACGACATCGTTTATAAAACTCGATAATGTCAATCTCAAGGACATATCAGACCTTTTCAAACATGCCAATTCTCTCCCACCTCTCATGATAGAAGATCTACCAGAAGATGATCCTCAAGACCACTTGCCAATTATTATTATTTTGTCAGTCGTAATCCTTGTCGTATTCCTAGTTATCTTTTGTGTCTATTGCAAATCAAAGACACAACCTCTCAATTTGAAAATTGCTTTCAAAAAGCCGCCAATCAACTGTGAAGATGATCATGTCTCGACCAGCAGGCGCAACGAGGAACCACTTCCTACCACATCAAATCCGAGCAAAGGCAACGTAGATTCGCATCCTGCAGTGTCGCCGTCTTTCATCCCCTGAAGACAGCTCTTAAGGAGGGAGGAGTTATACAGACATAAAGACATCGCCCTGTATATATTTTTACCAATCTGAAATTGTGTCCACATAACAATAATTATTATATATATCCAGCAGCTTACGCTGCGAAAGATAAAGTTTATCAAAGCTTATAAAACAGAAACTCTTGTGAAATCTTGTTAGAATAAAGCGATTCTTGTTCAGTACAACTTTGTTTGTGAAATATCCCGATTAACCGAACCTACAAATATCACTTACACTATGAAGGATCGTACATGACAATGCTGATGCCAGGCTACAGGCCTGGCGTTGTTGCCAACGTTAAGTACATAATAGAAATATTAACAACAGTAAATTATAGACACCAACAATAGCTAAAACTGAAAGAGATGATGCTAGCATTAGATAAAGTCAACATTTACGGCTAGATATATTAATGACAAACTACACATTTCGAGCAAACAATTTTTGAAGAATGGCAAGGGCGGAGGTTCTTTTGTCATTTAATGAGGTATTTTATTACATTCAAGTTTATTTGATTTTTTTTACATTATTTATTTCTCTCTTACCATAAGGATCACATATGATAGTTATACACAGTTTTCCACTACAACTATTAGCAGTCGAAGAGAACGAAAGAGTAGGCAAAGAAAATTATTTTATTACAAACAAATCTTAATATTTTAAATGACATTAATATTTCAGCCATTTCTTTATAAATTGTTTTCTGGAATTATATAGGTTAATCTAAAAACTACCTCATTGGTGGGTTGTTTGTTGAAATGTATCGGAAATAATTGATGCTCAGTGGATAATCAAAAATGATAGTACCGTAAAATTATCGTATTTTATTCTTTCTGATAGAAGTTCTTCTAATAAAATATGTGAAAATGAAATTTTGTAAATTCAATACAATAAAAATCAGTAATTTTTAAATTAATGAAATTAATGTTTGTTGAAATGTAATAGAAATAACTGACGCTCAGTTGATTATCAAAAATAGTAATACCATAAATTATCGTATTTTATTCTTCGTGATAGCAGTTCTTCTAATGAACTATGTGAAAATGAAATTTTGTAAATTCAATACAATAAATATGAGTAATTTTTAAATTAATGAAAGAAATTACAGTATTAATAGAGTATCAAACAGAGATAAACCATCGTAGTAGCAACTAAATACTAATTTATCTCTTAACCCTTATTATTTGTGAAAGTGGTGGTTTATATGCTATTTGAAATAAAAATATCATTAAGTGTCATTGATAGTAGTAAAGTAATGCATTGTCTTTTTGGATTTGATAAATATATTAAAATATTTTTTATTTACGACGGATATTTTAAAAATTGTATACAAATACTCGTAATTTATGTATATTCATAATACTTTTGCAAATGAAACACAAAAATTCTAGCATATTGTTTTATTTCTTAAATTACATTAATGTATATGTTGATCAAATAGTGTATGTATGTATTTGATTTGGTCAGTAAATTTGCTATTTTACAATTTGTGTAAATTTTCATCGGAGGTAAATTCACTGCAAGGGAGAGGACGGCACATGGTATATAGCACGAGGAGCCTTTTCGATTCTTCAGAAATGCTTCGTTTCTAAGAAAAAATGCGTTATTTCTTTGTTTTAAGTTTTAAATTTTTGTTACATGTTATATTTATCACAAACAGTTCACATTATTTTAGATAATCGATTCAAATTTGGCATACTCAATAACTGTATCAACATCTGTACCATATTCAATAATACAGCTTTGTTAATCCATAATATAATCTACAGGGCGATGCTATTTTCGGGCTATGACTTTCACCAGCCTGCGCTTTTTTATGACAACATTCTCATTCGTCGTATTTAAGTTCCTCTGATTTTTCTAAATCTTTTTAAAATTACTTCAAAGATAGATCTAAAAAATAGAAAACAAATAAAATCGTAAAGATCTGTAACTTGGAACAAAGCGTTCTTGACTACATATTCGTTGTTAGTATTTCAATATATTCAACTACAACCCCGGGTTTATATAGTTAAAATACTTCCTTAATTTTGTTAAACTATTGCTTTTATGATATTTTAAAGAATTCAGATGTGCACAAAAATATTTTCTTGGGAAAAATATTCCTTGCCTTAAATAAATAATGATCAACTTTTGGGAATAAATAAGCACTGGACAAGAGATATCTTATGTTGTTAGAAAATATCCATTAATAGACAAATATATGACAAGTATGAGGCACTAATATACTATACGGTATGCTGTAGGCAGTCTAATTGAAGATTTGAAATTCCCTAGCCCCCAGTTCAACCACCGTAGATCAGAGAGGCTGTGATAGGCATCCACTACCTCTGATACAACACCTCGACGAATTATAATATAGCCACTTGAAACAGCTAAACTGTAGTTTAGTTAAGTAAACTTGGGGTAAATTAACTTACTTAGAGTAACCTACAGACCAGAAAGACTTACGACAAAGTAAATGTTATAGCCTACACGTCTATTCAGTCCACACGTCTCCACAAGACTAGTGGTGGTCTATGTGACATCCAGTATACAATGTACAAATTTGGATAACTTGTAAAATAAAGTTAGAGAATTCTGTGGAACAGTTATTTCACAGATAAGGTAATATGCGTTAGAAATATTTTGGCTAGAAACAAGAATGCGCTAGAAACAAGAGATTTGAATAATGCATTTATATGAAAGCGCAAGGGTTCAATACAAAAGATTATCTCTTATTAGTTTTCATTTACTAGTCACTCGGGTATTCATTCTTTCCGTTGTTTCATTTATTGTTGTTATTTAGAAAATCAGCCTTAAGGAATGGCGAAGTTGCCAACGCAATACTTTTCTTGCTATCTAACCGCGGGCGCGGGTCTTCTGTGCCTGGCAACTCCGCCAATTTTTAGCAACTATATGCTTGATTAATGTTATATATAGTTGTTCTTTTGATATCATGAGCAAGTACTATGTCTCATCAAATATAACTTGTAGTTTTTTATTATAATGTCTAAAGGAGTATGAACGCAAAAAAAATTATTTGCTCTGTTCATAATAATATTGAATTATGCATAATGTAATAAGGTACTAACTACCAGGGTGGTAATATTATGCATAAAAAATACCCAGAGAAGAGTATACCAAAGTCATTGCGGTTATCGCGTAACTAAAAACCTTTTGTGCTTATCATGAACCTACATTGTATTTTATCGCAATTATTGCAACTTGCTAAAAGACTTGAGAAAAACACTTCTTAGAACATTCCTGCAGCATCAGCATACAGAAATGTTTTAAATAGAGAAACAACCATTGGTAGCTTCAGTAGTCCGCATATTAAGTAATCAGAAGTAGTATGTAACTTCACATATCAGTAATCTTCAATTAGTCGTCGAGTAAACGTCGAACAAGTCTAAATTAAATTATAAAAGTAAAAAAAATTAAAAAAGAATTAAAAATAAATTGTTTTTAAAAAGTTATATAAATAAAAAGTGATATAAAATATATATATATATATTCCTGATAAAACATTTGTTGTTTCTTTAACTAGTTATTATGTAATCTAGAAGTTTGACACATCACACATAAAAGATATATTCTTTTAAGTGGTCATAATCAGATATAAAATATATTAATTGCATTATAATATAAGTAATAAAGTAAAAATTACTTATAGGAAAATATCTAAAGAATCCGATTTCCTATTCTCACTTGCCCGATAATCATTGGATCGAATTTTTTACAAACTTTATGTACGTATTCATTGTATATCGTTGAATGTGTCTGATTAAAATCTTATCAAAACTTCATTTTTTCAATTTCCGGGTTCGCGCGCTTTTCTTTTCAGTAGTTTCCTTTTCAGTTTTCATAGTCCCTATAAATTTCAGTACCCTTCGTAATAAGTTCGCTTTGTAAAAATCTCTGTCGGGAAAATTAATATTCTGTGGTCAATTCGTAAACTTAAAATTACCGATATTAGAATATATTGTTTACTAACAACCATGATTGACATCTAATATTAAGCTGTACAAATTACCATCATCGCTTATCTAGTCCTTAGTTCTTAGTATTATAGTGTAACTGCAACGTAGAATTATTAGCGTGCTGAACGTCGACTGTAGTTGTTGCATCTTATGTGCCACATTATTAAGGTAAAATGTGAGAATCTTTACAAGGAAATGTGTCTCAGCTCAGCAAACATTTTCTCTCTTGTTATTGTAAGCAACCAAACGTGCTCTGGTATGCTCATAGCCATGAGTTTACAAATGGGGTTGTATGCATAATGTATTTCCGCAGTACATACGAAACATTTTGAATTAATTACGCCATATATATTATTGCTTTTGCAAAATGCATAATGTTATTCCTGCACTTTAACATATTTTTATAAATGTTAATTGTGTGTATGGTATTTTATACGCTTCATATTTAAGATACTTTTACCGCATATAGAAGTTTTAAATCAGTTTTTAATTATTAATATTGTTAACAGATACAGTCATACCAAAACATGTGTCATAGTAACAGAAAAAAGGATATCGACCCTAATGAGGCTGATGCCAAACGTAGACGGCCCACGAATTGAGAAGAGATTGGTGTTAAATGGTGTTGTCCAATCAATATTGCTTTATGGAGCACCCGTTTAGCACGGTGTGTTAAGTATTAAAAGATACAGTAATATGATAGTAAAGACCTAAAGAAAATGCTAATAAGAGTAACAAGTGCATACAGGACAACGTCGACAAAGGCGCTACAAGTGGTTGCTGGAGTACCTCCCATAGAATTCTTCATGACGGAGGAAATGGTCATATTATACAACGTAAAAAAGGGGAAAGAGAAAACACTTTAAGAAAAATGGCAAAAAACATGGTAGACGAAGAGGTAAATGTGGCTCAATGAACTAAGAAGCTCATAGACCAAATATAAAGCTCTGGCTGAAATGCAAACATAAAACAACGGACTACTTCCTAACCCAGATACTGACAGGGCATGGATGCTTCCGGAGTTATCTCTATCGAATGGGAAAGGTAACTGTATATATTGCGGAAATAGAGATACCCCCGAACATACCTTATTCGTATGCCCGAGATGGGAAAGTAAAAGACAGGTTGCGTGGACAATGCTCGAACTTGTACCAGTTGCAGAAAACATAATAGAATTAATGACGGAAAAAAACAAGAACTTGGCAAATAATTCATACGTTGGCAAGAGAAATAATGGAAAAAAAGAACAGGAGGAAAGGATAAATCAGAGCAGACAAATATAGGAAAACACAGCTGCAACCTGAAGTAATGTCGAAAGACGGTTCCGGGTAACACAAAGGGAGGCTAAAAGGAGGGGTTTTAGCCGGTAAGAGTTTGGAACTACTGAAAGCGATAGAACCGAAGCTCCGGTGTCCATGATGGATTTCCCCTCTCAAAAAAAAATCATAAATATTTCTTTATAAATTTTTAAGATACAAAATTAAATTACGTTAACGTATCGAAACAATGGAACTAACAAAAAAAGTGACAAATTGTGGAAAAAAATAAAATGTATTAATATATCATTAAAATAGAAATACTCCTTAACATTACGCCATCTGTGGAAAAGAAAATCGTGTCTATAGAAGGAAAAGTCAAGTAGCTTGAAAAAGTAATTTATATTATATAGTACTTTTTAGAACCGAACAAGAAAAAGTGTAGAAAATATAAAGTGTCTTTCAATAAGGGCGCTTGATTTTTAAATGTAAATAAAAGAAATTGTGTGTGAGATATCTACTAAATTCTTTTATTTCAAAGAATATTTTATGACATTTACTTATGGAAGTATGAAATAAAACATTATTTAAATATTCGCCGCGGCCTTGCTTGGTGGCACGTATTAGGAAGGTCCAATTCTCGATGACTCTGTAATATAGTTGTATATATTTGTCTGAATTTGCTGGATGGACTTCGTTATGTTAACTTTGAGGACATCGAGTGTTTACGTTTTAATTACACAGACGTGCGATATATGATAGCCACAAAGGAAGAAGTCAAAAGGCACTAAATCGCAGGATCTCGGTGGTTAGTTCATTCGCGGCCGCTCGTGGTAACCATGTCCTCAAATCCCTCGTGCAGAATGTTCACCGTGGCATGTGCTGTGTGGCACATATTGTTGTCCCGTTGGAATCACCTGTCACTAGTATCCATGTCATCCAGTTTAGGTCACAAGAAGTTGCTTATTATTGATCTGTAGCACTCGACGTTGATGGTTATGGCATTGCCAGTTTAGTTTTGGAAGAAGTACGGACTGATGTTTCCGCTAGACCAAAATCCACACCAAACACCGACTTTCGGGACACATTTGGTGCTTGTGATCTCGTGTGGATTGGTGTCGTCCCAAATAAGACAATTTTGCTAGCTCACATATGGATATGTAAGCAAGCAAAATTGTTGGGTTTCATCCATAAATGGGCCTAGTCGCTAAAGATGATTTTTTTTTCGAAATTTGGGTCAACTGCCATCTGTTTCTGATTCCAATCAGCGAACACACGGCATTCTATATGGTAGTTTACCTCAAGTTCCTGGGTCAATTGGATTTTATACGGGTGCAGACACAAGTTCCGATGCAAAATTCGCCAAGTCGAAGTCGCAGAAAGGCTAAGCTCTTGTGGACGACGAGAAATTGACTGCCCCGGGTTTTCTGGTAAACTATCATGCACAGAAGCGATGTTTTCAGCACACCTTGCGTTTCTGTGACGTACGGGTGCTGACTGATTATTTATAAAACAGGTTTACTTGAATTTGGTAACCAAACGTCTAATAGTGGACTCGGCGGGATGGTAGTGGTGAGAATAAAATGATGTGCGGAACGTTTCTCGAACGAAGCACTAATTTTGCATATAAAATGATAATTTGCACACATTATTGAAAGCTATAACCTTCAGTGTTGATTTGCTAAACAGCATTGAATAGTTCATAACAAATTTGACAGATGCTGCTTTTACAACATGGCAGCTATAACCTAACAAATTTCGAGCATCCCTATTAAAAGACCCTATAGTAACATATACTTAGACGAAATATACGTACAAAAGTTTTACTTTACAATTTTTGTGTTAAACACAATTAATAATTCTTTAAAATAAAGTTCCCCTGTATTACAAAGTATATTCAAGAAGAAATATTCGTAATATATAGAAACCGATCAATAGAATAGTTTACCTACGTTCTATTTATTAGTTACAATAATTGATATACATACTTATGTACGAGATTTTAAATTTTGGTAACATAAATAATATGTTTAAGCTAATTAATAGTCCTTATTCTTCTTATACCTATACCTATCATTAAATAAGCTAATTAGTATTATTTTTCTAAATATCAACATATTTTAGTAAATAATGTGCCTAAACTGTGTCACAATTTATTGTATGTCTTGCTATGCAGATATAAGTATTATGATTATTTGCAAATAATTTATATTACAATAAACAAATGTCAGTATTCAATTCTTGTGTTACCCAAGTGAAAAGGGAGTGATTACTTGTAAACTGATTAATTTCATAAGTTATTAAAATTGATTTAAAGCAATATTGGAATATCATTCAATTAAAGTAAATATTACTTTGAAGTCTCTATTTATTTTATTGTTTTTGTATATGAATATAAATTTGACTGTAAAATGAATAAATGTTACCATATTTTCTTGTACTATTTTTTTAATACAGCTGCGCTTATCGTGAAACTCCCTTTGTATTTGTATTCCGTTACTAAGGGGCCGTAAATAATTACAGCTCATTTAAAACTAGTAAAACCATGAGTCAACGATGAATCACATGATGCCGCGGTTGTAAACAGTCTTTGGTTATCGACGTATCACTTGGTCTCCTAGAAACCTAAAAGTGAACGTATGGACGGCAGCTAATATGTGGCAGCAAACTGAAGATATATATAAATTTTATATATTTTGTCGGATATTAAAACTATCTAATTTTTTTCGTATGGCTAACGGCTACCCACTTACATTGTTGAATGAAATTAAGTCAATAAAGCAATAAAAATATCATAAGAGCTATATAACAGATTCCATTTGGCAAAGGCAAATTTCAGTTTAGAGGAAAGGTTTCTTCTAAGAAGAAAGAGGGGCAAACCCATGATGGGTTTGCAAATATTTGTGGAAAGAAATTGATAATACACACTCAATTTAGGACAGCAACATTTGTACTGCAGCAAAAAACTATGCGAATAGCATTGTTTAATGTATCAACTCTAAACTTATATTCAAAATATGTAAATTTTAGTGTGCCAGAATATAATTTTATGCATGAAACAAATTTTCTTAGATTCTTACAACTTTTTAACATATGAAATCGTTCCTATTATGATTCGGATAAATTTATATCGTAAAGCATTTTACATACACTTTTTAAAGAATTATAGAAGGTGACATCATTTTGAAATATTATAATATATTGCTTGTATACCGTTATTTAATAGAGCCTTTATTACTACTGTACTTATATATATAACTACTAATTTATATTAATTACTGAGAAAGAACCATATGTGATTATTATATGTGATTGTTATGTTACGACGATTATGTGATGGTTAAAAAAAGAATAAAAAAAGTATTTGTATGTAACTTCATTATAACCAGTCAATAATATACATTAGACTGACAGTGGCGCCTCCGCCAAAATATTGAAAGCTGTTTGATAGTTGGTTAATTTTTATTATATAAATTTTTATTTTTTAACCTCTAATCTATATGATACGTTAATTATATATAACTGTTACATATGGTATTAATGAATGAGAAAGATAAAAAATATATTTAAATGAATTGAAGTAGACCAAAATATCTACTTTTGCTGCGGACACTTGTTACTGTTAGTGCGCACGTCTTTGTAACACAACAGTACCTAATATTATAGGTTTATTAATACCTAATAGCATGTAGATCATTTGCATAAGCATACAGTGGTAGACAAAGGTCGTGTACCATCATTTATGGTATACCCGTTTGCACCATGAAATACGGATTTTATTATTAGATTTGGTTGGCAAAACTACAAAACCATCCGGTTAGTTTTCTTTAACTCACCGACTTAGTTATATGAAGGATAATAAATATTGCTGGTTTTGAAGTTCAGTCATTTGACGGAACTCCTGTCATTGCGACTTTTTGCTCTTATTTAATGGTTTTGTTTCCGGGGCTGTTTGTGTCGTTTTCGGACAAAACCGATGCACAGAAATCCTTTAAATTATTAAAACACGAGCATCAGATGCATCTTTTCTTCCCTATATATATTATGTTATATATGTTAGTTTTCTTTTATTTATTTACGGTTTCTGGTGTCCTGTTTCTCTATTTATATTTATAGTTATTAACGATCCTTTTATTGTTGAAGACAATATAGCCTAAAAGCAAAAGAAACACATCTTTAGCATTGTCTTACATATTTCCCTTCTAGTAGCCACTGGTGTTACACAAACGGTTGTAAATATGTTTCTTTCATTATTTATTTTTTGGTTAGAAGAGAACGGTATATCGTTTTTATTTTTTAGTAAAATAAATACAATAGTTACGGTAAGCGTGTACCAAATTCAGTGCCCATGATTTTAACATTATTAGAAATGTTCAATATGTTCTGTTGCATACAACAGGAATATAATTCTCTTTCTTTAGAAGCATCTTCGCTATACTTAAATATAATACTATGTACAATTATGTAACAACATATTTTATCAATATTAAAATATTAATTCGCTAACATTCTATTAGATAATATTTTCTTCAAAATATCATTTATTGGAATGAACAATCCTTCCAAGTACACCAGAACATTTTTCAATGCAAATAATTTCTTTGGTATCTAAATTCTTGTGGCTTTCGTTGCAGCTGTTTGGTCTCAAACGCTTAAATTTTTAAATACAAGTTATGAGAATATTTGTTCAATTTTAAATTTTAATTCGATAAAAGCTTTAAAGTTTCGTTTAATCAAGCTCATTTACACCCCACGGTATTTTAACAGCGCTTTTAGAGTGAGTAACTTGCAAGTTCGTGTTAATTAAAAAACTACTATAACTTCTCGAAAACTTTAACATATTTTATAAACTCTATTTTATGATAAACAGCTACTCTTTCTAAAAGATTAATATTTTTGTGCCTATATGTAGGTTATTGTATAAATAATTTAATTAGATCTATTGACAACAGCTTTATTTAATAGTTGACCAAGCATTTGTTGCCAAATACACAATTTCTGAAGATATGATAATTTATCCTCTCTTTGTAGATATTTTATAATTTAATATAAGTTTTCACTCAATAATTATTAGTTAGATAGAATTTTCATAAGCATAAGACATGCATAAGGTAAGGACTTGATGTGTACTAGATTTATTATTACTTGAATGCTTTAACTGCTATGTAAATATGCGTATCTGAAGTTTTAATTTGAATATGCTTTAAATAGAAATTTGATATAAAAATGTATTAGATACATATTACTAACTAAATATGTTAATTCGTATGTTTTCTTGCAGAATAAAGTCATCAATATGAAATAACGTTTTTAGTATTACTGTCTCTCACTTTATACAAACATTAGTATTAAAGAAATCTTTATCCTTAAATACTTATTTTCCAATATGTATTTACACGAAATATTGTACTAAAGAAATTCAAGGTGATGTTTTATAAATTTATACCATAAATAAGCCTACCGAGAATTTATTAATTTAACAAATGTTCCATGCAGTGTAAAAGTAATAGATTACTAGTTTGTTTGTAGTAACTAGTAATCTATTAGTAGGAGCACACAAGTTTTAAAGATTACTTTTTCAAGCAAACATTTAAAAAACATATAATTATTTAAATAGTTTTGGGTGTATAGGTTCATAAAATAATTGAAATTGTAAAAATTAATTATAACTTCATTATTTTTTGATATTAATTGAGAAATTAATATCGAAAGATATATTAGTACATATACATTGGGATAAGAGGTAAAGTGATAATTTGTAATTTCTTTAATAATACTTTTATTCTAATTATAGGCATTACTGTTCAAGTTGTTAAATATGAGAAGGATACATTCGTATTGGCTTCCATAACTATATCTCTTGGATTCCTAAAGCTATAGTTATCTATATCTATTGTAGCAAATTTATGTTTAGTGTATGCGAACAAAATTGGCTACGGTAATTAATTAATATTTTACTTATAGTTCATGAAACTGCTGTCAGTGACAGGCAAGAAATTGCATAATATTGATTAATTTAGGACAAGCAAAAACATGTTATCTCAACGCTAGCGAGTACAGATTTATAGCGAGAGACAAATAGAATAACTGAGTATATAATTGTCAAATTTCTAGATCTTTTCTTAACATTGTGATAATTATATACAGGGAAAGTTGTAAATATGAAATTTGTATCAGGTTTCCCAAAATAATTATCTTGAAAAATGTTTAATTAATCTACAACTGGTGAAACTAATAAAGTTTTAGACTAAAATTTAGTGGTGTTTAAATTCGACTTATTTGAATCTAGGATTTTGGACACACGATGAAATTAAGTAGGAATTATTTAGGTTCTTATAGAATCATGGAAAATGGCAAAAAGTTAAAAAAGCCAACAAACTTAATGGAAATCCCTACAAATACTGATACATTTACAGGCTTCTGAAGGTATTTATATACCTACTACTAAAACAAGAGCTATATTGAATCGGTTGGAATAGAATGTCTGTTTTCATATCGCCCTCCACAACACGTCACGGTTTATTAGCGGTTAAAAATATGTTGCATTGCACGTGAATTTCTAATACGGGCGTTTACGAGGTATTGAGTACATCGGAATATTTTTTATTAAAAAAATCTTGACATCTGAGACGACAAATTTAAATTGGATTACACTGAATTGCTTGTACCCAACACTGACTTAGTTTTCTACAAAACACCAAAACATCAAAACACTACACACTACACTCGACGAGCATTTCGCTAACAAAATTGGCATCATCTGAAGATGATTAAAAGTAATCTTATGCTAACAATGTATCCTATTTATTGCTCCTAATAATTGAATAAATAAGAAATTGATCTCCTCAATAAGGGGTTAAATTTTGCATTACCTATTTCTGAATAGGACCTTGATGATATTATTTTAAGTATTGAAAGTTCAATTCAACGTCTTCCTGATCCTAATAAAAGACTCGTGGGAGAAGTTTGCAGGAGTCAAATGTCCACAAATATAAATAATAAAAAGTCAAAATCCAGAATAGAAAATTATCAAACGATTACGAGAGAATGACTGTATTTATTTAAAAGTTGATAAAGGTAGTGAGATTGTTATCTTGGATAAAAGGGACTATTATGAAAAGGTTATAAAGAAAGGATAAAAGAAGAAAATCCTTATAAAAAGCTTCCTAGAAATCCATTGCCAAAAATGATCACTGAAGTAAGAAATACACTTGAATCTTGCAACAGCATTATTACTCCAGCTCTAGTGTATCCAAATTTTACTGCTTGCCTAAGGTACATAAACCAGGTAAGTCGATGCGTCCTATTGTTTCTGCAATTGTATCGCCGACTTACCACCTTTCAAAATGGTTAATAGAGGAGTCCGAAAGTTTACTTATTGCATTACCCAGTGCACTGCTCAGTGATTAATTACAACGATTTCATTAATGAAATTAAAGATATCAAGTTGCAAGAGGATGAAATTTTGGTCTCCTTTGACGTATGCTGATTGTTTCCAAGTGTTTCGATACCATAAACCCTGGACTTACTTAGGGATTTACTTGAATTAAATAATCTTAGTCTAGATATAATAAGGAATATATTGAACTCACTAAACTTTGCATGAAATAAAATTGTTTCCAATTTTATAACGGTTTTATTGAACAACATGAAGTGACAGCCATATTCGTTGTCACCTTTCATTGTCAGTCTCTTCATGAACATATTTGAAACAGATGCGTCAGTAGAATTCACATATGAAGTTGAAACTAATGAACAACTACCATTTTCAGATGTGCTAGTAATTAGAAATAGTGAAAGTAAGTTACAATTTAGTATATACAGAAAATACATCAGTACTCTCAGATATATCCCCAATGATTCCCACCATTGTGTTTAACACAAAGTGGCGAGCCTTCATTTTTGTAGTCCATCGCCTACTAAGCTACCCTCTCAATAAAGATAGATTTGAAAAAGAAAACGCTCTAATCAAGGATGTAGCTGAGGGTAATGGATATTCTGTTGGTACAGTTGAAGGAATGATCAGGAAACGTAAATTTAAAGAAGCTCTTCGAAATTTCTCGACATTTCAAACTGAAATGGAACATCCAGCAGAATATGTATCCATTCCTTACGATACTCGATTCACCCGTGGTATTAGTACAATTTTTACAGATATAGGGATGACGCTATTTCATCCATCAAGAAGTAAATAAAAACAATTTTTAGGCAATCCAAAAGACAAAATTAACACAAGTGATAGGTCCGGTATTTACGAAATCAGCTGTAACGATTATAATCAAAGGCACGTTGGACAGACCGTGTGCATCTCAAACATAGTAGAAGAAATAAGTTCAGTATTGCTCAACATGCCTTCGAAAATAACCATAAGATAGATATTAGCAACTTAAGATTAATTAGGAATGTAACAAAAACTAGACAGCTAGATGTATTTGAAAGATTGGAAATTGAAAAAATGTAAAAATAATATGAATAGTGACAGGGGGCCTATTCCACATAACCCACTTTACTGGTTAGTTACTTACGGCTCATTGGCCGCAACTGTCATGGTCAAGTCTCACTGAGCCTCAACAATAAATTAGGTATAAATAGGATGTATTGTTAGCATAAGATTAGTTTTAATCATTTCCAGATGAAGGCAACTTTATTGGCCACATACACGTCGAGCATAGTGTATAGTATCTTGGTGTTTTGCGGGAAACTAAGTCAATATTATCTTCACTCCAAAGGTTCCGACCCACTCCAGTATATTTGTAATTACATTAATTCAAATATCTAATGTCTACGCGACGACAACTTGCTATCGCGCAGTTACCCCAGTGTCACATCACTGATGCAACACTAAAGGTGGGCAGGTTTACTTATCATCATCAGAATTTCAGTTTCTGTTAAACATTGCATTGCAAACTAAGCACAATAATGTTTTTACGCATAATTTACATTTTCATATATTGTTGATAGTTACCTGGATTATTTTCTAAGGGTACAAAAATGTTTTATAAGCGCCTTAGAGTCAACGTATTGCTAAATAGTATAAAAAGTACTGTAGGGAAACCATTTTGGTTTTCAGAGTCTTTATTTTATTTGTTTTTGCGCCTTTAGATATGTTTAACATCTTATTTATTCATTTAAACAAGAAATGTTACAAGCTGCTGAAACTCACTCTTCAACACAGATTCAATAACATGAAAATATGCAGTGTTATACATTAATAAATTATTTATCTGAACTGTACTATACATTAATAACTTATAACGTTCATAATACTGTTAATGTTAATAACGCACTATATGTGCAATATTTACTAATGTTTTAGACATGTTTGAGGAGCGTACCTTTTAAATTAAGATTAGACTTGAAAAAGAGTCTCCTATATATCTATAATATAATATCAAAAATAGTTTTGTTTTATAAGTGGTTTCCATCTGGTATAACTTCTGGGGATTGTGATATTACATCTGTATGTAACCATACAGAAACATAGACCATAAAAAACGTATTGGGTAATAATGGTCAACGTATTTTACGAAATATAGTAAAATATTAACCGAACAAAATGGAATTCGATATATGCCTATGTTTCAATATATCTTTTTATTACTTTTAGCTACAGTGGAATATCTACCCACAATGCCGCTGGTTATGAAGTGACCTGAGTTTTCGGGAAATAAATTTGTACAGATATTATTGCCATTTTATTAGCACATAAATATTTTGTAGTGACTAGAATCGAACTGAATTCGCTTTAAGATTATCCAACATTTTAGATTTTTGATATTATCTAAGTATGTACTATGTGATACTGTTAGTCGAAAATATATTGTCCTACTTTTAATATTTCCTAGTTGTCTGTATAAATATAAGTATACGGTGGTCAATATCTCAAAGACCATGCCTTTGAAGAGTTCGACAGCACTAAAGTCAAAAATTCCAATGAATAATACATACATATTTGTATATCAGTTTATCGATCACAACCCAATTCTTCTTCGGACCTAGAGACGCTTTGCATGGCATAAATATTCGATGAGTTATTTTCTCACCTCTATACTTCCGTGGATATAACCTTAAACAAAACTAACAGTAAGTAAAATACATTCAGTCAATTTAGTTAAATTACGATTACACTTTTGGCCATAGTGCTTTACAATATTATGAAAACAAAAAGAAATTAGTTGACCACATTTAAGATAAACTTGAATCTAAAACGAACTGGAGATTATAGAGAGATTAGTAGCATTATTCAGTTGAATTTTCATTATTATTTTACTCAATCTTTAAGCTATCATGTATAAGGTAT
This sequence comes from Rosalia funebris, assembly GCA_037954035.1. Lineage (NCBI taxonomy): Eukaryota > Metazoa > Arthropoda > Insecta > Coleoptera > Cerambycidae > Rosalia > Rosalia funebris. The sequence goes on along the minus strand of JAZFAV010000005.1, from coordinate 296,030 downwards.
TGTCTAACTAAACTGTAATAGTCTTAACTGAAATATAGTTACATATTAATGTTGACAGACATTTTTCCTGATAATTTCTGTGTTTTCAGGGCTGAATGTAAGTTTAATTTAACAAAGAAAGGCAGCGGAAGGATGGCAAGAATGCTACTTGCTTTAAATAAATGGCTTAACGCAACACTGTTAGATTTTTCTGGAATTGTTTTTTTTTTATAGATGATGATTTAATAGTTCTCTTGTTTCCATGTTAATGTTTTAGTTTTATATATTCTACCCTTTGTCATTGCTGCTATATATGAAAATTTTTGTGAGGTCTCAGCTACTCATAGAAATTGTTTCAGTGAATAAGAATTAATTATTCTGAGCAATTTCTACATTCACACTATGTTAAATAAACTGAATTTGATTATAGAATGCCTATAGATGCCTATAAATTCTCACAACTATTTACTTTCTGAGGATATATATCATCTACCTTTAGAATACTTTATGCTTTGATATAGAATTTGTCCATATATAACATTCTTATAACGATAATGACAATTATTCTTCATTTAATTTCAAGAAAACTGTATAATGATTTATACAGTAGCAACTGTTTTTTATATCTATCTTTAATAATGTAAACAATGTTTTCTGTTTATAATTTCTTAGATTTACTTTTTTTTTGTGTTTGTAAAAGTGTTCCAAAAACTACTCTTAGGAATAACTTAAAATTGAATTAATCAAAAATTTCAGAATTTCGTTTATAGTATTTATTAAAAAAATGGGGATGTTTCATATTTAAATCAGTTTAAATCACTATATTCTATAATTACTCTATAAGAAATGTTGATACTGTTCATAAAAATATATCGAGGACGTAGAGGTACACATTACACAATTAACATGTGGTTGGCCTTTCATCAATAATATCTACAATTTCATGTTCGATGATAATTACCTTACATAAAGATTCGTAAAGTACAGTTAATGCATTCACTAATTATTTTCAATCTGCTTTTGTTTTACATTGAGATCATTAATGTTGTCTAACTACGTGTCGTTTATTCTTAAAATAGCTTCACAGAAATAATCTCACGGAATACAATCTGCTGGGCCAGGTGGCCACCAAACAGCAGCACTTTGTTTCTTACATCATGAGGTCTTGATTCGTATTATTAAAACTAAATAGTTTTATTCGATACGACCAGATCTACTTGGATATATGTTTGTCAATAAGGACAGAACAACATACTCTCTGGTGAGATTTAAATATTTTTCACCTTTCAAATTTCCTTCAATAAAAATTACAGCAATAATATGGTTAATGATATCGTTCTAAATATTAAACTTTTGAGGACGTATCTCATGCATTGAGTAAGGAATTTCTAATTATCAATACGTACTGCTTTGTCTGCTTACTATACCTTTCCAATTAAACATGAATTGCTAAATAAGAAAAAATAAAACTCATAAAATAGTAAAGAAGAAAAAATATCGTAAGTTAAAAGTATATAACTTTATCAGGCGACAAATAAGTATTATTAAGTCTATTGAATGGTTTGAATTGTGTGGAATAGTTACATATGTATATCCTTTAATCACCAGGATCTTCAGATAAAATTTTATATCAAACTTGATGGTGTCAGAGAAACGTTGCAACCTGCAGCTAACTTTATATTGTCTGTAACTGAGTTAGTATTATTATGGTGCAGAAATACGTTGTCGATGTTCCTCTGTATTCAATGTAATTCAATGTAATCAATATTACAACTTTTATCTCGTGTCTGGTATTACAACTAATGTTTCCATATAATTCAAATATAATTTTCTTATATTCGAAGCATATCTCCTATTTATTAGACAGGAAGATATCTGTATAGCCTAAAAAATTGCAGTTGGTATCCCGGAATTTTTGTTAAATTATTGTAGCCTCGTTTTCGTTTATTCTCTAATTGTTATATTGTAATTTGAAGCTTCAGTTTACCATTTTTCTTAAGATTAAATCTAGATAAAAGCTTTTACCCATTCTAAAGAAGGTGACAATAATGAAATAAAAAATTATAGACATGCAGTGATCCATTGCAATTTTAGCAAATTTTTTGAAACCATTTTATGTAACTTCTTGTCTATATGGTCTATCTAGGTAAATAACTACTAATATTGTAAATCTTATCCATTTCTTTACTAAATAATAGACCAGGGTGGTCAGGTATATGTAATACATTCAGATCTCTCAAAATCTTTCGATAGGCTCTATGTTTGTGTTAGCCAATAACTTCATCAGTATCCTTTTGTTCATATTCCTTTAACAGAATATTAAATATGAATTCTCATGGATTTACTTACATTTATCTAAATTAGAACAACATCAGATATTCCACAAAGCTCGATTCTTGGACTTCTCTACTTTTATATTTCTCATGGAATTTAAGTTACAGAAAGGAAACTAATCTTATAAATTTCGATTATAAGATAGGTAGGGAGGTAGTTACCCCTTATATACAGTTGTTACAGGTGCTCTTGATTTTATATTAATATTTGTTCCTTATATCTCTTATATTGTAACTGATGCTAACAGAAACATTGGTGTTATCAATAGAAATTCAAAATATTTGAAAGATATTTATTGCATTTGTCACAATCATATATAATAAAAAATGCTTCGGTTATTTGGCACCTTAGCTACTATATCTACACATAAAGCTCCAGAAAATACCTCAAATACCTTTGTTTTAAGTCTGGTGATATCTATCCACCTATTGGAATTCAATAAAATGACTTATTATTTAGGTTCAATTTTATTAATTTGGTACTGCGATGTTCTAATTTACAAGTTTGACTGTCCTGATGTACTTTGTTTTATATATTTTAAGATACTTTCAGTTGAAACTCACTTTAATTCTTTGTTTCATTTACCGATTCCATGCTCAAATTTGTTGAAATATTCGCCTATTTGTAACATGTGTTAACATTATACTCAGACCAGTCTGACACATATATTAAATTGTAATATTAGCAATATTAGAAGATCTGTTTTAGGTAATTATGATTTTTTTGTTTAATATAACTTATTTTAAGTTAGTTCATCATCATCATATCGGTTTATAACGTCCTTCGCCGTCTTCCGATTCCTAATCTCCATTCCTCTCTATTTCTCCACATGTCTTCGTCCAGACCTCTCTCTCGAATTTCATTATCAATGCCCTCTCTCCAGCTTTTTCGTGGTCTTCCTCGCCTTCTTCTTCCTTGTGGTTTCCAGTTTAGAATGCTTTTTGGGTATTCTGTCATTTGGCATTCGTTGAACGTGCCCGTACCATACGAGTTGTTTGGTTCTTACTTTAAGTTAGTTATGTTTATTATATCATTATTTGTAAGAAATGTTCATTATTTTATTTATGTTTCAGTTTTGTTTTTGTCTATTTACTTAATGGATCATAATTTGTATTAAATTTATGTTTTTCTGTCCAATAATTGGATTTTAATCTATCTGGGCAGTTTTGCGTTAAGTAAATAAGTACATAAATAGATAAAATAAGAAGGAAAGTAGAAGTTTGTTTAGGTACAACACTACGGAAGTAAGTGGTAGAGAGTTTAAACGGATACATACATATATAATATGCTAGGGGCAGTAGTTGAAAACCAAAGCATCCCGGGAGTTTGGTTTTGTGGGCCTCTTGTTCGTTTCCATTATTAATATGGAAATATGTCGATGATACCATAATGTTACATCTCTTGAAAATAACATATTCCTCTGAGCTATAAGTACAAAACATACAAAATGAATATAAGATGCTATGTGTATCGAATTCTGTAAATGGAGCTTATATTTAAATTTAGTTGAGAGAACTATTTTTACAGTTAGTAAAGTACAGTAACTCCACTTGTAACTAACATCAATGTTTTATAAATGCTAATAGTTTCGACAATAATTTATATTTTCATGTCCTTTACACTTCATTGCTAAGATATAATTTTTTGGGGTTATTCAATTAATATTTTAATATAATGTAAGAGATTTATCATTAGTTACTATCAAGTTAAAAATAATCGGAATAGAACAGAAAAAGTACAAAACAACAAAGGAATACGCTCTTATTAAAACATACTATGAAGGTAATAACTTACAGCTTAAATATTGAATGTAATACTTACTTAAGCGAATCAAGTAAACAAATGTATACAATGATGAATATTACAAATAACTATATGAAAGACGCATTTTAAAATTCGAGTTCACATATTTATTTCATTCTGTTAAGTGCATTTTAATAAAGACTTCAATACTCTCTTGACAGTATAACATTCTAAGACAAACTACTAAATACTTCTACATAAAATTTTGCATACAAAATTACATTTGTTTGTTAAATATAATAATTACGTGTTAAATTTAATTTGGCATATATGTCATCTATATTTTAAAGACTTGAGGATAGATTATATTCTTTTAAAATAACTACATATTTTTAAACTAGGTTACAAATATTTGTATACAATATTTTTCACAAGAAAGAAGCTTTAAACAAATTAAATCTAAAAACGCTCTCTATTTGGCATTTCAATTCCAATGAGCTAAAAAATATTTAAATTCTTAAAGAATATTTAAATTTAATATCTATTATAAAAATATACAAAAAATAGGTATATCTCCAATTAATGGATACATACAAATACTATATGTTACATCTTCACAATTAATTTAACAGGTCAAAATATGTTTCATGCCATTTCTTTATATCAATGTGGCTATTAACTGTGTTGTTTTGTCGTTTAAGTTTGGCTGCGGAGGGGAAAGTTACATGTAGAGACGAGGACAAACACCTATATTCAGGGAGAGGTGCCAAAATCGTTGGGACTGGAACTGAAGCATACAATAACACCCCCAATACTGGGATCAACATCTTCACTTTGGAGGATATAACAACCCCTAACTTCTTTTTTCCAAATATAAAGGTATTCCGAGTGATACATAATTTGTAAGTTAGCATCGAGAGGAATACAGTAACTACTTCGCTATCCAATTAAAAAAAAATTACCAGTAAAAGTAAATAATCATCTCATAACAAAGAATGTTCAAAATTAGTACTATTTCTCGACGGAAAGCTGATCGTCGACAAAAATCTTCTTCTGCATTCTATAATATTTCGGCAGTGATCTGTCTGATTGTATTCTTTATTGTTTCAAAAACATTGATATTCAAGTATTCCCACAAGAAATGAAATTTCTAGGACAAGATAGGTCTAGAAGTCTTGGTGGCTACTCAATTTTACATCGTCCAATTCACCTTTCGGAAATATGTACTTCAAATATAGAGAGGTAGAGTTCCATTCCATTGAAAACATATTCTAGCATACGATAAACATGGGTCTAAGGTATGGGAAAATCGAAATCTGCAAAGATAAAACCAAACGTTCATGAAGGAAATATAGATATATCGGGCCATTAAGGTTGTTATTAAAAAATAACGATTCAATAACCTTGTCACCTATTATTTCAACACATACTTATTTTTTATTAGCGCTGGGTATGACTTGTATCTACCAGTACTCCAGTGAGAAGACTCCATCGAGTGAGAAGACTGGAAATTTGCGACCTGGGGTAATCTCAGTAATTTCTCACCCATTTGTATATAGTATAGTTTATTTGATCACTATTTGCCAAATAAAAAATCCTAAACGGCTCTTATCTCATACCGTAGTTTATTTTTATGGATAGGTTCAGGTAGACTGTTCCATTTATCGGCAAGATAAGAGAGTTTCTTATTTGGCAAATAGCGATGAAATGAATAGTAAAGGTACATTTATATTTCTATCTTTCTTTTTTGTTGTTATCATAAAAGTAAGTTTTGTTTTTAAATTATTGAATGATATGTTACTCATATACGAGTACATACATATATTGGAAAAAAAAGTTGGGAGTCAGTTATATATCCCAGGGTCAAAATAAGTAAAGGTAATTACTCCCTAATCGGGGTTAACCAAAATTAAAATATATTTACTTCAGGAATTTTTAGGTACATATATGTGGCATGGATACGTATTTGCTCCTGCTTACTTCTTGTTGATTTAATGTATATGCTATGTATTCTTATTTTATTATAAGTTCACAGAATTCTTTGAAATAGTAGTTTTCCTCAAGAGCTATTTTAATATTTTTCAAGAAATTGTATCTGTATTTTGGTGTGATACTTTGATGGTAGATCATATACAGTATTAGTAATGTTTTTCTTACATATATGTAACGCAGTTACGTATTTTTCTTACATTTCTTACATTACATTAGGTACGTAGTTTTCTTACATTACGTAAAACGTAGATGTTTTTCTTACATCTACGAGAATTCTATTTTAGAAATATTTAAGACCATATGTGTTTTGAGTATTAGTATTTATGGACAATTTGCGATTTGATTTTTTTCCCTTTTTGAATTCAGTAATGAGTGTAACCGTAGTTGAACATTATCGAAACTGTTGACAGTTTATTCTTTTTTAGAATTTTATTATTTGGTGAGCAAAATATACCTGAAGGATATCTAAATTATTTCTTATAGTAACGGATAATTATACTACAGAAATAAGGAGATTATACTCCAACCCATCTGCAAATGCCTTATATAATAAGGGCTAAACAGGTTAGGTCAAAACAGCTATTCTCTTGGCTATATGCCAAATGCCGAGCACTGAATTACATGACAAAATTTGTCGTATTTTGTCTAACAGAGTTAGTACTAAAATACAGTGATTCAGATTGTTCAAAACCACAAGGAAGATGCAAAGTGTCACCTATCTCAGGATATTGCTAACTGCAGACCGGTTTTGACCTTATCTTTGGTCTCGTTAGTGCAGTGTAAACGAGTATACCTTTGACAGATGAAGCTCATATCAAGTAGATGTTAGACAAAATACGGCAAATTCTGTCATGCAATTCAGCACTCGGCGTTTGGCATATAGCCAGGAGAATAGCTGTTTTGACCTAGTTTGTTTAGTCCTTATTATATAAGGAATTTACAGATGGGTTGGACTATAATCTCCTTATTTTTATAGTTTAAATATTACCCTCTGCGTAGTAAAACGTTGCATTATACGGATGATTATAGTAACGGAAATATTATTCTAAATTTAAATAAATTTAAATTAGTAGATATATTACCAGACAGAAGAAACCAAGTTTTATTTAAATGACTCATTTATGTGGATCTAAAGGTTCTAGTAATTTCGTTGAGATACATGTGAGGTTAATTATATTGCGGAATTAATTATTGTTTGTCAAATTATGTTAGAGTAGCATGGCAACTACAACGGGTTCATTAATTTAAAGTCTAGTTAAAATTTACAGATTGTGAAAGACCGTATTGCCAAATATATATATTTAAATTCACCGTTTTGGCGATTATGAAAAAGGGAACATATGTGTGGTTTCGTTTTCCGTAGATTCAGATCGCTTAATAACCCGCAGCTCTCAGGATCGATATTTTATTAAGTCAGAAAATAATAAAGAGGAGCACTGGAACGCAGGAATACAGTCGAATTTAATCTCGTTATGTTACTATTTTATTGTGTTCCATAAAATACATTGACAATTATTACCCGATCTGTTTTATTTATTGTCTATACATTTCTCTGTAATTAACAACAAAGTCATCCAAATTTATGTTAAATAAAGCTTTATTTAATGCGAATTTCTCCGAAATTGTGATACGGGTTATAAATGTATGTAGATAATTCAAATAAATGATAGACGCTAATGCGAATTTATAGTATAACAAGAAGATGTAGTCATTTTTAATTTTTATTTGCTCCGAAATGTTTTGAAGCACATTTATAAACAAGTACGGTAGTTAAGAACCCGTTTAGGGCTATGCTTAATCGTTCTCGTAATAATAATTGTGTTGATAAACCTTATATTTACTTACCTTAACTTTATCGGCGACTATTTCGAATATTCGTATTTTTCATATAGATAAAAGAGGAATTAAAAAAAAAAAATAAAATTGAATTATGTGTACGCCAATTCTACAACCTCAATCATATAGCGTCAATAGGAAACGCCTTAGTCGGGTACATATAGATATCTTCTGAATACGTAGACAACTACTTCTATTGTATAGAATATCGCGCATTCTGACTGCTAATAAATAATTAAAATTAAGAAAGTGTAACTCAAGTACAATAATTTCTGTCACTATATAGTTAGAAATATTCGTAAAAGTTAAAAATCGTTTTTTATATCAAATATCATATTATATTTCTGTAGAAATCACTTGACGAATGACGTTGGAATATTTACTGATTTTATTTATAGGTGGCTGACGCAATTACGGGTCTAATTTAAGTTACATGAAAAAAGTATAAAATTTAGTCGTTTTTAAATAAACGGCGAAGGCGTCAATATCATTAAAATGCGTTTAGATTTAATTCTTCTCGGGGTTACTTAAATATGCTCTTGTTATTTTCTATTACATTTTTCTCTTTGTTTCGCGCAGATGACAATATTATAATATATTAATGACAAAAAATACTTTATATCGAGCCTATGTTTTAACTGAGACAATTTAAGCATCTCATGACTAGTTGCATATATGTATTACACTTTTTTCATGTGATATTTATTCCTATCAAATTTAAAATCGATTGTTTCAAATATTTGGGTATATCTTATGCAGATAAAAGAGGAATCCTTAAAAACAATTATTGAATTAGTTGCGATCCAACCATACAACCTCAATCATATAGACCGAACAAGATGATACAGGGCTTAGTCGGATACATATGGGTATCTTCTTTATTCGTCGAAAAATTATTCTATCGTATAGAATACCGTATATTCTGATTGCTAATAAATAATTGAAACAAAGAAAAACAAATTTGTTTAAACATCAAATGCCACTATATTTATATTCCCTAATTTTATATTCCTAATTTTAAATAAATGGCGAAGGTGCCAATGTCGTTCCAATATTTACGAGTATACTCGTAGATATAGTTCTACTTGGGGTACTAAGGCCATAGAAATCTATCTCTGTTGTATATGAACATAACATTTCTTTCATATGTAATCTAACTTTAAAGCAATCAAATCGAATATTAAGGTGAAATTATATTATAAAAACACATAATTCTGTTAATAAACCTTAATATGAGACAAAATTGTGGCATATTGTCTCGCGCTCGCGGACCATTGTGATTGTGTCTTTTACAGATAATTTCTACTTATTTAGTTTTTCTACTTATTTACGTGTTAAAATTTCTACGTATTTCTACTTATTTAAGTGTTAAAATGCGTATTGGTAAATTGAGAACTTATGTTTTCGAAAAGTATATCTTATATATTGTCAACAAAAATACTGATTGGACAACATTTAACTTTAAACAATAATGCACATGTTATACATAACTGAATTATTGTAACTCTTTCCTTCCTACGCTGGACTAAAGATAACATAAAATTGTTCAATATAAGTTCTAAATGCATTGAATTAGAGTAGCAAATCCTAAGAAATTAAATCTAATCAATGAAACTTTAACAGAAATACGTCATTATTTACGGAACAAGTAATGTTTTACAACTTCAAAAATGAATTGATAAAGAAAGTAATAATCTACTTTATTCTCCTTGCTCTTGGCTTTCGCGCCTTTTTTATATTCTTTCTTTTTGGAAGAACATCATATTGCAACCACGATGAAAACATTCGAATAATTAAACTCTCTTCTTGTCGAGGTACGAAAAATTATATTTTAGTGTTCCTAGCAATGTTTGATCAGAAGCAAATCACGACTTCAACAATTCAGCTGTAGATTCATGATTCATTTGGGACTGGAAAAACGATCGTTTGAAATTACCCCCAATACCGTCGCATAGCCCTTTACCATGGGCGGTCGTATGAAAATGTCACTCAACTGAAATACCAAAAATATACCTTACATCTCCCGTAGTTCTTATGTGCTTCTGCTTATTAAATGGAAAGCAGTATCGATCGATAAAACTCTTTATATTCGTATTGTTGACATAATATGACCAATACGCAAAAATAACTCAAGTAACTCTCTTCTTTGGCGAAACTTAACCTCAATCATAACATAAACAATACTGAAAGAAGAGGTTACTTTGCTTTTTCAATGAGCATAATTCAATAACAAAGTAATGAACTGTTATATAAATAAATAACTTCATAATCAATTAGTATATAAACATGTTGCGGTAATGGTCTTCCCATGTTGAACAACGATCCTCGTCCCATCACCGATGTCAAGCAACCTCGGGCGCAGTTAGCACTTGGATGGGTTCAACTTGAAAACACCGCGGTTGTTGCGGCTTCAGTCTGCAGTGCTGCTGGGTGAATTGAGTAGCCCAGTAGTACTGTTGCCGGTCCCAAGCCCCGAAGAAAGAGTAGGGTTAAAAGGGCCAGGTTTAGCTGCCTACCCTCCGTAAAAACAGATCCAGCTCATAGTACCGATGATATTCATCGAAGAGCAACAGGTCATAGACCTACTTTAGAAGAAGGATAGGAAGAAGAAGAAGATAAACATGTTCTTATATTCACTTTATTTGTTGATTACTGATTAACTAAATTATTTTTACGTTTTTTTAAATTTTGTCAGTTCCTAAGAAAGTCCACGTGAGGCCGAGCGCGGGACAAATGTGACAGCGATCACCAAATTTTCTCCGTTTCTCCGTCATTAATTGGTTCAATCCATATTGTTTAGAGATTATTTTTATAAGAAAAAAGACAAACATTCCATTAAAAATACTTAAAATAAATCAAGACGGTGGTATTTTGAAGAAAATATATGAAGAAAAAGAAGCATATTAAAAATTGCAAAAAAATACTTAAAATTTGAATTTACAAAAAAATGGCAATTTTTATCAGAGAGTAGACGAAAAGTCTTATAAAGTACGTTTTCGATGAATGCGAATCGAATAAACATATTAGGAGTTACGAATTAATGAAGTGAGCGCTCACGACTGCAGAGCGAAATTGCTTGCCAATGTAGATTGACAACCTGCAAGACTTGAGGTGCCATATTTTCAGAATTTGAAGACACTCCCCCCCCCCCCCCTTACAAAAATGTAGGTTTATATTATAAGTTTGGTGGAAATAGGGAGTACAAAATTTTTAGACACTTGACGAATTTTGCCTCATATTTATATACTTACTTCATCTTTAAAGTCGATAGTTCCAAATATTTGTGTATATTTTATATGAATAAAAGGGTAATTCTTAAAAAATACCTAAAATAAGTACATAAAAATTTTAAATAATTTATTTTATATTAACTGCCGTACAATATTTGTGCAGATATCACTCGATGAATAACGTTTAAAAGTTTTATTAAGCTATAGATACACTATTGGAGTACCGTGTCTATAAATTATAAGAAAAAAGAAGTAACATTAGGAATTCTCAAACAAATGGCGAAGGTGCCAGTATCATTTGGATGTATGCATGTAGATTTGGTTTACTCCCGTTTATTGAAAAATCTGCTTGTTATTCTTAATATACTTATTTATCTTTCTCTCGTGGAAAGTAGAATGTAAGAATATAGTACTAGCAGAGAAACACTTATTCAATTTAATCTGGGTTCTACACGAGGCAATTGATCTATCTCAGCGATTTTGCTGAGCGACTAAACTCTTTTCTTTTGTACGTAATCTAGCTCTAGAGCAATAAAAGTAATTATTAGAGAGATACTTATGATTCATGCTGCGAAGAGATAATATTGTGTTGATTAAGTTCATATTTGCTCCCCATCTACGTCACCGATAAAGTCGATTGTAGCGATACTTGGGTATATTTAATATTGATAAAAACAGAATCCTTAAAAAATAAATTGGATCATATGTATCGTAGCCGTAGCACCTCGATCATACAATCTCCTTGAAATATATTTATTTCATTTGCCATTTCTTAAAATTAACACTTAATGGAAAATATAGAGACTATACATATATAAAATATTTCATAAAGTTTTATCATAAAGTTTTATCACGGCTAGTAGTCTATGTAGGTTTTGTAAAACTACAAACAATATAAAATTTATAACTTTCGAATAGGGGCTTTAGCATGTACTCCAGTTTATTAAACTAATACCCTGTATATGATAGTTCTGGTTACAACGGAAGCTTTATCCGCATCCTTAATTTAATTTATACATCGTATTTTTTATACTACAATCGAATTCTTTTCGCTACTTTGGCTGTCAGTATTATTTACTGTTTATAAAACTAGAAGTTTCTGCTATTTTAATATACAAAATCCCATACAAAGACCCCTGGATGAATAATTTCTATGATAGTTCAATAACAATTTTTCCATATATTTATGAGATGTGGAGCTTATACATATATATATATATATATATATATATATATATATATATATATATATATATATATATATATATATATATATATATATATACATATATATATATATATATATATATATATATATATATATATATATATATATATATATATAATATATACACAAACTTTAATAGCTTCCAAATTTACAGGGTGTGCATAAGAGAAAGTCGACTTAGACAAATTCTGTCTCGATTAATTTACTTATTTCAAATAGAACATATTATATTTGTAATTTTATTCGTTTCTGTTTTTTATTTCACCTATCGTGGATATTTCCAAAAATATAATGTATAACATTTGAGTTATTTAACATTATCTGAAAAAATGGTTATATTAATCTGAATTTCGAGAGTAGCGGAACAAAGGTGGCTTTCATAATCTCGAATATACTTTTACTATATTTCTAAAGACATCATTCAATTAATAGCGTTCGAATAGTTTTTGTTTTTATTTAGAGGTGGCGGATATCCAGCTAAGTTTACTAAAAATGTACTAAGTTTATGAACGAAATTTTAAATAAATGAGGAAGGCGCCAATGTTATTGCAATGTGCGTAGATTTAGTTCTACTCGGAGTACTAATGCAATAGAAATCTGTCTTAGCGATTAGACGCATAGGGTCGAATACATTTTTAAGAACATTAAAATGTGTTCATTAACATGGCTAAAAGTTATACAGGAACTGCAGAAAATTATTATGGAAATGAAAAATAAGAGAATATTACATACGTTATATCAGAATCACCTTGTAGCGGGACGTGGAGGAGAAGGTTATACAAAACAAATGACCCAAATGAAAAGGACATGAACATGAACAGAGCTCATGATTTTGTAGACAGCTTTTCATATTGGAGTAAAAATCTCTAAATGAGGTACCATTGGGCACAACCGAAAATCAATACTAAACTAGTATAAGTTTTGATTTATACAATAAAGGTAAGAACAGATGAAAAACTAAACTAGAACAAGAAAATCATTTATCTATGTTTATTCAGAATGATAAGAATGACCAAAGTGTTAATGAAGATGGTAATAAATACGTTCTTTTTAAATTTATAACTACTTTTGACCACTATACTCGATGTTAATCTAATCATGCTTCTGACTAGTTTTTTAAATATCGTACATTTGAGATATAGGAAACGTTCATATTTACCCAAAGGGAAAAATAGGAAATTAATAGAAGTAAAAAATATAGCATGTTATATTTAAAATAAAATAAAAGCGATGCAATCTACATCGACTTTACTGACATTTTATATCTTCTACGTATCATAACGATACGATAAAATAATTAGTTACTGTATTTACCATAACACAAGTATTTTTCTATGGGTTAGTTTCTCATATTCCATTAACATTTAAATATTTTAGTAACTATTAGTTTCAGAGATAGGATATTAAAAGTTACATTCCAAATAGTTGATAGAACTCAAGCCTAATGAGGAACATTTGGTATGCTATTTAAAATAAGGAAGTTAGTGACTATTCCTGGTACAGCCAGAAGCATAACATATGTGGCATTATTTTTAGCAAGTAGATCATCTGAACATTTTCAATTTTATATTATGTGCAGTTTTTAAAATAAGAATAAAAGACCACTTCCTGTGATATATATTCCTATTTGCATTGTTATATATATTTATATATATATATATATATATATATATATATATATATATATATATATATATATATATATATATATATATATATATATATATATATATCTATATATATATATATATATATATATATATATATATATATATATATATATATATGCACAGTAAGATATAGGGTGGAGACTAGAACTGGAAAAAAGTCTGTAATTCGGATATGGAGGGAAAATAAATAAAGTTCGCATCCCATTTCTTAAACTTTTCAAGTTATTATCTTAAAAAAAAGCAACTTAATTTTATGGTAATTACCACTGCAACGTAAAAGGTGTATCAAATGTGTAGTCTCTTTTTTTATAGTTAGGAGAAGTATTGGTAATATACATTTCTTGTCTTCCATTTCTTATATTTTCTAATTTATTTGATTTTAAAACTCTGCATAAACTATGCAAGAAAAAAATTACAAAGAATTTTGCAAAGTTTTATTTTTCTTTACATTTTCTCTTTATATTAGTGTTACTTTTCGCGTATTATTGTGAAAATATCATTGCATAATGTCTGATCTATTACTGTATTACATATTATCTATTATAGAATGTTATATTATTAAATATGTTGACATTTTTAATTATGGTAGAAGGTTGTTCGGTTATTTAAGGACCAATATTTAGATCTGCTAATCTATTATAGAATGTTATACTATTAAATATATTGACATTTTTAACGATGGTAGAAGGTTGCTCAGTTACTAGCCAATATTCAATGTTAAAACAGCAGAATTTAGTCTCTTTGCCGAGAGTTTGGTTATATGAGAGATGTACTTAAAAAGAGACAAAGCATTGTTGGCAATGAAATAAAATTAAATGTATTGTTCGCTGTTCAAGAAAGCCTCGTTACTCTCTCTAACTCAAAAAATTGCTTGTGACTTTAACGTTACCATAATTATATTATATTATACCATAATTTTGAAATTATTGGACGAAATACAAGTGATTAGAGAACTTACTCAAGATAATTTTTTGAGTTAGTGGAGAAGCCACTGTCCATAATTGGATATACTTAAAATGAACAGATATATTATAGGAAATACATTTCGAACGGATAGATTCTTTGTATGAAATACATTTACTTTAAATAGAGAAGTTAATCGAAATAATTATTCTTATTGAGTGGACACCAATCTTAACTGGATGCGTTGAAGTCACACTCAATACCCATCAAAATAAATATGTGGGCTGGAATGAAAACAGCTGGCAGGTTTCGTGGACCGTGATTTTTTAATAATGACTTTGATAATAGGATTTTAACAAGATGGAACTCCACATAGCTATGCAGTAACCCTCCTTCATTATTTGTTTATAAATGTTTCCAAATACGATAATAAATTATACGACGAAGTTCGATTGTGTGGCCTTCAAGATTTCCGGATCTTACCCCACCTTATTTATTCCTTTCGGGAACTTCAGGAATGAGGTACTTGAAAATAACACATGACAATAGTGAGATTCTGAGTAAATAAATGGGTTTTATTATCGACTAGTTTTCCTTCAAGACAGAAACTTAATCCACTTCCGTCTTTCATGATGATATGATCATTATTACAAAAAGTATGTTTACCTTTCTTCTAGGTAATAATTTAAAAACATTAAGATGGGAAATGTGCATTGTATGTCCTTTGATGCAACCTTTAATATGATGTATCCCTAGACATACCCTTATATTTGACATATGTATAAAGTTCTTGGTGGCTACATTTTCTAGGATAAAGATAATTAAAAGTTATCCCCTAAATTTAGATAATCAAAATAAAAAAATTGACCTATTTTAGGAATTTTTATCCTCCACATTTGAGCTACAGAATTTATTCTAATTAATTTTTTTTTATATACCAAAAAGGTATAGCATTAAACAGTGATTATTAAACAAAATATAATGGAATTGTGTTATAACATACATACATATATAAATTATATTAATTACATATTTATAGGCAGATTTTGAATTATGCATTTATTATTATACTTAGTTGAATTATAGATTAAAGGTAAATTGTATGGAAGCCTTATTAGAAGTCACTATGAGAGCCTGTATCATTTGTAAAATATTTTAGTGTTTTTTCGTAGTTTGAAAATAATTTAAAATTTAACGATAATACGTGTATACATGCATGGTTATTATACAATCAGTACACGGCGTGGTAAATAATTTTTAATATCACTCTATTACGATAATAATTGCCCCTAAATAGCTCTGCTACGACTCTTATTTTACGTTTTTTAAATCCTATTCTAGAATTAACAAAGTTACTTATTTATTTAGATAATCACCATCAATACCTATTGGTGGTAATTATTTTATGCGGAAGTTAGGCATCAGATCGGGCTTTTGTTTGAAATAAAGTATATTTTAGTGGTTTGGCCCATGATAAAGCTCATGCGGAAGTTTTCTTGTTGTGAAAACAGTTAACGTGTATAAGCTTCTGGTAAGCTTTTATTAAAAAGTTTTAATTGACAGAAAGTTGCGACCACATAACTAGCACGAAAACAAAACAAGTTAGCAAAAGCTACGAAATACCTAATTCAACTTATAAAGGAAATAACTCATGGTGTAACTTTCATAACTAGCGTTGTCAAAATTCCTGACGGAAAATTAACGCACACTGTGATTGAAATATAAATTCGCTTAAAATATGCGATAAAATTTCAGTATGTAATACCTGTCAGATTACGAGATACTGTAACGATCGTTCTTAACGGTCGGACAAATTAAACCAAAGTACTGAAAATAAGATGTTTTATTTGTTTGGATCTCTTGATATGTTTGAAAATTGTGCTCGCTAGTTCTGTTGATAATATTTATGTCACGAAGAAAATTCCCAGTGTCAGAGATGAAATACAATATGAATGAAAAGTAGATATCTCAGTTGTACATTTTGAATATGAAGTCTCACTTTCAATTTATAAAATACTAATCCGACATTAGTGTTTGATTCTTCAAATTAATCCGTCATTTAGACGTTAAGAATTATTGCGAAATGAAACAATTAATTAATTATTATTAGAAAACATTTGCTATATATATTGATGTTTATTCTACGATGATTGGCAACGGAAAGGAGGAAAAAGAGTATTTAAATTAAAGACAAGAGGAATCAAAGAAATTATCTAACTGTGCGCAGAATACAAGCGTATACAGGGTCGCGAGAGCGGAGTGCCACTAATAAAATACGTCACATAGTGATGTATGTTTAGTCACTTAGTGAGTGAGTTTAATAGAAATTTTACTTCTACAATAGATGACCAAAGTAAACTGGATTCACATTTACTTCTACAAAATATACTTTTCAATAGCAAAATATTTTTCGTGGCATTAATTTCAGTGGACAAAGTAACAATATAAACAAAACGACTCAAAAGTCATAATTCTGATGAACATGATTGACATTGTATCGAATACATTAAAAAATATATGAATTAATTGAATGATGCATTAATATTTCTATTAAAGTCCTATTTCTATTAACCTAACTATCGAAAATGGTATATTCTCTGTTGCACTTAAAAAAGCAACTATAATAGCAAACATGTAAAAATAAGTGCTGTACAAATTATTATCATAACGATAGTGGCATTAGAATTTTTAGAAGTATCCTTAAGTTACTTAAAATGATGCACAACGACGAATTATAGTTATTTCTTAAAAATAATTTCTTCTTTTCTGTCTCTCAAACAGAGTTTTATATAAAAGTAAAGTATTTAAATAACTCTATGCGAATTTGAAAAGAAAGTAGTAGATCTTTTAAACATTACATACTACCTTGTAGGTCAAACTCATATAACTAAAGAAAATTACATCAAAAAGTACAGTTAGTAGAATAAAATAAGGCGTTCCACTAAGGTCAATTTTAGGACCACCCTTGTATTATATTTTCAAATGATTTAGTTACTATATATTTATTACTGAAAATAACTTCTGGTCATCTTACGTGTACTACAGAAACTGTTCACTATGTGACTATTCACTAATCTAATTTTAATTTGTATCAACAAAAGTAATACAAAGGTATTGTAAGAAATTTGAAGATTAAGACGAGAGACATATAACAATAACTACAACGACCAAATAGACTTCAGAAGCAACCTCACACAGATGAATTTTATTCAAAACTACAAAGTAGCTGCAATGGGTTCTATTTTATGTCCAAGCATGGGTCGCAATCTACCCTACTAGAACTATATTATACCACTTTCTTATGTTAGCCGTTTTTATATTGTAGATATATTCTGTAATAATAATTCTCGGACTGACAAGGAACCAACCATATAGAATTTATTTTAAGGAGATAAAATATTAACGTTAGTTAATGATGCGTGTATATATATATATATATATATATATATATATATATATATATATATATATATATATATATATATATATATAAAGGGTGGTCCAACCATAATGCACGATCTTAATTGTGAGTCACACCTTAACGTCAAGTTTTTTGCCCAACTTAATTTGACATTTCTTTGTTTCAGTGTTAGACAAATTCAACCATGGAGAAATACACAATTGAGCAGCGCGTTAAGATTGTTGAAGCCTTTTACGAAAATGGGCGTTCAAATCAAAATGCATTTCGTTCACTTAGTGACTTTTTTGGTCAGCATAATCGAACAAATGTGTCCACAATCGGGAGAATTATGCGCAAATTTCAGCAAACCGGGACTGTAGGAAATGTGAAAACACCTGTGCATGCTCGTTCAGTTCTGTCTGGGGAAAACATTGCTGTTGTTCGCGATAGTGTAGCAGAAGAGCCGTCAACCTCGACTCGTCGTCGTGCCCAACAATTTAACATCTCACGAACATCACTGATGCGAATTTTGAATAAAGATTTGTATTTACACGCTTACTAGTTTCAATTGACTCAAGAGCTGAAGCCTACTGACCATTTCAAGCGTCGTCAATACGCCGAATGGTTGGTTGAACAGACAGAAGTGAATGGTGACTCTACAAAGAAAATCATCTTCAGCGACGAGGCACACTTTCACCTCAGTGAATTCGTTAACAAGCAGAATTGCCGCATTTGGGCAAATGAGATTCCACGAGTGATTGTTGAAAAGCCGATACATCTACAAAGAGTGACTGTTTATTGCGGTTTATGGGCGGCGGCGTCATTGGGCCGTACTTCTTCGAAAATGAGGTCGGCCAAGCAGTTACCGTGAATGGTGTTTGCTATCGCGAGATGATAACAGACTTATTGTGGCTATATATTGAGGATATGGACCTGGACAATATGCGGTTCCAACAGGATGGTGCCACTTACCACACAGCCAACGAAACAATGGCACTTTTGCGCGAGAAATTCTATGGCCGTGTCAATCACGTCATGGCGATGTTAATTGGCCTCCACGATCATGTGATTTGACACCGTTGGACTTCTTTCTTTGGGGATATTTAAACGAAAACGTGTACGTCAATAAGCGAAGAACAATTCAAGAGCTAAAGGATGAGATAATTCGGCACATTAACGACATTGAACCTCAATTATGTCTCAGAGTCATTGAATATATGGACCATCGGATAGACGTAGGCCACCGAAGGCGTGACGAGCGTTTGGCCGATATTTTGTTTCACGCATAATTGTCATAGATCCTTCTATCATAATAAAAAATATTAAGATAATTCTCTAAAAAGTTTTTGTTTTATTTACAATTAACATCGTGCGTTTTGGTTGGATCACCATTTATATATATATATATATATATATATATATATATATATATATATATATATACATATATATATATATATATATACATATATATATATATATATATATATATATATATACATATATATATATATATATATATATATATATATATATATATATATATATATATATATATATATATATATATATATATATATATATATATATATATATATATATATATATATATCATCCTGGAAGATCTAACCACCACGAACTTTATATGTCAAATATAAGGGTATGTCTAGGGATACATCATATGATAGGTCGCATCAAAGGACATACAATGGACACTTCCCTTTCTAATGTTTTTAAATTATTACCTAGAAGAGAGATAAACATACTTTTTGTACTAATAATCATATCATCAAGAAGTGGATCAAGTTTCTGTCTTGACAGAAAACCAGTTGATGATAAAAGCCATTTATTTTCTCAGAACCTCACTATTGTCATGTGCTATTTCAGTAAGATCCGGAGATCCGGAAATCTTGGAGGCCACTCAATCGAACCTCGTCATACAATTTATTATCGTATTTGGAAACATTTATAAACAAATAATGATGGAAGGTTACTGCATGGCGATGTGGAGTTCCATCTGGTTGAGATCCTATTATCAAAGTCATTTTTAAAAAAGAACAGTCCACGAATCCTTCCAGCTGTTTCATTCCTGCCCATATATTTATTTTTGTGGGTATTGAGTGTGACTTCAACGCATCTAGTTAGGATTGGTATCCGCACAATAATAAAAATTATTTCGATTAACTTCTCTATTTAAAGTAAATGTATTTCATACAAAAAATCTATCCATTCTAAATGTATTTCATATAATATATTTGTCCATTTTAAGTATATCCAATTATGGACAAGAAACTTCGTCATTAACTCAAAAAATATCTTCAGCAAGTTCTCAAATCACTTGTATTTCATCCAATAATTTCAAAATTATGGTATAAGTAACGTTAAAGTCACGAGAAAGTTTTCGAGTTAGAGAGAGTAACGAGGCTTTCTTGAACAGCGAACAATACATTTAATTTGATTTCATTGCCAACAATGCTTTGTCTCTTTTTAAGTACATCTCTCATATAACCAAACTCTCGGCAAAGAGACTAAATTCTGCTGTTTTAACATTGAATATTGGGTAGTAGATCTGAATATTGGTCCTTAAACAACTGAACAACCTTCTGCCATCGTTAAAAATGTCAATATATTTAATGGTATAACATTCTATAATAGATTAGTAGATCTAAATATTGGTCCTTAAATAACTGAGCAACCTTCTATCATCGTCAAAAATGTCAATATATTTAATAATATAACATTCTATAATAGATAATATGTAATACAGTAATAGATAAGACATTATGCATTCATATTTTCACAATTAAAATCACAAATAATACGCGAAAAATAACACTAATATAAAGAGAAAATGTAAATAAAAATAAAACTTGCAAAATGTTTTGTAATTTTTTTCTTGCATGGTTTATGCAGAGTTTTAAAATCAAATAAATTAGAAAATATAAGAGATGGAAGACAAGAAATGTTTATTACCAATATTTCTCATAACTATAAAAGAAGAGACTGTACACATTTGGTACACCTTTTACGCTGCAGTGGTAATTACCATAAAATTAAGTTGTTTTTTTTTAAGATAATAACTTGAAAAGTTTAGGAAACGAAATGCGAACTTTATTTATTTTTGCTCCATATCCGAATTACAGACTTTATTCTTTTCTAGTTTCCACCCTATATCTTACTGTGCATATATATAGCAATGCAAATAGGATATATCACAGAAAGTGGTTTTTTATTCTTATTTTAAAAACTGCACATAATATAAAATTGAAAATGTTCAGATGCTCTACTTGCTAAAAATAATACCACATATTTTATGCTTCTGGCTGTACCAGGAATAGTTACTAACTTCCTTATTTTAAATAGCATACCAAATGTTCCTCATTAGGCTCGAGTTCTATTAACTATTTAGAATGCAACTTTTAATATCCTATCTCTGAAACTAATAGTTACTAAAATATTTAAATGTTAATGGAATATGATAAACTAACCCATTGAAGAATATTAATAACTTATGTTATGGTAAATACAATAACTAATTATTTTATCATATGTTATTATACTTAGAAGATATAAAATGTCAGTAAAGTCGATGTAGATTGCATCGCTTTTATTTTATTTTAAATATAACATGCTATATTTTTTACTTCTATTCATTTCCTGTTTTTCCCTTTCGGCAAATATGAGCGTTGCCTATATCTCAAATGTTCGATATTTAAAAAACTGGTCAGACACATTATTAGATTAACATCGAGTATAGTGCTCAAAAGTAGTTATAAATGAAAAAAGAACGTATTAACTACCATCTTCATTAACACTTTGGTCATTCTTATTATTCTGAATAAACATAAATAAGTGATTTTTTTATTTTAGTTTAGTTTTTTCTCTGTTTTTACCTGTATAAATCAAAACTTATATTAATTTGGTATTGATTTTTGGTTGTTGATGTCCAATGGTACTTCATTTAGTTATTTTTACTCCAATATGAAAAGCTATCTACAAAATCATGTACTTTCCATGTTCATATTCTTTTCGTTTATGTCATTTACTTTGTATGATCTTCTCCTGATTGGAGGTTATGGAATTACTTCAGATCCCACTACAACGGGATTATGATGTAACTTATGTAATATTCTTTTTTTTTTCACTTCCATAATAATTTTTTGCAGTTCCTGAATAACATTTAGCCAAATATATTCGACCTTATGCAACTCATCATCGAGACAGATTTCATCGCCTCAGTATCCCGAGTAGAAGTAAATCTGCACATTGCAGCAACATTGGCGCATTCGCCATTTATTTAAAACTGTCTACATAAAATTAAACTAAACGCGATATCTGCCACCTCTAAATAAATAGAAGACATGTTCAAACGTTATTCATTGAGTGATGTCTTTAGAAATATAGTAAAAATATATTCGCGCTTATGAGAGCCACCTTTGTTCCCCTATTCTGAAATTCGTATTAATATTACCATGTCTTTTTAAATAACGTTAAATTACTCAAATTTCGTACATTATATCTTTGGAAATATCCACGTTAGATGAAAGGAAATTAAAAACAGAAAGGAATGGAATTACAAATATAATATGTTCTATTTGAAATAAGTAAGTTAATAGAGACAGAATCTGTCTAAGTCGACTTTCTCTCATGCACACCCTGTAAATTTGGAAGCTATTAAAATTTGTACATATGTATATGTATAAGCTCCACATCTCATAAATATATGGAAAAATTGTTATTGAACTATCATAGAAGTTATTTATCCATAGGTCTTTGTATGGGATTTTGAATTATTATTAGAATAGAAGAGTTATATTAGAATATTATTATATTAGAATAGAAGAAACTTCTAGTTTTATAAACAGTAAATAATACTGACAGCCAAAGTAGCTAAAAGAATTCGTCTGTAGTATTAAGAATACAAAAAATTTTATTTACAATTAACATCGTGCGTTATGGTTAGACCACCATTTATATATATATATATATATATATATATATATATATATATATATATATATATATATATATATATATATATATATATATACATATATACTGTCGAAAGGACAGTGGACAGTCATGTAACGTAAGCATACAGTGGTACCCCAATACGATGGCTAGTTTGCCACCCCGAAATACAATAGTAATTATATTGTTGTAGATATATCTACAGGATAATAAAATAGGCCAGTTATCTATATTACAGATGTGACGCAGGCGCTTGAGTTTTATTAGGTCTGCGTCGGACACTGAACTCAATAAACTGAGTGCTCTCAATAATGTGTTTATTTCATTTCTTAACAACGTTTTAAGTCATTGTGCTATAGTAGTAGTATGAGTAGCTAAATTGTGACTCTAACAAAAGAAACCGATATAATTGTAAGTTAACTATATTAATAAACTATATTAAATAACAATACAATGTTTTATCAAGTTTTACCATCCTTTGACATACTTTTTTGGTTGTATTTAAGCTAACATAACTAAACATGTGTTGTTCAGCCCCGTTACTTTATTCTAAAAAGAGACAACTATAATCGTGAAAATCACAGAGACAGGTACCAATTTCCTAAGTCATGGGTTGAACTCGAATATAAGTCAATCAAACAATCGATTAATCTAACTCATCGTTATCGACAGTAGTAGCCTATCGCTATCGTGACAGTAGTCTAGTAGAAGTAGCATACTTATTTGTAGAATAAATCGTCAAGATCATGCAAATGCAAATTATAATGTTATTATTTCCCCACATGTGAATGTCAGTCTGGATAAAATTATCATAACATTAAAAATAATCAAAAGTAATCCATATGTAAAAATGAACAAGCTATTTGGTGAAATTGCTGCAATAATTCTCCCTTGCTTATAATCCTCCATATTAATTCTCTATCTCTATGTTATTATACCAAATTTAATTATAATCCTGATGCAAATTATTTATTAATCTAAAAATGTATTTTCTACATTAATTGTAGAAATGAGTACAAATCTACAGTTTTGTATTTCAATGTATATTTTCGTCTTAACGATGCCCGTCTTTCAGAGAGAACATTCACAAATACCGTAAATTGTCTTAATTGAGATTGCTATCTTGCTTCTTTGAAATTTTATATCTTATTATACTAAGCCTCAGGTATAAGGTGAGCTGTAGTAATTTAAAATCATTTCACCTCGACAAGCGTTTCGAGGGTTTAATAAAGACGAGTAATTAAAGAGAGTTATATTTTGACTTCTCTTGAAGAAACTCTAAATTGAACCTAAAACTGTGGCTCAGGTAACGAATTTTAACAGTCTAGTTCATACATATTTAAACGAAATTCTATGAAATCTAGAATCGCGGCAAGTCGAAACATAACTTGCATGAACTGTGGATACAGAACATTCATTATGTGCAGCGGCCGGCAATAGCGAAATTCTTCTGACCCATTTTCAAGTGCCTTATTCTCCTGTTGACTCGCGTGCAGGAAGAGATACGGCTGAAAACGCGGAAAGCTAGTGATCAAACTCTTGAAGACATAGGGATGCCGCCAAGTAATGTAGTACTGTCGATATTACTTTACCTGTTCCTCTTTCAGTTAATTAACGAGATGTATTGCTTGTATTAACTCGCAATCAATCGCTATTATCCTAATTGATATATTCAGTGTTAGTGTTCCTCCTCGTCATTAAAATGTTTTTACTTTTAGGGACACACTGAGAGAAATGCGATATAATATTATGATTTTAAATATTGGTGTATAATAGATATATACTGACATATACATATCCAAAATTATAGTATACGAGTATCCGAGAACTTAACATAAAGCGAATGCACTATTGTAATGCGAGTATCATTTAATCATAAACTAATATTTGGTTCATTTGATGGTTATAATTATACAGTATTCATGGGGTGATTCGTTTTCCTATTTATTAATATAGTTGAGGAGATAAGAATTTAAACGGTTTGGAGATTATTTTATTTAGATGCGTTAAGTCTAATGTTACTTAAATCAGCAATTTAATGTCTAATGTTACTTAAATCAGACAACTTGTCACACAATGTGTCACAAAATGTATTAGACATATCCATAATTATTGTTAAGATGTTACATGTTACAGTTTAGAGAATATTTTCACAAAAACCTCATTAATTTGAAGTCGCAAATCCTAAGATTATTTGTTGTTATGTCCAACTTACCTTTGACTATAGTCGTTACAGCTGATTTCGTAAATCCCCGAGCAGTCATTTGTGTTAATTTTAAGCTCTTTTTATTTATTTTTTGACGAATGAACTACAGCCATCATTGTGGATGAAAGCTGCAATTATTCTTCTTTGCTATAATCCGCCTTATTAATTCGCTATCTCCATATTGTAGTACAAAGTCTAATTGACATCGTGGTGAAAATTATACTCTAAAAATGTATTTTCCACAGCAATTCCAAAACTAGTATAAATCTGCAGTTTTGTATTTCAATACATATTTTCGTCCTGACGGTGTCCGCTTTTCAGTAGGAATATTCGCAAATTCCGTAAATTGTTTTAATTGAGATTGCTATCCTGCTTCTTTAAAATTTTATATCTTATTATACTAAGCCTCAGGTATAAGGTGAGCTATAGTAATTTAAAATCATTTTGGCTCGACAAGCTTTTCGAGGGTTTAATAAAGGCGAGTAATTAAAGAGAGTTATATTTTGATTTCTCGTAAAGAACCTCTAAATTAAATCTAGAATTGTGGCTCAAGTAACGAATTTTAACCGTTTATTTCATACATACATACTTAAACGAAATTCCATAAAATTCACTATTGTTGCAAGTTGAAACATAACTTTGTATGAACTATTGATAAAGAACATTTATTATGTGCAGCCGTAGGCAATAACGAACTCCTTCTGACCCATTTCCAGGTGCCTTATTCTCCTGTTGACTTACATGCAGGAAGATACAGCTGAAAACTCAGGGCTAGTGATCAAACTTTTAAAGACGTAGGGACGTCGCGTAGTATTGTAGTACAGTCGACAATATTTTACCTGCTCACTTAATTCCTCTATCAGTTAATTAACGAGATGTGTTGCTAGTATTATCTCGCAATGAATCAATACTAACGTAATTGTTATATTTAGTGTCGACATTATAATGTTTTCATTTTTAGGGACATACACTCAGAGAAATGCGATTTAATATTATGATTTTAGGTATTGGATACTGATATATACATATCTAAAATTATAGTGTATAGGACAAATTAACATAAAGCAAGCGCAACATTGTAATGCGAGTATCATTTAGTTATCAACTAACGTTTAGCTCATTTGATGGTTATCATTATGCACTGTTCATGGAGTTGGTTTTCCTATTAATTAGCATAGTTGATATGATAGGAATTTAAACGGTTTAGAGTATATTTTACTTAGATGCGTTAAGTCTAATGTTATTTAAACCAGTAATGTCACACAATGTGCCACACAATGTCTTTAACATCTCGATACTTATTGTTAAGGTATTATATGTTATAGTTTACAGAATTCTTTTCACAAACACCTCACTAATTTGAAATCGCATATTCTAAGATTATATGTTGACGGCTTCATTAACAATATATTTTGTGAAGCTGTACCATCCTTTGAAATACTTATTTAGTTGTATTTAAGCTAATATAACCACACATTCCTATTTATTGATTATATTGCTCTAAATACCAAAAACGTTACATATAACCGATTCCAGAGATAAGTGTCAAATGCCTAAGTCAACTGTTGAAATCGAATATAAGTTAATCAAACAATCGACTAATCTAACTCATTGTCATCGATAACAGTAGTCTGTCGCTGCTATGACAGTAGTCGGGTAGAAGTAATATACTTATTTGTAAAGTCAATCGTCCGAAAATCCAAATAATAATGTTATTATTTCTCTAGATGTCAGTGTATAGTCTGGATACAATTATCATAATTAAAAAAAAAACATTCAAAAGTAATTCTCCATGCAGAAATGAAGAAAGTATTGAATGAAAACTGCAATTATTCTTCCATGTTTATAATCCGCCTTATTAATTCCCTATCTCCATATTGTAGTACCTACTCTAATTGACATCGTGGTGAAAATTATTTATTACTCTAAAAATGTATTTTCCACAGAAATTCCAAAACTAGTATAAATCTACAGTTTTGTATTTCAATACATATTTTCGTCCTGACGGTGTCCGCCTTTCAAAAGGAATATTCGCAAATTGCGTAAATTGTTTTAATTGAGATTGCTATCCTGCTTCTATGAAATTTTATATCTTATTATACTAAGCCTCAGGTATAAGGTGAGCTATAGTAATTTAAAATCATTTCTCCTCGACAAGCCTTTCGAGGGTTTAATAAAGGTGAGTAATTAAAGGCTAGTAATTAAACAAAGTTATATTTTGATTTCTCGTAAAGAACCTCTAAATTAAATCTAAAATTGTGGTTTAAGTAACGAATTTTAACCGTTTAGTTCATCATACTTAAACGAAATTCTACAAAATCCACTATCGTGGCAAGTCGAAAAATAACTTTGCATGAACTCTGGATATAGAACTGGTATTATGTGCAGTCGGTGATAATAATGAAATCCTTCTGACTCATTTCCAAGTGCCTTATTCGCCTATTGACTCGCATGCAGGAAAATATACGGTTGAAGACGCGGGAGATAGTGATCAAACCCTTAAAGATATAGAGGCGCCGCGACGTATTGCAGTACTGTGGCTATTATTTTACCTATTTACTTTATTTCTTTCAGAATTAACGTTTTGCTTATTTGATGGATGTTATTATACATTGTTCATGGAATAATTTATTTTCACATTTATTAATATAGTTGAGATGACAGGAATTTAAATGGTTTGGAGACTATTTTGCTTGGATGCGTGAAATCTAATGTCATTTAAGTCAGTAATGTCACACAATGTGTCACACACTGTCTTAAACACCTTGATACTTATTGTTAATATGTTATCTGTCACAGCTTACACAATTCTTTTCACAAAAGATCCCACTAACTTGATGTAGCAAAACCCAAAATTATCTATTACAGGCTTCATCATATTAAATTTTGAGACTAGTTTTGTTTATTCACACCTAAATCGATGATAATCTTATCCATTAATAATATGTAAGTGAATAATACTACTGAGCTGCATTGAAAAACAATATACATACGAGTAATGCTTTGTGAAGCTGTCCCATCCTTTGAAATACTTATTTAGTTGAATTTAAGCTGACATAACTAAACTTTATATTTTCTGATTATATTATTCTAAAAAGAGAATACCAAAAATGTTACATATAATCGATTCCAGAGATGTCAACTGCCTAAGTCAACTATAGAACCCGAATATAAGTCAATCAAACAATCGATGAATCTAACCGATTGTTACTGATGGCAGTAGCCTACCGCTGCTATGACAGTAGTTCAATAGAAGCAATGTACTTATTTGTAGAATTAATCCTCAAAATCAGTCAATCTTAATCACCAATTGCTAATCAATCGTCAAGATCAATCAATCGTCAATATCAATCACTCGTTAAAATCATCAATGCAAATTCAAATAATAATGTTATGATTTTCTCACATGTGCGTGTACAGTCTGGATCCAATCATCATAATTTAAATAGCATCTAAAAGTAATTCGTCATGCAGAAATAAAGAAACTACTGGAATAAACCTGCAATTATTCTTCTTTGCTCATAATCCGCCTTGTAAATTTTCTATATCCATATTTTAGTACCAACTTTAATAGAAATGGTGGTGAAAATTATTTATTACTCTAAGAATATATTTTTTCACAGTAATTATAGAAAATAGTGCAAATCTACAGTTTTGTATTTCAATGCATACATTCGTCCTAACGATGTCCGTCTTTCAAAGAGAACATTAGGAAATGCCGTAAATTGTTTTAATTGAGATTGTTATCCTGCTTCATTGAAATATTATATCTAATTATTCCAAACCTCAGATATAAGGTGAGCTGTAGTAATTTAAAATCATTTCGCCTCGATAAGCGTTTTGAGGGTTTAATAAAGGCGAGTAATTAAAGAGTTATATTTTAGTTTCACGTGAAGAACCTCTAAATTAAATCTAAATTTGTAGCTCAGGTAACGAATTTTAACTATCTAGTTAATACATATTTAATCTAAATCCTACGAAATCCGGTATCCTGACAAGTCCAAACATAACCTTGCATAAACTGTGGATATAGAAGTTGTATTATGTGTAGTTGACGACAATAATAAAATCCTTTTGACCCATTTCCAAGTGCCTTATTCTGTCGTTGACTCTCATGCAGGAAGAGACACGACGGAAAACGCGGAAGCTAGTGATCATATTCTTGAAGACACGGGGGCGACACGACGTATTACAGTACTGTCTCTATTATTCTACCTATTTACTTCATTCCTCTTTCAGTTAATTAACGAGATGTGTTGCTAGTATTAATTAGCAATGAGTGGATATAAATTTCGGTGGAACTGTATAAAGCGAATCTGTTTGTGACATGCTCAGCAGCTCTGTCCTAGGTAAATATTTATTGCTTTGAAGTATGTAAATACCATGGATCCCATTAATATAATAATACATTAAGGAAATTTCACTTTGTTGTAATCTTAGCTCTAACGGTGATATGTATATTGAAAAAATAATTAGGATACACTACATATGCAGTTTGCTATATATAACAGAATACATATAATAAACTAAAGCAACTAACACTAATAAAGCTGAAATTGGCAAAAATAATAATGAAAATGAATAATATATAATCATTATAAGAAAAAGAAGCATATTATTCATTCACTAAAAAAGCCCTAAGCCTAAGAATGTTTATGAGAATTTCACTGACTGCTTTAACATTTTCATATGATACATTTCCTACAGTATCAATTAGTGATATAAAACTTTCCAGAAAAGCTGCATGTAACTTTGTGAAAGAAAGTAGATTACAAAAAAAATTAATGAATGTCAAAAAATAAATGAATTAAATTTTGTAGTTGGAATGAACAAATTGTTGCTATTATACTAACTTTGTAGTAAGTCGTATTGGATGTAATTCGTAATGTTTTTGCGTTAAATCGACACAATTGTGCAATTCAAATAAAAGTTATGCTCATTTTGTATTTCAAATAAAGTTGAGAATCAACAGTTGAGTAACTAAGTGGAAATAGAGATTATTTATAATTTTCTAAAGATCTATGTCATTACTGTGACACTGTTACTGTTATTTATTGAGAATTACAATCTTATTTATTTTATGTACATGCGCATTACATTATTCAAATATATTTACAGATTCAATTTCAATGAAAACTGATTTAACTTGCAGAACACAATAATATTTTTTGTCAGTAGGACTAGAATTATATAATTAAAAAAACATTTTTTTGGTATTTATGGTTATTCATGTTTAGTACCTTTATTAAAAAATTTAAAGCACGTTTTAATATTGGAAACAATATATGTGTGATACCTGTTTTCAGGCGTACTAAAAATCAATGGTATTCTGAGGAAGAAGAATTAGCCTCTGAAAATAGGACACTTGTACTCGTTCAATAATTTCCAGCTAATAAAGAGATTACTCTGAAAGGAATGAAAGATATGTCATGTAAAATAAGGAAATAATGGTTAAGAAATCAAAATGAACAAATAAGTCTGCGTTGTGGTGAAATAATGAACATTCTTAACAAACTGCTCTATCTACTTAAAAATATATTTTCCACATTGAAACCGCTGCTTAACGTTAATTAAATAAAAGAAAGGATAGCATCACACTGAATGCAGTTCCAATAAAAACACTCTTTTGTGAATAAAAGTAAAAGTGGAATTAGAAATTCTAGAGGAAAATTAAATGGCGAACTTTACTTTTTCCAGTAGACTCTTTTATCATTACGTTCGCGAACAGAGTAGCTGATAAATTAACACGCTAAAATGCAACGCCATAAAACTTTTGATTTATGACGTTCAGGAAGAGAAAAATCAATTCGTTATATTAACACGGAATTTTATGTTTTCCCTCTCATTTCCTTTACGTATTTCAGTGTATTTAAAACGTATAAACATGTCAGGTATATTTGGGGTAAATATATTGCTATTGAATATGAGGAGGATAAATTTTTCATTATAGAAATCAATACAGATTCGGTTTTCTTTAACACAAAGACGACGGAAAGTCTATCGGTGCATGTCATCGACCAAGAATGGTTCAAGCTTGTCGTTTCTTGGGAAAATATGTAGAAAAATATATGATAGTGGTAGAGATACTACGCGCGACAGCACGTTACAGGAGTTCTGCTGTTTTATATTAGTTCCAATGACGTCGGATTTACATTTTCTTCCACAGCGTGTGTCCTAACAAGTTAGCTAGAATATATAAAACATTCAAAATTTCAGCGTGTACATATAATAATATTTTAAGTGGTAGGCTAAAGTTAACACGTACGTGTATATTTCGACTGACCCTATTTGGCTTAAGTGTTACACTAAAAATCAATATCATCATGCATACCTAAAGAAGTTTCGAGATTTGCAGGTAATTACCAACCGATTTTAAAATACAATACATACGCCGTCACCTTGTCACTGTACTAATAGCATAATTTGAGTCATTTACGTTCAGTACCTGTAGAGACATCAAGGGTGAAACATTTCAAAAAATAAAACCCGCCACAGGTAGGATTCGACATTTGTCTCGGATCTGAACCAAACGACATACAGCTGTTTCAAACTTGTTAGTTCTCATCAGTGCCGTACACGGTACGCCGATTATCTGATCGTGCAGAAACACGAGAAAGGGGTCGAGGATCGCTTCTGGGTATAATTCAATGCCTGGCGGGGCTTTAGCTCGAGGAGTAGTTGTTTCCTAGAGCGATTATGTAATAGCTTTGCTATTCGGGAACTACTTTGATAGCCGCTTGGCGGCTTGGCGGTTCCTTTCTCGATTTCCGACTTATATGTTAAGGGCGAAACATCGCAGAGCAACAATATGACCACTCATTCGAAACGCAATTTTCGGGTGCTTATTCTTTACAATTGTAAACGTCAGCTCACGTCTGAGCAATGCGAAGAAGAAATTAGATCTGTGTTTGGGGATGACGCACCAAGTCGTAGCAGTGCGTACAGATGGTACAGTGAATTCAAAGGAGGCATGTTTAATCTGGAGGAAGACCCATGGTCAGGACGCCCAACAAAGGCAGCAACTCAAGGAAACGTAGACGCTGTGCGCAAAATACCAGAACAAGACCGGTATATTTCATACGAAATTATTCAGCAGAGTATAGGCATTCATGCACCTAGTGTTTATACGATTTTGCATGAACATCTTAAAATGACGAAGGTTTGCACATTCTGGATACCACATCACCACACTGACGAACAACGGGCTTTGCAAGTGTATTGGTGCAGAAAAATGCTCGTCAAATATCAAGACGGAAATTCTCTAGCCGTTAGCAATATCATAACCGGCGATGAAACGTGGCTGTACTATTTTGATACACCATCAAAGTCACGTAACAAGGTGTGGCTCTTTGAAAATGAGAGTCCATCGATAAGCGTGAAGAAATCACGGTCAGTAAAAAGAAATGATAGTGGTTTTCTTTGCAAAGCGGGGATTAATTAAGACCCTGCTATTACAAGGGCAACAAACAGTTACTGCCAAATGGTACACCGAGAGATGTCTTCCCCAACTTGTCAAGGATTTGCGAAAGTTGAGACCAAAGTCACGTTCAAACACATGGAGGCTCCATCATGATAATGCACCAGCACATTGCGCTGGCCTTACCACGGATTATTTAGGTCAAATAGGGTTATCCGTGTTAGGACATCCACCATACAGTACAGATCTTGCTCCCTGCGATATTGCATTATTTTCTCGGATTAAGGACCAGCTCAAAGGACGCCGATTTACCAATGATGACGAGCTAATCGGAGCCTGACAAGACGCACGCAAGGAACTACAGCAGGAGCATTGGGACGAAATTCTCAATATGTGGTTTGTTCGCATGAAAAAGTGTATTGAAAGAAATGGAGACTATCCTGAAAAAATATAAAATACAATGGCCAAATCTCAAAACTTTGTTAGGTCCCTACTTATCTATTTCCACTATATTGTAATTATAGTGTGAATAAAACATTAGATAGAATTATGTTAATGGGATTATAAGGTGGCTTTAAAACTGTTGCTTCTTCTATATACAAAACAATTAAGATATAGAAACGCGTATTATGCTGGCTAATATTGATAGTTGCAATATAATGACTTTTCAGAAATCTGTGAACTGATTGTTATTAGTGATATATTGATGACGATGAAGATGGACTTAACTTAATAAATGTAAGAAATACTTAAATATTTAATTTATTAAAGATTTATGTTGAAGAATGTTATATAACAAGACGGTAATTATGCAATATTTTTATGGCTGAAACACCATATCTAGTGATCCTTTAGGTAAAGCCATAGATTTCAAAAATATGTTTGCCATTAGGCTTTCCAAATAACCATCTTCAATATTAATAGAACAAAGTTGTGTTTATCTAAATTCATTAGAAACCTGGCGATGATATATTTTGCAAGTACCCGAATACCTGAATGTGAGTGATGATAGTCAAGTGACGGCCGAGAATTCTATTTTAAAATGTTCAATTAAGTAACGTAGAAGCCATCTGATTAATTCACTTCATATGCGATATAATTTAATCTGACAAATTCGTCAGATTAAATTATATTGGGTATGAAGTTAATTGAAATAGAGGAATGGCTAAGTTAAAACAATTAATACCGTGCTGTTTAAATAAAACAGACCGATTTATGAAGAGTTTTTGTCACGTTTATCCCTCTGCATAACAAACAAGTAATCATAAATTAATAATGTAAACATTGCTACACGTTGCGAAAGACGAGTAAAGATATTAGTGAAACAATTATTAATTAATTCTATAATTTTGATTACTTTATTATTCATATTCTATTCGCGCAATATACAGGGATATCTATATTCTATATCTATATACACAGTAAACCGAAAATCAATCTTTCACTAAGTATATTAATTACTGTAAGTACTTTTAAGTAATTTTGTTATTAGTTTCGGGTTATTTCTGTAGATTACTATAAAATTAATGGAATATTAAATTGCCGAAATTATGTTCTTAAGCTTTTATTCAGTAAATTGTCTTATTTATTTTCATATTCTTCATTTATTTTTATACATATATCTGTTAATTTATATATTTGTTATTAAATTAAACGTTTTCTCTTGTTTCTTAAAACAATGTTTTTCTATCATTCTTCACTAGTATCAATTTTAATATAAGTGTTTCTATTTAATAAGTATATCTCTGCCAAAACCATCAATACACGCAATAGGAGGTAAGTGGAGGGTTAAATAAGAATAAATTTATACCGCAATTAATTTCTTTTTAAAAAATAGGGTTGAGTTTTTCAAGAAATAGTTTATTAAAAAAATTGTTTGTGAATATTTTGAGGAATTTATTATTATACTGTACATTACATGGTCATTGATGTAATTATAAACGAATAAGACGCATATGAAAATGTTAATTTGTGAAAACTTTTAAACCTTCAATTGAATACTCTAGTTTTAACTTACGTTCATGTCGACATTTTCTAGTGTTTAGTTATCAGGCAGTGAAATTATATAATATGAAATCACACGAATACATATTTAATAAACATATGCTTGGAAGTTTAAATGAAGGTATTAATTTATAACATTTGCCTTTATATATATTACACCAAGTCATATGTATAGTACGAAATATTGTACAATTTTAGAAACTTTCTAAACTGCACTTCGCTAGTAATCTAAAAAATACTTATATATACTTGTATTGTAGTACATTGCCGTATTTAGAATATCTCTATGTACTATTTCTATTTGTACACACAAATCCAGAGGTAAGTTATTAAAATAGCTAGATGATAATGTTCTTCAAACATGAAAACCTTAATCTAAAACTCGAAAATATGATCGCATATTTTAATTCACAACCACAGTATCAGCGACCGTTTTGTATATATTTTCATTTTCATTCAGTTATTTAAAGCGAATTTTAAATATGAATATTCATTGGTATACTCCCTTAGTGAAACTGGGGATTAAAATCCGTTTAATCCATTATTATATGACATAACTCAGACAATAATTAATAGAAACTGGTTTTCCTAAATTATTTATAACATACAAATACATATTTGTGTGAAAATGTAACAAATATTAATATCCGGGTGAAAATGTTAAGGTCAGTGATAATTCATAGCTATATAACACCTTGCGACTTCCTTTTTGTAGACAACGTAAATAAATATACTTTTCTTATGCCATTAGTTGCATGAAATAATTCACAATAACGACACAGCTTGAATGAATGACAAATCAACATCATAAGTTAATATTTATCCGCATAACTAATAAACATGATTTTCTTTACAACTCGCATAATGGAAGGTAGAATATATACGAATGGAAGATTTTAATAAAAAGTATTTTTAAAGGATTTAGTTGTAACGGTCAAAGGCCAAACCGGTGGGCAGTGATAATGGGTCCTTTTTGGTTTTCCAATGCGGAAGAAGAGTAGACAATTTAAAAAAGGGAAAAGGAATCAAGGGATTTATTGCTAATTCGCGTACATTACCTTATACCCCAGACCTTTCGTATTTAATTTTATCTTTTATCACACTAATATTAACGACGTAAAAATATTATCCAGAATATATATTTCAGTGAAGTATTTATTTATGTTGCAATAAAGTGAATATAATAATTTATTTATAAATTATTCGACAGATTATTTTGAATACAAGTAATCATATAAATGGTACTAATAAAATAGAGTACTACAACAACAGAGGCTAAATAATACTATAATAACATAATACTATAATATTATAATAACATAGTTTGCATTTTTTAAGAGTACTCCTTCAGGGAAATATACCATTTACTAAGAAAATATCTGTGGGGAACAGATTTAAAGGTATAGCCTGTATATAGTCTAACATGACTTTGTAGGTCAAAATCTATGAACTGAAGAGTTTTCCGACTATTTCTGAATAAGATTTTCACATTTTCATTGATTCCTTAAGACACCTGGGATAGTTTGTTGGTTACCATACAAAACGAAGTACATTTTTTATTGAAACATAATAATCATCATTAGCGAACATGTAAAATTTTGAGTTAGGACAAAACTTTACAGCCCACTGCATACTCATAATAAAATAGTTTTGTATGTGTTATTATAATAAATATCAGTAAAGTTAGCTTCGGTAATATCAGAGAACTTAGAACTTTCTTCATTAACTGAATTTTGTAGATTTTCTTACTCCTAATAAAAATATAGTCCCTATTTCAATATCAGAAAATCAACGCTCATATCCCCAAGTACTACGTATTTCTATTCTCCGATCCAAATTTTCAGGTGAAGACTTCACTATATATATTAATCTTACATTTTGTACTCCATTGCATTTCTTGTGACAACTATTATAGTATTTTATTGTGTTAATTTATAGTTTAGTTATAGTTTATTGGTTTTACATCAGGTGTAATATTTTTCTTCAATTTTTCTATATATGCCTCAATATCTCCATCAATATTATAGTGGAATTGCTTGTTAATATCGTTTTTAAATGATTGATGAAATATACCAAACACATACAATGTTGAGCAAATGATTAAAATAAAAAATACAATTCTTAACTTTTTCGAGTTACACTATACATTGCTTACAAAACAGGTTCGCTTTGCAGTATAAATAAATTTTTATAATGGAACTAATTATGTCTTAATTAAATTAAATTATGTTAAGGTTATGTTGTTATAGTGTTATAGTATTTATACCTACCACAGAAATTCGTCTAAAAGAAAAATTATACTACGGTGGCAAAATAATTTGAAATGATTCATCGACGATACGTGAATCAGTCAGATGGATCAAATATGAGAGGATTCTATAATAGGCGTATGGGCTACATTTTAAAATATCGTGTACCAACATAATATTAAAACAAAACTCCCTATCACTATCATTGGGAATACTCCCACCTAGAATTATAATAATTAAATAGATAAAAGGCTCAACTGTTATGTCAAACTTCTACATGTGTTTTTGTTTCTTTTTGTGCATAGAAACTTCACTTGCCTCATGTTTCTCCATAATTTCACTTCTACTAATTTAGAAGTAGTACTATTTTGTGCTAAATCGTTTGTCTTGGAAATTCAGTTCGCAGGAGACGATAAATGAGGTTGTTATATTATGAACTTTTATCACACATTTTATCAACTATATGTTGAGTGTAATTACTTTTTTTTATCACACGATATTTAGTTATTACACTTTTAACATTGTGTCCTCATATTCTATACTATTTTTATTTCAGTCACTTCAAGGGTTTGACCTATTTTCCATTATGACTTTATTTATTCATACAATACATTCCATTACATAGTGATTTATTTATGCAAAATAATAAATAAGCAAATCTTAATAATGGTTCATTAGACATATTACTCATGATAATCCCATATTCGTCGTGATTTGAAGACATCTAGATGATTTTATAAAAAGCTTTATTTCCTATATGCCTTACTACTAACCACCGTTTTCTTCCATATAGTGGTTTTAACCCTATGAGGTATATTTCCAAAAATATTTGGCGCTCACTCTGGCTATTTCTTATAACCATTTAAACATGTCGTAAATGGATTTCCCATGTAAATATTTTTATTAATGGAACATATAAAAAAAATAAAATAAAACATATGATAAAACATTCTTAAAACCAAAGTTCATCTAGTGCAACTAAATAATATAGCAGTAAGGATACCATACTGGCATACAATGATGCCAGATTGTTATTAGTGGATATAGTTTGATCATTCGTTATATCTGTTTGGTGTGTAAAATGTTGGTACATAAAGATGAAGAAGAAAAATCTCTATTAAATTAGCATAGTGATCCATAAGGGTTCTATTAAAAGTAATCTACATCGGTAAAACCGTTTCTTAGATGTTTAAATAGTTATAAAAGAGAAATAAGTCTACTCGTAATGCACAGCAATTCATGTTTACTTGTTATTGGAATTCTCAAAACTCGAAAGTTATATTAAAAAATAGTGATGTGAGGCTTATTCTCATATTATTTACACCCAGTATAATACCATCTAATATTTAACTATTTTGTTAACCTATTACGTCAAGACCATATTACCATGTTATGATTCCACACAGTATTCTAGGATTGAATGATTTGAAATTTAAATTTTCTTAAAATAGTTGTTATATCTTGTGATGTTCATCTGTTAGAGCCTCTTATTCTTGCAACATAGAAGAATGGAAGAAAATCACTGAATATTCAATTTTTAAGAATTCCCTGTAAATGAACATGGAACCAAGATTTCTCATTGTCATAGCTTTCAAACTGGCCAAATTTTATTTTTAAGGCCTGAAATTATATTACCTGTTAATACTATATTTTATAAACCCAGAACTAAATCAATAATCGAAAATATGTCGGCGTTGATGGTGATACCAATAATACAGTGTATCATAAACCACAAAGAATTTTTAAATAAATGGCGGAGTCGCCAATGTAATTTTAATGCGTTTAGCGTTTCTTTAAATATATTTTTTTCTGTCATTGTATCATACTGCCTAACTACTAATTATCACAGCCTTACATACTTGTTATATGTAATGGTTATGAATTGAAAAGGAAGAAAGAATATAAAAACAGTATTTAAGTACACTGGATGGAGTACAACAAAATATCCATTGTTTTTCCAGTAATTGAAATAAACATTGAAATCACGGGGGCATCTCCGTCAATTATTTCAAAATCAATTGCCGTTCAACATTTATATTATGTCGACATGAAATATATTTATACAGAATGTACAGATATTTTGAGTATAGTGCCAATTCTGTTTCTTGTTTTTTTACAGCCTTAATTGTCTTAATCTTCATTGACGCCATAATTTTCGCTAATTATATTTATAGAGTACAATCTATAAAAAAAAATTGAGGAGATATATTGTTAGAATTCATCTGTAGGAGATCATATTGACTATTTCTGTATTATCTTGGTACGCCTTCTCATATGTTAATTTTTTTTGTAAAGTTTTATAGATACCGAATGACTAATCAAGTCACTGTTAACACTTCAATCACGTTTCAATTTAAAATTATTCGTATATTGTATTTATTTAGATGCACAAAATGAATTTAAAATTAAAGGATTGTCCTGCAGATAATTATAAATCTCACATCTTTGACATTTCAGTCAGATTATGAAAGATATTAAATCAATTATTTGCTATCTTACTGACTACTACACAAATTAACATTGTAGCTTATATAATTAACTCATTAAAATAATAGCAGATGGTGTTCAGAAATAGTCACATACGAGGGGCACAATTTATCATTTAAGCGTAATTTGTGTTGTTTACAGTGATTTGAAAATTGTATATTAGCGAAAAAATGGAATTAATGATTTATTACGATTTTCGACGTGAATTATCAAGAGAAGAGTACACCTATCAACTTACTTCCACCTTTGGCGATAAAGCTCCATCCTTCGTCAATGTGAAACGCTTGTATAGCGAGTATAAACGTGGCCGTCATTTTCTCACTGGCGAAAGCCATGAAGGTCGTCCAAAATCAGTTGTGCCAGAAAACATCGGTAACGCAAGATCGTCATGTGACATACTGTGAAACTGAAGCAACTTTAGGCATTAGTTCGGCTAGCATATATAAAATATGGCATGATAACGTAGCTGTAAAAGCGAATTGTTCTCGTTAGATCCCACATAATTTAAAAAAATCTACAAAAGATGCTCGTGTTGATTGGTACAAACAAATACTCAAGAAATATAAAAAAGTGGGGGCACTTTAAATGACGTATGTAACATTGTATCTGGTGAAGAATCATGGATCTATATGTATGAGCCGGAAAGTAAACAGGAGTCGACTGTATGGGTGCTTCAAGATAAACCAAATTAAATAAAAGTTGTTCGCGCTCGAAGCACTTCGAAACAAATGGTCGCCTGTTTTTTTCGGAAATATTAGTCATGTGGCAACAGTGCCTCTAGACTCTAGAGGAACGTAGAGTAGTATTTATGAATGATACGGAACCATTTGATTGCAGGAAGTCTTCGGTGAAATAAGAGAAACAAACAAGCGCCGTCTGATCATTCTTCATCATGACAATGCGAGCTCTCACACATCTCTTCTAACAATGGAATATTTGAACACTCAAAAAATCGAATTAATGTGTCATCCGCCATACAGTCTTGATTTAGCACCTAATATCTTCTTGTTCCCGAACGTCAAAAATAAAATGCATTCGCAACGATTTTTGTCGGTAGAAAAAGCCGTTGACGCATTCAAAAACCATGTTTTGGAGATATCTCAAGTGGAATGGAAAAAATGCTTTGACAAATGGTTCGAACGCATGCAAAAGTATACTACAGATCGTAAAGGAGAATATTTTGAAAAACCATAAAGTAATATTCAATGAATAGTTACTGTTTTTTATTATTATTCTCAAAATATAAATAGTGTCCCTCGTACCTATAAATTTTAACATGAAATAAAAAAATCTACAATGAAACGACGTATTCTATTGGTCGACATTCAACGGCCCAATTTACAATTCCGCAGTTTAGTAATTTCAGCGGCATATCTTAAGGAGCTTTATCGCATTTCAACAACATCTCAGCTACATCCTTCATCAGTTTATCAAATTAGTTAAGTTAATTTGCGGGACAATTAATCTTTCCTCGACGCGCATATTAGAGGATGAGTTTCTTAGGCATTAACAAGCATCTGGCATATCAGCAACACGAAGATGATGGCTTCATTTATAATACACATACATTCGAACATAAGGCGTAGATGAATTGGGGAGTCGATTCAGACAGGTGTTAATCAAACCTACTGCTTTCTGTCTTTTTACCATTTGCAGATTATTATGTCAACTATTGATATCATGCAAGATGAATATAAAAGCATGTACGGTTATGCAAGTATACATTTAAAAAATATAAAATATGAATTATTTAGATGAACATAAAATGGTATGATATATTTTAGGAGCTAAATAAAAGATCTGGTCGTTTGATTCTTATAGTTATAATAATTTTATAATAATTTTATAGTTATAATATTTCTCTCAGCTCAAAACAATTTTGATCGATTGGATACAACAGCTTACGTACACGAAAAATTAACGTTTTGTGGAAAATTAATGTTCTACGCCAGTATATGTAAAATATAATAGTATATAATAATTTATTTACAAATTGAAAGTTACATATGTACATGTATAGATAATCTATGCATACAGATGTATAAACAATATATGTAACTACATACGTATAGTTACAAGTATATGTAAAATAAATAAATATATATATATATATATATATATATATATATATATATATATATATATATATATATATATATATATATATAAATATAAATATATATGCGAGAACTTTAGAACGATTAGCCTAACTTCCCATGCGTCAATGTCCCATGCTGTGTTGGGAGATTTTGTGATACTGGCTCTGTTATTTATAAGAAATATGGTGGTAAATCAAGCATTAGTACATAAGAACTTATTATTGACATTTACCAAAGAATAGAACTACAAGAAGAAGCTATAAAATGTTTGAAATATTTACTTTAAAATAATTTTCTTATTGAACAAACTGAACAACTGGAGAGAAA
The DNA here is from genome assembly GCA_037954035.1 of Rosalia funebris. Taxonomy (NCBI): domain Eukaryota; kingdom Metazoa; phylum Arthropoda; class Insecta; order Coleoptera; family Cerambycidae; genus Rosalia; species Rosalia funebris. Next base: position 253,955 of record JAZFAV010000005.1, on the reverse strand, counting down.
GATTTGGATATCCATTCATATTTTATTCTTAATCATTAACTATAGATTCTCAACCCTATTTAAAAACAAAATGGATATACCCTTTGTTTATTTAATTGCAGAGCTATGTTTGTCTCTGAATGAATATGTTAATAATAATTTCGGATGCTACTATAATGTGAATATAATAGAAATTTATTCTTTTCGTACTCTCCAATTACAAAATTTTGTTTATTTATTGCTTGATTGTTCTCTGTTTTCCATCATAAGGCAGCGTGTAATTTTTCTAGAAAGTTTTCCATGATTGATTGATATTTTAAGAAATTTGAAAAGAATATAAATGTTCTTAAGCTTAGGACTTTTTTAATGAACGAATAATTAGTTTCTTTCTTCATAAGTCTTTATAACAATTTCTCTGGGTTACAAAAATGTTAACCATTTGAATAATTAAAGTATAAACATATAGCAAAACATATATATAATAGAATATATCAAATAAAGTATATTACAACAGAATAATAAAATAAATTACAAATATTAATACCAGCATTTAAAAAAAAAGATAAAATGTTAAAATATATATTAGAAAATACAACAAACTAAATATATTCAACAAAATAAATAAATTAGTATTAGAGCAAGATATATCCCAAATGATAAGAAAGTAATGAATCAATGTTTTATTTAGTAATGGTCAATTATTTATGGTTTCGCTAAATAAGAGACATGTTTACTTTACTTTGTAACCAAGAATATGATTAACTGCAAAAATGTATTTATTGTTGTGTTTTTCTTACAGCTGTTATAGTACATCTTTGTATAGTATCTGTAACACTATAAGTGTGTTATAATTTAATAGATTGCAATGCCAGGAGTTCATGACTGGGTGATACGATTGGATAAAGGGTCTTTCAATAAGGACGCTCTATTTTTAAATGGAAATAAAACAAGTGGTGTGTAATATATACAATAAATGTTTTTTAAAGAATATTCTATGGCAATAAGTATGGAATATAACATTGTTCAATTGTCTGCCGCGGAATTTCTTGGTAGCACGTATTCGGGAGGTCTAATATTCGACGACATGATCGCATAAACGTGGCTGAATTTACTGGATGGAATTCGTTATGTCAACTTTAAGGGCATCAACTGTTTACGGTTTATTCACGTAGACCTGCGATTTAAGATAGGCCCAAAGGAAGAAGTCTAAAGGCGTTAAATCGTAAGATCTCGGTGGCCAGTACATGTTGCCGATGCACGTGATAAACATGACCTCAAATCCCTTGTGCAGAATGTAAAACGTCGCTAGCGTTGTGTGGAACATAGCGTTGGCCGTCTTGTTAGAACCACATATCATCGGTATCCATATCATCGTGATAAGGCCAGAAGAAGTTGCTTATCATCGATCGTAGCGCTCATCGTTGACGGTTATGACAATGCCAGTTTCATTTTAGAAGACGTACGGACCGATGGTATCGCCAGATCAAAATCCGCACGAAATAGGGACTTTCTCGGGATGTATTTTGTGCAGTTGTATCTCGCGTGTATATTCCCAAATCCGACAATGTTACTTGTTGTCATATCTATTCATCCAAAAATGGGTTTTGTCTCCAAAGATAATTTTTCTGGCGAAATTTGTGTCAACTTCCAACTGCTCCAGGGCTCGATCAGCGAACACACGGCGTTGTCTATGATCGTTTGCCTTAAGTTCCCGGGTCAGTTGGATTTTATATGGGTGTAGACCCAAGCCCCGACGTAAAATTCACCAAATTGAAGTCGCAGAAAAGCGAAGTTCTTGATGAACGACGAGAAATCGATTGACTCGGGTTTTGCCGTACATTCTTATGCACAGCAGCGATGTTTTCAGCAGACCTTGCATTTCACTGACGTATGGATGTTAGCTGATTATTTATCAAACCTGTTGCCTTAAATTTGGCCACCAAACGTCGAATGTTGACTCGGCGAGGCGGTTGTGGCAAGGATAAATGTCACGTAATGCGCGGAACGTTCTCGAACGGAGCAGTAATTTTGAAAATAAAATTTAATGATTTGGATACGTTGCTGACTACAATAACCTTCCATGGTGATTGGGCATACACTACTTAACGATTTACAATAAATTTGATAGATGTTACTATAACAACATGGCCACTATAACCTAACAAATTTCGAGCATCCCTGTTGAATAACCGTGTATAAAAGTTCCTTCTCCTTGGATCCTTCCTCGTTTGATTATCATCGACTATTTTGTGTTCCCTTATTGAAAGTAATAGGAATCAAGAAGCACCGGAACAAGTAATCAGGAAACACCGGAATAATTGAATAATATGCAACTATCTCGTTGTCTGATTATTATAGACTACTTTATGTTCCCGTACTTAAAATAATACGAATTAGGAAACACTGGAATAAGTAATTGTTCAATAATGTGCAATTATAATACTAGAAAAAAGAAGAATGTATAGAAGTATGTAATAGCTTGAAGTACGTAAGGTTGTGTACTGAATAACTTGGCGAACATTTACTTTACATTTAATATTCAAACGTCTTTTATTTTTATATTAAAACTTATAGTTCATTATTATTTTTTCAATTTGCGCATTGTTGATAATGTCACTATAAAATGTGCATTTGATAAAATTTAACAGAATTATTTTAAAAGATGACATACGCTAAGGCTGAATATGAGACAAGCGTTCTGTGTCCATTGAAGTCGTATTTTATCCCATTTTAAGATAGCAGACTACCTATGAGGGTAGTCCCAGAAGTACCCGATCTAATAAAGAAAACACAATCATCATCATTAGGTCATCAGTCCTAAGACTGGTTGGACGCTAACCTCCAGCTTCTCCTACCTTGTGCTAACCTACGCATTTCGCTAATTGTGCTACAACCTACATCCCTTACTATTTGCGAGCAGTAGTCTAATCTAGGCCTACCTCTGCCTTTCTTCACTCCTATTTCTGCCTCCAAAATATCGCGGACTATTCCCCCATGTCTCAGCAAGTGGCCTACCATTCTATCTCTTCTCTTCTTTAAGTTTTTCCACATACTTCTTTTCTCGCCGACTTTCTCCAATACTTCTTCGTTTCTAACCCTATCAGTCCATGGTATTTTCATCATTCTTCGGTAACACCACATCTCAAAAGCTTCTAATTTCTTCCTACTTGCTTCCCCTATCGTCCAGGTTTCGCAGCCGTATAGTGCCGTGCTCCATACATATGTTTTCAAAAATCTCTTCCTTGTTTCTAAGTTTATTACCCCCGAGCATAAAAGTGCTTTTTGTTAAAAGCTACTCGACCCTGCGCTATTATTTGTTTTATGTCTTTATCGCTTCTTCCATCCCAATTTATTTTACTTCCTAAATAAGTGAAGTCTTTAACTTCCTCCAATCTTTCATTATTAATTTGTACTTTCGTCTTTGCTCTGCTCTCGCGCCCTCTGCAAGAAAACACAATAAATTGGAAAAAAATATCTTTATTTCTTCAAAATTTTCACCGATGGCTCTAAATTTTCAGAGGGTATAGGTTGTGCATTTTAGGGTCTATTCTATAATATAACGGTAACCTACAAATTATTTAAAGAGAGCACAATATATAGTGCTGAAGCTTCTGCAGTATACAAAGTACTGACTTGGGTCATTGAAGAATATATACTACAACAGAACTCCAAGAAGAAAAATATTATTAGTTTGACAGATTCGAAAGCAGATCTTCTTGCTTTTTACAAAATCTTGAAAATCAAAGTTATAAACAATATATTATATGTAAGATTAAGCAACAAGAGGTAGCAGTTTCGACAGCTGGATGGATAGTCACGTATGTCTGGGTCAAAGGACATTCGAACATAACTGGTAATTGCATTGTTGATCGTTTTGTAAAACAAGCAGTTTCAGAGATAGGAGTTACACAACCATATTCTCATTTAACAGATTTTAATCATATCTTTAAACATCAACTAACAGACAAATGGCATAAAAGATGGGAAAAATACGTAAGTAGAGCCAACAATCAATATATAAAACTTCATACCACATTACCATCCTCTCTGCCCCACAAATATCAATATAGCAATAAAGTGACAAGATCACTATCAGTAACAATTACCAGATTAAGACTAAACCATGGCCGATTTTCAGAACACTGATATGGAATAGGTATGCTTAACAGCCCTACATGTACCTGCGACAACAGCTCCATAGGAGAATCATATTTTCATGAATCATATTTTCTTCAGCTGTAAACATCACGTCCGAGCCACCCAGGAATTCATGAAACAAATGACGTCACTAAATATTCAGTTACCAACAAATATCACATATTTACTCGCTACAAATGATCTACACATATATCGGGTCATCATGACATTTTCAAAGGAAATTAAAATAGATCTATAGCATAGGCTACAATCGTACACCTTTGTATTTAACCAAGATTGTTCCCAGTTTGTCTTAGCAGATTGTATGGCCTCGTTTAAACTCTGCCACCCAATATTTTACTATTGTAAACGAAGTAGCAGACTTTCCCAGAGTAGAGTCCAGCTCGGCTTTGATATCGGTTGGGATCAGGCTTTTCAAATGAAAGTAATGTATCATATAACAATGACCAATTTTTTTCCATGTTTACAAAATCACTGACATAGTTCACTATTGTAACTGCCAAATGAATGGTAAACAACGTAGCGTCGTCAAATTTCAAACTTAAACTTTACAAGGTATGTACTTCCTACCATGATCATTCTTTTCAAGCAACAGTCGCCATCTATACGTCAGGTCGGGACTATCCTCGTATGAAGATATGTTATAGACGATGACGTTAATGAATTAGTTACTCGTAACTGTATTTTAGTATATGTATTAAAAACATCGCTGTGCATATAAATAAATCCAAGTTGGCAATGGGATTATTATATATTGTATGTATGACTGTCAAAATGTGTGTTGACATCTGTTATCTTAATTCTGTGTCTAATCTAACCACAATATTTTTATATACTTTGTCATTGTATTTAATGAAATATTAAAAATTAGATTAATAAAAATAGTGTTTTCCATGTTTATATACGCTTCGAACTAAACTATGCTAGGGAACTTAGGGATCATACTGGATCTTTCCTTATCTCGACAACCTATTTTTGAAATTAAGCACACAAGTATTTGTCATGAGACAGCTTTATAGCCATCTGTAAATAATAACGTCATGAGAACAATTTATTTTGCCTTACTCCAAAGTCGTTTGGCGCATGGAGTTGTATTATGGGAAAACTGTAGCACAGCTCAAAATTCGTTTATTTTGCAGTCTGCGGTCGTCTCATTGAGGGCGCAGCGACCCGTACTTCTAGTAGAGAACTATTTAAGAAATATGAGGTTCTATCCTTGGCATGCTTGTATTTGCTGTGTCACTTCCTTTAGTACACAAGGACATATACAACCTACTAACGAATGCAAATGTGCACCAGCATAATACAAGAAATGCTGGTGATTTTAAAGAACCGCTGTTAAGAATTCGTATCACAAAACAAAATAGTTTAGAAGTACTGGTCTATAATGAATTTTATCGATATAGCAAATGTGATAATATTAAGAACATGTCTTGTAATGCGTTCCACTTATATTTTAAGAAATTTTTATTAGCTAATTGCGTTTACAGCATTGACGAATTTCTATGCAATGTATGTTATGCTTGATGTTTATATTTTTTCGACTCTTGTTTGTGATATTTTTATATTTACCCTGTGTTTTTTTAATGTTACATTTACTTTGTGTGTCTTTTTTTAAACGTTGTGACTATAAATGTCATATATTATTATATGACAATATGTCAATAAATTCTATTCTACTCTATATTATATATCTATGCATATTCCCAAAACTTATACCCTTATATATGACATATGTATTTCTAACTAATGTGTGCCCCAATTACCAACTGTACTGTTCTATGTGTATTTAAAATCGGGAATAATTAAGCAGCAGATCGTAGATGCGACGGGCTAATAATATCCGAATCGAAATTACGAAAGGTGTTTACTTAATGCAACCTGCACGAGTTGTCATCCACGAGTAGCTGTGGTAGCCTGCCCTCTAATTGCCGCCATTTCATTGAGGACTTCCGATTAAGTTAATTGGATTGGACATAAAGAGCATTACCACCACTTGCCAATAAGGGACCGATGCGTAAAACCGGCGTAGAACTTGGGGAATAAACCTTCAACACCTAACCAATTTGGATAATTTTCCCTGCAATGCTGTGTGGGATTGGTATTCGCATTAAGTTAACATGTAGTATAAAACGTTAGAAAATTAAACTAAGAATAAAGGTAATAATATACACTAGGCATAAAAATGAAGAGATATACGAAATAGTAAATTTTTAGGTGACTTTCAAAGGGCTGTAACTTGGAGAAAAATAGCCGCAGAGTAATTTAAGAGAAAAGAGAAACAAGTTTCTAGTTTCCTGATCTCGAGTACAGAATATATTGCCATTAGCAGTTTTTGAGTAATTATAAGAAATCGATTGTAAAAAAATTTTTAAATTTTTACTTGCCTTCCAAAATGTTCAATGTTTCGCTGTGTTATCGTAATTTAAAAACAATGTCAGTTTTGATACTAATTAGTAGGGAAATATTTGTTTCATTTTATTTTTTTCGATAGAAATCAATCGCAAAAAAATTTTTAAATTTTTGCTTGCCTTTCAATACGTGCAATTTTTCGCTGAGTCATCGTCATTCAAAGCAAAAACGTCAGTTTTGACACTAATTACTCGGGAAATATTTTGTTTTCATTTTATTTTCTTACAATAATTATACATTTTTGATAAAAAATATAGATAGCTAGAAACAATTCAACTTTAAAAATGAATAAATGATTAAAAGTTCATCCTTAAATAGATTTTACAAAAAAACAACAAATTTAATTATTATGAACACAATGAAAACAGTGGCAGCACCTTGAAATACTTTTTTATCAAAAACGAATAACAAAACGAGTAAATAATACTTCTACTAAGTTTCTAAAACCCTACTTAATTTTTTTGTATGATCACTATTTCCCAAGTAATTAATTACTAAAATCAAAACTGACTTTTTTGCTTTGAACGACGATAACTCAGCGAATAATCAACGTACAGAACTTTTACCAACTCAAATTAAAGAAAACAAAAAATCTAAAAAAAATGGCTATGATATCCCTGAACAAAATTTATTGAAGTCCATGAACCTTTTGAAAGGCGAGCAATAATTTGAAAAATTTGTATTCCGATGGTTTACTCAAAATTACTTATAATTACTTAAAAACTGTCAAAAAATTTTGAAGTCAAGATAGAAAATTATAAACATCGATCTTTAATTTAGCTTTCTTAAAGTTGTTCTATGTCTATTTTTCTCCAGGCTACAACCATTTGAAAACTACCTAAAAATTTAGAATTTTTTTATATCCCTTAATTTTTGTGCATAGTCTATATTATTGAATCATTTAATGATATTATTTCTTTTCCTGCTTTATAGACAAATATGTTAAAAAACTTAACTGGATGCCCATTAGTCAATTGACGCAATTTACTACATTTCAATGGCTGCTTTCTAGGACTGCGTATTAATTAAGACAGTCTCATTTACAACGACTATCATAGTTACTTAAGACGAAAAAATTGTTATATTCATAGAGAATTGTCTCTGCCAAAACAGTCACTTTATTATACCAAATTGAAGACTGAGTAAAGAGAATTTGAATAATCTGTCAATTTAGTTAATGTTACATAAATTTATGTAACCAGTACTATGAATAATATTATTGGTAAAATATTAAAAAAAAAATATTGTGAGAATAAATACATATATACAAACAACTAAAATGAATTCTGAAGCATTATTATAAGAAGTCTTACAAAGCGAAGAAGAAACATATTTATTAAGAACACAAGAATAAAACATCCAAGAATTAAATAAACACATTTCCAATATTAGGAAAATAACATGTCAGGATACTATCATCATCATCATCATCATTAGGTCATGAGTCCTAAGACTGGTTGGACGCTAACCTCCAGCTTCTCCTATCTTGTGCTAACCTACGCATTTCGCTAATTGTGCTACAACCTACATCCCCTACTATTTGCGAGCAATAGTCTAATCTAGGCCTACCTCTGCCTTTTTTCACTCCTATTTCTGCCTCCAAAATATCGCGGACTATTCCCCCATGTCTCAGCAAGTGGCCTACCATTCTATCTCTTCTCTTCTTTAAGTTCTTCCACATACTTCTTTTCTCGCCGACTTTCTCCAATACTTCTTCGTTTCTAATCCTATCAGTCCATGGTATTTTCATCATTCTTCGGTAACACCACATCTCAAAAGCTTCTAATTTCTTCATACTTGCTTCCCCTACCGTCCAGGTTTCGCAGCCGTATAGTGCCGTGCTCCATACATATGTTTTCAAAAATCTCTTCCTTGTTTCTAAGTTTATTACCCCGGAGCATAAAAGTGCTTTATTTTTGTTAAAAGCTACTCGACCCTGCGCTATTCTTTGTTTTATGTCTTTATCGCTTCTTCCATCCCAATTTATTTTACTTCCTAAATAAGTGAAGTCTTTAACTTCCTCCAATCTTTCATTATTAATTTGTACTTTCGTTTTTGCTCTGCTCTCGCGCCCTCTGCACACTAACACTTTAGTTTTGTTTTTATTCACCCTCATTCCATATTCCTCTGTCAACACTGCCTCCATTTCGTTCAATGCTGATTCTAATTCCTCCTTACTAGATGCTAATACTGCTATATCATCCGCGAATCTCAGCATTTTTAGTTTCTGTCCCTGTACTTCAATCCGGAAATCCACTCTATCTTTTACCACATTAATCGCCTCTTCGATGTACAGATTAAAAATTAGTGGTGGTACATCCTTGTCTTACTTCTTTCCTAATACCTACTTCCCTTTTTTCCCCTTCTACTTCTATAACAGCAGTTTGCTCTATGTATAGATTGTGTACTACTCTACTATCTCTATATTTCATTCCCGCGCTGTTTAGTATCTCGAACATTTTTTCCCATCTTACGTTATCAAAAGCTTTTTCTAAATCTACAAATCCTATATAAGCGTTATTTCCTTTTTCTATTGTTTTCTTTAACATTACTCTTAGCGCCAGAATAGCTTCGCGAGTTCCCCTATTTCGCCTAAACCCGAATTGGTCTTCTCCTAGTATTTCCTCCGCTCTATTTTCCATCATCTTCTGCACTATTCTAGTTAAGATTTTTGACGCATGGGAAGTTAGGCTAATCGTTCTAAAGTTCTCGCATTTGTCGGCTCCTCTCTTTTTCCGTATAGTAACGATAATGTTAATCTTATAATCCTCCGGCATCTCGCCCGTATCGTATATGTATTTTACCAGTTCAAACATCCTATTTACTACTTTCTGTCCCGCACATTTCAAAATTTCCGCCTGTATTTTATCTACCCGGCGCTCTATTATTCTTTAGCCCCCTTAGTGCTATTTCAAATTCCTCTTTCAATATAGGTTTTCCTACATCTTCCCTATCGATGCTAGGTTCTTCCTCTAATATCTCTCCTAATTCCTGACCCTCGTATAAATTTCCTAAGTACTGCTTCCATCTATCCGATTTCTCCTCTCTTCCTATCAGTATGTCCCCCGATTGACTCCTAACGTTTCTACTTATTGTTCCTATATCCCTGAAGTTCCTCTTAATTATTTTGTAAGCCTCATCGGTCTTCCCTACTTGCAATTTATCTTCTACTTCTTTGCATTTATCCTGTATCCATTGTTCTTTCGCTTTTCTACATTTTCTAATGATTTCCCACTTTATTGACTTATAAGCTTTCAGTCCTTCTTTGTCTCGTCTATTTTTGTAGCCTCGTCTCTTTTGCATTAAGTTTAAGATTTCGTCCGTTATCCAGGGCGTCCTAGTTTCCCTTTTATCGTGTCCTAAAACGTCCGTAGCCGCGGAAGCTAGACTATTCTTGATACCCTCCCACTCAGTTTCTGCGTTCTTGATTTCGTCCTTACTCGTTTTATTTATTAATTGATCTATATTCTCCTGGAACTTATCTTTCATATTCTGATCCCTCAATATGTCTACATTTATACGTTTCTTATCCTTCCGGGTTTTCAGATTTTTGAACTTTAATCTAGCTTTCATAACTACCAAGTTGGTGTTCGCGACTACCATCTTGTGCTTCTCACAGAATTCTATCAGTCTGCTACCTCTCTCGTTTCTGTTTGAACGTACCATATTGAAAACTAATTCTATAGGGTATCAAACTAAATTCATAACTCATAGAAATATTTTCACGAATACAGAAATTGATTTCTATACTAATTTTAAATGTATGTCAATAAGCATCCATACAAAAACTATTACTGAGAACGGATAAGAAATATACTAAAATAATGAATATTTACATGTACTGGGTGCGCCCAAAAATAAAACAATAGCCCAAAATTAATATAGATAATGTTAAAAGTTAAGCCAATTCAAGAGTTAACGGATCGCTGAAGAAACACATTGATTGACGAAGACACAAATGGATCATTAGGACAATGTTACATGCGAGTAATTATAAAATATCTATAATATATTATCTGCCTGAACGGATAGTATACTGATTACTACCTGTTCAATGGAACTTATGTAGTACCGATGAATATATATGTACAGAGTTCTTTCTGGCCGTGTATCCTTTTCCCTTCGAATGCTACTCACTTTTTCTCCTACGCATACCTAGAGAATTTCATACTTTTTACTATTCTTGATGAGCACTGGCTGTAGTAAATATCTTATAGAGATAGGCTGTTTGGAATATCTCTGGTTGAAAGTTGTTTCAGCTGAATGTAGATTTCTTTCAGTCTCGCCAATAATTAGATTTAACTAACCATTTCTTCGAGTGTATATGCCATGTTATTAAAACTAATCAACAGTATGCTATATAATATTTCTAAACATAAAATAAAGCTCAGATATGTTAAAACATCTATGTGACTTTTTGCGCTATTTCTGTCAAAGAAAAAAGAAAGCTTGCCTTTTACAATGAGTTACTATCTAAAAACTATGTCAATATTAAATTTAATCGATTGTTGCAAAAACTAATACATATATTTCAATACACTTCTCAAAAGAAAACATCGTTTGAATATATGAAGCGGTTTTCAAGCGAGGTGTGACTCGTACACTGTTGTCATTTAAAAATAATATTTTTACACTTTAATGTATATTTCATCGCTATTTGCCAAATAAAAAATCTTAAAACATACCGTGGCTCATTTTTATGGCCAGGCTTAGGTAGACTGTTCCATTTATCGGCAAGATAAGAGAGTTTTTTATTTGGCAAATAGCGATGAAATGAATAGTATGCATGCCAATTTTCGTTGTTTCAGGTCTCTCACTTTCAAAGTTAAGGTAGAAAGGAGGGAAGGAAATTAAGGGAGGAAGACGCGTACTGTATATACTCCTGGATAAAATTAACGCATAGTGGAACTCTACATTATTACATTTATTTTTCGAAAATTTAAATCATAGTGCCTACGTGATACCGTAATTAAATGATTTCAACTAATGTTTATCAAATTAGAATAATAATATTGAGGAAAGGACATGAGTAAATAATAGAGAGGAACAATAATGTCAAATACAACGAAAACGATGTTAATGAAAGAAAAAAAATTGTAGGTGAAATTAACAAGAATTTGTATAAATGAATCGTATGAACTTCAATTCAGTAGCACGTAGATCCAGCTTCAGCTCTTATTATTGCTTTCGTTTATCTGGCCATACTATTGATCGAGTGGTGAATGGTTTCCTGAGGAACATTCTCCCATTCGAGAGCATAACTTGCTCAAGTTCGTTAAGAGTTATAGGAGAAAGTATGTGGCACCTAACTGACAATCTTAGTATATCCCATAGATGCCTTATAGGATTCATATTTGGGCATATTGGTGGCTAGTCCATAGTTGGACTAGCTGGATCATATTCATAAATTGAAGGTAGCTCCATACCTCTCTAGCAATGTAGGGGCAAGTGTTATCCTGCATAACGCTCCGCATAATAAATTATATTGTTCCTGATAAACGGAGAAAATTGCATCACATATTCTACGATGTTATACATATAAATGTGTATTCATGAAAAAATCCATGCGACCATAGAAAATAATTCCTTCTCAGAACATTACTGATCCACCAAAAAATGGAATCCTCGGAAATATACTGCAGGCAGTAAATTTATCTCCTCGGCCATACTTTTTGATGTTAATCTGGTAAATTAAGACTTACTTTTATTTCGTCTGAAATAAAAAATCGCTATCAGTCAGCAATGGTCCAATTTACGCGTCTTCTTGCAAATCGAACTCTGGTACCTCTATGTTCTTTGTAAGGAGTGGTATAATAGCTAGTTTTACACAAATTCACCTTCACTAAGCTTGCTCCTGATCGTTTGTCCAGAAATTGCTACATTTCGAGCTGTTGCTGTTGGTTCTGTTTAGCTCTAAACTGGTACAATGCCTATTTCGTTAGGCGACTTGCATAAGATATCGTTCATCTCTTGCATCTGCAAACTTCAAATGACTTTATTCTGAGGTGCTACAGTAATATTTCAGTTCATTGAAATATTTAACTGTCAACCAATTTTTGATTGTCTAACTTCTAACAAATTAGCCACATATCGCTCATTACGTAACTACTAACGGTAACGAGAGTTACCGTTTTCACTTCTTCACCGTCTCTTAAGCTACGTGAACTATTTATTTATTCTACTCTATGTGGACTACAATCTAGTACACTTGATCTAGTAACTAGAGGAAGTGTTTCATTCACTGAATGACATTAAATTTAAAGAAAATACTAGCGTAATTGAATTTATTGCCTTTTACAAATCACTTTAAGCAGCGTTAAATGTATTATTAATAAACAATTAAAAATGTTACTTTGCATCTGTCAAACAATTGCAATTGTTTATTAATAATGACAGAGGATATCCTACTCCACGTACATAAAATATTTAAACATTTAAAACTGTTGTACTGTTGTAAAACTGACGTATTGATTTTGTTCATGAGTTTATATCATGTTACGTATTATGAGAATGTTTCAAATTATGAATACATATTACACACACACACATATATATATATATATATATATATATATATATATATATATATATATATATATATATATTCACAGTTTCTGCTGTTAAATAGGATTACATCCCAGTCCTGTAAAATAAAATAAAATAAACATATATCAATAATAGAAGAGTTTATAATCCCACTCCATAAATGCCATTTGATAGTTTTGTATCAATGGGACAAATGTAACCGAATTTTATTGATTGCCCTGTCGACATAATGCTCGAAAGCTCTATATTCGTAATTACTTCTGAATAGATCTTTATTTGATCACAGATAACTATCAATTCAGTAAACAGGACTATTTAAATATATTGGCGAGATGTTTCGAATTCCTTCAACTACTTAATGTTCAGCATTATGAGGTAGTTCAGTTTATCATTATTTAGTAGGAGCTTACTAATCTTCGAGATATAAGAAAGTAAATACATTTATATTCTTCGCTCGACTACAAGCTGTGTATTATATTCGGCGATAATCGATATACAGTCTCTTATGAAAGAGGCAAACAGTTTTCTAAAGGAATAAATTCCATACAAAAATCGTTAATAAACCCGTGTCCAGTAATCTCTAATACGGGAAATATTGTGAGTTAATTTTATACTTCAATAGATTTCTTAGAAATATCTTTCGCAATTTAGTAATTATAAATCATAAATTTTGATGATTGGTTGGTTGGTACTATAACAACAATAATTCAAATTATAAACGATAAGTGCGGAATTTGTGTCATTTATATTTTACTATGTGTACCTTCAGTTGTCGACTATATTAAATATAGCGTCGTTCAATAGGAACGCTCGAAATTCGTTAGGCTAAGAGGTCATGCTGTTGAAGAATTATCTATAAAATTTATTCAGTACTGTATGGCAAATCACCATTGGATATTATAGTGCTCAAGAGTACGTACAAATCATTAAATTTTATTTTCAAAATCAGCGCTCTATTCGAGAAACGTTCCGCTCATTACGTGATATTTGTCCTTATCACAACCGTTCCACTTAGTCGACTATTCCATGTTTTGTGGCCTAATTCGAGTTCACCGGTTTGACAAATAATCAGCCAACAGCCGTACGTTACTCAAACGCAATATCTGCTGAAAACATCGCTGCTGTGCGTGAGAATGTACGGGAAAACCCGGGGCAGCCGATTTCTCGTCGTTCACAAGAACTTCGGTCTTTCTGCGACTTTAGCTTGGCAAATTTTGAGTCGAGACTTGGGTCTGCACCCGTATAAAATCCAACAGACCCAGGAACTTAAAGTAAACGACCATAAACAACGCCGTGTGTTCACTGATTGGGCTCCGGAGTGGCTGGAAGTTGACCCAAATTTCGCCAAAGAAATCATATTTAGTGACGAGGCCCGTTTTTGGATGAATGGATATCTGAATAAGCAAAATTGTCTGATTTTTAACGATACAAGTCCACGATGCTGCTAGATACACTAGCAACAAATGTATCCCGAGAAAGTCACTGTTTGGTGCGGATTATGGTGTGGCGGAATCATCGTTCCGTACTTCTTCCAAAACGAAACTGGCATTGCCATAACCGTCAACGGCGAGCACCACAGATCGATGACAAGCAACTTCTTGTGGCCTAAACTGGATGATATGGATTCCGACGATATGTGGTTCCAACAAGACGGCGCTATGTGCCACACAGCCCATGTCATGATGGACATTCTGCGCGAGCGATTTGAGGGGATGGTTATCTCGCGCAGCGCCGACGTGAACTGGCTACCGTGCGATTTAACGCCTTTATACTTATTCCTATGGGGCTATCTTAAATTGCAGGTCTATGCGAATAAGCCGCAAGCAATTGCTATTCTCAAAGTTAATATAACCCTTTATGTTCATTTAAGTTGACGACGGAGGTATATGCAATCCCTAATCAACAGTCAGCTATGGCAGTAGATTAGTGCTTATCAAAAACAAAGAGTTGCATTTAGATTAAAAGCGAAGGTTCGACTTGGAAATCTTTCAGAGGGTCTACCAATTGACGGGAATAAGAAAGCCAGAACAACACCAAACCTAATCTGACGGCATGTATAGAGGTTTAATCATACCTTAGAATAACATCTGAAGATTATAGTTAATAAATATGAAACCAACTGAGATTTATACATACCACTTAATACGAAGTAGTATGTATAAATCTCGTAATGTGGCATATCGTCGAATTATAGCACAGGGCAAATACCAGCCTTCGTAGTTTATGGGATGGAATTAGTTTGCCTCTCAATTTTTGGGTTCGAAGTCCAGAACAAAATTAAATTGAAATGTAATATATCGAATACTCGATATGTATCAATAGAAGGGGATGTCATTGAAACGATAAAGTTTCAATGACCATAAAAGGCCATAAAATATTTGTTAGTTGTGAGGAAGAAATGGAAGCTCTCCTAAGTCCAAAATCTATTGGGAAAGGCACCACAAAGTAGTCAACAATTTAGCACCATACATAAGACTTAACGAAGAAGGATGATGAAGTGATAGTTGACAGTGATACTTACGAATTTTTTAATAATTTGCTGTTAAATGTTACAGTGAGCACATAAAAGTTGGGATACATTCATCTATTTTGTTTTAGCTGTAGATTTCATGGTATATGTGTGGGATCTTTCAGTCTTCATATGACTTTTAAAGATAATACCCTTATCTTTTGATCATCAGAGTCATTTAAGAGAGCATACTTATACTTATGGGGCGCGAAATTTTGTAGTCGGCTACATAATAAATATTTCTAGAAATTTATTCACTTAATTTTTAATAACATGTATTTCCATTACTTCGTCCTGATACTGATTGTAGCTAAGTTTTTGTTTTTTTTTTGAAAGTAAAATCTTTGTTCAATCTACAATATCCAAACCAAGTTATTTCTTTTTATTTATATTGGAGCATTGAAAGTCATTATTGGATGATAGACATATGCAGTACTCAGAGAAAGTTAAAGGGTAGGCAGGAATTGTTAGTACCACAATTGCATAATCATTCTTTATTGACTGTATTAACTGATGAAAAGTGTTTGTGGCACTAGTCAAATAATGGAAACCTACCAGATGCGCATCATGTTCATACCTGAACATGATGGCGCATCACCAATAAACGGGTTTTGTAGACGAGGTGTTATTGGGTTGCCAACTAGATCTAACTCGATTGAACTATTTTTTGAAAGGTTATTTTAAATCCAAGATATATTTTAATATACCACATATTATTAGCAAAGTAAGACTAATTACTGCTGAAATGCTAAATAACATTTAACAAGAATATCAGTTTCTATTTACATATTATCAAGAAGTGAATAGTAAACCATTTGAATACGTAATTTAGTGTTAAGCTATTAATTCTCATAACAATTTTCTCAACAATTAATTAGAAATTTTCATATCAATGCCCTGATTAATTTGCTAAAATGTTTTTTCATTTCTTAAAACAACTGCCATGTAATCTATCATAAAATTGGACTTAATATACGTAAAAAATTTACACTGTTAAATTGTGTCCTGAAATAAGGCTGTTGTTGTTTTGAATAAATGCCGATGACGTCAAAATACGAATAGTGATGACATAAAACAATATACATATATAAAAAATGCGCATCTCAATACAAAATCGATTTCTGCAAGCATTTTTTTCCCACTTGTCTACTAATGATTTTATCCAATTTGTTCCAATTTTTACACGCTCATTGTATGTAGATGTCATCACTGTTACGTGCCTGCTTTTCATAACTTATTCTATTTCTAGGTTCTCTAACAGATTCCCTAAGCGCCATGCGAGCCATGAAAAATAAGTTTACCTTTACACCCAATGGTTTAAAATATTCTCAACTTAACCGGGAGGCTTCAAGGATTGAGTAAAAAGTGTATTTTGTGTTGGATACCCAGCTATATAAAAATAATCAGCAATGACATAGTACCATGACATAGACAACAAATAATGAGCCAGATAATCATCTACATATCGTTCCGAGTGACATAGGTTTCCATTAGAAACGTCGCCTTGTGTTAATGAGTTATTGATGTATAGTAAAGCGAATGGAACAGAATACAGACCAAATTAAAACAAATGAAATCAACAGTAGAATGATTATATTTTCCCTGCAAGGTATCTTGAAGAGAGGAAGTGGCAATTACATGTCTTGGATTAGGATATACTAGGCTCACAAATTTCCACCCACTGCAAGATGTTTGAGGTATCCATCCACTACAAGCTGGGATAACTACAACTCATATATTACTACAATGTAGGGAATATGAAACACGTGTAATACAAATGAGCTACGAAACACCTAGAACAAGAGGTCCTAGACGATCAATTTTTTGATCAAAGAATTGAGTCAATCTATTGACGCAGGCTTCAATCAACCCGTCGATCAGCCCTCAATCTTTTGATCAAAACTCATTCGTAGTGGAGTTTGCGTGGAAGGTGATTGTTCCTTTTATTTTCGAGGCCTTTACAGAAAATTGTAAATAAATAGTGAGAATTATGTGTTCCTAGACGGCCAATTACTTGGCTAATTCTAATGCAATACTTTTATCAAAACGATTGATCGTCTAGGGCCTCTTTTAAATATATCAACCTACTACATAAAATATGAAGAAAATATTCCACAGAAGAATGGCGGGCAATGATTCTAGATTTTGAAGTCACTATAAAAAAGAAACAGAATCTAGAATAATGAAAAACCTCTAAAAATAATCGCGGATTGTAAATATGCTGTTTTAGTTTATTTTATTTTATAACGCAGTACTACATCGGTTTTGACAATTTTGCATATATCAATAAAGCTTTAATGCTTTCTTTTTTATGTTATCTAATTATAATACATTAATAAGTATGTAATATTGAATTTAGTTGTTTGTCTCTTTATTATTATATAGCCATGGAGAGAATCTAACACACTTGCAAATCACAGCTGAAAGAGGTTATTTTGTATCTGATTTGCATCCTCTTTTTTACAATAATTTTTGAACTGTATGAATAATTTTACCGTTTCTTAATAGTAAATGAATTTCCAAGCAAGCAATATATGTGTATGTTGTATATAAAATATTGTCAAAGTGTGTGTATCACATTATGTTAAAATATAACATTATATAGTTCTTAGAGCTCTGAAACAAGCTCCAATAGAGCTAGTTTCAGAAGTTTATAATTTGGTATAGCTTTTAAGTCACCTGTTGATATTTATACATTATCAATGTGTCTTGTTATTATCTTACCGAGGCACAATTCTTTAGCTGCTCTGAACAATGTACAGAATAATACACGATAAACAGTTTTTCACGCGTTTCCTGTTATTCTCTTTTATATGTCAGGGGATTAAAAATGGTTTATGTATAATTTCGCCAAATGTGGAAAGTCGTATATAGGATTAAGTGTTAGAGTATTAGAAATATGTTGTATTTCCAACAGAAAAGGGTATTATCTTTATATAAAGTTTTCCTTATCCGTTTCTGCTTACTTATAGAAGGGAAGTACAGAATATATTTTGTTGCGGTGTCTAGGTTTACTGTCGACTGAGATTAATAGAAATGTTTACTTCGTTCTCATTCCGACGGGATATTGACTTTTTTATTATAATAATAATTTCCTATTTGCAGGATATGTAGTTTCTTAGACATATAGATATTTAATTTAAGAAAAGTATTAATATAGTGTTGCTGGTAGCTGGTCTAAACATTATTTATATACTTGAATCAATCTTCAAGTATAAAACACTAAGTATAAAACAATAATGAACCCACCTTACCCCTTTGAGATATTTGGTAGTATTCAGACAGGGAATGGTTAGAGAGAAAAAAGGAAAATGTTCTGGACCAACCCTAAGAGTATTGTGATAAAAAAAAAAGAAGGGATTCTACTTGAATATTTAGTTTATATTATCTCGGGCACACAAGCTTACATCAAAACCTTAAATTTAATTAATTTTCAATCAAGATTATGTCTGTTTCATATACCACCAAAAATATCATACAATAATACACAGAATCAACATACAGATATTTGAAAATTAGCTATTATTAGGACATTATTATTATCTATAATTAATTATTAGAAGCTATTATTAAATAAACAGCTTTAAAACCTTAAAACGGACTTTTTCGCACGTAGAACATTTCTATCTCGAAATTGAGTGCCCGAGAAAAAATAAACCAACATATAAATGCAGAATATGTGTTTCATGCGAGAGTTTTCCTTATTTCAATTTTTCTCAAATAGCCCATCATCGTGCTTTATCATGACCCATGGACAGGGTGGGGTGTGTTATCTACCTCAAAATCAATAGGTGTCGTCTGGTAGACGTTCCTAATCAGAATCAGTCAAAACTCGATCGATTCGACATGATTTAATTGAGTGGTCGTGCTAACAAAAACAATTTCTCAAATAGTCCACCACTGTGCTTTTTCATGACCCATGAATATGGTAGAGCGTATTCTATTCACCTAAAAATCAATAGGTGTCGTCTGGGAGATGTCCCCGATTAGACTCAGTCAAAGCCCGATCGATCCGACACGATTTAGTTGAGTTATCGTGCTAACAAAGAAAATTTTTCAAATAGTCCACCATTGTGCTTTCTCATGAACCATGGAAAGCAACCTCAAAAGCAATAGGTATCATTTGAGAGACGTCCCCGATCAGAATCAGTCAAACCTATCCGACACGATTTAGTTGAGTGTTCGCGCTAACAAGAACAAATGCCGACGACAACGGCGACAACAACAACGACGACGACAACAACGACGACAACGATAACGACACACACACACACACACATACACACACACACACAACACACACACAAAATGGTTTTAAAACCATTTTTTTGTTTTTAGGCCGAATCACGAAAACTAAACACTAGAAAAATTTTTTTTACAGGATTACATTACTTTTCCGCGTATAGTGGAGTGCGAAAAAGTAATTAAAGCTAATGTCTTATACAGCTTTAGTCATTATAATTTATTAAACTAATTACAGGGACGCACTATTATGAATATTTCTTCTATCCAACAAATACAAATGCTAATAAATACATAAATACTAGAGAATAAGTTCGTTGTATATAATATATTATGTATTATAATATTTTGCTTAATATACCCTCATTCTTATAATCCTGTACGTGGCTTTGGAGTTTAAAACATATTTATAAACGAGAGAGTACGGACAAAGAGGAACCACGAAAACACAGAATATAATCACAGCTGGATAATATATGAGTAATTGGAGGCTTTTACTTGACTATAAAATTTTAACAAAATTCTGCGTGTAATATAGGTCCATTATTAAATGTTATGTACAATCGAGAAATAATATAATGGGATACCTTCGATACATTTACCTGTAATAACTTATCTTCAACAAGAATAACACTTCCGTGAGGGCAGTCCTCTTTCGGTGAGCATAGGGGTAGGCTAGGATGTTTGTTTGTTATGTTTAAGTAAGATTAATCAATAATATATGGAAGAGGTGCCATTCAGTTTTGATATTACCTATAAAAATTAAGGAAACTAATGATCTTTTTCAAAAATATCGTAAACCAGAGAGAGAAGAGAAAATGCCCTCAGCATTTCATAGTTTAAATATTTGTTTCTAAATGTTGTACTTGATAGAGTGATATAAACAGAATAAATATAATTAAAATTATTTAAGAAATACTCATATAGCCACAGTTTGGTTTATGAAATTTTACGTTTATTTGAAACAATGAACTCATTTGGATAATTTTTGCGGAAAGGAAAGGTAATTAAAAATTAAGTAACGCGTCTTCACGCAAATTTACACTCTGTATAATAAATTATTCACTACATATTATTTATCGAATTATTTACACGAAATTTGCCTAGTTTCAAAAGTGTATACAAATTGTATGTTATTACTCTATCGCTTGCGTAAGTGAGGTAATATATAACGATTTATTGTTTTTTCCGACACACGTTTATTATAGGATTAGGTACTTAGATCATAGAATTAATAAAAAAAAACTTTGAGTTTATAGCAAACTACATGGCCATAAGTTTCAATGTGTTATGTTGTGCCATAAATGGATACGATTTACAGAAATTCTTTTATTTTACGCTATTGTTAAGCTATCAATTCAAATTTGTGTTTCAATGCAGTTATTTTTACATATAACAAACTCTGGGGTAATATAATTCAGATTTAGTGGTATTAACCCAAATCTCCTAAAGCTATTTCTTGATTATACGCCGTCACAAAAGCGATTGCATTTTGTACTCGAAAACCCGTTGTGCTCGCTAGATAAGCTTTGATTTTAACACTGATATTTTACCAGACTAATTTGTGCTAGGTAGTCTATAAATTTTACGTAAAATACATCGTAGTAAACGTGTATAGTGTAATTGAACAATAAAATAAAAACTTAAAAATTATTCTAAAAAAAATTTTGAAAAAAACGTCTGGTCGTGCAGAAACATAAGAAAGGGATCCAGGGATCGCTGTTAGGTATAAGTAAATGCCTGGCATGGCTTTAGCCCGAGGAGTAGTTGTTTCCTACAGCGATTATGTAATAGCCTTGCTATTCGGGAACCACTCGATAACAACTTTCCGGTATGGTGGCTCCTTTCTCGATTCCCGACTTGTAAGTTACAGACTTAGATTTCGTTTTCATCTAAATCTTATCGATTTAGATGAAAACCCTACGGATTTGTTTCGGCATTTAACCTGGATCGGCGTACCGTGTACGGCACTGATGAGAACTAATAAGTTCGAAGCAGCTGTCTGTCGTTCCGATTCCATCCGGGACAAATGTCGAATGCTACCCGTAGCGGGGTCCCTTTTTCATTAAAAATTATTGTAGAAACATCGCTTAGGTATGTTAAATGATTTACTTTCAGACAATACTACTTAGGATCCTCATTTTGTGGGACATTTTTCAGAAAATTATGTCATATGTTGGCCAGTTCATATAAAACACATCAAATTGATGAAGTCTCACCACGATAAGCTGGAAAATCATCCCAACTGCCCAATGCTGCCACTGGTTGAACCTAAGCTCAATAAGAAACTTAGAAAACACTAAATGAGAAATAAAGGGAAATTCTCACTGGAGAAGTACCTCATTACGCCAGTAAAGAGATTCATAGCTTTTAAATCAGCACACTGACTCATAGAATATTATGTAAATTTTGATTGTCAACAAAGAAACAAATTAAAAAAATATATTCATTAAAATAAGGAATATTGTAGTGTACGGGTTTTTTAAATTATATTTTGTTTTAATTGTCTAGTAGGCTTTTCATTAATTTATTCGTACCATTTTATGAAAATAGAAAAATAAAAAATGGCGCATCTGAGAAAGAGAATAGAATTGTAAATATTATTGGTCTTAGTAATACGAGGGTGAATCAAATATAAACGAGACTTTTTTAATTTTTTTTGTAGGTACTTGAAAAAAAAGAATAACAGCTCATTTTTCTACATAATCTCCTGATATGAAAACACGTTTTCCCTAGCGTGTAGGGAATTTTGTAATTCCCTGCTCGTAGAATGAAATTGGTTGTGTCTCCAGCCAATTGCGCACGTAGGCCTCAACCTCCTCGTCGTTGTTGAATCATTGCCCTACCATGGCTTCCTTGAGAGGACCAAAGAGGCGAAAGTCGTAGGGCGATAGGTCGGGGCTATAGGGAAGGTATTCAAGTGTCTCCCAGCCCAATTCCTCTAATTTTTTTCTGGTCAGTGTATGGGAACGAGCATTGCCATGGAGAAGCTTCACTTCTCTCAGCGGTAAGTCACGTCATTTGCGGTGATATGCAAGTCTAACCCCGTTTAAAATGTCGCTGTAGTACGCCTCATTAATGGTCCTGCGATCATGCAAAAAATCGAGATGCAACAAGCCACGCTGGTCAAAAGAAACTGTAGCCATTCTTTGCCTGCTGACAGTCTTAACTTGGCTTTCCGTGGCCCAACCTTCCCTTGACGTCTCCACTCCTTGCTCGCTTGTCTTAACTCAGGGTTGCAGTGATGCACCCATGTTTCATCGCAGGTGATAACGTGAGTGAGAAACGAGTCTCCATCTTCCCGAAATTTCGCTAGGAGACGCTCACACACCTGGAAACGATGCAATTTCTGCTCAGTTGTCAGAAGGCGAGAGACCCACCTTGCGCATACCTTACGAAACCCTAGTTCCTTTGTGATGATCGAAAAAGTGTTTCCATAACTTATTCCAACCTTAGATGCAATCTCATTGGTGATCAGATGCCTGTCACCCTCAAGAAATTGTTGAACGTAGACGATGTTGTCGCTGGTGATGCTGGTGCGAGGTCGGCGGTCATGGCTCTAATTTTCAACTTTCCACAAACTGTTTATGCCATGCAAACACTTTAAAACACTCTATCTCGGGACAGTGTCTCTTCCTTGAACTGCGCAGTCAATCTCGTCAGGATTTCAGCTGATTTTATACCCGGCGAGAAACTGGATGATAACACGCTACGGAATTTACGAAGGCACCTCCTGCTCAGACATTGTCACGACGGGTACTGAAAAGAACGAGCGAGGTCGCCCACCTGCTCTCCCCCCTCCTGACATCCCTACCCAACACCCCACGAAGCGGAAACCCTCACGCGTTATTATTGTATGCCCAGGACCAAATGTTTTTCACCCTTGTAACATCAACAGCGGTATAACTCAAGAAGCTAAATGGAAAGCTGGACATAAAATTATTGATGAAATAGGTATACTTATAACCTTTTATGTATCAACTTTTGTCATCGAAACAAACAAAGTGTTTGTTACTAGGAGTATGTAACAGCTGGGAGACTAAAATGGGGAATGAGTTTTATTTAACCTCGTACGTTACGCCACTTGCTCCCGTTACAAGTACGTCACAATTGCAGAATAACTACGAAGCAGTATAGATCCCGTTACATTAATGAAACATTGGACTATGTTGTGGTGTTTTTTTATTTTGTACATCTAAATAGTATTTCACTGTATTTCTGTACATTATATTATTATCATGTTAAAACTCTCACTAATATATATTATTTATAGATAAATGACACATTTCAGCGTCGTTGATGTATCAAATTGAAAGTCTTCACCATGAGATATAATAGAGGTAGAAAAGTAATGAAGCACAGATTATTACATATTTTTTAATAAAAATTTGTTTCCAAAAAATTATAACAAAAAAGCATGAAGGTATATTAAAATTGTGGCGACGGTTTTTTAAGTATCGTTATTAACTAAC
Source organism: Rosalia funebris (assembly GCA_037954035.1). Lineage (NCBI taxonomy): Eukaryota > Metazoa > Arthropoda > Insecta > Coleoptera > Cerambycidae > Rosalia > Rosalia funebris. The sequence continues at coordinate 229,637 of JAZFAV010000005.1, read as the reverse complement.
TAAGTATAATTATGCATTAATTTCAAATTTTGGTGGTGCTGATTAAACGATATTACTTTTTACAATTTTATCACAAATTTCATTTAGAATAATTACGTCTAACGATTTCTAAAAGAGTATGACCTATATTTATAGAATTACTTTGTAGTTATTTTAATGGGCAGTAATTTGTGGAAGTCACTTTGAAGAATTGCTTATAGCTCATGCAAAGATAATTTCCACTCTGAAATACTATAGCGTAGATAATAACTTTAAAGTATCTAGCTCCTACTACGTACCTGCTACCATAGATCTACATAAACTAATAAAACCTTATGGTTCTTAGAACATTTTTATCGACAATTTATTTACTGAAACATATTCTACTAATTGTCCATTTTCTTAAGTTATAGTGAGCAGAATGAAGAACAAAAGAATGGATATTTTCAAAAATCACTTTGAAATTCATAGAATTAAAATTGTTTTGAAATTAAATATGTACAGAATTTACAGCCGACAAATATGATTTCTTTTTATGTTTTATTCTCTGTATATTTATTTATTTATTTCTAAAGTTGCATTGAGATAAAGAAGGACAGCAAAATTGCCATGAATATACTTTATGATGAGTAACAAAAATAAAATAACATTACGCGATAGATTATATAAACAGGAATATTCCTTATATAGTATTTTGTTGAATCCTGAAAACTTCATATTTAAATGAAATTTCAATAGGTAACTTTCAATAATAACATTTATTCTGTTAGAATTCTACTTTTGTTTTCTAAACTATAAAAGAAATTATGTAGGAGTATACTAAATGTTTCTAGTAGTTCCATCATTTCTTCTTTTTAAGATTTGTTTTAGATTGTTTTATGAGAAATATCTTAACTTTAGAATTTATAGTTCAGTTTTAAAAGACAAAAAAAAATAATATTATTACTTTCTCAAATATTACAACTTATATCCATATTGATTTTCTTAACGTTAATACCAAAGTTAATCAATAGTCTACTATTCTTATTTAAATTTAACATCGTATAAGTATTTTTCAATTAGTCCACTAAAGTTATGGTCTCAATTCAATGATGTACCACAACTTATTTTTTGCAGTGTTTGATAAAAGAAACGGTTAATATTTATTGGTATTGACCTGAGATTATACCAAAGTTATTATATGTGCCATGATTACCAAACAAGTAAATGTCATTTAAGTTTCTTCTGAAAGCTTAAATCTTTCTTATTCCTTTGTTAACATACGTTATAACTTTGGGCATACTTGATAACTGTGATATAAGTTTTAATTAAAATTTGTAATTTATTATTACCAAAAAATATTGCATAAAAGTAAAATTTTTGTACAACGTTGAAAAGTTAACAATGGTTTGACACTATCATTAACATAATAAACATTGAAGAACTGATATGAAATTGTAGTATTTGACAATAGTAATGACAGTGGTATTTTTAATTTCATATTAAGAAGCAATTTGTAATTTAATATTACAATAACATTAATAGTGTTTAGAATTATTCACTTTTTTTAGCAGGCTCTAACAATTTTTATATTTTATGTATAGTTCTGATTTATAAATTACTTCCATATATATATATATATATATATATATATATATATATTATATATATATATATATATATATATATATATATATATATATATATATATATATATATATATATATATATATATATATATATATATATATATATATTGCTAAATATTGCAATAAAATAGGCACAAATAAAGTACAACACGTTTGTTACGCTTTTTTTTTATAATACAAAAACTTTGATTTAATAAAACTGTGAATAATATCACTTATTACATATATTAGTATTCAGGGAACTCCTACTAATCAAGTACAGAATAAATTATTACTTATCACCAGCAGAGCTAAAAAATAACATTCCTTTATAAGCCTGATGAAAATCTTTCACGAAAAATAATGAAAAACATTGTTAATATTCCTGATCAAAGAGTAGGGGCGTTTTGAGTGAGCTTTTTCAACAATCGAGAGGCGAAGTCAACAGCAGAAAGTGCTTCGATAAGGGATTGTATAAAATGTCGAGCAAGTATGAAATTCGAGCGACATATTTTATTTCGCCTTATAATGCGGTTATTCAGGTTAAGATTAATTTTCGCGGTAAATTGAATTTAAATAATTAACACATCGTGCTACTTTACTTTAAACCGGAATCACATAGTAATACGATGCAGCCATTTAGTTTCATGATTTAAGTTAAAGTTTAGGATTTAGTCCCTAAGTAAATTTCCGAGATTCCTAAATGAGTTTTGCGAGTTACAGTTATTTTACATGTATATCTATTTCGACATGCAATTATTTTCAAAAGGTCGGAAGTGTATCGCAGATAAGTGGAAGCTAAATTCTCCATTCTAAAAATGACAGGTCATTAAAATATATTAATTGGCATCATCTAATTATTTCGCTATATCTCATAACTAAATAAAATATATAATTTTATCGTAAACTATTTAACTGAAGCTAAAAGCTACCTTAGTATTTACAAGTACTTTCAAAATGTTCAGAGTATTACCAGTATCATTGGAAACACAGTTGTATCGCTACTTCACTGATAGCTCTTGAAGCGAGTAAAATCTAGGTTTCCATATGGCTTAAAAGCCAGGCTTTAAAAATCGAGGTTATAATCACTTAATATTAATTATTGGCATTATGGTGGACTGTGTGCAGAATCTTTAGAGAGCGTACATGGAACAAAATAGAAGAAAATAGAATGTTGAATCACATTTTTTACAGCGATAATATTTAAGTAAAACGTATAAAATACGTACATATATTTATATAGTTAAGTGCTATTATATTATTTTAAATAAATGACCAAGAATACATTTTATTCTAATCCCAACAGAGAGGAGTATTCTCCTTGAATGTGGGCGTATTTTTCTTCGTTTCTAAATGTTTAAAGGCTTTAGGGAAAGGAAGTCGATCATCCTCTCTAAACTTTTAAAAATAAATATTTAATACATAGTGCGGATCTAAGTCCTTTCTTTCCCACTTTAGCTTCGGAACTGAGAGACCTAAAATAATGAAAATTTACATGTATACATTAAAACTGTAAAAATAATGTTTTAGTTAATAAAAAATAGTGATATAATTATCAAAGATAGCGATTTATTACCATTTCGACAACTATTTTTAAATATCAACAGAATTTCATTTGGAAGTTGTGTGAAATGTCTACTAAACTTAATATTGACATACCATCCAACTTTCTAGGCGATATTTTCCTGTAAATGATAAGTGTCATAACCTTTTTCTGACATAAAAAGTTATTTGGATGTTTTTACATAACTGACTTTTATTTTGTGTTTACATTAAAAAAACTATTCAGTGTATATTGGATTGATTCTATCTAAAACAAATTTCAATGAGAGATTTTCCGATCTCCTTACCTCTAGAGCATACTCACGATAGGTACTGCATAAGCTTCAGACAAATGATAGTAATCAAGACGAAAAAGGAACTGGACTCCCAGGAATTGTAGAAAACCAAAATATAAACATCAGGGCTGAAACAGTTGTGAATCCTACATAATCTATGTCTCAAAGCGCAGATGTTTGTAAATTATCCACAAAGATTGTACAGAATGTTTTAAACAAACAAAATTTCGCCCATAAATTGCAAATCAAAGAAAGTTTCTGAAACTACTATGGTTCAAATCAGACACTGTGTATCCACCTATTGGTTTCCCTCAAAATAGACTTCTGGCAAAATTTGTGATGACAGCACTTGACGCGAGGCGGGAATGTTGTTCTCAAATATTTCTATATAAGCTTATACACAATATGATTGACTGTCAAAACCTATTAGGCAAGCTAAATTTTTATGTACCTCAATTACATGTTCGAACATCCAAAAGTTTTTACCTCTCTATTCCGCGTACTAATGTTCTAAAATTATCACCACTGTTTTCAATGTGTACTAAATATAACAACAACTGTGATAAATCCGATATATTTAACAACACTCTTCCGTTCATTAAACATTGTTATGTTAGATCCATATCTTTGTTTTTCTTATTTTTCATATATTGTTTCATATACCTAGGTATTAAATATGTATATATGTATTTGTATTAAATTTTATTGTTATGTTTCTGAAATTTATTAATCTAATTAGAATGTGAACACTCACTGTACCTTCTTGCTCTGTAAATGGGTTTTCCTGTAGAGTAGTTGTAATAAATAAATAAATAAATAAATAAATAAAAATAATTCACCAAATCACAATTTCCTTTACAAATTAAAACACAAATAATTTTACATATCAATCCACATTCTACATAAATGATAATATAAATAATCAGAACCTAGAGGCACTGAAGTGACGCGACTCCTCATATTATTTATATGAGGCATACACAATTCCCAGAAAAGTTAACGTATGGCCAGGACCTTGAGTAATCATAATATTGAAGCCGTATTTTTAAATCGAAGTTTAATGGGAGAGCTGTATTTGGATATATTATAATATGATATCCGCCACCAATTTTAGAAATTGTAGAGAAAAATTTTGATGAATTTCAAGATCTTGAAATAAATTTTCAACAGGATGGTGCTCTTCTACATCATTATGGTAGAATAAGGGTTTATCTCAATAAACAGTATTCCAATAAGTGGAGGCCAGTGTACAAAAAGTGACCTGCTCGGTCTTCAGATCTAGCGACCTTAATTTTATTTTTATGACGACGAATACATTACACCATTACACCGATAATACTTTTAGACACCACTAGAGAGTTACGTTTAGATTATAAAATTGGGCTAATATGATCAGCCCAATTTTAGTCGTAGCCAACGTCGATAAAACCGAATTGTTTCAAAATATGTTATTCAGATGAACGAAAGAAGATCAAACACTGAGAGCTTGTTGACTCCTTCCCTTTTAAATACTAGCTGTGACTGTTGAGTCAATCGGCTTAATCATATGGAGCACTAAGGGGATCTACTTTAAATAAAGCTAATGTAAGCTTATAACGATGTACAGTAAAAACGAAAAGCAATAGTTCCTCTAGGCAGGCAATCAACTTATTTAATGCTATTAACTTTGTTAGTATATTGGCTTTTTCCGACTTTCCTACCCTTTCCTATAATCTCCTAATACTTCACTAAATGAGTACCATGGCTCCTTGTCTTTTTTGTCTTATTGAAGATATTAAAATATGCTAAACGTTAAAAAACCCACTTAATATTTTTAACTCTTTGTACTAGAAATCTAATTTAAATTTCTAAGAAGTGGTTTTAAGGTACACGTTCCAATTTATAACACTGTCTGACTCTCTTGTGGAGTTAAAAAATACTTCATAGGTTTTGATGCTTCATTGCTATGTGTATATTTAACTTACTACGGTTATTGAATAAATAAAAATATTTTCTCAGACAGTATTAAGTTCGGAAATAGTTCCGCATAACTATTTTGCAGATTATAGATCATAGAGTATTCACTGCACGCCTTACTTACCTCTGTGGCAAGCAAGTGTATAAAATGTTTTAATCAAAAACTTCATGTCAATATGTAAATTGGCCAACTTATAGAGAATTAATGCGAATATTATAATTACGAAGTAGAATATTGTTCAACAGTTACAGTTATTATTCCATAATCAAGTATTATACAATTACATATGCTTTATATGTCAATAAAACCACGTAGAGTATAAAACTTAAAACTATAATATTGTTTACTACCTTTTGTTATTAGAAAATTTTATACTATACCAGTATATGCCTTATGTGTCAATAAAAATACGTGAAGTGTAAAGTTATGACTGAATATAATATATCTAAGTTCGAGTTCGAGTTTTCTTAGAAACACTCCATTATCAATTTTACATAAATCTTTGATAAAATCTTAAGAAAACTGAAATATTTTGAATTTAGTGATGGATTTAGTTATAAACAATTTGTCATACATATCGAACACCACACGGGTTGAATCTAGGACCATTACTATTTATAATACCTTTTAATGTTATTACTCGCATTATAGACTCACACTATTTATTTATTTATTACAACTACTCTACAGGAAAATTCATTTACAGAGCAGGAAGGTACAGTGAGTGTTCACATTCAATAAGATTAATAAATTTCACAAACATAATAATCAAATTTAATACAAATACGTATACACATATTTAATACATTTAGGTATATGAAACAATATATGAAAAATAAGAAAATCAAAGATGGGGATCAAGCATAACAATGTTTAATAAACAGAAGAGTGCAGTTAAATATATCAAATTTATAACAGTTATTGTACACATTAAATACAGAGATAAGAAATTTAGAATATTATTAGGTACGCGGAATAGAGAGGTAAATGCTTTGGGATGTTCGAGCATGCAGTTGAGGTACATAGAAATTTAGCTTGCCTAATAGGTTTTAACAGTCAATCATATTATGTATAAGCTTATATAGAAATATTTGAGAACAATATTCCCGCCTCACTCCTGTGCTGTCATCGCAAATCTTGTCAAAAGACTATTTAGAAGAAAACCAATAGGTGGATATACAGTGCCTGATTTGAATCATAGTAGTTTCAGAAACCTTCTTTGAACCATTTTCAAGCTGTTAATATGGCATTGATAATAAGGATTCCATACTAAAGATCCATACTCAAGTTTAGATCGGAGAAAAGCAAAGTATAGGATTTTCAATGTATCGATGTTTGAGAAATCCCTGCTAGTCCTCACTAGGAAACCCAGTGTATGCAACGCTTCAGACATTACTTTAGTTACGTGAGCGGTAATAGACCGATCTTTTTAAAAAATTATGCCGAGGTCTCTGAATGTGCCAGGTCTTTGAAGAACAGAGCCGCCTAACCTATTATCGTATATTATTAGAGATAATTTAGTGGAATAAGACATAACATTGCACTTAGATACGTCTAGATTTAGTTTGTTACTAGAACAACAATTATGAAGATTAGACAGATTGTTCTGCAGAAGAGTACAATCATCCAGGGAAATAACAACCTTAAATAATTTAAGAACGTCAGCATATAACAGACAATTGACAGATATTACAGAGACGATGTCATCAATAAAGATATTAAACAGCAAGGGGCCGGGAATAGAGCCTTGAGGCACATCTGACGTGGCATCATACTCAAGGGACTTGAAACCATTTATTTCGACGTACTGTTTTCTGTTATAGAGATAGGACTTTAGATGGCTTAATAAATTTGTTGAAAAACCAAATCTTGCAAGTTTACTCAGAAGTATATTATGATCGAGTCTATCAAAAGCTTTGGTGAAGTCAGTGTAAATGACGTCCATTTGCTTGCTTGGTCAAGAGTGTCAGCTATGCTTTGGGTAATATAAATTAAGTTAGATGTTATAAATCATCCTTGCTTAAAACTATATTGATACTCAGAAATTTGCTTACTTACATTAGGATAAATTGAGTCATGAATTAATATTTCAAGGGCTTTGACAAAATTACATAAATAACGATTGGTCTAAACTTACTTATATCCGTGTTGTCGGCCTTTTTAAAAACTGGACAGATTTTCCAGTATTTCTAAATTGCGAGTATAGAAGAGCTTTTTATGCATAAATTAAACAATTATGAATTATTTGCAGGCGATTTTAAGGTCTATTGAAATTACTGAGGAGTGTTTACTTATTCAAGAATAATTATAAAGATTTAGGTACAATTTTCAACTAAACTCTAGTTTACTGACCATAACGGATAAACCACATCAACAACATATAAAACGTTGGGGTTCATAATCTGGAAATCGAAATTTAAAAACTCCTATTCGATTAAAATAATTTACTATTTGTTTATGTCATTTAAACTGGAATGTACTTCTAATATATGGGGTTCCTATTACAATAATCAACAAAAATCCTGTATAACAAGCGGATAACTAGTTTATTTAAATTATAAGATATTGTATGCAATATCTTATAATTTAAATAAACTTATTTTATTTGTAGCATCTATCACGTAAGTTTAAAACAATTATGCGATATTATAATATACTCAGTGTGGTCATTTCCTTTAATATACTTTTTTTAATATCATGCATATATTAGCATAATTACAGTATCCGTTGTGTACTCTTTATTTGAATTGTTAATTTTGAATATTTTTTTGTTATTTTGAATTTTTTTAATACACGTTACTAATTAATATATCTCAGCACCCTTATCTAGACCTATAGATGCTGGTTGTAGAGTAAAAGTAGCATGACTAGTTAACTTAGATATATTACAATTATTAGCAGAGAAAGGAGAAATAATATACTACAATTATTTTCGTTCATTCGTGCTCATTTGTATGTAAAATGAACTCCAAAATAGCGTGGGCCACGTAATAATTCTCTTATTTATGATTTTCATGTTTATAAATATAATTTCTCTCAAATATCATGTTTACGTCATTTTATTTATTACTTGCTGTCTTAAAATTAATTTTTATTACGTCCTTAGCGTTATGCAAAATGAATCTGTAATCATTATCCTAACAATTTCATTAGTTGTTTAATGCAACAGATATAATATTCAGTAATAAGAGATACGGCAAACCTATTGCAACTATACAAGTAGCCGATAAGATACCATGCATTTGTGAAAAAATTAACATAAATGAAAAGATATACTGAATGTTTATGAGAAAATGAGAAAATAAATAGCAGGAAGTAACAGCACAAAATAACGACTATATATTTTACTGACTTCAAAAATACCTAGCAGCCTCCAGAAAATATATTAGTCCCACTAATATTCTACAAGGTAGCCATTCATATTGTGGAGCATCTGAACAATATCAACAAGGATCAAGGCAGCCAACTACGCAATGTGCTGGAGACTGTTTACTATTATATCTGACTGCATTGGCCACATAATTTTTTATATGCCATTAAACACTAAATAAGGATATAAGATAATGCAAATTAACATACATATATTAGTTGGGTTTTGATGAATACAATGAGAGAATCCATAGACTGCACTAAACCTACTAAGAATGGTAACAATCTTGAGAACCAAACAATAATACCTAACGTACAAAAATTGTATTTTTGTATTTCGTAAATGCAGAAGTTAGTCCATCTCAAATAGCGTAACTAATTTCCATATCATTTAAACTCATAATGGAGTTAATAGGTCTGACTGTAAACATTAAACTGTATACATTGACATATGTCTATTGCAGGTTTGTTAAAAATCAAAACAATTACCAAGAAACTAGTGATGTTGCTGATTATGTGGCAGATGTAGTGGATATATCACAAGGTGACGAAATAGGCTTCTGGTGATTCTGTTGCTAATATATATTAGGAAAGCTAGCCCTGTAAATGATTCAGTTATTATCACTTTTTACTATAATATGACAATTGATAGCGTTGATGATACTTTAAATTTGACAGTTAAAAGTTTATAGAGCTATTTATGGGAGGGCTGATTAGTGTATAATAAAAATTCTATTGCTATAATTGTGAACTATTGTAGCAGTGCGAGAGTATGAAAGATATATTTTTTAAGTTTGAATAATTAAAAGTTTTCAGTCGGAAATTTTCGTAGACAATAAATTCTTTGCGATTGTTTTTAATTGAAAACTAGACCAGTTATCTTGAAAAATTTTTCACACTAATTTTTGCGAATATCTTATGGATATTGGCTATATGTTAGATAAGGATAATATAGTAGACGACAACCGTTTTTCTATACATATGATTTCACTTTTAACTAACCATAATAATGTAATATAGATAGAAAGATTTGTAAAGAAAATAAACCTAATAATGTAACATGTATGAAAAGATTTTGTAAAAAAAACTGAATTATTTTGATTTTATTTAGCTATAACTAATTCTCTACTATATATAATAGCAAGTATATTTATCTTGTATAAGGATAACTGCTGATGGGATACATTTGAATAGTATAAATATGTATGTATGAAGAAAGTATATTAATGAAAGTGACCCCACTCAGTATATTATAATATCGCGTAATTGTTTTAAACTTACATGATAGATGTTAGAAGTAAACTAATATTATTTAAATTATAACATGTTGCATATAATAGTGACAGCAAAACTGTGGTTTGTATAATGATTCTTTGCGTGTGTGTCACAGGTAACAATCGTGTGAATCAATCAATTGACATTTTTGAACAGTGTTGTGCTGAAAACTCAATTTAGGATAACAGTTAATACAATACAAATCCGTCAACCTATGGCAGAGTAATGAAAAGGTTTTCCACAAATGAATTCAGTGGAAGTGATATTTCCATAAAAATAAATGACATAAATTCAACAAAAATCTAAATAAATGAAAGAAATGAAATGAATTTTACAGAAATATTGAGACGTCAATGCATCAAATTATACAATAAAGCTAAGATGTGACTTCATAATTGCATTTTGTTCGGCAAATTATTAACTGTCTATGCCGTACGTAGTTGATACGTGCTGGTAATTGTGGTATATTATTAAAAATTGCGAGTGGTGTAGCATGTGATCCGTGCGTCGTCACTAAATTGATACACGCGCAAAGATCCATTATACAAATTGTATGTTATTTTTAGCTATTGGTAATTGAAAGATGTGTTGTCTAGAGGAACACTGTGGCATTCGAAAATTCAGTGGACCAAGAAAATAACTACAATCAATTTCGTTATGTATTCATTTATAGGCAATGTTAATGCTAGATAAGGCGTGCCTCAAGTGTAAGAGTAACATAGAAATGAAACTACTTAAAAATTTTCAAACAGTAACTACTGATTTTAGCTTCTCTCAGGATATATTTCATATATCTTAAAACGTAGAAATTTGAAAAATATTCTCGAACTTGTTATATAGGATTTTTTTTATTATAGTAATAGGGGCTCAATATATTAGAATAAATTCTAAAAATAGGGACCCATATATTCCAGTTTGGATGGTACAAGCGAATAGTAAATTATTTTAATGGAATAAGAGTTTTTAAATTTTCATCCTCGGATTATGAACCCCTACGTTTCATATGTTGTTGATGTGGACTGTGCGTTATGGTCAGTAAAATAGGGTTTATTGTCAAAAATTGTACCTGAATCTTTGTAATTGTTCTTAAATAAGTAAACAATCCCAGTAGACCTTAAAATCGTCTGCAAATAATGGATAGAACCCGTGTGGTGCTCGATATGTACGACAAAATATTTAGAACTAAGTCCATCACTAAATTCTAAATATTTCAGTTTCATTAGAATCATTCCATGATCAATTTTATATAATGCTTTGGTAAAATCCATCTAAAACAGCTTCTTGACCATGATTATCGATAGTATTTGAAATATACTGACAAAATTTAGTCATGTGGTGATTGTTGAACGAACGAAGTTGTATAACACAGAAATTGTCTGTTTATACCGGTCTATAATTAGAAGAGAATTATCACAGGCTTTTTGAACTGGACAAATATGAGCTGTTTTTCTTACATCAGGAAATTTTTAAAACTAAATTAAACAATATTAATAGTAGTTGTACAAAAACATATATAATCTGTAATAAAGAAAAACTTGAAAATTTACCATTATCTGCTGTCATTTTATTTTTATATTTATTTAAAACAACTAGTACTTGGCTTTCCAAGAATTCATCAATGTGCTATGCCGGTATATTATTAATTCTAATATTAGTTAAATACAGATAGGTGGACTGTGAGTAGATTCCTAAAGTACTCAATGAAATCATCTACTATGTTTTGTTGTGTATGAAATATGATATGTTTGACCTTCTCAATATTCTACGTTGTCCTTTTTTGTACTAATGTAAAACTAAATGAAATTAGGATCACTTTCAATTTTCCACTCCACGTCTACGAAATATGTCTCTCGTGTCTCTTCCTCTAATTTGTCATTTATTATGGCTGTTATTATTATAAAATTTTCTAAATGACTTAAGAAACATAAATATTTCGTGGAAATAATAATTTGATACACAATGGGAGGTGAAGTCTATCTCTTTCTACAAGTGGCGCCGTTTCACTCGTTACTGTCGAATTAATTTTACCAATAACCAAGTCTCATTTCTTGCCATAGGCGATACAAATGTGATTTAAGGTAATGATAAGAGGCTCCTAATTTCTTTTAACAAATTAACATTATGTTGACCTTGTTTATCTCATCGTGAATTTGTATGTTGGTTTGGATATGTGTTTTACTAAGTATTTCCCAACACACTGATATCTGGTCTCTATATAAATCATTGATTTTTCTCCTAGCTGGGCACCAGGGTCGTCATAATAGCTTTCTTAACATTCTTAGGTCGATACAATCGATATAATGAGGTTCTTATGAAACGTAAGAGTATGAAATTGATATATGCATCAAAATAAATGGAATAATGTCTCGATTTGTGAGATATTCTTCAGAAAACAAAGTAGGGTATGTGAAAAAGATGTATTTATGTGTCACCAAATGTCCTAATAGTTTAGTCTTAGCTCAAAAGACACTAATAGCTCTTGTAAAAAACAAGTTTTAAGTCATCAGTTTATACTTCTGAAGTCTACAATTTGGACTCCATTATATCTGAAAGATGACTGGAAAACACAGAACTATTACTGTTTGAAAAAATAAATACATATTTTATACCGCTACCTAATGCCTTTGCATCATCACCCTTTGGAATTATTTCTCTTAATTGTTCTGGTTTTCCTTCGTTTTATTTTTATCTGACGGTATACTCTCAATTCCTCTCACTTACAGCATGCCTCTTTCTTGTTGGAAGTCAGTAAAAAGTAAATATCTTGATCTGTAAGCAAATATACATAAATATCTCTCTTTCTCCCTTTGATTTAATGAAACTGCATTCGCGTGGGTTAAAATGTATATAGACATATTTCACTTTTCATATGCTATAATTTGGCTTAAAGGATTAAAGTGAAATTAACATTGAAATCCAAGCAATATTTTGGAAACGACTTTAGATACCAACGTGAATTAAAATCCATAATGTTCGTTTTAAAAAGAATCCGAACTAAATTAAACATAGCCAACAAATGAAAATGTTGCTTGCAAAGCAGATATGAAGAATTTTCACTTCCCCTTTTCGAGTTCCTCTTTACTTTTAACTTTGTATTTAGGTTAACCAGTTTTTTATATACGAACAATATCAAAAACAATATTTTCGTATTGAAAGTTAGAATTTTTTTGAATTTTTCTCTTACATTACATATAAGATATGAGAAAAGAACAAGATTTTGATATTATCATTTCATGTCATATTACTACCTTATTACTATTAAAAAAATTAAAATTTTTACGCGAGCTAATAACCACCAGTATTTAAGAATATCTGTGAATGTAAAACAGGAACAAACATTTTATATTTAGAGCTATATTGAGTAGTGGAGTAATAATAGTAATAATTTATATTCATTTATTAAGAATGACATTAAGAGAAAAAAATTAATTAAACTGATACAATATACTTGTAAATATCATTAATATTTCAAATATGAAGATATAAATAAATAATATAAAATAAACAAAAATAAAGAAAGCTGAGATAATACGAGTATTACGCGTATTATACACAGGATTAAATACTTAAAGTAGGTAAAGCATTTTTAGAATGTAACAATATATTTCACTAGCAAAAATTCACAAATATGCAATATAGTACTAAATATAACGCATGGATAATGCAAAATACAATAACATAATGAAAATATACCGCAAAAATGAAACACTATATTGATAAATTCTACCTCGTCCAATATCCAAAATTTTCTAACCAACTACTTAATATTCCTAAAATCGATAAAATTATTTCAATGTTTATTATTAAATCTACAGGAGAAAGCGAAGAACAATGAGAAGAAATCTCATTGCATAACTAGTAGATTTCGTGTTTTTCAATTATCTGAAAAAAATCGTTTTGTTATTAATTGTATGCATTTATATTGGATATAAGTTAATTATACTGCTTCTAAACAGTTTTCTGTATGTTTTCAATCTCGCTCTGTGGTAATGAGATACGAAATTACTCTTGATACTGCGTAGATGATGCATGACATTTACAATACATGTGCAATAAAAAATATAAGAAATTTATATCCCCCGTAGCCTCCGTTATTTGTAAGCAAATTAGATTTAGGATTGCTGACAACCTCCTGGAGTTTCAAGAATTACGGCAACTTAAAAAATCACGAGCCATTACTTTACCAGAAAATAATAACAGGAATAAATGTATTATATTTATCATAAAAAACTGTTGTCGTCTGGTTCTCTGAGAAGGAAATAGTATTGCTTTCTCTTTTTAAAGGATCCAATATGTTTGTTCAATACACGATGGTGTTCATATTTGTTTAATGAGCATATCATTATTGATAATAACATTATTCTTTAATAATTTTAGTGTTTTTAATGTAAATGTTATGACTTGAAATATTATTATAGATTTGTAGTTTAAGTAATATGGATAAATTAGTATTTTTGTATTATAACAGACGCTTCACTTGTATTTCCATAAACCTAGGACGTGATTAAAAGAATTTGTGTCATTAAGCGTTTTCGTTTGTATTTTTATTTGGAATATTTGATTCAATAGTGTCAAAACAATAGTTCTTTCGGCGGAATATGATAATTTTATTAGCAATGAATAATATACTCAAATGTGCTCTTATGTGATAATATTTATCAAAATCTTTCTATGGTCTCAGTCAAGCTGATTGCTTGAATTTTAATGTAGTATATTTAATGAAGTATATATATATATATATATATATATATATATATATATATATATATATATATATATATATATAGACTTAATTTTAATCTGCATTCCAAAACATTGTTTAAATTTTGGTGATGAAGAATATGCTTAATTTTATTATACAGATTGAATATGATATTCTACTTCTTGATTTAGGTGGTACTATATTCTCGGCCAAGAAAGTTCAATAGTCATGTACATGGTGAGGATATGTTACATTATGTGGTCCAATTTATCACAATATTACGATCATCAGTTGTGCAACGAATGGATAAATTTGTAATTTCTTTCTTTGATTACCAAACAAAGTCGTTAGTATAATAAAATCCTAATAAAGGATATATTTAATGTTATAACATAAGTTACAGATGATCTTCAGGATTCTTGATTAAGATCGTGCTCAGATTTTCGGTCACGAAAGGTCAACGATGATGTAAATGGTGTGCATACCTGTATGTTATATGTGATATTTACTTCCAACTTATGATCATATTGAGCATATATCAGTTATGCCGAGAATAGTTAAATTTGTAACTTCTTAATTTGACAACCAAACATCATAGAGCAAACTGGAGACCGTAAATAATCTGCCGATGCAGCAAAAACCTACTTGTTTTACTGAATTCACTACGAGCCGCTCGCTCGTCAATACCATTAAAGATCGGCGATGCCGCAGAAAAGAAGACAAAGAAGAATATTACTAGTAGCGAAACCATTTCTATTTACACTCTTATGTTAACCCACATCCAACACATTTTCGAGGAAAAGGAGAAGATGCACTGCACCTTACTTTCTTCTGTTTCTGAGCACTTACATAACTCCCTGTTAAATATAGGCGATCTGTTTATGGCACCTGTTTCTCTGGTTGATTTTTATCATGGTAACAGGTGCGTCACTTAACGTCCAATCAAATGTTCGTTAAATTACAACGAAATTTGTAACAACGATAGATGCGTGGAGAGGGACAGTGTAACCGACAAACATTGTAATTACAGGAGGTAATAAATGTGTTTATATGTTAGATGGCTTATTGGGGAAACCTCATGGGATGGTGTGTCATTCGCGTATGGGTGAAAATGAGAGCTTCACAATAGGTCCATCTCGAGGATACGCGACAGCTGGAAATTAAAGAATGCTTTAGTGATCGATCGTCGTATTATATTCGTACGTGGATACTTGAAAATGCATTGAAATATTTTCTTATTGAGATGTTACCGATGAAAGCTTATTGAAAGCTTCCCGATGAAGATTTAAATAAACTTGTTTATCAAAATTGTAAATATAAATTAATTAGGGATGTACTGTTATACTAATTAAAATTACTTTAGGACAGAATATAAGTTCTATGAAGGCAAAATAATTCATCCTAATGTCATTTGGTTCTCCTTTATGTAAAAGGTTGGTCGGATATGGTATTGAGGTTGCCGTTATAAAGCGTAAAGGAAAAATAAATATAGTAAAAGTCAGATCATCATCATTAGGTCATCAGTCCTAAGACTGGTTGGACACTAACCTCCAGCTTCTCCTATCTTGTGCTAACCTACGCATTTCGCTAATTGTGCTACAACCTACATCCCTTACTATTTGCGAGCAGTAGTCTAATCTAGGCCTACCTCTGCCTTTCTTCACTCCTATTTCTGCCTCCAAAATATCGCGGACTATTCCCCCATGTCTCAGCAAGTGGCCTACCATTTTATCTCTTCTCTTCTTTAAGTTTTTCCACATACTCCTTTTCTCGCCGACTATCTCCAATACTTCTTCGTTTCTAACCCTATCAGTCCATGGTATTTTCATCATTCTTCGGTAACACCACATCTCAAAAGCTTCTAATTTCTTCCTACTTGCTTCCCCTAACGTCCAGGTTTCGCAGCCGTAAAGTGCCAAGCTCCATACATATGTTTTCAAAAATCTCTTCCTTGTTTCTAAGTTTATTACCCCCGAGCATAAAAGTGCTTTCTTTTTGTTAAAAGCTGCTCGACCCTGCGCTATTCTTTGTTCTATGTCTTTATCGCTTCTTCCATCCCAATTTATTTTACTTCCTAAATAAGTGAAGTCTTTAACTTCCTCCAATCTTTCATTATTAATTTGTACTTTCGTTTTTGCTCTACTCTCGCGCCCTCTGCACACTAACACTTTAGTTTTGTTTTTATTCACCCTCATTCCGTATTCCTCTGTCAACACTGCCTCCATTTCGTTCAATGCTGATTCTAGTTCCTCCTTACTAGATGCTAATACTGCTATATCATCCGCGAATCTCAGCATTTTTAGTTTCTGTCCCTGTACTTTAATCCCGAAATCCACTCTATCTTTTACCACATTAATCGCCTCTTCGATGTACAGATTAAAAATTAGTGGTGATAGCGTACATCTTTGTCTTACTCCTTTCCTAATACCTACTTCCCTTTCCTCCCCTTCTACTTCTATAACAGCGGTTTGCTCTATGTATAGATTGTGTACTACTCTCCTATCTCTATACTTCATTCCCGCGCTCTTTAGTATCTCGAACATTTTTTCCCATCTTACGTTATCAAAAGCTTTTTCTAAATCTACAAATCCTATATAAGCGTTCTTTCCTTTTTCTATTGTTTTCTCTAACATTACTCTTAGCGCCAGAGTAGCTTCGCGAGTTCCCCTATTTCGCCTAAACCCGAATTGGTCTTCTCCTAGTATTTCCTCCGCTCTATTTTCCATCCTCTTCTGCACTATTCTAGTTAGGATTTTTGACGCATGGGAAGTTAGGCTAATCGTTCTAAAGTTCTCGCATTTGTCGGCTCCTCTCTTTTTCGGTATAGTAACGATAATGTTCCTCTTATAATCCTCCGGCATCTCGCCCGTTTCGTATATGTATTTTACCAGTTCAAACATCCTATTTACTACTTTCTGTCCCGCACATTTCAAAATTTCCGAATGTATTTTATCTACACCCGGCGCTCTATTATTCTTTAGCCCCCTTAGTGCTATTTCAAATTCCTCTCTCAATATAGGTTTTCCTACATCTTCCCTATCGATGCTAGATTCTTCCTCTAATATCTCTCCTAATTCCTGACCCTCGTATAAATTTCCTAAGTACTGCTTCCATCTATCCGCTTTCTCCTCTCTTCCTATCAGTATGTCCCCCGATTGACTCCTAACATTTCTACTTATTGTTCCTATATACCTGAAGTTCCTCTTAATTATTTTGTAAGCCTCATCGGTCTTACCTACTTGCAACTTATCTTCTACTTCTTTGCATTTCTCCTCTATCCATTGTTCTTTCGCTTTTCTACATTTTCTAATGATTTCCCACTTTATTGCCTTATACGTTTTCAGTCCTTCTTCGTCTCGTCTGTTTTTGTAGTCTCGTCTCTTTTGCATTAAGTTTAAGATTTCGTCCGTTATCCAGGGCTTCCTAGCTTCCCTTTTATCGTGTCCTAAAACGTCCGTAGCCGCGGAAGCTAGACTATTCTTGATACCCTCCCACTCAGTTTCTGCGTTCTTGATTTCGTCCTTACTCGTTTTATTTATTAATTGATCTGTTTTCTCCTGAAACTTACCTTTCATATTCTGATCCCTCAATATGTCTACATTTATACGTTTCTTATCCTTCCGGGTTTTCAGATTTTTGAACTTTAATCTAGCTTTCATGACTACCAAGTTGTGATCGCTGTCTACATCTGCTCCTGGATAACTCTTACAGTCTTTTACTTCATTTCTAAATCTCTTCCTAACCAGAATGTAGTCTATCTGATACCTGTCTATCCCTCCTGGCATTTTCCATGTGTACCGCGTCCTAACGTCATTCTTGAACATTGTGTTCGCGACTACCATCTTGTGCTTCTCACAGAATTCTATCAGTATGCTACCTCTCTCGTTTCTGTTTCCTAATCCATAAGGCCCTACAAATTCTCCTTCTTTCCCCTCACCTACGACTGCGTTAAAATCTCCTACTATTATTAAATTTTCATGACCCTTCACAAATCCTATTACCTGCTCTATGTCTGAATAAACGGCTTCTAACTCTTCCTCGCTGTGGCTAGAAGTAGGCATGTATACTTGCACTATTACTGTTTCCACTGGCTTCGAATCTAACCTAACCATCATTACTCTCTCGCTGTATTGTAGGTAGCTATCTACACACTGTCCTGCGTTCTTCCGCATAACGATCCCTACTCCCGCGTTTCCATTTACCGATCCTGTGTGTATTACCCTATAGTCACCGCTCCAAAAAACTCCTACTTCCGGCCAGCGCATCTCACTTATACCTACTATGTCTAATCCTAACCTATCCATTTCTATCTTCAGATTTTCTAGCTTCCCTGTCTGTCTCATGCTTCTGACATTCCACGCTCCGACTCGTGAAATGCTACACTTCTTATTATTATTGCACTCGATCACGTCTCCCGGAACAGTCCTCACCCGGAGATCCAAACGGAGGACTATTTTATCTCCGGAGTTTTTTGTCCCAGGAGACGCCATCATTAATTTAGGATAAGCTTTCTGCTAGCTGTTCTGAGGATTATAATGTGGTGGTTTCCTCTTGCCTTCCACATCGCAGTCGTGTGTGTCATAGCACCATACCAACCCCCACGATTTCTGCCACTATGACTACTGAAAGAGCTGCTGCCCTCCTTCAGGGACTTGTCTTAGTCTGGTTTTTCAATAAGGACCCTCCCACTATGGTTAAACCTATGGTACGGCTCCTTGAATCATTAAAACGCGCAAGCCGACCCACCCGTTCCAGTTTGCACTAGAACTTCGTCAAGGTTCAAGTCCTATCGGATCGGAAAAAAGTCAGATGGTCTGAACATATATAAGTGTACTTAAATATATAGTGCAATAGTTATTAGAATTTTGAGATAATCAATTTGAAATTTATAAAATTTCAAATTGATGCACTTTCAAAACACTGCAAGTGTTGAGATATTTACTGTTTCATCATAAATTGACGACACTTTTTATGTTTTCCATTTTCATTTCAGTATTTGTGAACAGCCATTAGTATACTATGCCTGCAATACCATCTGATTTTAAACTTATTACAGTACTTGACTTAGATATTGAGCATTTAATAATAGGAATAATGTATATTTATTCTTGATTTTAGTAAAGCATTATATACCTTAGATTACTTATAATTATTTTTCTACAGAATGAGGTCTATTTACATAGTATCCTATCAAATATATTCATGTAGGACCACTACATAAATAATTATTATTTGGATGGTTATATAGGTGAACACGTATACAGTAAATGTAGCCATTCTCTTGCGGTTGTGTTTATGTTATTATTTATACAACGGTAATAACCACATTATTATTATTATTTTACTCTTATATTTATCTATAGTTTCTTAACGTTTTTAACATTAAATACAACATTACTAGCAAAGACTCCGTCTCCTATATGTATTGGCTTTAAATTTATGTAGTCTAGTGAATATTTTAATGTTCGATTCCAACTTTCTTTTATCATTTCATTAATGAGAGATATGAACAATAGCGAGTTCAGTATTACTATTTCTCTTATTCCATATTTACTAGTAAAATGCGCAAGTTATATTACATGTTGAAACCTTGACTGTTATTCTATGTAAATTTACTACGATTTGTGTATAATTTTATCTTAGTTTTAAGAAATATTTCATTATTATTAGCTAGTTATGTTTGCCACATAACACTCTCTCATAACTTCACTATAACTCAGTTAGAGTTATAGTGACCACATTTACCGAATGATTCATGATAATGAAATAATAGATGGTCATAAATGCAGTAATGCATTTATGACCATAGTGCGATAACTACAGAGGTATAAGTATAACTTCATCAACCAGAAGACTATATGGAAGAATCCTTAAGACAAGAATAGAGAAAGACATTGAGGAAATGGAGGAACAAAGCGGTTTTAGACCAGGAAGATCCTGTACAGATAATATATTTACCCTGAGACATTTAGCGGAAAAGTATCAGTCAAAAGGAATGGAACTCCATGTAACTTTTATAGACCTAAACAAAGCATTCGACTCCGTCCCGCTCCAGAAACTGTGGACTGCACTAGAAGAATCGGGCATTGGCACGGTATATATAAACGCAATTAAGACCATTTATAGAGAAAATCAAGCTGTCGTCAAGGTTGGAAAACATACTTCGGCCCCATTCTCACCAACAAAGGGCGTGAAGCAGGGATGTTGCCTCTCCCCCACTCTGTTTAAAATTTACTTAAATGCTGCTCTAAAACAATGGACTTGAAAGTGCAGCCCGATGGGAATACACTTAGAAAACAGTCACCTATACACCATCCTCTTTGCGGATGACCAGATAGTAGTCGCAGAGGATCAGCAAGATATGTCATACATGCTCAATAAACTTATAGAAGAATATAATAAATGGGACCTAGAGGTAAATACAGAGAAAACACAGTATATGGTTATAGGAGGTAAAGGAGAAGACATAGAACTGGACAGCGGGATGATAAAGTATGTGACCGAATATAAATACCTTGGGGTTACAATTTGTGAAAATGGGAGAGAAGACCAGGACATCAGGGAGAAGATGGCTAAAGGAAGGAACTTGATAAAAACACTACATCCCATCCTGTGGAAAAGTAATATTACAATTAAAACAAAAAAGAATATTTTTAAATCAATAATAGAACCAGTCATGATGTACGGATCAGAGGTGTGGGTTACAGGAAAAAATATGAACCAGAAAATACTTGCAGCTGAGATGTCGTATTGGAGAAGATGTTGCAGGTTAACTTCATTAGATCATGTCAGAAACGAAGATATTAGAGAAAAAATGATATTACAGATACAATAAACGAAAAACAACTAAAATGGTACGGACATCTAAGACGCATGAACGCAGAAAGAATACTACAGAAAATCTGGAATTGGACCCCATACAAATGAAATAAAAGAGGAAGACCACGCAAAAAGTGGATAATGAATATTCACAAAGCAATGGAAGAATGAGGACTACAGGAAGGAGACTGGAATGATAAAGAGTGATGGCGCTTAGGATGCGAGAAGCGGCGATGATGCTGCAAAACTTCGCTATATATATATATATATATATATATATATATATATATATATATATATATATATATATATATATATATATATATATATATATATATATATATATATATATATATATATAAATGCAGTAATACTAATTACTACCAAATATTAGAGATTCAAAATGTATCATAAAATATCATATTGTTATAGGTACAATACTTCAAGAATCTTTTAACTGTTTTGAATGCTTAACTGAATTTTTTATTGACGTTTTAAACTTATATAATGGTATCAGTAGTACTTTGGAACATATATTTTCCGAGTTTTTAGAGACGTACATTTAAAAAAAATCAGAGATTTTATTTATCTCTAGATATAAATATTAACTTAAAGTTATTATATCGTCGAAACAATGAAATTGAATATATTTTAAACGTGTAGCCGTTCAATTTAATAAAAATCTCAACATATTTGACAGGATGAAGTATTACATTTTATCTGATAAAGTCATAAATGGTGATTAATTTTATGAAGAACATTTAGGCGCTGTCATAAGTCAGACGTTAATTTAATCATTCTACTGTTTGCTAAATTTTAATACAAATGCCGGAATATTAATCAGTTGCTATGAAATTTATAAGCTTAGCAAGTTGAACGCCATTTCAATGGAAATGTTAAATTATCCTTCTGGATTATTATTGTTAATGTAACTTTGAAATTCACGTCGATTGCACGATTTAATTTACCCAATATTATTCACTGTAGTGTTACAATTATTTTGGTGGTGTATTTTAATTGAATATTCGAATTCATTTACAACACAGGCATATTCCCATAATAATACCTTATGGGTTATCAGTATTTGTAGTACATCTATTGTATTTGTACTAAGGTTGGTTGATATTTGATCTTATTGAATTTACCGAAAGGAAAGACTTTATTAAAGAGAGTTTTGTATAAATTTATTTAAAAGGGAGTAACAAATTTATCTCATACATATTCTTACGCAGGTTGTATCCTGAAATGATTTTATTTGAAATTAAGAAAAGAAAATTGTTTCTTAGCCTGACTCGTCTCTCGTCATCTGAATTGATTACTGAGTTTGGCTCTGCATAGGAATAAATGCTCTCTTGGCTTCACCTTGCCTTAATTACTTTTTTATATCCGAGTCACTTCAAAAATACTAAAAATTGACATTAATAAAGAACGAAATCACATTTAATTTAATAACAAATATATAAACTAACAAATATATTTTATATGTATAAGAAACTAAAAAAAAATGTATAATTGAAAACAATTTAAGTTAACAGTTCAAGAATAAGAGAAATGTATCTACAATCATTCTTTTGTTTTGTTAGTGAAATTACTGTATTGTATGAATTAAAAAGTTCAATTTGTTAATGCTTCCTTTGCTAGGAGATAATTTAAGGAATATGTATAATAAGATTGACTGTAGTTATTATTAAATATATTCTTGTAAAAACCCACGTTTAATTCTTCTACTTTTTCTTCTAATAATAATTTAAAACCATTACTGGAAGACTTCTACCCTACCTAAGAAATCTCTCCGTTTAATCTGAAACATTTATGTATGCAAATATTTCTATATTTGTATATATGAAATGACTTTAGTGAATTTCTCTAGCCTTGCATTTCTATGCAACGCGTAGAAAGAATAATCTTATTCAGTGGCATAATTATCGGTACTTCACATGTTCTATGAAACATGGGCACGGTGAAATAAAGGGCCCACATTTTACTGCACATGATAATGCCCATATTGAGAATTATTATAAAAGTGTTATTTTTAAAGAAGGCTAAAGAACTTTATTCACGGAATTATCGACATTGGTAATTGAGAATTTGTTAAACAAGGAATAGAAGAATACAAGACACGAATGTGAGACAAATTGAATTCGTCCACTACTAGGGTTTGCAGCATTATTTATGATAAACAAAAAAGGAGAAATATTAAATAGCAACAGTGGAATCACTGTGTAATTAATTACCAGAATATGATCGAACTTTTGTTAGCCAGTCAGTCTGGTTATTCAGTTTGTTATAAAATCAAATATTTAAGAAAATATCATATGGACTAATTGCATAATAATGAGAATATAGAGAAAAAAAGAAATGTAATTATTTGGCTGAGACTTGGTATACCACCAGTCATATTTTTAAGAATGAATAAATGCGTGGCTCAAAATAATGCATAGTAGAAATGTCTCTGAATAATGGAAGCTAGTTAGTAATCTAACACTGAGGATCTGTGAATGAATAAGTAAATTATTACATGAAATTATGCGGAGGAAATTGAATTTATGACTAAAATACTTTTAATAATAGCTAGAGTCATCGGTGTTCCACATTCTGCAATTATCTCCGACTAATAGTGCAGCATCTTTTTTTAATTTACGGCATCGACTACATTTATCTTTAACCATTTCGTTATATCCTATTTAGATGTTTACATTATATCACACTTGCAGGTCTTCACTTTTTCCCCTGACTTCTTTACAAAATATATTACGTTTACGGTTTGTCTATTTTCATTGCTGGGAAACGCAATGAATAGGCGCGCGTATTTATACATTCTAATTAAACATGTTTAACTGTTAGTGTTTGACTACTAACTAGACATATTGGTGGCTGTTCTCCTCCGAGAAGGGACAAAGAGGTAATGTACTTATGGCCTATCCTTAATCGCGCTAATAGGATTTGTTTCCGTATTGAAAGTTTGTAAGAAGAGGTAAAGTCTATTTGTCTACTTTTGGCTTAATTATTTTTAACATTAAGTTCATTATGGTTTATTCTAATTGGAACGTCATAAATTTCTTGGGTATTTGCTGTTTTACGAGCAACAATATATACCATTTCATTACCTTCTATCCCTATGTGGCTTAGGCGCCATATAAGTGAACTTTTTTATATACACTACTAAGCCAAGCGATTAAAGCCAGTATTCGTCGATTGAAAAGATTTTTACTGTAAGGGTTGTCAAAAACGTTAATACAACTTAGGCAGCGTTTTACAATTACAATTTACATATGACAATTGTACTCCGCATATCTTAAGGCCTGTCAAATACGATACACCTTAGCAGTGAATATACTAGAGTTACAAGGCGGAATCTAGTCTATCGCAGAAATTCTCTAGACGAAAAATTATATTACAGAAAAAGACTTTCGTTAGTTGGATGTTTGTTCAATTCGTCTCATATATATGGTCGGATCGGATCTACAAGATGGAAGTGTTATTGTCCATGGAAGGATTTCACAGACGTGTAACAGTAGCACTGATGGAAGGACTAGATCTAGTTTTACCATTAGTTCATTAGCTTGTACGTTCTTACGACGAGTTAGTATTGGTCGTGCTTCATATATTTCAAATAAGTCATTATGGAAAAGAACTGAATGAGTTGAATGTAAAATTTCAAGTTTATTTTGAAGCAGCATACTTTGAGATTTTTATATATACATCGCTATGCAATTTAACGTTTCAGAAGGTTGTATACTGTTTGAGTAAACTATACTGACTAAATAGATTATACAGAATATTGTGCGAAGCGTTCATCAATTAACAGTAATACGCAGACAATGGAGTCCACAATACGTACTGTAAACACACAAGTAACAATATGTCAATTTTATTTGCGAACATAATCTCTCAACCAATTTCACCAATTAATTACCTAAATGCAAATACGTAGCGATGTCTATATCCATCTAGGATTACTGCAGTACACACACGCTGGATTAGTTAGACCATAACCAGCGGTCTGCCTCCCGATTTATGAGAACTGGGGAAAACGATTATGCCAGTTGGTCCTGTATCGTAAATTCTCTGACTCTGCAGGAGTATAAAAGTCAGTAGCTTTTATTGTTTTAATATGGCAGTTTCAATAAAGCAGCTTTATTAGGTCTAGCTTGTTACATGTATTGCACATTTCAGCGATTTACTATTGCAGGATTTGATGACAAAGGTATAAAAACAATAATGAACAATATAATTACGTATCTATAAAATGACGTCGACACCTGTTTTTAATTGTTATTGGAGAGGTATAGTGCGATCGACTGCAATGTGGACTAAAATACCAGTACCATTTAAAACCAGTACAGTTCGATGGGAATGATTTGAAGTATAAAATAATGAATGATTCATAAGAACGTGGTTTCTTTTTGAAGTGTTATTGATATGTACAATATATCGCCGAGATATCTTGTTACATTTTATACAGTGAATAAAAATTGCAATAAATTTCAAAATCGTTTTTATAATTCAGTGTTTAAACTTTAGGCCTTTTGCCGAGAATAACACATTCGGATCCGTAAAATTTTTATTCTAGTTTACATTTCTTTACCTAAATTACATATACGTATATAAACATGAAGGGATCATATGACATTAAACTTTGTTTTTTATTGGATAACTGCGGTTTTCATTTAATTTTGGAATTATATATAAAACTGTCTTCATATTTCATTCACCGTTATTATTCTTAATCATTCTTAATAATTAAAATTTTTAAGAAGCAGCCAAACTATGAGCAAATAAGGCAAATATGTTGGAACTGGCGTTCACGAACGTCCATTCTAGCAATATCTGAGATGATTTTCGAATTCTTCCAGATCAGTATGAACTGCTTGAGGTTCTATTAATCAAATTGTTTGTTTTGCTGATTCTTTGAGATCTTCAGTATTATTCGACCTAATGACTCATCTATTGACAGATTATTGTTATACCTGTCAAGTATTTATATTATTCTATTTTTCAGTAATAAGCAGTTATTTTGAGATGATATTGTGTGTATGTTTTAAATCATCAGTATAGAAAAGTACTGAGCGATGAACTACTTCAGTTAAATGATCGATAACTATATAAAGTAGTAGGGTATTTCCTACATTACAGCCTCGAGGAGCTCTCGATATCGGGTGAATGTTGATAGAGCAGATTGAAAATTCAATAATAATCTGCCCAAAAGTATATAAACAACAGTGTGATCAAATGTTTTCTGAAAATCGATGTATACTACTTGTGTCACCAACTTGTGACTGAGTGTCAAGATTAAATATCAGATATGAATTGTGAAATAGGCGCTAAATTTGTATTACACTACTTTTCCATCGACAAAACCATGTTGATTTACTCTTAGCACTTTTTCTGCTATAATTCTATGTTCTATAGAATTGCCTCAAATAGCTTAAAGAATTGTATAAAATTGATACAGAATTCAGAATTTTATTTTTTCAACATAAGCAAATACGAGTAATTTTCCATAATATATCTGGATAGGTTATGGTAGTAATACTTAAATTAAATATATTAGTATATTAGTAGTTCAATTAGTTAAAATGCCTAGGAAAACCATCAACATCAGCGGTAAAAATTTATTATTCAACATCTTGTTTCGTTATTTCGTTGAGATTAATAAGATTGTAACAGTTAAAATAATTAGGTGGTGCCATTTAAAAGAAGGGAATTTTCTGACATTTTTGTTATATTGTCAATAATATCCTGTAAACGATACGGTAACGAATTTTCATTCGCGGATTTGTAGTTATTTAATAACGTAAGCAAATATCTAATTTTTCTTTTAGAAAATGGCTGTAGCTTTCATATGAAGTGACAATAAGTCGAATAGTAAAAAAATCGACAATTGGCAATTGAGTAACTAATTTCTTATATTAGTTTTCAAAATATGACTAATATTGTGAAAATATGTTATAAATAAAAATACTTTATTTGTTTTGTGTTTGTTACAAACAGAAAAATTGCTAAAATGAAAATTTATTATTGTTTATAAACCAATAGAGAGAAAACAATTTTTAATATAACAGGCAATATAGTAAATATATATTGTTTTTGGGTAACATCAAGGAAATCATTTAATTTGTCCTGCAATTTATTTATTATGCATACAGGACACCTTTTGTATGCCGAGTTTCATGTTAAGTGTATCCTCGTAATTGCATTGAGTCCAGATTTTCTACAACTTCAATTGTCCTTTATTCCTAAAATGATGTCCACTGTTATGCATTTATGTATAAAGTGTAACAAAGCAGGCTGGTTGAAAATCTCTAAACCTAATATCAGCGCAATGCTTTGTATAGAACGAAAGGGTCGCCCTTTCTAATTAAAAATACTCAAAACAAAGCAAATGGGTCTGACAACAGAACAAAATGAGAGAAATCGTAAAAACTGTCACGTCTGAACAAGTTTGCTGCGTGTTTGAAACTTCCCCCACAAAATAATTTCAATTTAATGATACAGACAAGTATAATCATTGTCCAGTTTGACAACTTTCATATTCCATTACTTGGATTTATAACTAATCAAAGTATATATAAACTCGTATACAAGTAAGATATGCATGAACTATTTTACACATGTTTACAGATGTTATAATTCTTGGTATTTGTAATGATCCCGAAGTAATAATTATGTATCATTATGTATCTGTTACAGTTCAACATTTAGAATATTGACATAAGAAATATATGTAATATGAAGAGAATATAGGAAAATAGGCGAGGAGTACTAAGCTTACTTGACGTATCGATAGTATGATAGTATCGGTATTAGCCAAGCAACAATAGGCGAGGTTACTACCAGAATG
The DNA here is from genome assembly GCA_037954035.1 of Rosalia funebris. NCBI lineage: Eukaryota > Metazoa > Arthropoda > Insecta > Coleoptera > Cerambycidae > Rosalia > Rosalia funebris. Next base: position 201,247 of record JAZFAV010000005.1, on the reverse strand, counting down.
GGTGCTAGACTGGCCCTCTTATAACTTCTAGCGGTTTGTATTTAAATGGACTCATAGAAGCTAATTTAGGCACAGTTTGTGTCAAAAAATACCATTCTTCGGATAGGATCTAAAACCGTAGATCATATGTATTTTACACTTAAGGTAAAATATATGTACCCCACTATAGGAGTGAGGGTTTCACAACATTTTCAGATGGGGGTAGCTCATTTCTTGGGTTGGTAATATACCTTAGTAGTCGAACTAGGCTGGATAAACTAGACGCATAAATATCGAGAACTTATATTTTTGTCTTATCCACGTTGTCTCACTTTCGCCGCTTCTTTTATGAAAAATTAATAAAATATATATATATATATATATATATATATTTTATATATATATATATATATATATATATATATATATATATATATATATATATATATATATATATATATATATATATATATATATATATATAATCAATTAACTACTAGACATTATTTTATCTTATAATTAAGAATATAGCAAGTCTCAAATAAAAATTCTATACTGCAACTGGTAACGTCTTAAAATGTTGTGAGGATTTACGTTGTCATATTGCGTTTCATTCATCCAACCAAATATTATATTATTGACTGAAGGGAAAAAGAAGAACTTAGACTAGATTTAAGTATTGGTGAAGAATAACGAAGGATATCTTAATAACAATAGAAGTTATATTTGATGATTCGTTTCAATATAATGATAATTAAAGAGGAAGAGAATCCTGCACATCACATGATGAGAGTCTATAAATCAGTTTGTGCCGGAATCAAACCAACCTATATCAAATAAAAATTGGTAAAGATATTATGGAGAAAAGTGACGTACTTAAAATTTTAATGGAATTATTAGAAATGTTCTAAAGTAACTTATTGCATACGTGAATATTTAAAATTTTGAATACCACAGAATCGAAAGTTCAGTATTATCGTTGTTCAAGTATTATTGAAAATTTATTGAATAAAAAGAAATAAGTTACAATATTACGATTGCTAAAATAACTGTGGAAAACATTCGTGAAATTAACTTTAAACTATTTCATATATTCTATTAATTATGGAAGAATAAGTACAATAAAGCAATTAAACAAAGTAAATTAAGTTTGTTCAAATTCAGTAGTAACTAAGGAAGACCGAAAATGAATCGTGTAGTATATTTTGCTTACGTGAGTATTTATTTCATTAAGTAAGTTTACCGTCTCACAATAAACGTACAATTATCTTTAGGTATATTCAAATCCTACGATAGGCTGTATTTTATATAAAGGAGAATCCTCAGCAACGAAAACCATTTATAATAAGAATTGGTTATTTTGTGTGTATAAATATCAAGAGACCGTCCCTAAACAAATGGTATATTTTGTATTCTTTCCATTATCCATTACTTAATGATTTGTATCCTGAAATGAACTTTATACAAAATCTACTTTTGATGTACCTTCGGCAAATAACGGTTAATATATCATCCTTTGATCCTGAAATGCTCCTTTCAAGTATCTATTCGTGATTGTAATTACTTTAGATAAATTTCATTTTAAAGGTTCTCAATGCTGTTGCCTAGTAGCGGGTTTTCTTTCGAAATTTGTATGCGAAATTATGTTTAGGAGTAAAAAGCATACAAAATTACCATCACCATGAATAGAACAATAAAACCTGCAATCCATTTCAAATCAAACTGTGCTTAAACTGAACGTTGTATTCAAATTCACATGCTCTTGTACTTTTGAAAGTTTCATTTGTTAACCGAGGTAACCCATAGGTCTCTCGTGTTAAGAAGACAAGAGTATTGCTTGGACTAGGGCTTTATGCATTTCAAACAGAATGCTCTATTATTATTTAGAATCATTCCAATTTGGAAAATGAACAACAATAATTATATTAACAAGAAAGAGTATAATGTTATGCTAATCTTAATTGATTCGTAATATAATTGGGTATGATTCTTAGTCGATTCAATAGAATTTGAATTAAAGATTCTTATATTAATTTATAGCTTCCGCTATAGGTAGTATTGGTTACTTGCATTAAAAGGTATTATGTAATACCAATATGTACTTCGTTTCAGAACATATAAGGAATTTTGTTTGAACAGTTTATAGTTTCATTTACATATCGTTTCTCTAAGTCTTATATACATATGATGAAATTTATTACTGATATTGTGACAAAGATTTAGTAATTTTGATAAACATCCTGATCCTCTAATCTCCACTAGAGCTATCCGCTATCGTATTCAGACAGAACAAATTATAGGTAGAGAGTGCTTTACATAAACGTCATTATTTCCTAAGGATATGACAAGATGCCATTGTCAATGTAATTCGATTATATCATTATAGGTGTTTTTGTATGCTAGGGTTTAAATCCCAATGGGGGCAGTTAGACATCTCTTCCTGAGTAGGGATGTGTATTTCTGTATCTTAGTGTATAATCCTTCTCTCAACAACCGGAAGGAAGTTGGTTTATAAGTTTCCATTTAATTTTTAAACTACGGTATAAACTGTAGAACGTGTATTTAGATTAAAGTTTATACCAAAAGATCGTCAAGTTTACACTAGATGTGGTGTTGATATTATCCGGTACTGGTACAAATATTCACGTTAGAGAGTGGTACAATTCTACTACGCTGTTATGATGTAATTTCTCACCAAATAGGTGCATCCGTATATGGCACGTTTGGTGTGAATTTGGTGTAAAATTTTACACCACATTGCAAATAAGGTATAGCTATATCTAAGAAGAAATATAGACAACAATGGCAAAAACGTGAAAATCAGTAATAAGCTAATAGCAACAAGATGATCGTTGTATGATGAAAAGTAAAATCAATGTTATATGATGTATGATCAAAGTTAAATGTATGATGAAAAGTAAATCAAACAAAGGCGATTTATTTTACCATATTTATACGATATAGCATTAAAATCTGTATCGCCAATGAAAAGGACGATTTGTGCATTTTTAAATGGATCACATTCTTCATAATTGCTTTTTCTATCAAGCAAACAGTTTTTAATGAAATGGCGGAGGTGCCGCTACCATTTTAGTGAGTACATTTTATGGAGTTTGAATTTGTTTAAATACTTTATATTCATTTTTCTAACACCTAATTTCTATGCACAACGGTTATACGTGATTATATACTAGAGGTGTGATGGGATTAATAAGTAAGGATATTGTAGCAGTAAAAAAATATATAAAAAATAAATATTTTAAAATAACCGTGGCACCTTCGCCATCCTTTAAAGTATTGTTTGCCGTTGTTTTTAGTATTTTCTCTAAATTCGGAATACACTTTATTGCAAATTTCAGTAATGCATGTTACGTTTATATCTTCGAGGCATTGTACATGTATATATTAATGCAGAAGCTATCTTTTGATATTTCGGTAGCTTATAATTATAGAAAAACATTTCGACTATTATAGTGATTTATATTCCTAATTATAAAAGTATGTCAATTATAGACTAAGAATTGTAATCTGTGGGTTATTAAGGACTAATCTGACGATCAAAAGTTGGTGCAAGAATTTAGGATGGAATAAATAAAATGTGCGTAAATAATATCAAACATTCAAACACGAAAGGTAAAACATTTGTATGTGCTCAAACTTGTTAGGCTCTCGTTTCCAGTAATACTATTTGCCAGAAAACTAATTATTCAGACCTACATAATCCAAAAATTCAGTATATAAATATATTCTTCCTAATAAAACAAGACGAGAAAGTAATGGTATTATTCAATTGTTATTTCCTAAGTTTTTCTGTCGTAGTGGAAATGGAACAGGGTTCATTGAAAATGTATTTATTTTTAAACTACGTACAAATAAGAAATTAGTTATTAGGGAACTAAAGTCAAAATAGGAACATATTTGTATGTTATATATTTGTTTATTTGATTATATAAAATAGCTGTTAGTAATTCTTATCTTATTGTTTAAGTTAGAATATGACTGCTGAAAAACGCGTTAAATTTATTTTTAGTTAAAGTTTTGACAAAATATCAATTGGAACATGCAATTGGAATATAATCCAATTGCGATCCTGGAGAAAAAAAACCTTCCCTTAAGCAATATACTATTGATAGAACTGACTCTGGTAGTTTGATGCTACGATAAACTTCACTAGCAACATATATAATGGAACTATGCCTATATGAATATTCTTCTAGTGGAGTATAGAGTAAATACGGTAATATGGTATTTTATTATAATAAAAATATATGTTCACATAAAATAAATATGGTCATCGAAATAAAACTTATACAATAAAAGGAATATTATATGCATACAATGAAGAGATTAAAAGCTAATATAAAAAATACGTGTCCTAGTCTAAAAAGTTATTAATTGAGTAATAATATTCATCAATTATAAATTATGTCAGTAAGATCTTAAAAAGTTTTTTTTTGTTTTTGTCTCCTTAATGTAACTCGGAATTTTATTATACCTATATTGTTACACCTGAATGTTAAAGTCAGTATTCATAAAATGTACTGTTGTATCGAGGTATCGATATTTAGAATTTTTTTATGACTGGAATTATATTCATAATAGTATAAATTTTAATATAAATTTTCCGATCTTATACGTACAGCGTAAACTAAAATTTTTTGCTTTTAAAGAATAAATAAACACCCTATTTACAGAGATAGTTCTACGCCATGGTAAGATATTGTATGTCCTATGTGCATACAATTTAATTCATAAAATGCCAAAGCGTTGTATAAATTCAATAAGGAAATGTGGTAAATGGTTTGTTTTAAAGTATTCACAGTAAAATTTATAAAATAGTAATAGTTCAATGACTTAAAATGTCAGATTATCGTTTCAGAGTTTAACCATATCTAAGTACACATGGAGATAGAGGTCTCTAGATAACTTGCATATTTTCCTTTTATATCGATATTTTTGGTCTACCAATACAGATATCTTGGAAGTAGGCCGACATAAAGTGACGTCTTATTATATGTTTAATACCTCCACTTTCACCTCAGTGTATAACTAGATGTATATTAAGTATAATTATATTATTCATTTAACATATTATATACTTACCACAGTCAGTTAATTAATTTCGGGGTAGACTTACCTGAAACAAGGATTTTAATTAGAAGAGGTTACAATATCAAACATTATCTATTGAGTATATATAGTAGCAAAAATATTAATTATTACCTTGAACATCAAAGAATTATATATTATAAATTGTACACAATTAATGTTAAATAATAAAATTTCAGGTCGACATACAAATTCCTTTACTTTGTATAGTTAATATTATATATATATATATATATATATATATATATATATATATATATATATATATATATATATATATATATATGTAAAATGCAAAAACAATATAGTGTATTCCAAGGGTTGCACATAACATTGTGTTAATAAATATTACTGAAATAAAACTGCTTCCTTGTTAATTACAAAATTAACATATATATTAATCCATGTATTAATAAATCATTAAATTACATTTTTTTTCTTAAAAATTCTATCATTATTTTCTTATATTTTGTTTAACTATAATGTTATTATCATATTAAACCCTCGTTAAAAAATGATTTTATTTTCTCAGTGTGGGTAATATATATTTTTATATACAATGCAGACGTAAAGATTGTAATAAATTCGTACAAAATCGTTACTGAGGAAGTAAAATTCAAGTGATTCAATTCTGATAATTCCCATAAATGATTCAGGCAAATATTTTTTATCTTTATTTATATATTTATATTAAGCATCTTGCTATTATACTCCAGGAGTGATTCAACAGATTTACAACATTTTATACATCGGTGTATGAAGTAGACATATTTAAAATTTATATAAAACAACCTGCATTATTCAGCACTTGGATGCTTGGTTTTTATATTTAGACAAACTTGATGAGAATATTTTTCGACCAAGTGATGCTACATTAATATAATTACATTTATACGAAAGACATGCTATGTGATTAAATATTGTCCAATTATTAACAATGATTTAATTATGATTTTAAAAATATTTTAGTACAAAAATTACTACGTTTTAACAACACTATTCAGTTTGGCAATCAACTTTCTTCTGTTAAGATAAGTTCAACCTATCCCAGGCTTTTCTACTGCCTTTTGCTCTTACTTTTATTTATTTTTTTTAACTTTTACTGACGTATTGAAAATACTTCCACAAATCTGGTAGTAAAATTTTCAATAGGACGCTTATAAATTATCAGTAACGTGAAGGAATGCAAACTAGTCAGCGTTAATTGCAACTTTCCATAATATTACGGCCTTTTTACCCTTAGAAACTCTTTGATGGTACAAAAATTATATATCATTGCATTCGTTTCATTGAAGCTGATCTCTTAGAAATTCTTTACTCAGTATTTTAATCAACTAATTTTTATTTAGAATATTAGAATAGGCGAAATTTACTTGTAAAATACATATATATTATTGTTAGATAAGCTACAGGAATTTATATCTAAAATAACTATTTCCGCTTTCGAAATACCCGAACTATAGTATAGAAATCTTTAATTGTATTTTGTATTAAACTTCATCATTTGTTACTTTAAAGATGATAATGTTGCGACCCCGGGCTCAGCTAAACTTCATAAGAGGACAAGACCATTCATAAAAAGAAAGTACCACTTTATTCGAGACCAATTCGCAAGAACTAGTTAAAAGAAATAAATCGATTTACTGATAAATAAAGCAAAGTTTAAGTGACTGATAGACAGTTAAATTATTAAAAGCCGTTAAAAGGCTTTTACCCTAGGGTATTATCAGACAAGTGTTATGTGTTTCTGGACAGCTGATTACTGGCTCCGTGTATTATCTAACAATCAGTTTAGTATTTGTAGTATTCATGAATACTTCGTCGGTAGTTCCCTTTAAACGTCATTCCTCATTTACCTGGTTTCTACTAATAATGAAATATAATGTTTTATTTCTGAAACCGCATTTTTTATACATTGGCTTCTTTATAATAATTTAGTATTTAATATTTTAATATACATGTATCACAAGGTGATAATAAGAAGTGGGTGTATACAACTCTTTTATAACGTCAGATAAACATGTTAAATCTTGAGGGCTTATATCTATTTACTAAACATTATAATTTTTTTGGGATATTTCTGAATTTCATGTTATTTCCGATTTGACCTGAATCATGCTGTTAGATTGTTCTCTCTTTTTTTTTTAATAAAGTAACAGTAGATTGCTTTAATTTTGGATTGTAATTATGAGAAATATCTCAAATCTGAAGTTTCTTCAACAGTTTAGTGGTTATCTATGCTCAAAATTATAAAACACGGTTTTTCATAATTGTCTTTTAAAATGTAACTAAAGATATTACCAATTTATTTAAAAATAATTTTTTTAAATGGCACAAAATTTAAAGCATCCATTGAGAAATAAAGCCTCAGCATTAAAAACAATATTTTCAAAATGGCCTTCATGAACTAATTTTCGAGATGACTAAAGTTAAACAGTGAAAAATATTTAAATAGATTTGTAGAGGTTCTTACTGAAATTCTTCCTTGGAAAAAAAAATATAGTTTTTAAAAGAATCCATTTCAATAAGGTTAATCTAATTGTAACATTTTCAATCTAACTTTACCAACTTCTTTAGAGCCATTTATAAATTGCTGTAAAATTATGTGTCTAACTTCTACTGAGTAAAAGCTGGAGAAATGTGGACAAGACTCTTAAGGTAAGGTCACAGGGACAAATCCAGAACGAAGTTAAGTCTGAAGATCTTTAGGCGTACCGAAATGGGTACGTTTGATGCAGATACGAGAAAACTTGTTTTATGTTGTGAGGGTAAGTACCATCTCGCGGATAAGAAATATTGTTGTACCACTAGAGTGAAAGATCATCCTTTTCATATTGGATTTAATGTTTTAAAAATTGTAATAAGGTATTACAGTGAACATGCTTTGAAACAAAATAAGCCAAAAAATTGGATTTTCTACCACACCCGCCATAATATTCCTTCGAAATCATTCTTGAAAATGTTCAGACCTTATAATTTGTCTATTATTTTATGACTAATAATATACATTTTGATGGTTGAGCATGGTATTTTTACAAAAACGAAATTTATCACTATACTAAAAATGCTCTTAATGATATTGCTATCTTCATTGTATCCTTTGGAAATATTACACTCACTAGCTACATATCCATCATAAAAATGTTGATGTAAATTTTACTTATAGGAACAGTAAACACACTTTTTACCTCTTCTCTTGATATGAGTACTTGTGCATTTCAAAACCAATTTCTCTAGTTGAAACTGTAGGCTATACTTGAACATATCCAGTTATATTAACTATTTTAATCACCATGCAATTTTTTTGATTACGAACTAGATTTCTGTGTATTTGTTATTCCACTCATTAAAATCAAGATTCTAAAATAGGATAGGAAATACGACATTCAAGATAGAGATTCATGGGCTTCAAAATTGGTCTTTCTGTATTCTCCGTAGATCAAGAGAATGTAAAATTTTTTATTATATGTATACGGGACATTACTACTATCTATGAACATTGATATATTTAATTTGTTTATATTAGACTAATAAAAGGAGACAGATTATACAACCGTAATTGTAGGTTATATAAGCAAAATATTTCTTCGATATTTTTGTCAATTATTTTACAAAGTATTACTAAACGTCAAACTGGAAAAACCTGTTTACATAAAAAACCATTTAATCATTATAAAATAAACTAGATATTTTATTAACAGTTTAGTTTTAGTTATTTTAAACCATTTGATTCTAAAAATAGTGTTTTCTAATGCTATGCAGTGTTTTCTAAAGCTAATACTTTTTGAATATACTTTAGGTGGAAATAACTACTAAGAGAACTAGAAAAAATTTTGGGTTGATAAGCTCTCCAAATTAAACCAAAATATCTGTAAGTAATAAAAAGGAAAAAATCGGATGACTCCACTCCCTGTTGTCACCCTGTATTTCTGTTTTAGAGAATTGCTAATGGATGACTAAAAAGCATAACAACTAAGATATAATTCAGCTTTTCTCTGACATAACTGAAGCGACAGTAACACAAATATTCATATTTACTTTGCATTATTGTATACTTTGTGTTACATTCCCTCAAGCCTCGTAGCAATATTTTGTAGAGGCCACTTTAAATTACCCAATAAATTGTCAGCATCGTGAATGAATGTAAACCAACTAGCGTGGAGCGGAGGGCTTCCATAATATTAAGGGCTTAGCTCTAATGCTGTTGGACGGGTCATCGGGGACCGTAACTATAAATTAATTCCATATCCATGAAATGAGTGTCGGTTGTCATGAGGGCCAGTGACAAACGTATCTAAACGGAAGTGTCCGTTATAGTTTGTATGCTTTACTGGTCAGTGAACTAGCTTAACATTAACGACGTGTTGTATCTGTCATTTGCGATACGAGAGACTTATCCTTTAAGTGTACGCAATAAACCTACAAAATTGAAGACCTTCAGCTTAGCAGTCCTGTTTGGCAGGTTTTTCTTTATTTATTAATTACCTGTAGATAATCACTATAAGATTGGGGATTGTAGGAATAAAGTAACTCAGCGTAACGATTTAATGGAAAACTATGTGATATATAACATGAACTGGAAATATTAATCATAAAACTATTTTTGTTGTTTGATATTCCAATACGAGTGTAATAATTGCACAATGGGAATATGCAATACGATTTCCGTGACTAGTCTTAATCTTAGGTTGCTTTAATTGGTGTTCAGATTATGTTAGTTGTTTATCTCGTTAGAATAATAACACAGTATTAACATCGATTAAATTAGTTTCAAATTAAAATTATTTAGTTAGTTCATCGAGGTCTAAAATACAAGCCTTTAAATAATTTTACATATTCCAGCAATTTGAAGCTGACAGTCTCATATTGCTTTAAATACGAGATGAAGTGGTTTCTGGTCACAGGATAAAATAAAGTCACCAAACTTAGTGTGTAAGAATATGTGCTTGATTCTAATATAGCTCCGCTAAGTGGGTAAATACTATCGAAATACGTCATAAACTAACAAAATTGAAGAGATTGAGCTCAGAAGTGCTCTGTGAAATTTTTTCTTCATTTAATAGTTATCTGGAGAGAATCACTACAAGAGGGAGGTTAAAGATTGTAAAGTTTGTATTATATAGGATATCATATTATACATTATATAGTATCTGGTGTTTCAGATACAGTTGTGAATTTGAACGAGTGAAGAATAAATTCATAAATTGTATGATTTTTAATTAGGTTTAAATTGAAATGAAAAAATTCCATTATTATGACAATTATAATTATGGATCCATATAATGATTTCAATTATGATGACAGAATGAATCCTGCGCGGGATTCTCTGAAAACTAATAGAGATATTGCTGATATGTATCTTATTCACAAATTATTCAATAATGATCTGAACTGTATCGAATTACTGTTAAATTTTTCATTAAATGTAAGACTCAAACTAAGAAATAGAGCAAGATGAGATTGTTTTATGATCAGCATCGCTGAACGAATTACAGTTATAAGTCTTTTTTGCATTCCTTGTGATTTTATTAAAATGTATGTGGATGTATTTTCTGCTTGTTTTATTTTCCTTAAGAATCAAGTATCTGTACTGTTTCCTCAAGTCACATAAGCGTCTACGTAAATAACATTGCGTCACACATACGAGTTTGAATACAGTGAGCACATAGGGGTTTGTGGGCACACGTGGCTCAACATACACATATTGAGAGCCGTGGTGGTATTTCTATATATCAATTTCAAGTTCTATAAAGATTGGATAGTAGAAACTCTTGTATATTGTGCTAGTACTCAGAATCAGAATACATCTGTTTCTCAAGGGTACGTTACTTGCTTTATTGCTGCAGCTATCCACTTGTTAAAACCCTTGTAGATTAGGTCAATAGTTTATCATACGTGGGGCATCTAATAATAACCACACCAGGCTACCGGCGTTCGAAATAAGCCTTTTCAGCTGTCAGTTTCCGCATCTTGCATTGAAACATTCTCCTCTTCCAGTGCTAGCTTGCTTGTTATTTAATTTGTTCTAAAGAAACGTAGCTATAGCTACATATATTTAGAACGTAGCTATAAACATAACCACTAATATCAATTCACGATATTAGTGACACATACACACCCCGAAGACCGGTATAGGCTGAATAAATAATTACGAGACAATTTTGAATATGAAATTTACCTTCAAACAGTTGTGAAAATGATATACTCGATACGTTAGAATTTCACCCTTCTAAACTATGTTTCTTTGCGCGTTAGTTTAGTGCCATTCCACTTTACCTCCGAAAAGTTAAATAAATATACACAAACAGACTCAGTTGACTGATGTGAGAATCGAACCCACGCTAGCTCCAAACAATTGACATCGTTCCCTCGGCTTACTTCTAGGAACTTGAATGCCTTCTGAATGGTAATTATGGAATAGTTTACCTTCAGAAGATCTGGCTATACCTGTATACGTCTATGCTAAGTGGGATTCGAACCGAAAATCAAGTGGTCATGTAAGCCCAAGATCTTGACAAATTGTTGCGGCCATTGGGAGTTTAACCCGGGATGCCAGCAGGAGAGGTGGGAGCGTTGTTTACTAAACTATTTGACTGACAAACTTTGTGCCTTCTATTATACTATATTATATCTATTATACTCAAAACTCAACATTAAACATTACTCAACATTATACTCAATACACACTAACATTATACTCAAGAAAATTATTCGCAAGTATATGTATTTATAATCATGTTGTATAGAAATAAAAATATGAATCTGAAATGTACGAAGAAATGTCAGAATGGTTTTTAATCGTAAGGCTATGTTTTAATAAAATTTTACTGTTTTCTAAATAGAACTTAAAATCATAAAATTTCGTTTCAAAAACTTTATTCTATAATATTTCTCCACATTCAAAATTAAGTTGAAAAGACATACATAAATATAAAATATATTGTAAGCCTATCCATTTGCAATTTATTAATAATTATTTCTCTAGAAGAAATGTATATCACCGATATATCTTACAATTAATAACGGCAAAGAAACAGTTATTGGACCAATTTATAACCCAACCGGTGAAATATTGGAAGCCATTTGAGGATATGTGCAGTTTGCTTGAGGCCGTAATATATTTTTTATCCTCATTTTCTGGAAACAAGAATGATGGATTACATAGTGGTTTACGTAATTGCGAACACGCTTCACAATCCAAACTTCTAAACATGAACTTAACTAATGGGCTCACGCGATCCAGCTTCCAGCTCCTTCATATTTCGTAAAAGTTGTAAAAAATGACTCTTGGTAAATTAATCCTATGAAGCATTCCCCATAGATTACTGCACATTGTGAATGAAACAAACCCCTTTGCTAAGCATACGGCATTGATTGGGTGTATCCATTTAATTAATGTTGCATTGTGTCGCTCTACCATAAATATGGTTGCCGAGATTATTTAGAACTATAGAACTACAACTAATGCGATAAAAATTCAAGAAAATTGTAAGTTATATTTTTAAGTTTCCATTTTTACAAATTATGTCGACTTTTCCTAATTTTTTTATTTATGGACATAGTCTTTTATATACTAATATTACTGCACAAAAAATTGTATTAATAACTGAACATGATTGTTGAATCGATCAATTATTGGTTTGGTTAAAAGAACTTAAATTACTGGTTTTAAAACTAAGATCTATGGACGTATTCACCAGTGTTCCTTAATATCTAGTAACTTAACTACATTAACATTAACGTGTATCACAACCGCACAATATTGTGCTTTTCAGTAACTAATAATCACTTGACCAACTCAAAAGGCTTTACTCTCTTGAGTTTTCTTATGATATTCGTAGTCGCTGTTTATGATTCCTTCAAAATTTGGCAATTCTTTGGCCAAAAGTATATTTATCTGAAGGTCACGATGGAGGTTACTATTTGTAACATACGAAGGCGTATTGATGATGCTCCTCAGCACCTTATTTTAGATCCTCTGGATAATTAGGACGTTTACTCTCGCTGGCACAACTCCACAGCTGTATACCATAAATCCATAGTAATTTGAGGATTTGTTTATACAGAAGTGTTTTGTTATATGTTGGTAGCCTGGAGTACCTACTAAGTAATCAGTACATTTTCTTGAAACCTATATCCACTTCATCCTTTTTCTTTAGCATGGATCTCCCAGCGAAGCCTTGCTTCTGGTGCAATACTCAAAAATTTCACCGAGTTGGCATAAGGGATCTGGGCATTATTTATGCTAACTGGAATTTGTTGCTTTTATTTGTGAAGTTAATGTGGACTGATTTGGTTTCGTTAAGTTTAATACGCCATCTTTTGGTAAAATCATTGATTTGGTTAACTGATTTGGATTGAAACCTTGTTTGAATGTATGATCGTACAGAAACACTAGAAATGGGTCGAGCCTTTAGGTATAATTAAATGCCTGGCGGGTTTTTAGCCCGAGGTGTAGTTGTTTCCTATAGCGATTATGTAATAGTCTTGCTATTCGGGAACTACTTGATAACCGCTTGGCGGTTTGGTAGTTCCTTTATCGATTCCCAACTTATATGTTATTGGTTAACTGATGTTTGTAATTTATTTGCAGCTTCTTCATGACTTTACCTACCACTAGAATGGCAGTATCATCTGTAAAGGTAGCTATGGTATATTGTTCCTTGTGGTATATCACTTGTGTAAATCAAATGCAAGAGTATTAACCATTGTTAATGCCGAATTCAGTACATTACTTAAAGAAAAAAATGTTCTCGATTTATAGTACCCTAATTACTTGCATATAAGAAATTAATGTCATATTCGTTTAAAATTTGTTGGTATAAAAAGTTTTCACCTATTGAACTACAATATACGTTTTTTTGTATAATACACCGGGCTTACAAAAACGTAAATTGGTGAGCTCTAAATAGAATTTCCATGTTACGAGAACAAATAATATATACAAATTATATTGGTACAAATAATTAAATTAAAATACAAATTGAACATTCAGCGGATGTTAATTCAAAAGTACATCACTATCATTTAATGTTGATATTAATGATAATATGTTAATTACGTGACCCCCACTTATGTGTAGTTTGTAAGTCAAACTCCATAACTCATTTATGTCAACAATAAAGGGTCATTGGATCCACAACAATTAAATGTGTAATTGGGGTTATTCCTAAAATAAGGGTGTGAACATTTTACCTCAAATACGTAGTTTTCAAAGAAATAGTAATAAGTACCACCAATATAGTATTATAGCCACCGTAGCCAGATTACGGAAATTCTAATTATTTATAAAATAAATTGTAGGCATTGTGCAGGTAATTATGAATTGCAGGAACTATTAAATAAGTTATAGATAATCCATATCTCATTCAGGGGCATTCAACATATGTAACATAATCTAAAAAGTAACGTAGAAAACTTATTTTTCATTAATTTTTACAAAACTGTAGTTTTTCTTAGAAGTAATCGATTTTAGTTTCTTAGTTTCAAAATTATGTAACTTTGAGAAATAATAAAATTGAAACATGCGAAAACCTACACATTCGATACCTCTTTGCACAAATATTATTTAAAGTTTCTATGTCACCAACTTCTTCTAATATAAATATAACTTCTTATAATATAATATATATATAGCTTTTCCAATATAAATTAATATAGCATAGTTCAATCTTAAAATATGAAGTTCATGTCACATATTATTATGATTTTAAATTTAAATAGCCCCCATCTGGTAAGTACGATTAGTATTTATATTTTATTGATCAATTCGTTTTTATAAGAAATATGTCCTATATGTAAGTAATTTACGAAAACTTAATAACAAAGCCCTGTGGTTAGATAACCAAAACTATTTAACATTATTCTGCTTTATGTATAAAATTGTATGGCAGCGCGCGAATGTTTTCATATCAAAAGTATGTTTTTAGTGAAGTTGTTAGATTGCGTGATATAATTAGAGTTCGTATTTCTTTTCTTAAAAAACAAGTTATGCGTTTATAGATCTTCAAGAGTTTCTCCTTGAACACTCGTGTTCCTGTCCTCATCTCTATATATAATCCTTTTCGTAGCCTTAGAGATAGGAGGTCGATTTCTGTGTTTTTAAAAATTTACAGGATATATAATTAAATTTCTTGTTTCCTTTATCAAAGAGGAGATATAAGTGTATAAGTCTTTAAATTATATAGTATTACGAATGGTAAGCCCTCTCCACGAATATACACTAATATTATCATATAATGTAACTCCAATAATGTAAATATAGGTACTACATTTTCCAACTTACTTGCCGGTATAGTCATCGAGAAATATCAGAAAACATATTTAGTAACACAATACATTATGATAATGCTTTACATAATCATACTACGTATATAATATGTACGTACGTTATGCATTAGTTCATCGATAACAAAGAAAAACAAACTGTTTTTCAAAACTCTGATTCTAATTATATTCCTTTATTAATAACTTTTTTAATGCTTTTAATATGAAAATTTGAAATTAAATAATTGTAATTGAGGATGAAAGGAATTCAGTTTAATGCCTAATGCAGATCTAATAAAAGTGAGGCGCTTGCCTTCATTCTACAAAGTGGATGGGTGACCTGTCGTATACTTTTATAAATGTTTAATGTTTTAACCTCATTCTATTATAAAAGTATCTATAACAATGTTATTTGTATTCTGTTTGGCAGTGGCAGATTATGTTCAGATTGAGGGTGTAACTGTTATCGTAAGCTTGGGTTCGTGTCTGGATTAGGCAAGACTTCCCTTCCACAGGTGTGTCGTTGTCGTTAGCGTTTATTCTTGTTATCACGATAACTCAACTAAATCGTGTGGGATCGATCGGGTTTTGACTGATTTTGATCGGGGACGTCTCCCAGATGACACCTATTGATTATTAGGTGAATAGAACACACTATATCATGTACATGGGTTATGAGATAGTACAATGGTGGACTATTTGAGAATTGTATTTTATTAGCACGATCACTTAATTAAATCGTGTCGGATCGATCTAGTTTCGACAGATTCTGACTAGGGACGTCTACCACACGACATCTATTGATTTTGAGGTGGATAGGACACACTCCACCCTGTCCATGGGTCATGAGAACACATGATGGTGGATTATTTGAAAAAAGTAAAACTGACGCATAAAACACATATTCTGCATTTGTGTTGGTTTATTTTTTCCCGGCCACTCAGTTTCGAGATACAGATGTTCTACGTGCGGAAAAGTCCATTTTAAGGTTTTAAAACTGTTTAACAATTTGTATTTTACCCTATGTAACATAACATCATTTTTCTTAATATAGACCAAGTAGTATGAAAAAATTATAACACCGAATTTATTTGTATTTCCACTGCAATTTATTAATAGCATTGGAGACTTGAAGTAAAAGTTTTGATTTAACAAGGTACATACATTTAGTTTTCTTTAAGTGTTCTGTGAGCATAACCATACTGGATATAAAAAATTTCTGGTAATAGTGTGGAATAACGCGGCTGACAACTCAATATTACTATATTCAATTGTACATTAATGATAAATTAATGAAATACGTTTGAACGAAGTAAATTAATAAATAAATGATATATTATGTTTACGTGTTTTCATTTGTAAATCATTTATTTACTTCGTTCAACAGGTAAACCCATTTAAGAACTGGAAAATATGACAATAATATGTAACACATTAAACGATTACAACAGAAATTAAGAAATACTTTGACAACACATTTTAATTATTAGTTATAGTTAATTATTTATTATTACATACTTATTTAACAACTTACTTAACGAACTTCAGGAAATGATGTTGAACTAGTAGGTCAATTGCTGAAATGCATAAATTGCACATAATTTGCAGCAGTTAGCACTTTAGTACCTACATTAGTTTGTGGTATAAATATATAAAAGGTTTGGTTAATATAATTATTTACTCTGCAAACGTAAAAATTAGGTTTAATGTATATTGGTAATGGTCATTCAATTATATAAAATAAGGTTTTAACTATTCACTAACGTAATTCCCAAAAGATTTAACCGAATTGGTACTGTGAAGCATTCATTATTCAGTAACACAACAAATGATTTTCTGATGAACACATTAACGGAATACGTTAAATGAAATAAACATTTTAACGAAATAATGAATCTTTCTATATGACTCTATAGTGTTAATGTATCTACCATTTTGCGGATCCTATACACAACCTAATAAATTTCCTTCAACCAAGTCGTCTATATTTATGTGGACTAAGTATATATGGAACGAAGTTCTCAAGGATCAGCTAAATAACAGGCTAATTAAACATGCTAAATGTTTTATGCAAATTGAAAAGATTGAAGAAATTTTTTGTGCTATCAATTAGGCAAAATATTTAATGCAAATACGTAGTCGCTGTCTGTAAAATTCTTAATACCCAATATATAACTTCATTATCACAAAATTTAAAACCAAGTTCTATAGGGTACAGTTTACCCTTCTCTTCCTATATTGCAAAGAATATACACGGAGATAAATCGATCAAGTAAATAGCTTTGCTAAAATGGTATAATAAGGATTTTTATAAGCATATCTTTATTAAGATGATATTATCAATTTAGTACAAGATAAATCGTTTTGATAAGACACTTTTGCGGTGTTAAATCGCCGTTTATTTGTCCTAGCATCATAGTTTACTTGAACTGCACCGAAAGCCCATCTTAAATTAATTCTACTGAAAATTAGTAAATTAGTTTTTGCAGTATGTATATGTGCTCTAATAAGTGTACATCCTTAATTGATATGCACTTATTAGAGGGTAAAATGTGTAAATTAAGATTAAAATAGGTTACAGAAACGTTGTGCCTTTATCATCCATACTCGATAGCACATTAGATTGAGGTCATCTCCTAGTTATATACCACTACTCCATTCCTGCCGAGACGCGATAAAACCAAGCAACACCTCACCGCTTGCCTAGTCTAGAACAATCAATATCTCGAAACCTAAATACCTAGTTATAAGCGCGACAGACGAGACACCACCTCAGTGGTTGACGGACGGCAAAGGTGAAAGGAAAGAGCGTACGAAGAGAGCCTAGGTCTATTATTGAGCAGGACCAGAGGTCAATCTAGGCCCTTCACTGTTTGTCACGCTCCCGCCGAGTGAAGTGCATATTTTTGCAGTTAAAGTGGAGGCGACACTAATGGGAGAAAGGACGGGCCCACCTCATATGAGACGGTCTAGGCCTACTGTGATGAATTGGGTAAAGAGAGGTTTGCACCGCTCGACCCAATACCCACTTCAGGCGTCAGGGATGGACGCCGCTTGTTTAACACTTAATAACTGTTACACTTTTCGTATTAACTGGCATTGAAAAATATCTTTTAATGGTTGGGAGGGATTTAAAAAAGAAAAGGAAAACGTTACGTATTAACTGTAAAGCCCGTTACAGATTATGCGTGTATTCGCGATTCGTGGGCAATTCGCGAATAATGTGTAGGGACATGTTCGCTGAAAATCGATTCGTAAACAACATGATTCGTGAGTTCGCAGTGATTCGCTCTTGGAGGCGGTAAATTGACGAATACCAAAGGCCGCGTATTAACATAGTCTATAAACGTAATATGTAAACTCATAGTGTGTAGGCTTTGATTTGCGAATCTACGAACTGGACAAATCACGCATCGCGTATAGCTAATCGCGAATACATGCATAGTCTGTACCGGGCTTAAGAATACAATATATCATACTTTTAAAATCGCACCCTGATTAATGGTAAGAAAAGCATAGATTTGTGGCAATAAATATTAGCAACATTTATTAACAAAAGAAACTTAGCCGGTGTTTCGGTTGGTAGAGCATCTTGGCAAATTTATATTTATTGTGTTAATACTACAACCTGTTTAAGTCTATTTACTGTAGAATTTTTTGGGTTTAGTGGATTTCTACTTACGGTTAATAAAAATTTCTTCTAGTGTATACTGTATTTTAAATTTCTTACCAAAAATTAAGCACATACTGCTTGGTTTTACTAATTCTATATATTTCATTACCCACAATTTGTATAACGTCAGCGCATTATCTCATGTACAGCAGCAGCAGTTAACAAATCAATTATTTATTCCAAATGGTTACAATGTTTACTCAATTTCATACACATAAATAGATCGGGCTTTTACGTTGGCAATTGGAGAGAATTTAATAGTATTCGGCTTAATTGATTTTCACTCGGTTACGTTGTTTACACACTCTTAACGGAAACCCTACCGTTAGATTTTTTATTTGTTTACTTACTGTTTCAACTAAAATTAAACTGAAATTGAGATGCGAGGGTTCGTATACTAATATAGGGGAATACAGACTAGTTTCACTGATCAGTTGATCATTTCGGAGAAATATCTGCATACGAGAATATACAGTGATTTCATCTTAAAATTATCCATTATCATTATTTCTTTTGGTAAGGAAAATTATGTCTCAAAAAACAACAAAATTTGGACATCGAAGAAGTTTAAACTCAGCGTCCGTTGCAGTTTATGTTTCACTCCTTACCTTTAGATGCCCCTACTTAAAAAAATAAATGGCACCTCCTATTTTTTATTCCCCCTTCTTTACTTGTAGTAGAACTTCATGAAGAACATAATCTAAATTATATTGTAAAATTATACGGAATCTTCTCTGTCTACATGGTACGGCATTATGTGAGGTCCTATAAGATTATTTATTAAATTTACATCTGTACATTCAATCTAAGTATGTGCTGCTGATGAAATCATTGAATAGTTATAAATGGCAACGCTATTCTACGAATGTCTCTTCTCCGTTTATAAAAAATCTATTTTATCACATGTCATTGCAATGTATGTGAGTTCGACATTAAAGGTTACATTGTCATTTTTTATGTACCTGTAGCAGGATTAATAAGTAGTCTACATAAGATTTCTCTTAAAAATGCATCTTAGAGTGTTAATTCATTATTATTGTTTCAACTATTATAGTTTGTGTATGTTCACACGTACCACAGTTTTGCTCTATGAGAATTACTTACACATGCCAAGAGGTATTAGTTTTTGTTGTATGGCACTAATTAAATGACTAACGACTTTAATTTTACAGCTAGTTTAATAACCTTAAACACAAATAAAGTTTTATATCGTAATGTAACAAATATATTCTAATGTTTACTATACACGGTATTAACGATTATTTATTAAAGTACACCATGAAAAGCATCTATTCATTGTTCATGGATTACATTTATGATAAATATATGCTGGTTTTGGATATAGAGAAGTAAATATAAATCTCTTAAGCAAATAATAACTAATATATTTAACAAATCCTAACTAATGCAAAAATATTAGACATAATTTACTGTTCCATTTATTAGATAAGAAATACATTTGTGTTTGTGAAATAAATGTTACATTTGAAATGACTATTAATTGTTGATTAATTTTCAAGATATTGAATAGTAATGTCTAAATAAATGTTTATGTGAACAAATATTATCTTTAGCATAAAATATAATATAAATTCATTGAATGGTGGAAACCGTTACCTTGTGGTAACTAACCATTACGATATAGTAAAATACATAAAGACTTAACAAAAATGTTGCTGCAGTTTCGGAACTTAGCGTGCCATTTTCTAACGATTCACAAAGAACGAAAATTATAACGAGTCTAATAGTATTTATAATAAAATGTGGTAATATGGGGTTATAAGTAGGGGCAATGTAGCAGGTTGGGAATTATTGAATAATTTTACAGGTAATAAAATCAAATAGCAGAGGTTTTTCAGTTTAGGAATGTTCTATCGAGTTATAAGTGGGGAACTTTGCAATTAGGTTGCAAACAAAATGACTTAATTTTTTAAGGGAAATACCATTCTTCATACTTCAATTCAATTTTAAATTTACTTTTCCATAATTGTATAAAAATATACAAAAATACCTGATCAACCTGTAATAATTAACTACAAAAACAAAGTTCTCATTACCTCCATATGCACCTGAAGAGAAGCAACAAACAGGACACGTACTCTATACGCAGTCTCATTTATTTAATTAAATACCAATGTTCGGCTGTATTATATCAGGGATATATGAAACACTGATTTTTATAATGTACTTTAATTACCTCAAAGGTAGTTGATAATGATCATATGCATTAAACATGAAGGAGACCGATGATCTCTTAAACTAAATTAATATCAAAGATTATTTATTAAATGGAAATATATATTTTTTGCTTCCACATAAATATATCTTTGGACAAAATACATCATAGGACTATACAGAAGAGAATTTTTGGTTGAAATTATGACAAACGTAATTTTACGACGAATAAGTATATTTCTGACAAAGAATATCTTTCTGACAAAGAATATCCCAAATAACGAGTACATTATTGACTAGAATTATGACCATTCTATATTAAAATACATTATGTTATGTTACCATTTGGCATAGATACGTAGAACAAACTAAAGCCAAGTATACATATTTATTATTATAGAAAATAAACTGTTTTCTCGGTGTATAAACATACTACTAACAACCTCTGTACCACTATACAAGATACCTTTGTAATATAAATAAAGTTTATGGTAAGAGAAGCATTACAAGCGTAAACGCTAGTCTTCACTTAATCGTTAAACTTGAAAATGTTTATTCCTTACCAATCCACTTTTAAGAAATTGGCCGGGATACCTCACTCTGAACTTGTCAGACTACAAAAAGGATGTGAACTTAACATTGATTGCTTTCCTGCCTTTCGTATTGTTAAGTTTAGAGCAGTTAGAATGAAAAGAACTTTAGTAAAAAGTAAAATTCAATTTCGAACCTGGATAGCATATTAACTTTAGTCTACCTTATATTTGACTTAATGTATTATGAAGACATTTCTACAAATTTCAAAGATGATCGATCGTTAATAAAGTTATTTGATTAATTCTCTCATATAACAAACTACTAAGTAATATTGTAAAACAACTAATTTTAGTATTTTGATAAAATTATTCTACAATAAGATATCCTATATGAACGGAAAAAAATCTACAATACAGTTGTCCTATCTACAATTTTTTCTTTATTGTTTCCCTCAGGAATAAACGAAACAATTCTGTTGTAAGTTATTTTTTTTCACGTAATATTCGTACATATCTATTCTTAGCAGAGACTGTGTGTAGTAACGATATACTTGACCTCCACAGATAAGACAGTTAAAACTCAAGAGATCAGTTGCTTTTATGATGTAATAAAATCATAATACTGAAAATTTAAAATCTTCATACATTCAAAGTTATCACACATATTAACGCAGATGACACACCGGACAAGAATAATGTCCTTAACTCTATCAATTAAACAAGCATCTATTGTAAAATGAAATTTAGCTTCCTTTTTGTGAGGAAGTACTTTTCTCTCTCCACATATATAATTTGGAGAGAAATTTAGTAATGATATTTTTAATTGTAAGTATGTAATTAGATTCCTAATTAATTCCACAAGTTTTAGTAGTCATAAATAATAATAATTAATAGCAAATTCTACTCAGTAAATATTTATTATAAAATTGGCGGAGGTATTACAATTCTGAAATGTTTCGATGTATCGCTGTAATAAAGTTTATTTAATTAGTTTTGTTACTGCTAACCTTACTTTGTGATCTCCGATCACCGCTAGCAGATAATCATATAACCATTATATCTGATGGTGATTGGTTATAAAGGAACTATTAAAAAATATTTATAAATGAATTCGGGTAGGGCCATCAATACCCATTAAACTGGAACCTCCGCCAATTATGGCCAACGAAGTTGGATGGATATGCTGTAAGTCCTAATTCAGATTATTCAAAAATAATTTAAAATATAAATATTAAATATTATTTGTTTTTATTGTAATCGATTAAGTAATATGAAATTTGCTGTTATGATAAGTGCTCATAAATCCTTTGTAAGGTTATGGAGAACATTGTTCTTGAAGAGTTTTTTTTAGATAACCTTTGAAAATGTATCAATCAGTTTCAATCAATCTTTCGTGTTAATTTCTGCTAGTTTTGTATTATTCAGAAATAAAATTTTTAGAATGTAAAGATTAAATACTATTTGTTTTTATGGTGATCGATTAAGTAATATGGAATTTACTTCTGTGATACTTATGTACGTATTCAGAAATCCTTTGCAGAGTTATGTAGAAAAACATATAGTTGCCAACTGCATTAGGTAATTACCTGGTTAGTTAAGTTTAGGTTACTGAACTGAATATCGCCCAGTTGTATTACTACTTGTGTTAATTTCTTTAACTACGTTATTAATGACATTTTACTAATGCTTAATCAACAGTTAATAAAAAAATCGCACCTGGCATCTCTTCTCTAAAATACAGCCCTTAAGAGTTTCGAATCTCATATGGAGCAACTATTTCGGCGCAACCAACTCATCACAACCTTATTTTTGACGTAACAATTGTATCATCGTTATGAAAGTAGATTTATCATAACTCGACCAATAGGAGTTAGGTTAAAAGAAATGCTAGCTATTTGTATTGACCCTCTCAGTGCTTTGCAAAGCCTAGCTATTATCTATACATGAAATTTTTAATACGAAATATTCTGTCCTTAAGGGGCTACATCCACTTAAAATCTTCTATAACTTTCTTTTTATATATTATGATAGTATGAATGTTTAAGAATATATTTTAAAAGTTTCAAGTCGATATTCCTAAAATTTACAGAGATACAAAGCTTTCAGTCACGTGGTTGAGGGCGGCTAATGCTGCTTCCCTGTGTCCCTCAATGATCGCCTTCGTCGGGTGCGAAATAATGATCGACTTAACTAATAAGCGACAAACTTGAGAAATCTTTATTTCACGCATGTTTTTTCATAGTATATTGTAATAATGTATAAGCACAAAATTTTTTGCGCTCAGCAAGATGAAACAAGCACGTGAATTCATCATCCTAAAAAAAGGCAACTCCTTTGAATCCGAAACGGTGACTGTCATATCCCTAGAACTGATCGACGGATCCATTTCAAATTGGGCTGTGTTAACAGAATGACGATCGATTTTCCAAAAATAATCAAAATTGTTCAAACAAATTACGATAATAACTGAGTTTCTTATGGAATTTTCGTAATTTTTTTTAAGAACATTTTTCGGAAACGGCGATCATCAATATGTTTTGTATGCCTTAGTTTCATGATAGCTTACTATATTTTGTATGCCTTAGTTTCATGATAGCTTACTATCTTTAATTTCGGATGATCATTTTAGCAGGAGAAGTGTCACCGTAAACCGAGTCGCGAAATAGATGCTTCACTTCTGGCGGACATATCTCTTTCGGTTTAAATATTCTTAACCTATGCTCACTTCACCATATGTACAATAAACTTATGTTCAATTCAAAAACAGAAAATGTTTATTTATCATGAATAGCTCCCAAGAATGTTCATCCCGAAAATCGACTATTTTTTCATGTTTCTAAGTGGATGTAGTCTTAACTTAACACAGTAGTTGTTTAATTTGAGAAAAACTGTTACTTTTATCTGAGCTCCTAGTCATGTAGGAATTTATAGCAATGAGTTAGCTGATAGAGCTGCAAAAGAAGCAGCATTAAATATACTACATAATATTACAATTCGATATCTCGAAATAAAAATATATTTCAAGGGAAAAATTACAGAATTATTACAAAATGAGTGAGACGCACGTATTTTAAAATTAAAGAACTAAAACATAAAGTTTATAAATGGAGATACCTTTTTACATGAAAGAGAACAAATCGTACTTTCAAGGTTAAAAATTGGATATAGAAATACACAACTATTTCACAACGAAAATGAGTAAAACAACTACGACGTTTTTGTACAAATATAGTAGTATAAAAACGTAGTAGTTGTTTTACTCATCTCCGTTGTGAATTATGAACTACCACAGAGTAACGGCTTCCTCGATTAATTTCTTTTTATACAACTATTTATTAATAGGTAGTCTAAGTTCCAAAAAATATCTGCTTACATCTTGGTTCACACTAAGAATATATCTAAATATACATATAAACATATATGTAAACACTAAATATATCTTTCTGAGCGTATTATGGTTTCTTAACTTAATGCATAATGGTGGCTTTGATTTAATTTATATACTTCATCATATCAAATATAATATCATATCAAATATACTTTATATACTTCATAATACCTATTATGAAGGCAAACAGCTTGTTAATACATTTGTCCTGGATCGGCGTACTGTGTACGGCACTGATGAAAACTAATAAGTTCGAAACAGCTGTCTTGTTATTCGAATTCCATCCGGAATAAATGTCGAATTCTACCCGTGGCGGGGTTCCTTTTCAAAAAAAGCTCTGGTCGCGCATAAACACGAGAAAGGGGTTTAGGATCGCTGTTAGGTACAATTCAATGCCTGGCGGGGCATTAGCGCCTGACGAGTACTTGTTTTCTACAGCGATTATGTAATAGCCTTGCTATTCGGGAACCACTTGGTAACCGCTTTGCGCTTTGGTGGTTCCTTTCTCGATTCCTGACTTGTAAGTTACAGACATAGATCTTATCGATTTGGATGAAAACCCCATGGATTTGTTTCGGCATTTGTTCTAGATCGGCGTACCGTGTACGGCACTGATGAGAACTAATAAGTTCGAAGCAGCTGCCTGTCGTTTGGAATCCATTTGGGACAAATGTCTAATCCTACCCGTGACGGGGTCTCTTTTGAATAAAAAAACGCTTTTAATAAACAAATCATCTTCAATTTCAACAAGTAATTGTAAGTTTATACAGTTATAAAATTTTATAAAACAAAAGTAACCTTATATCATTACAATTGCTGACTATATGATTGATGACAGTTCGTTTTCTTTAAATAAATTTTAATTGTCGTTAATAATTATTTATACCAAATTTCTTGTGTATATTTAAACTAATTGTTATACATAGATTACCTGCATCCCCTGTAGTATATGTACAATCATCAAAATGCATTAGGGGTTAAAGCGGTATGCACTATCACATTGCAACACATCTTTTAGAAATGAATATCCACAAAATTAATTTTTTATTTAACATTTTACACCATTCAAGTATATACAAGTTATAAATGTATATATAAATCATTTTTTCGTAAAATAACTCTCGCCACTAAGTCTCGGCATTTTTTAGTCTACTCAGAAAGTTGTTTATAACATGTTGACGTATTTTTCTCAAATATTATTTGATATTAAAATTATTCTTCGTTAATTTATATTACTATATAGACATAGAACGTAACGTAGCTGTTATATTAATACATTTACATGAATCCTTGTTTTCTTGAAGAACAAATAGTAGCGGATATTATGAGTTATTAATATTGTAAATTCAGTTCAAAACACTAACAACATTAGTACAAATAGTTAGAACAAACTAACTAGGATATTATCTTTTAATCGCGGATTTAAGTTGCTTCTCACAGAGGATGGTATGTTGGTGAGTTTAATTCTGGGGCTATTCACAGCATTAAATGGAAATTCTAGTTACATTACATATATCGGAGACCTAATTACGCTTGTTAATACTAAAGAACCATTCGTTATTCTTTATCTTATAATATTATTATTAATCTTACAGATTAGGTTTATATATTCTAGTTCCTTATAATAAAAGATAGACAGTGGAATACACCGGGTCCAGCAACAAGATTTGTTGAATGGCTTTGAATAGATTGCTGTGGAAATACTGTTTATTTGAAAAACGTCAAATAGTGATAAAATTCTATTTTATTGTCGAAAGTTTTGTGTTACCATGGCAAATTGGCCGGTTAATCAACGGGTGTCTGCTGTTAAATAATTTATCCTAACCCAGTCCAACGTGCATACCCAGACGCGTTTTCACCGTGAATTTAATTTCTCAGTACGTGCTGAAGTCCCATCAAGAAATGCAATTTTCAGATTGGTAGGAGATTTCGAGGAAAAGGGCAGAGTAAACTCAAAATTTGTCAGAGGTACACGTACAGTTCGTACACAAGGTAATATGAAAGACCCAGCAGACTAGCCGGTGAACAGTGTAGCCGAGTCCACAACGTTCTGCAATTCGGGAATCAATTGAACTGCAAATTTTAGAGCGAAGTGTACGACGAATTTCAAATCTGGATTTGAGATTTTATCCGTAAAAAGTACAGATAGTCCAGGGCTGAAACGTGTTGATAAAGTTAATCGCCTCAATTTCTGCGGGCAACAATGGTTCTTGAAACATTGAACAACAATGTAGGAATTCTTGATAAACTGATTATGTCTGACGAAGCTCACTTTCATCTCAATGGGTACGCTAATAAGCAGGACTTTCGCTACTGGATAGAACACAACCCAAGAGAAATTCATGAACACTCACTTTATGACCAAAAGGTAACAGTGTAGTGTGGAGTGTGCGGATTTGGTGTGATCGGTCCATACTTTTTTGAAGAAAATGGCCACACGATTACAGTCAATTCACGTCGGTGAGTTGAGATGTTGGAAACATTTGTGGCTGCGGAACTTCAAAGAATGGACCAAGATGTATCGACCAAGTATGATTCCAACAGGATGGCGCCACAACGCATACAGCTATATGATCCATTGCTGTTTTACAGCATATACAGAAACAGACTGCAGCAATGTATAGAAGAAGACGGTGGTCATCATAGGGATGTGATCTTTGCGAAATAAGTGTTATAAGAAATTTCCAGAATTGTGTTTTTAGTTGTAATAATAATTAATAAAAGTGTATTATTTGTTTCTTAACAGCGGTTCATTAAAAACCGTTCAATCCTGTTGCCGGACCCTGTACAATCAAAATTATTTTGATATATTAAATTAGCTAAACTGCGACAAACACTTGTATACGCATATTTGTTCATTTCCATGAAATGTACAATAAAAACTTCTTAAAATATTACGTCATATTTCCGATGTTTATCCCACGATGCATTTTTCTATATTTATTTTAAAAGCATCGAAATTTCTTTGTATAGGAAACTCACATAAATGACTTATAAAATAGTATCACATTTATGATATGCATTATAATATCTATAACCAAATAAAAACCGTTTATGACGTTCATTATTAAACATATCCATACTAACCAATTCTAGAATCAATCGAGATCTCAAGATACAATATTCTTTAATATTAGGAATACAAAAAATATGTCTATGTGGTGTTAGTGCGTGCAAGAACGATTGATATCTATCAGGAACATCTAAAACTCGCTTTACATAATTTCTGAGGGTCTTATTCTCCAGAGAAAAATAATTCGCTTCATAAGAGACAACGCTACCATCCAAACCTATTTTCCAGACTATATGTATTCTATAGCAGTCTGTGCAGTAAAACCCTTAACGGACTTAACTGCCCTTTCGGCGTTGTGATCATTGAACAATAATCAATATGCTGGTCACTTAGTAATAAACGCTCAAACATAGTATTAATAAGGTATGATTCTGTTTGTTGAAAATGTTATTCCACTAGACTAAGGGATAATCAGAAATATTTGAAACTTTATTACATGTTAAACAAAAACAATAAATTACATAGGGAGTCTTTAACTACTTAAAGATTAGTGGATAATTAATATGTACGTAACTTTAGTGTATTACGTAATTTTTTTTTATATATTTAAAGCGACTTTGAATCTAATATTTCCTGAAACTTATTGAGATTGCCATTATACTTTATTTAACTAAACAAAAGTGATTCCAAATGAGAGATACATAAAATGTATGCCACTAGTAGTGTGACTTAGTCTAATAATGTAATGCATTTTAACAATTTACTAGTATACATATACAGGTTGTCGCATCACTATCACATACTGTTGAGGTTGAATAAATCAATTTTTTTAAATTTACCTCCACACCAAGTGATATGTCTCAGCAAGGATGTTGCCGTAGCAAGGAAACGTACAGATTGAGGTTTTAATAAGGTAAAAATTGAGGTAAAAATTTAGAAATTAATATCAGATTAGGGCAGACTAGACGTTAAATAAGTACAGTAAACAGAGTAATTATCGAACAACTGATTCGTCCACTCCTTCGATTAGTTCAAGAACTGATACCTACTGCCTTTACTATTTTCTTCAATTGTCGTAGATTTTTTGACAATACAGACTCTGATGATATGAATTTCTATAAGAAAATTATTTTTTAATGACGGATTATGTTTTAAAAGACGTGTGTTTAGTATAAGCATATATAGGGATCTTATCTTTCCGTTCTAAGTCCTATGAGGCTGTTCTAATTAATTTTTTTGCATTTAATTTTTTCTTGCAAAATATGTCGGAATTGATTGACGATTTACCACCAACTCTACGCAGATAAATGTATTTTATACATAATAGTGCACCATTGCATTGTAATACACCGGGTGCAGATGCATAAGCAGAAAAACTGATGCGTCAATGTTATGGTCTTCCCGCTCGCCCGATTTGAATCCCTTCAACACTTAGAAATGAGGATTTGAAAAATTGGTGTCGTAAGCCTGAACATACATATTATCTCTTCACAGTACACTAATTATTAAAGAATATAGTTATGAGGAGTTTTATTGGGGACCACATGAAATAGGGAACAATCGGTTTTTTAAATGTTTGTTTATGAACCGTTTTAAGTTAGTTTGAACCATCTTCTAATGAGGGCAACTTGGTTGGCGAAATGCGTTTTAAGTGTCACTGTATAAATATTTAATTATTTATAAAACACAGTCTTCCATTTTTTTTGCTGCATTGAAAGTTTTCATCATCTCCAGCATAATGTTAATTATGAAATTTTTTTATTGAAAAAATAGGTGTGCTTTAAGTTCATGTATTTATTTTTTTATATTATTTTCAATCGATGTGACAGAAAACAAAATATATCAAAAATAACCTTCCCAAAAGATAATGTTAATATCTATTTTGCGCCACTACTTTAAACTAATCTTATTTTAACCAACACGTGGAATGCAGTATATAGAAAAATGAAAGCTATTTTTAACGATTTCCTTGTTATTTGTTATATTTTATTTGTTTTGGTTTCTTGATTATTTGCTGGTTCTATGGATTGCATTTTAGATTCTTTTGGCGTAACTGAGTTATAATAATATGTCTTTCCGGTTTGGTATGTATTTGTTTATATTATAGTAGATAAGCCGAAGTCTGTGGTGTGTGTAATGAGTGAGGTAGATAAGACTTTGAATGTGTTATTTTATATATTTGTGATATGTAGATATATGTGAAATCTATGTATTAACCCAATAAAAAATGATCGAATTCGAATTAAATTATATAGATGTCCGGAAATCCAAGGAACCAAATGAAAAAAAAAAAGTCAAGATGGTCCAGAAATCGTGAAATATCTCGGTTATAATACTCTATGCTAGACGTATACTAGAATTATAATTATATTTCTCATATTATATGATATAGATTCAATAACATATAATTTCTATGTAAATTTGGTGTGGATATGATAACATAATGTAAATTTTCTTGTTATATTATCCTTTCATTGTAAATCGCAAAACATGTCATAAGTATAATAGGAATACTAACTGAATAGAACCATGAGTAGGCTTAATTGAGCTAAGATGAATTATCGTTTTCGGAAGTTTAAGAACATTTTAAATTTACTTCACGCATATAACTTGTATTTAAAACTTTAAGAAAAAAACTACAATCTGAACGCTGAACCTACTTTTCATAAATTCTTGTTTGTGAATTTCTATTTATAAATATACGTAATCATTTGCTATTGTTTGTGAAGATAGGAATGTTAAATTGAATTAGATATATTGAATATAGTACATTCCCTGTAATGAGCTGCCCATGAAATATAATTACTATCCAGCCATTGTAAAAGTTAAAGATATTGTAAATCGCAACGTATTAATCTTATATTGAGTATTTTTATAAGGTACTAATTCTATCATTAAAAATTTCATCTAGTCTTGGCTATTTTATGAAATGCCTTTAACATCCTTGCACTCATCTGTGATGTAAATCAAATGAAATTATTTCGGTAACAATTTAAAAAGCGGTAAGTAAATCTCGTAATTTATGAAAATAAACATTTTTAGACATTTAAATTTAAAATCATTTCATCCAATTAACCTCAAATTTGTTCTAGAATTATCTCCATATGAAATGAAAAGCATTATGAAAACAAAAAATTAATTACCATTTATTTAGTTTAAATAGAAAACAATGTAGCGTGAATAACTGGAATTTGGTGCTTTTATATGGACTCAACAGTATGCTTTTGACCATCTGAAATTATTTTTCAGTTACAGGTTTGTAAAATATGATAAAATATTGAAAGTACATAACTATATGAATTTCATTTCAATTAAATCACAGACGTGTGAAAACACATTTTCTATAAATATACCGTCTTCATATTTTGTAAAATATGAAACACAAACTTATATGTACACTCAGAATAGAGAGAAATGTAATTAATTCTCAGTAAACTTGTGCCAACGATCTGTTAGTAGTAACAAAGAAATAAGAGACCTAATGTTCATGCCAAGTACTGTCGACTTGGCATCTATAAAGAAATTGATATAAAACAGAACAGTGAACGTTGCTGAACTCAATTTAATATTCTCGTTTAATTTTCAACCAACAAATATTCAGATCTAGATTGAATTTTACTTGTACAGTAAAATTCAAATATTGGCGAGGTTTAATTGGAAGATTTCGACAGAAAATTAATATGTTCATATTTAATAATTCATATCCGTGGCAAAGTAAAAATCATAAGGTTATCCAGATATTGGAAATTTGAAATACAGCTGCTATTTAATTGAACAATCCATAATACCCCTTTAAGTGGTAGGTCAATTTTTAAATACATATTTTCGCTGTGAAATAGATTACGATTTGTATAGTAAAACTAGTTTTGAAAAAAATTCGTGTATTCTTTACACTGAAACGGTAGCAAATAGGATGTAGATAGTAATAAACGACTAGAGCTGGTGATTCTTGTAAATTAAAATACTTCAGGAAATTGAATGTGTTAGATATTCCTTAAGAATTTTATCTATATTTCTTTCAAAGCATTTTATAATTACATCAAATAATTACATAACTGTAAATAACTGTGTTTTTCCAAATACATAATTAATTAATGTCTAATTCAAACTACTTATTAAAAGCATAACAATTAATACGTTTACAATCGTTGTATAATAATAACAACGTTTTTGTATAGGTTGGCGCCATTCGACCTTAAGCCTCTCTTCCATGTAATCAATCAAAAACAAGAAATTAATAAAAGTAAATAGAGCAAAACAAAAGGTTAGGACTGATTAGAATTACGAATGTTAATGAAAATTATGTACGTATAATATATAGTTTGAATAGTTATTTTAATATTAGTGTGTATTAAAATTAAACAAATGGTTTTGAGTTTATTGAGATCTTAATTTGTTTTCGGAATGCATGCACATTTGGAGCTGATTTAAAGAAAAGCAGGTATATCATTGAATACTTTAATTGCGTTATAAATAAAACCCATTTCAAACTAAGCAGAACTATGCTTAGGCACGGTATGTATATCCCGATTAGGGCTGTCCAAATCATGAACATCACTACCTCTAATCAGTTTTTCAAAAAGATTAGAAGGTTTATTAGATTTATTTAATTTAAAAATTACACAAAACCTGTGATATGCAAATTGTTCTTCCAACTTCAGCCATTTAGAACGTAAGAAGGTAGATGTTAAATGATAATACTTTCTCAAATTGAATGAATACCTTAAACAGCAGTTTTGTATTTTTTGGAGAATGTTTTTGAGACTTCATTACTTATGTTTAAGGCAATACACACTTTTATATTTTCATATAAACCTTTCCTGTAATTCAATGATATATATGTAGTACTACATAATGTATTGAATATAATATTACATCAATAATATGTAACGAAGTATTGGAGTAGGCATGGGAGTTGCTGTCGATTGTAGTTACAACTTTTTCCAGAAGATCTTCTACGCATTTTATTGACTTTTTGGAAATTTTCTATCAGCGACGTGGTTATCATCGAATTACTTTTAATGTTCCCGAGATTATCCTATTAGATTCTTCATAGGAAAAACTAGCACTAATGCTGCTATTACGAGACAACCATGGAGCGCAGCTGGACTACGTTATGACAGGTGTCCTGGAATGTTGTCTTCCTTTTAGATGAATCAAACTTGGTTATAAATTATATATTTACATTCACCATCTTTTATTTGAATGCAAGGAAAGTTATGTATGAAAAATAACATTGTCAAAGTGCCTTCCTCTACGCTGCTATACCTTCTCAAAGCGCAATCTAAAATTTATGATAACTAATCGACACAATGCTTGTTCAATTTTCTGAATTTTCTTACGTATTCTGACTTATAACTGAGATAAGTCTTAGAAGTATCAGTGTACACTTTGGATTTCAAATAATCTCTTAAGATCAAATCCATTGGCGTTAAATTGTGACTTCTAGGTGGCCAATTCTTCCTTCTTAGAGTTCCCCGTTCCAGAAAACATCACTATAAGCGCTTCCATTGATAAATTTGGAGTATAGAATGTATCATCAGCGTGCTGAATCCATGTGCTTTCATTAAATCTAGCAAAACTTGTTAAGCAGCAGAAATTGTGGTGCCAAAAAATCTCTAACATAATTTTATATCAAAGGAAAGTGACAATGATTTCAACACCGTTTGCATTTTTATAGAAATAAGGACCAGATGAATTGCCAGATGGATTGCCGTCCATACAGTCATACAGATAAATTGGTAGAATATAAGGGATTCTGATGCTTCTTTCGAGAGTTTTATATAGATCAGTAACAGAAATTTTGTTTATTTACATATACACATAAATAGAAATGTGCATCGTAGTTGAATAGGATGTCATAAAAATTTGCAGAGGTTTCCAATAATTTTTCCCAAAAGCGGATCGAATTGGATTATCTTCAAAGCTTGAACCAGTTGTAATGATGAAAGTTCAAATCCTTTGCCAAGATGTCAAGGACAGTGGTTTTGGAAAGATTTAAGGCTACATGTTTTCGTACAGAACGGCGAGGTGTACGTGTCTCTGCTGCTCGAACACGCTTGACGCTTTCGACACTTCTTGCTCTACTGCGTCGACACGTTGGTTTCTATCCCACGGTAATTAATTTTGTTGAAGGAGCTTGACCAATGTCGTGAAGGAGGTAATGTTCTCAATACAGGCGACGGACTATTATGATAGAACGATGGTTTTTGTAAAAGCTTCAGACACACATGGCACGTTGCTCACCGATTAAATGATTCATTGTAACTGAATGTTCCGATCCAGCATCTCCCAATACCACTTTCCGAGATGCTCAACAAACAAATGAGGAAAACATTTCAGGACACCTTGTATGACGAGGAATAGAGGGCATTAACATTAGTCTTGGATCCTTGGTACATTTAATTCATTGGATAATAGCTATGAAAGCCTACATTCTACGATCATGCGATAATCAGTATTAATTAATGAACAGCAAATACAAGACACCATTATTTATCAAATCCAATAATATATTTTAAAGTACCTATATACAAATATTTCGAAAAAAATTATATCATTATAGACTCAAAATATTTTTATGATGTTTTATATATAGCAACAGTATAAAATAAATTAGTACAATATAAATAAATAAGTACAATATATCTTATTTATTTTTTTTTTACACATCCAGTTCGCATCTCCAGATAAACGATGGATTTCGGAATCATTCGAGGCCGAGTAAAAATGTTAAACTTTACTGGCACAACTCCATCACATTTAGATCAATTATGCTCGGCAATACTTGGTGACAAGGGATAACAAGATGATAATGTAGTTTAAACAGACTGCTTAGTTGTCTGTATCATGATGGGGACTGGGAATTGCTGAGCTTGAGATAATTTACATTGACTGACAGTAAGAAAATAGAAAGGTGTGGTTTAGTAGCATATTTAGATAGAACAATGCAGCTAAACGTTGTAGCGAATCAATGGCATATTAATTCCGAACTTGTATAGAATGTCTCGTCTCTTCAATTTTAGACACAAATTGCCTACCAAAATATATAATATCTATGGATCAATATACAAGTATATACATATACTTATGTATTCAAATATTATTATACAAGTATTGTATTTATGATAGCGTATACAGGGAATTTTGGTGTATGGCAATTTATAATGGTATTATTTTCCATTAGTGACAAGATTGTTAATGGAATAACAAATAAAGTGTAAATTATATTCTGTTTATATTTCCAAGAATGCCTTTACAAAATAGTTTGCAAAAATAAACAGTTATAATCATATCTTCTCATTATCTGAATCACTATTATTTTCATTATTTATGATATCACTAAAATTATTAAATGTAACAAAACTTCTTTTTTATGAATAATATGAAAATATATGTTAAAATACAATATTTTTAGATGATTTCTTATTCTTGTAATTGCACATTGTTATAATCGAAGAGTGTTACTCAAATTATAATTGGAACAACACTATAGACTGAACTTGAATATTTCTAAATGCAAGATAATTTGTTATTCTTCTAAACGAGAACCAAACATTTTTGATTACTGATTGTATAATATTCCTTTAAGTATGAAATATTCCATAAGATATTAGATATACTGTTTAAATTTTACTTTAATGTGCACACGATAATATAGTAGAGACAACCATATAAAAATTAATTTTTACTATAAGAAACTGCAAATCATACCCAAATTAAGAATTATTAACAACTTTATTTGTTCGCTTATACATTACATACTAGATAATGGTTCTGTAAAATAGTATCTAATTTATGAGGAAATGTCAATAGTTTTTGAATCAGGTTAAAGAGTTTCTAAAATTTTTTACCAATAAAAGTGAACTATTTCATAATAATACTTACAGCCCTAATTTACTTGCACAAATAAATCTTAGAATAGTGGAGTAGTACCAGATTATTACTATGCTAAAAATATGTTCCATATATTTACTGCTAGATCGAATATTTAAAAAAAGTTACCAATGTACATTATGACCTCCAATTTTAATATGTTATTTGATCAGTGTGGCATAGACTACTCTAGCGTATTCGTATTGAAGGGAACTGTACTTTGAGTAGTGGATGTGAACTTCATTAGCTTGTATAAAGCTATATTGCTCTCGTTAGTATTTATGCCAACAACTTAAAAATATCTTTAACATATTAGATAGAGCAACATTATAATCCGATGATATTAGTTTAGCAATAAAGTAATAGATAGCGTGATAATATTGCAAATTAAAGAGTATGCAAGTTTGATATTCTCTAGGTCTAGGTCTTGATAGGTCTAGGTCTTGAATAGTATGAAAGTTGCATAATTGATTCAGAAAATAAATCGTTTATTTTATAGTCTGTGTGCACAGAATCGCAACTCTACTTTGGTCAAAATTCAAAATGCCCATTTGAACATTATAATTGAAAATATATTTGGATTATGCAAACATACGAGTATGTATCTCGAGAAGGGATATATTCATGTAGAATGCAATCTAGTTCACTCAGCCATCGAAAGAAAAATTTCTGGAAATGTAATATAAGAATTCGTAGACTATGTCTATAAATAAAAACTACTAAAATAAATCAGTACGTTACGAAGTACTGTAACCTGTAAGTCAATAACCGCGTAAATTTCAAATGCTCTTTTAAAATTTAGTAATATTGTACCATGGTAAACAAAAAATTGAAGATGAAAAGTTTGAGCACTTTTAATTGTTAAGATACGCAATGGAATAACACTACCATAGTTTCTATAATAATTTTGTAGTTTTATGTATGTACCCGTTTCTTAGTAAATGCTAATATTATTAATATTAGTATAATGTTCAATTTTACTATGTAACATTATTTTGTATGACGTCTCCAAAAAATAAGACTCTATATGTGACTTTAGTTATATCTCCATTTGCTTAACTAGAAAATCAATTACTTCTTTATTGATACTTAATTTAGTAGCTAAATATACACATAATTTGTAAACAAAATATTTATGTACAAAATCTAATTTAATTTTAAAGAAATTTCCGGCTTCTATAAATTAACATTTTTGAACTCTTTGAATTTCCATATAATATTGACTATATATTTAATACAGTCGCGTTAATATATACTAAGTCTGCACGTAATCTAATAATTGATGGAACCTAATATCTTGAAAATTTGTTGAGTAGTTTGCTTATGTTGCAGTTGTAATTGCTTAGTTCCTTATTTTTAGATATCAGTACCAGCTGCTACAACAATATATAAAATAGTGAGAAATCATAAAATACTTTTACACATAAAATAATTTTAAATAATTTAATTAAAAAACTCAAAGGTGTTATCTGTGATCACAAAAACGAGCACAAATTAGTTCGTTCAATATCACTATATTATCAAACACAATCTCAATGATAGTGACTGTGCCTGACAATGTAGTCTTGGAAACTATTAAACTGTAGTTGCAAAGATGAAAAATATAGTGATATTTAACAGAGTAGTTTGTGTTCGTATGTAAAAACAATGAATGAAATGTGGGTGCCAGTATTGAAACAAGTTCATTGTATAGATCTTGACTAAAGTTATAATGGCTATAGTTATTCCAATAACAACTATAACTTCAACGAGAGAGTAAAACAAGTTTACAGTATCTATTCTAATAATTCCTAGATTATAACTTCGACGTTAATGTATATTTAGGGGAAGTCCGGGAAAAATGGATACCTTAACGTTTAGTAAGCTATACGAAGAGAACCAATGGACACAAGAATAAAACAAATAATTTTAGTGAATCATAATTTATTAAAGTTCTTAATATAAATAACAAAAATTACCCGACATCAATACTTTAATTGTAATTGTTAATTATATTGCAACAAGTGCCATTATCCGTTTTGCCCTATGCACCGGGTAAAGTGAATAGGACGATAGGACAAAATGAACACACGTATATAATTAACGAAGATTTAAACTAATTTGTGCAGATGCCACAAGAAAATGCGCCTTTTCTTTCATAAGTCGTGCATTCCTCGAGGCTCCATTGTTTACAGGTATTGCACGGGATCCAAGCATCAACTAGTTTCTTATTTATTTCTATATATTTTCTCCCCAAAAATAACGCGTATACTTATCGTGGTAATTATCTTAATTTTTTTTGCTTTGGTTTTCTAGTTTTAATATCTTTCTTTGTCGTAGCTGTAGCGTTTGGTCTTGTATTTAAGTCTTTGTATATGCTTTTCATTACTTTAGCGTTTATATTGACAAATCTAACTTTTTGTTCTTCCTTCACAGGCGTACTTGTAAGTACTTCGGCCTTCTGTATTTTTCCTTTGCGAGTACCTACAGGAACTTGTGGAGTTCGGAGTGGTCTTATGTGTTTTGGACTATAATAAGCAAAAGGTGAAGCAGTAGACAGCTCTGGACCTGTTATAGCACAGTTCAATGTTTCCACATCGTCGTCACTTGAACAATCAGTTGAAGAGTTTCCCAAAATAGGGGTTTCTATGTCAATTATTTGACTACTTGATTCCATAGCAGTTGCTTGTTGATTAGCAATGATTGAAGGTGATACACTCTAGAATGTCTTATCCTGGACATCGACATCGCAAGAAACTGTTTTCAGCTGTTGCTACATTTACAAGCTTAGAAGATTCTGTTCTTATTTGTTCCATTGTTTCCACACCGTTGTCAATTGAAGAGTTTCTCAAAATTGCATTTTGTCGAGAGGGCCTTTGAAGCCCTGATGTAGAAGGTTTTTCGATATCAATCTTTGTACCGATATCTTGACTAGTTAAATCCATAACACTTTCTTGTTGATTGGTGGTAAGGATGATGCATAATTTTCTTCTTTCCATACACCTTTATGGGTTAGCCAAATATCAGATGATTGAAAGCCTTCGTGTTAGCGTAGTTGAGAGTAGCGCATTTCTTGACTTTAACCTATGTTATAACACAAGGCTAACATGATTGGACACGCCATTTGCGAGTACATTAGAGTATTCACTTTGCCTGAGATATCCGCTTTATCCGGACTACCCCTACTAAACGACTGTTTTCGTGTGTGTGTCACGAAATTCTTAGGTCGATGTATGAAATGCTTTTCGTACGAATTTCGGCATTTTAATAATAACACCATAGTAAATAGACCGTTGCGAACAACGTGGTAACTTTTGTTTTTTTATCCTAAGCCTCTAGAGGCAAGCTTCGGGGGTGCCTTCGATATGAGGGAGGGGGCGGCGCAATATTATTGCGATTTGCTTATTCGTTCTATATTAAAACAGGACAACTAATCTATATACATAATATATGCTGATAACGATTATATTACGCACGTATCAGTTGAGTAAATACCTTAATTCATATGGTAATATCCTAATCTCATGTGGCTTTTATAATTTTTTACAAGGAATTTATGCAATTTTATCAGCATTTTATTCGTTTCCTATATGAAAATAATTACATTGATAAAGCTAACTACTCCCAAATTGCAATATAATTTTTTCCGCCGTTTCAAATATAATCTCCCTTGATCACTTAATTTAAATGTCCTCCAAGTCATTGATTATCCATTATGCCCTTCCACTCTGATTTGTGGGCAATACTGTATCTTTGAGTATCATAATAATAAACGAAAAATTCGGAAACTGAAGGAATTGTCATTTGACTCAGGCGCCAGTATAAGGAAATCCATAAATGATAAATGAAACTGGGTAATAAGTTATGAAAATAATAAGTTAATAGATTGTCAAGAAATATTTCGATAATCCGTTTTGATTTATATTGAAATAAAGAATGGTTGCAAATAGTATTTAACGTTTCATATAATAGGAATAAGTGCTGTGAATCGTTATCTTTTACTAATATTTATGCTTACAATAGATTTCATTTATACATTTGTATATATTTAAACTATACATTCTCTTAAAAATGTATATAATGGCTCCAACTATGATAAATTGGATAATTTGCATATTAGAAAATAACTTGTTTAGCTTTCTGTTTTGGTATATCTATAATCTCACCACCGCATCGGCTATATTTGCAATCTACTTGAAACTTCTCCATATTTAAATGAAAATGATTCATAGCTATTACATTATTAGTGCTTACAATGCTTTATAGGACCAATGCGCTTTGTATTTCATCAATTTTTTATAATACGAATA
This sequence comes from Rosalia funebris, assembly GCA_037954035.1. Classification (NCBI taxonomy): domain Eukaryota; kingdom Metazoa; phylum Arthropoda; class Insecta; order Coleoptera; family Cerambycidae; genus Rosalia; species Rosalia funebris. Next base: position 160,947 of record JAZFAV010000005.1, on the reverse strand, counting down.
CTTGTCTTTCCTTTGATTTTACTGATTTTATCACACACATAAGTTATGTATTTTAAGTTTTCAATTCACAACATCTATTAGATACTTTTGGGTTTAATTTAGTTATTGTCCCATATTTAGTACGTCAGCTTTACCTTAAGCCAAATTTTCTAAACGTTCCCATACCAAACAAGCACCAATTAAAATATTACTTGTATTTATATGAAATAAGTCTTTTGTGTGCCAATTTAATATTCCATAACGATATAAACTGAGGCTTAACAATAATATGGCTAAACACATGACATTTGGGAAAATTATACTAATGAAATTATTACTGTCTGAAATATGTGTATAATTAGTTAACTCTTTAATATTTATAAAATAATATATCTATATTTAATTACACAGAAAATTAAGGGGACATAAAGCTTATTAGAAATGGCCACTTCAAAATCTTGAAGACTTCAAGTTAAATCAGCAGATAAGTTTTGTCGGTTAAATGTAAAGTCTGTCAAATGAGTCAGGTAGGCCAATAGTCAATTATTAAGTTTAAATGTGTGTCAAAGTACATCATGTTGCTGGTTTTCTCAAGGTCAATGATCGTTGTAAGAGTAGATCAAAGTAACCCGATCGGCGACATGTAGAAAGTTCAAGGTTGAGAGTTAACATATTATTAAGGGTGAATTAGTTATAATTATCGGGACTAAGGGATAAAATTAATAGTCAGTATTGTGTCATTATTTACTCCAATAAAACATATTACATTATTATATTTATATTACTTTATAGTATTTTGAGTAATATAGCTATTGAATATGGTGACCTTGAATTACTTTTGTTCTAATTTGATAATTGAAATTTAACTAGACCTCCTTATATATTGACTTTAATAAAAAGTCTGTAACTTTCAACATTGAACTCGATGTTGAAGAATCCTACTCTTTATGAATTCTACTCGTTTGTTGACCTTTGACCGATTTGACTTTGTACTTTGGTATAGAACACGCACAACATATTTACTGTTCATAAGGATAGGAACACGTCCCCATCGAACTGCCCACGAGGTACGCAGTAAATAGCCTGGTCTAAATAAATAGCTGCCCTCACTCTTTTTTCATGCATATATAGAGAAACCTCATACTCTTTCCTATTGTGTGATATTATCTGATGAGCAGTACTCTAATCATATGAACTATTTCTAGCTTCATAATAGGTTTATTAAAAATATGTGATAATAATATATTCTTAAATCTATAATGTTTGTTACTTTAATTAATAATAATTTATATTACTTAAAGTATGCTCTAATTTTTGAAATATTCATATACTTTTAAGTCGCTTTAAATAAATGTATATGTTTCTTCATATACCTGTTAACCTACCAAGGATGCTTCGCGAATGAAAAAGCGACGGCTACTTGAATAAGTTCCGTTGTATATCTTCGAAGTACAAGATCCAATGCCAAATAAATTTTGATGGAACCACTTTGGAGTTGTACTGAACCCAACGCAAAAAGAATAATTAAAATCGGTTCATAAACGTAACAGTTATATCCGAATATACATAGAAAATATATATACAGACCAATTGAGAAATTCGCCTTTTTATAATTCGATTAAAAATACTAACATATAATTGACACCTATAGCCAAGGAGGCAAAAACGGTATATATATATATATATATATATATATATATATATATATATATATATATATATATATATATATATATATATATATATATATATTATATTTATCATAAACTTTAAGTTTATAGAGATTTGACTGCTTCATGTTATCAATTCTGCTCTACTGTAGCTCAATCATGAAAGGAAATTCCTTTATTGCAAGATGCAAAAGCAATACTTTTGGTTTGTTCTAAAAAGCGATTGATCCCAATTTGTATTTGTCGCCGATAAATGTTCCCTTATTATCTCTTAAAATTCCTGAGATCAAATAATTTTCAAAAGTAAAACCATTCTGATGGAATAATTTATCGAAATAAAATAAATTTCTCCCTTAATTCTGGAAAATAAGAAGTTTTTTTATTTAAAATATTTATAGTTTTTCATTTTCATGAAAACAAATTTATTAAAATTACGTACAATTATTAAATTCCATTTCAATTATTATTTCCCAACATTTTTATGTTCTTTTCAGTTAAAACTGAATATCGCTCATACAACTCGGTCAACAGTTTAGCTGCTCCTATATCCGCGTAGTTAGATGTAATCGTTGCTTTGACGGAAATTAGTTCTTTGGTTAACGCATGCTATTACTTTCGCCAACAGGGAATGTGATTCTGTTTCAAAAGTTTCATTGTATCCTATGCTAATGTGTATGATTACCTAGCAATATAGCCTCCAACTTTTCGGTTTATTAATTATTAGAAGCTACATAATATGCCCTGTAGACTAAATCGAAATTAGTTTGTAACTGAAACTAGAATTTAGAACTGTTTCATATCAGGGCAGAAATGCTTCATATCAGGTACGTCATCGTGTAATGTTTTAAATTATTTGTAATGAAATAAACACATTTTTAAGTCATGTTTTACAGTAAGATATAATAGCTTTTTTGATGATTCGAGAAAAAAAATTCAAGTAAGAGATTGGTTTAAAATCGGGAAGGCAATATAGCGACTTTACAATATTTCCAAAGAAACTTAGTTAATCTAGTATAATATTTAAACGCGGTCACTAAATATGCCCTTCATAAAGGAAACATGTACAATGAAGATCAATGTCGCCTATAAACCACAAAACTACAAAACTTTAGATAGGGTTAACGCTCTATAAACTACAAAACTTTAATTATCACCTTTTCTGTAAGACGGGTATAATTTCTAAATCTATATATATATATATATATATATATATATATATATATATATATATATATATATATATATATATATATATATATATATAAATGAATGTTTGTCTGTATGTCTCTTATGCCTTCCTAAACCGTTCATCCGATTTCGATCAAACTTTGGGGAACGGTTGGACGATTACCCGCGAAGATTTCTGAGTTAGTAAGACTATGTTTTGATAGATGGCGCGCGCGTCGTTTCACCGAATATGTGAATTTCATATTGTTTAGCGGCAGCTCGTATGTTTTCGGTGTTGTATCAACTATAAATAGCGGCATTTCAGATCGTGCATGACGTAACAAGATGTCACAAGTGGTGATCGATCGAATCTGATCATGCTAAAAGAAAATTCTCAAATACTCCACCATTCTACTCTCTCATGACCCATGCACACGGTGGAGTGTGTTCTATCCACCTCAGAATCAATAGGTATCGTCTGGGAGATGTCCTCAACCAGAATCGGTCAAAACCCGATCGATCCGACATGATTTAGTTGAGTTATCGTGCTAACAAAAAAATTTTCTCAAATAGGCCACCATTGTACTTTCTCATGACCCATGTACATATTAGAGTGTGTTCTATCCACCTCAAAATCAATAGGTGTCGTCTGGAAGACGTCCCCAATCACAATCAGTCAAAACCCGATCGATCCGATGCGATTTTGTTGAGTTATCGTGCTAACAAGAATAAATTCCGACGACGACACACACACACACAGCAAACATTTTTTAAAAACCATTTTTTTTTGTTTTTAGGACGAAAAACGAAAAATAAACCCAAAACAAATTTAATTTTTGAATTTCTCTTAACACGATTACATTAAATTTCCGCGTATAGTGGAGTGTGAAAAAGTTATAAATATAATTTAATATTTTTTTAACCCTTATAATACCATGGGGTCACTGGAGACCCCACACGCTCTTTGATACTGTATATCTTTGAAACCGTTTTACCTAAAATTCTACAAAAAATTGACTTTACACAAAGCAGTGTGTTTTATATTTTGGTAAAGTGTGATTCGTACACCCTTTTTCGCTTTTTGAAAAATTAAATAACTTACAGGTAATACCACTGGCGTAGTCAGCGACCCCCGCTACATAAGTCACTTGCAACATAAGGATAGTTAACTTATATTTTACAGAGCAAATGCAGAACACTTATTTTTACCGCAGGTCAAAGAATAAACTTGAGAAGTGGTATATAGAGCCACAGAGGCAAACAACTGGACAACAACCACGACAAAATGTTATACATCAAGGGGAAGGGCCTACTAGATATGTAAGCCGAAACGTAGATACAGTCTGCAGTAGTTTTCGTCTCTTTTTTAGAGATAATATTATAAACTACGTTTTTCAGTGGACCAATGCAGAAGGCAGGCTCAAACATGGAAACTTATGGACATATATTACTGCCAAGGAGTTTTTACGCTTATTGGTCTACTAATACTTGCAGTAGTTTATAAATCTCATAACGAAGGGATTACAAATTTATGGAATATTGAAGATGGACATCCTATATTCAACAAAACTATGAGTAGAAATAGGTTTATCAAAATTTCTCAATGTTTGCGTTTTGATAATGCTGCCGCCAGAAGAAAAAATTGAAATCTAGATAAACTAGCACCGATTCAGGCGATTTTTGAATTATGGCTACCTACACTCCAAGATGCATATATGACCGATGAAAACATAACAGTTGACGAACAGCTGCTAACGTCTCGAGGTAGGTGTCCCTTTAAACAATACATACCATTTAAGCCAGGAAAATATGGCATAAAGATTTGGGCAGCCTGCGATAGTCAAATTTCCTACGTTTACAATTGCCAGATATACGCTGGTAAAACAGGTAATCAGCGTGAACGCAATCAAGGCAAGCGAGTTGTTTTAGAAATGATAAAGGGATTAGAAAAATCAGGGAGAAATGTGACTATCGATAATTTTTTTACAAGTCTCGAACTCGCAAGAGAGTTTAAAGAAAAAATTTAACATTGCTTGGTACGTTACGAAAAAATAAACCAGAGCTTCCTAAGGAAATAGTAAATTTGCATAGAAGAGAACGCTATTCAACTAAGTTCGGCTATCAAGACGATGCTATTATAGCGTCTCACTGCCCGAAAAAGCGAAAAACTGTTACGCTGCTCTCAACTATACACGAAACAGGTGAAGTTTCTGAAGATGACAAGAAGAAACCACTGATAATAATGTACTACAACAGAACCAAATTCGGTGTAGATACCATGGACAAGCTTGTTCAGGTGTCACCTGAATAAAAACTGGCGAACAAAAAAAGGCTACAAGCGGCGACAGTTCCTTCTCCAATTGGGAAAGCAACTAGTGGCTACTGAAACAGAGATTGAAAAACCATTACATTTACAGAGACAATTACAAGAGTTACAAAAGCTAAAACGTGGTAGATGTTGGGAGTGTCCACGAAACTTCATAGAAAGCATTCAAATCGATGCAGCCATTGCAGTCGCTTCTTGTGCAACGATCACCAGACAATCACTTGTTCAGCATGTAAAGCATAAGTAAAATATTTATATTTTTTATCGATATTATTATTTAAAATAAATTACATATAAATATTTTTGAGTATACTATATTACCGTAAGTTGTTTAAACAATGTATACTAAGCTTAGAATAAAGGTTTTACATATTAATCATAATTTTTATATAGAAACAGGTTTGGGGTCAATAGTAACCCCAATGGTATTGCATGTCCTAAAAAAGTTATGGTATTATAATGGTTAAGCGCACTTCTCATCATTTGCACCCGTGCGAAACCGGGGCGGGTCGCTAGTAATGTATATAATGGATAATGTCTAAATGATGGATATATTCTTCATAGCTTTTTCTTGTCATAAAGTAAGTGTCTTTAGTGACTTGACATATCTGCTATAATTGTATTTTTGTAAGATATAAGGGTTAAGAAGCAATGATATAGGAGTTTCTATTCACAAGTCTATAAGTTTGGTGGTTAACGTACCTCCAAGTTAGAAGATCAGGGACGAACTTTATGTGGGGATAACTTTCATTGCTCTCTAGATCAGCAGTTGTTAGAGGATATGAGCTTCTTCTCTTCATCGGATAGATGTTGATTAATACTGGTATTAAACGGATAGAGGTTGCAATTATAATGTGCAATATATATTGCTTTCTAACTTGAGCTGAGCTTCAACTTGATAGAGTAATGTACTAAAGTTAACATTGAAATACTCTTAACTGAATCTCCATCAAACACACCCTTAATCATTCAAAAAAGTAGTGGTTTCAAAATGCTAAATTGCCCTATAATATGTAACTCAAATGGGAATGAATAAAACAATGATCTTCTTTAAACTAGTATAACATGTTAGAAAATAAATAAAAATAAAACCATCTAATGTAGCTATCCAAGTAAGAATACTTCACTTTATATTGCATATATATAGTTTTAACTGTGTATAGTACCTTTGTACATATGGCGACAATATGTAGGAAATAATATTAAAGCAAGTAATAATTTTAACTGTTAAAATATGTCAGAAACCGAAAAGATTAGAACAGATGACAACATGGCCAGAGACATTAAGTGCATTTAGAATCTAGCGAGTGGTAAAATCACTTCAGTAGCCATCTTGACATCAGGCGTAATGACCAAAAACTTAAAGCTGGAATTTCTAAACTACTCGTACATTTTTAAGGTAATGCAGAAGTCATATTGAAGGGCTGTCACTTAACAAGCCAGTTCCTATCCAATACTAATGTACAAAATTGCGTGAACTTGGAGAAAGTGAATTTAATAGAAAGTTCATTATTCCATGTATAATAACATCTTGTCATAAGCTAATTGTAATATGCCCTGAGAATATTCAGACAGGCAAGAGAATTATGGGTAAGGTACCATCATATTGAACCAAAGTATTGCCAAATATTTTCCCTGTAAGCCTATACATTTCTAGAACAACTTGTTGCTGCAATAGATTTAAGTTCTTAAATCTAATGAGATTTCTCTCTTCGATGAAAGGATCTATCTAAAGTGCTTCCTTAATATTCATTGTCAAACCTTTACTATTAAGTAAACTGGATGAGAAGTGTACGAAACCTATATAAATTCGTTTATTTGTTATGCAACTCAGATTTGCTGCATCAAGTAAGTTTTAATTAGCCCAGGGCTGTCAAAAGAATACTTACTTCAAATAGTTCGTGGTCATCGTTAAATGTGGACTATATTTTGTTGGACTGTGTATAACCATGCTACTTAAAATTCTGTTCAGTATTGACAGTTAGTATTAGCTTGTCTACGAACGTTGTTGAATATAATTCTCGTTTTTTTCTTCACCGTATTTTGATATGGTGGTCTCATTTAATTATTTGTTTTTATTTCTCACCAAATTACCTCCATTGGACATCCATTCAACAAGAACATTAATTTGTCTTGCATAACTTACCAGTTGTTACAGTCGTGCCCTAATAGCCTCATAAGAATTTATGAAATAAGTTTTTTCATGGGTTCATATGAGCTTCGTGTGCTAATAATACTTAAAAATTCATTAGTTTTAAATAGTGTCAATTAAAACATACTGGACTACCTGATTAGTAGATATATTTGTAGATATACTGATATACTCATTTCCTACTATCAAGACTAGTCATAGGAAATTTACACCTTCCTATTTTTCGTAAAGATCGTAATATCGCAAATAAATAAACATTACGTAATTCTCGTACTCATTCGAAACTCCTTATTGTTGTTGATTTTACATTGCTTTCTCCGAGAGGGTATCAATTGTTGTCCATTTTTCCCGTATCTATATTGTAAGTCCTGCGGAAATTGATAACAGTTAAGATATGCCCTTTTTTATTTACGGTATAAAACATATCACGTCATGTCCATTTTCGGTCAAAAACATATTACCGTCAGTATTTTTTGCATAAATAAGGTAATATGCAAAAAACTTGACGTTAACATTTGACGAGTATTTTATTGAATAGTCGTCAAAATATGAGAGTGAAGTGCAGTCATGATTTTTTTTTTATTCAATTCGATTGATGTTGTTTTAATTAAATCGAAAACATGTGCAGCGTAAATATATAGTGAGTATGCATAAACAATTTTCTGGACTGTGATTTGTGTGATGGAAACTAGTCTAGACGACTGGAATTCGGGAAGGAGTTAAATAAGTATGTTAAGTATATAAGTACTTTAGTCTTAATTACAATACAAATCAGTCGAACGTGATTATTCTTTTTCAAATTGGGAATAATACATATATCGATACATATATTGCATATAAAATTTCATGGAGAATGAATATAATGACTTTCTTTGTTAATAAAATGTCATAACTGACTTTATTGTAAACAAAACGATACTTTGATTTAGTAAGACATAATATTTATATATGTGGAAAAAGCCAATAATTAAAACAATAAATTGTGTTAGTACTATTATATTGTCTATGTAATTACATTCAGATGTATAACTGTTAATTAAATAAACATATATATTTCTTTGCAGGTAGGTTCTGAACGAGCTGGATACCGGTTGTCGTACAAGATAAGATTTTTTCTTATAGGTATATAGATATATACTCCTCCTAGATAGTGTAATAAAATAGGTAATAAAGAACTACATATAAAAACTATTACAGCTGTAATAATCGATGTACCTTTTCATTTATTTTAAATTAATTAAGGTGAATACTAAACTTAGAACATATATTTATGGTTATGTATGGTTATAAGCTTACGATTATCATACATAATATTGTATAAAAATGCAGACAATTCACCAAGATTATCATTTAACCCTCAATGATGTTTTAATAATTATATCAATGTAGCTCATTTATTTATTTTTCTAATTCAAGTAACAAAAATATATTGTATTTTTCATATAATTTCATTTTCCTTTGTGTTTTAAATATATTGCATTTTTCAAAACACACCTGTGCGCTAAATTTAAGTTATTTTATAAAATTATATATTATTAATCATTATAAAAAGTATATTTATTATTATACAAATATGAATACTGCTCTTGCCAATTATCTTTGTCACTATATTTCACGTTCTGAAGTGATCACTTTATTATAGGAATTACCCCAACGTCCATTATTACGAATAAATCTGAACATATCTCTAACCTTCCGTCGGGCGCAGTATGAATCCAAAAATATTCGGGCGCAACAAATCTGACAGATCCCATAATCAAATCTTAGACAATTGAAACTTTAATGAGGTGGATGCTTAATTAAACACCTATTTTAATTAATACAATACAATAATAAATATTTCACACTAATGCTTAATCGCAATAATGTAAATAAATTTACATAAGAGAACTCGTTTAATGTTGGAAAATAATAAATTTAAAATATTTTTATAGGTAAATCAGCTATTGACAAGTTTTTTTATAAAGCAAGTGACAAGGGCAAAATACAAACATAGATTAGTATTGAACAATATTTTGAATACAAAAAGCAAACCAAGTAAGTAATAACTTGTAAGTAATCACTTGTTGAATAAAATGTGGGTGTAGATACTAAAATAATTTAAAGTAATTTAATATTTCTTGCTATGATATATAATTACTTCTTGTATAATATTATTACTTGCTATATAACAGCTCACAAAATAGGTACTATTTCAGTAAAGGTAGTAAATAACAGTTAATATAAAATAAGAAAACTGGAAGAATTCATCTCAGATAAAATCAAGTATAAAATATGAAATAAATTAAAATTCTGTTATAAATTATTAATAAATTAGATGGAATAAACTGTGCAAAAATTGACAACTCAATCGAGGTAGTGTTTAATTTTTCTTGATCAAGGATAAATTGATATAAAATTTTTGGAAAGGAGAATAAAATTTAAAGGAAATTCAGTGGTTATTTACCGAACACACTCCACAGTTATTAAGCTTTAATATTTCCTACCGATATTCTGTTAATAGCTATATTTCACCACGTACTTCAGGAGACACTTTAATAGATAAAGATCATTTGATCGAGGGGAATCACTATTCATCTTCAAACTATCCACTTCGTAGACTTTTGGAAACCTTAAGACTTACTTTTTCAGTCGTTAACGTCGTAAGCTATTCGTAATCCTCTCTTAATGTATGGTCTCATTATCCGTGCTATAATTTTGAATGTACCTTCGAAGTTTGTTCCACTTACAATTAGTTTCAATAAGAATCGCAAGGGAACGTTTTATACAATGAAGGTATTTACACCTGTTGTTGAATATACACATGCCTTCTGTTTCTAATTAAAATAAATTTTGAAAACGTTTCTTTTATAGATTGTATAAGATGTCCATTTTAAAAAATATATCCTACGAGTATCCTTGAAACTTTACAGTAATATATTGTGGGTGGCTTTCAACTATTGTTTAAATATAATGTCGCGATTTTTATGAAACAGACATAGCTAGTTGGCTTTTCCTTTCCTGTTCTCTCGTTTTCGGTAAACTCAAATATTGCCTAAATTATGAAAATAATACTTTTAAAAAGGTTTTCTAAAGTTAGGAATCAAAAGGGTATATTTAAATAAGAAATATTATCCGCTTTGACTATTTACGTATATTCATATAGACTGTAACACTAAAATGAAAAAGTGAACAGAAAGCCCACTAAAGCTATCTGTAATAATAAAATCGATTTCAACTTCTTTGAGTTTATTTGTACTTTGTCTGGCGCCACTAATAAATCAACATTTTCTTAAATAACTGTCCACGCAGAAATAGCAAGGTCTCTTGTTTTTAAAACTATACTGGCTACATAAATAGGATGATGTTTTCTAATATCCAAAGCACTTATAATAGTCACAGTTAGTGTTATGCTAATATTAGATACCACTGAATGAAAACATGCGTTATTTCTATAAATTTATTTTTTATGTGATAGCCATATCTATGTATTTCTATATAATAATATTATGTTTCACTATTTATGAATATTTAATAGTATAGAGATATTAAGCAACGAATTATTTATAAAATTAGTACCTATATCTATACCAAAAAGTATATCTCGAGTAAATTGGCATATGTATAAAAGTAAAGCAGTGAGTCTAAGTAGATCTAGAATAATATTAAAATTTAGTATTTTGCTAAATATATGAGATTATAGGTTTTAAAACTAAACGATGAAACAGGAGCTAGTTCAATATTTAGTAAAAATGAATATCTCACATACAAAATATTTTTATGTAGGTATTTGCCTTGTTCTCCTCTCGTTTTGAGTTTATAGATAAAAAACTCATTTGTCAAAGTACTTTCTTTTTCAACTTAAACTAAAAAGTAATTATCGAGGGGAGTAATATGCGTATACTCTTTTCTCAAGGATTAGTCAGGGCATTCATTACACAGACAGGTGGACCATAGTATGAAAGTTAGAAATAGACATTATCACATGTACAGTTGGGAGTGTTTAGGATTCCAATTTTATTTAGATGCTCTGGAAATCGACCATGATTTAACTTCACCTTGGTAATGTTTACTGATACTGAAATTTTTCTGCACTTTTACAACTTAAATCAGATAGAGTTGATGATAAAGATGGCTGCAGTTCTGTGTACGGCTTATTTGAGTTTCACACATACCCGTACTGACTATTCTGCCATTTATTAGATAACTGTTGCTTGAAGGTATGGTCAGCATTAAGGAAAAAAAAAGAACGGTTGGACACCCTTCATAGGCTCATTGTTACTATTGTAAGCTGCTTTGAAATAATATATTCATATGCCACAGGAATCCATGATCTTGCTTCGCATAACTTTAGCTTGACCCTAGTTACGTCTAAGAATCTTAATAATCATTCAAGACTGTTTCTTAATAAATCAATTTTTTTTTAAATTAATACGTAGAAATTGACTTTTGTTCCTGAAAGCTTCAGATAGTATGGGGGGGGGGAGGTTACATGTATAGACCAGAGTAAATACACCCATGTTCAGACAGAGGACCTACATTGAAATGCCTTCAATACTGGGTTCAATCTACCACCTCGGATGACAATACCAATGACATTCTTGCAGCTACCTCCGTAAGATAATACGACATGACGAAACAAAGTGTTATACCTTTGTAACTCCATTGAACAATTGAATTAAATAACCTTGGCATTTCTATATTAGTGGAATTAGCCTAGTAGATAAAATTGTATAGTCTCGAGCTGGATATTTTAATTATTAGTTAATGACAAGCGTTCTACAGAAAGAAACACATCAATTTTGGCAATAAAATTACATATTAAATTTATTTTAGTTTTATAAAAATACATTTAGTTATTACATGGCATAAAGAAAATATTATATTACCTAACATGCTGCAGTTAAGAGAAATGGAATATTTGTGATTTAAAATAACATGAGTTTTTTTATAAACATGAATACTTTAAAGTTAATCAAATATGGAAAGCAGGGCAAACAGTAAAGATGTTCTTGAATATTTGGAGGTGACAATATTACAGAACAATAAACAATAACAGAATATATAATTTTGTTACAAAATTAATATATTTATAAAGCATTGAAAATATGTGTAATTTAGAAAATATAGTGCACCATTTGAACGAGGAACATTTGTATATGTCAGTCAATTAGGTAGCTTTCAGTTCGGCCTTTGTGGAACTAATAAAAAATAGAGATTTTCCGGTAACAATTTCCCACAATAAATGAGTTCGTTGTGGGCTGGACAGAATACTTTAAAATAAAATATTGCCGGCAAAACTTTGCTATATGAGACAGTATATCATAAGCCGCAATTTATCAATTCCATGTAAACAAGCCGTAGTAAAAATATTACTATAGATACTATTGTATGAACAAGATAACGAAAAATAAAAGAAAGATCCGTACATGGAATTGGATACATGAATAGAGTGAAATAGAATTTCTGCATGCACTTTAAAAATGGCTTTGTTGAAACTTGGGAAATACGAGCGGATATATAACATGAAATCGATATCCTTGGAGTCATCCATCACGATAAAGGTAACTGCAAATAGTACTCAAATACGTATTTGTAATCTCATGGGGGCCTATAGACAAAAAGATTTTGTTACGCCACCGAACTGAATTGATGTATATGGTGTATACCCTTGAATAGACAATCTTCTTTATATTATATGTTACGTTATATATACAATAAAAACTGAAACATAAGCTAAATAAAATTATATTAAAGAATGATTTTAAACTAAAGTTTTAACATATGTATCTTTTTGTTTACATTATTTATTAGAGGTGATATATTTATTAGGGATCTAAATAAACAAATGACAATTCAGTATGGCATAAAATATAAATTTTAAAATATATACCTTACTTTTTTAAGAATGTCAAATAAGTATGGCATGAAATAAAAAAATTGAAAATACTTATACACTGACATTTTAAATAACATGAAATTAATCTATTTGATGTAACTTGACAAAATCAAATATAATTTGTTCATTAGAAGTATATGTAGCTGTCAATTGTCAAATAATATATATACAATCAAAAATCTATTAATTTTGTACAATAAAATTAATTTTCATGTTATTTTAGAGATTCATGAGAAACGCCCGTACAGGTAGATTTTTAATATAATTGGTATGCTTTTAGTAAATGAAATAATTATTTATGTAAGTATAGTATAAGTGAGATGCTTTTTATTTTAAATTGAACAACCTAGCCTGTATATCATTTTTATATTATTGAAATTTCCTTAACTAAGTTGACCGACTTATAATACTTGTAATTTAAATAGTTGATTAGTTAATTACAAGTACTAAATTGTGATATTATGGGAAAGCTATTTGAATGTAGTTGTTTATTTAAATTAAAATAAATACTTAAAATGCCTATTCTATGCCTAAATGTTTGATATTGACTCGTTGAAATGAAACAGTGTTATTGTGAGTAGCCGGATGGAATTCATTTAGATATAAATTTGCTACAACAGGAATATCTTCAACTCCAATGATATTTAAAATATACTTCTCTACTATAAAATTGTATCATAATATAGTTGACAATGTTGCTATCCAGACGTCAACATTTTGTAGATATTGTGACTCCAATAAAAATTCTCTCATGACCTATAAATCAGGTTTGTTTCCTTATTCAACGTGAAATAATAATTTTATCAAGAGCTGCCTCATTAATGTCCATGTTGTTAACTACTTTTTAACAGAAACGAACTCTGCAATCTGGATCATATGCTATTAGTTTCTGCACAAATGATGCTTTAGAGAGATGAAATTTCTTTTTATGAAACACTTCAAAACATCTTTTCTAGGGAAATTTCGGGTAAGCTTCATGCTGAATTATTTTGAACTCTTAATATAATGTCTATTGTCATGCGAAATATTTAGTCCCAACTTGACATAATATATAGTCCTAACTTCAATAATATATATGGATTTCTATGCAACATTCTATAGACTTAATATAACATTCACGTTAAACTAATTAAAATCGGATTTTAATATTAACTTAAAGAGTTATCCAAATTTAACCTATCAGACCGGGTACTGTATGTTGCACCAGAACAGATCTCCCATAAAAATTAGTATTTTTACAGGTATTAACAGGAAGAACTTCCATCTTCTGTCTGAAAAATGCTATTAAAAACACTGTTATATGAAGTTTATGTTATGATTTGGAGTAATTTTAAATTGCAATATTTAGATAATCCTCCGAATCACAAGACAGGAAATATTTGTTAAGTGTATTTGCCAAAGTACATCTTAAAGCCTGCGACCTTCACAACCTTTAAGGTTGGGAATCTGTTTATATTTTTAAGAACCTGTTTATATTTTGTAGCTTGTATTATATGTCTATTACTCTCTTTTAGAAGAATACATATTGCCGTAATATTGGATGCTATTGTTCGAGAAGTTCGAAGTACACTAGATATTCGCTCAAAAGAAGAAAGGCAAGAAAAATGGGCTGAAATAAATTTACTGTAATAGAAAAAATGGTATTATTTAGTGGTTAGTACATAAATGTTCAGAGAATTATCGTATATTTTATATACGCCTTTCTCCTCCAGTTCCTCTTCCTCTTTTTCAGTTCTCTGTTTCAATTTCCTAAAGAAAATGTTATTTAGTAAAAAAATATCGATAATGAGTTTTATGAAGACGTTCCATTTTGAAAAAATATGCTTTTGAACTATTATCGTAGTAAATAAAATTTAAAGAAATGGTGGACTATTACTCTTTTACTATCTAGTCTATTACCATCTTAGGGTTTACATTGTTGTAATAGGAGTTGTATGTATCTTATCGTTATCTATCCTTAATATATAATTACTGCTGGTATATAACTTTGTATAATCATTGTATGTGATCGAGTAGAAGAAGGATATCCCAAACATATTTATGTAAATAAACAGGGGAAATTAAAATGACATTGGCGCATCCGCCATATTATTGAAATCTATTTTTTGAATTCAATCTATAATTTGTTCAACATCATCAACAATAATAATATTCACTAAACAAATAGAGAAGTTTTGCCTGCCTAATATTAATAATATTTAAAAGTTTAATAACAACATTGCGATGAATAATTACTTAGTATGCAATAAAACTGTAAAATAAATGTGTAATTTACATTTTGATAAATTATTTTAGTTGTGACTTTGTTCAGAGTAGTAGAGACATGGTGAGTAAAGTTGGGTTAGTATACATTATCATAAATGTATTTTCAATAACCACTCTTCTTTATGATGCAACGATATTGTTATTTCAAAATTCTTAACCAAAAATAACATCCTACGGCTTTTACGTACTCTGGCAAACAATTTTAGTTGTGCAGTTAGTTGTGATAGTTTAGATATATTGGGCAAGGGTTATCTAATCTAATTAAAACTAAGAGGATCAAACTGTTTTGTTGTAATTCAACAAATGCAAACAGATTTCTCTTGCCTTGCCTTTGCATCCCCAATGTATGCTCTTCCCTATTTTATTTTATATAGAATACCCAATCAAATATATTAGTTTAAATTAATATTGTGAATAACAGGAGAAAAATATTTTAATGTAATATCTAGCACAGCGATGGTTTCTCAAGCCAGACGCAGTGGCGGTTCATAATAAATGACACAGGGGTACATTTATGCGAAAATTTGTTTGAATAAGAAACACTAGCTTCCTTTTAATTTTGTAGTACACTAACTAGAAAATTTCTAAAAAAGCATAATAATATTTTATATATAAACTTTAATAACACAAATTGTACATGCTAGACATTGGGTTAATGTAGTCTGAAATTTTAGACTAGATTTGTGTATTGAGACACGGCACAAGTTTAGATCACCATCAAAACGTAGTTGTACTATCTCGTTGAATGGGTAAAGCATGCCCCGTTGGCAAACAAACAGCAAAGGGGTTGAATTAAATTCGATGAGATTACGTCGAAAATGGTCACATTTAGGTGACTATTTCTGGTAGTTGATTGGTCTGCTCGTCGCGTAACGTGTTACTTTAAATGTCTCAAAATGAATTAAGTTGGAGTTCTCTTGTCTGATAAAGCAATGATTTGTGTTAATTAAAACGAAATTATACAGTTGATAGGCTGATGTCCGATTTCATTATTTTAAAAATCGATGTGGAACAGTATCGTAACTTTGTAAGCAAACTTAATAGTAGTTTGTATGAAAAATTTAATTGGTTATGTGTGTGCTAAAATAAACAAACCACTTTGCTTTGTTTATCTTTATAGATGAACCGATTTTCTATACAAGTAATGACCAAATATATTTTTTATCATTTTATCATCCCCAAATGTCACATCATATCACGAACCTCCACTGGCTAGACGTCACGAGTTTAACCCTTGGCGCATATTGTTTTTTCATATTATACACTGTTAACTTTTTATGCCTCGGAAATATACTTAATATGCTATCACATATTATAGACATTTCCAGGTAGTCATAGAAATTTCATAGATCATGTTTCATAATAAAATTATGATAAATATCAATTTTCATTTTTTTAAAATCTTTAAAAAACCTCTACGTCTCAACTTAACGGTTTTACATATATCATATATTACAAGTCCATCAAATTATACATGTATTTTAGACACAGTTTCTTCTGGGATATTGAATAAATCAGGAAACTTCTTATAAAAGGCGTAACCGATCATCGTCTATATTTTTATTTTTTTATTTGATTAGTTTCTCTTAATTATCGGATTATTTAATAAGCATACAATGATTTTCCAAGCGATAATTTACTAAAATGTCTATCTCTTATATATACTTACCGACTTTCTTATTTTTTTGTATTTACCTAGGCTGATTTTATTTAAAAGCAAAAGGTTTTTGAAGATACATAGATATGCATTAAATGGCTAATATCCAATTGATTGCTGGTAAGTATTTCCTTCTATATTATATAAAACAATTAATACTAATTACATAATACACAATAATTTCTTAGTTACATGAAATGGAAAAACAAATAAGGATTAAATTGTTGTAGAAAAAATATATTTCTTGCTTTCTATTCAAGTTACTTTTTTTAAAACTTATTACTTTACAATTTTAAGTAATGGGTAGACCTACTAAGGATGGTTTCCAAATGAGAAAACGGCTGCTATTTAAATAAGGAGTTTCGTTGTGTATCTTCGTAGTCCAAGGTCCAATACCAATGATATTAAGATGGGACCATCATGGAGCTATACTGAACCCAACTCAAAAATAATAATTGAAATGGGTTCATAAACACAAAAGTTATACTCGAACATACATAAAAAATATTCAGACGAATAGAGGGCCTCCCCTTCCTTATTTTGAAGTCGGTAAAATATAAAACAGAAAGTAGTGAGTGTATCTCTGCGAAATTCGATAGATCCTTAAATACAGCCATTTTGCGTTTAATTTTTAGCCAGTTATTCACTACCATTAAAATTCGCAGCACAGTTAAAAAGGAAAATTTAATTTCGCTTTAAAACTTTGACTGACTCAGCTCTCTAATGTAGGATAACAGTGAATAAATTTCCAATATATTGTAAATCCAAATGCCGTCTAGTTTCTGTGAAAGGGAGTCCCGACCCTTACAAATTCATTTCCTCTAGCGCCAATTCAGCCTCAGGAGTAGTGGATTTCGTAATTCATGTAGACAGATGTTTTGAGATTCGAATCTATACATATTATCTTCGTTTAGGATTGGGATGGTGTAAATAAATTATAAAGTAGGAAGAACGTGATTGGCCTTACAGTAGCAAAATGTACCTTTAAAGTATTAACATTTGCTGTTCCGCGAATCCATCCAGGGTCACACTAAAGCTTTTAAGGCTTCCGAGACTCGGAGTGTGTGGTGTACAAACGACACTAGGGAGGTAAATGTGTCACAGCTATTCCACTAAAAACAGCTGCATGAATATTTGTATATAGAGACTTACAAAATATCCTTAAATAGTTTTAATATCAAAAATAAATATGATTTTATGTCATAAAATTTAATCGTAAACATTTTTGTATATTATAGACCTTTGTTTAGTGTAACACTAATTTATTCATATTAATTTTATAATTTAATAAACTATATTATAAATCTTAAATCATGAATAATAATAATTTCTTGTATTGAAATTACTGTGCCCAAGAAGTATAAATAACCAATAAATATTATATTAATCGATAGTAGGTTGCAAAGTTAAGAAAACTGTTTGGTTTGCGTCTATTTATGAACACATATAATACAATAATAAAATCGGGCGAAGGATTTGGAACTTTATATGTAGCAACAAAATGAGCAGAACAGTGCGCGACATCGGATGATTACACGTTGATGATTAAACTAATTTTTCAACTACCCCTAATTTTTATTTATTCTAATTTCTTAAGTTATCCGGTTAGTACAAATAAGTTAGAAATTGAAAATAAGATTATTAAGGATGTAGCTAGATGTAATAGGTTTCTTATTCGAAGAGTACCTAAATTAATTAGAAAACATGTATTGGGGACAACCTTTCACGAGAACTATGAACAACTAGAAATTCGAATAGTATACCAAATAACTCGAAATAGTTTTTAAATATTCTGGAACGACAGTAGTGCTCTCTACTGGAAACAAACTGCATCAAATCTTTAGCAGTCCCAGAAGTCCCAGAGATAATATAGAATAGAACAAAACGTCCGGAATTTATAAAATCAGTTATCAAGACTATAGATTAAAGTATGTTCGGTGCACGAAAATGCAACTATAATTAACATTAACGAGCATATTGACTATTTATAATATGGACTAGAAAAATATTTCATTGCTTAACATGTGCTCGAAAACAATCACAGAATAGATTCACGTATTTTACATTTAGTTAAAGTTAAAAGGATAACCAAAAATCAGATTGTCAGATACCTTTGAAAGTATTAAAATTGCTATTAGTATTAATAATATGAACAAAGACAAAAGCTTCAGAGTTAATAGATAGAGTCCTCTTAATATTAATATGAAATGATAATATTAATAAATTAGCGAACTAATGTTTACCTCATTACGGTTGATTAATGATAAAAAGAGGCTGAAGCAATAACTAGTTTTAGCTATATCCTTACTAACCTTCTTTCCTTCTTCAAATATATCCTTACTAAGCAGCAAACTTCGAAGACTATGGATCATAACATTTAAACTTGCCATTTTATGTTGAAAAAAGAGATCATTAAGAATGAATCTAAAAGTACTAGTTTCCTTACTGTATCCTTTAGGTATAATTTCTGTACATAGTAATTATTATTGTAAAGCATTATTGGTTAAATATTAATTTTATATTGAGAAGCAATTAGTAAAATGTTATTAAACTATTCAACATAGTACACACATAATTACATTATGGAAGAATTAAAGGGCAAATGAATATTCTGCGGACGATACCAAAATTCCACTCATCCCATAGAGTCTCTGCCGAACTCAAGTATACTCTAAAACCTGGTCAAATGTATATTCTACATGATAGTTATTCTATTTAATTTATTTACCATGGGAAACATCAAACACGACAATTGCAAATCGCGATTTCGTTCGTTTTGTTCAGTGCAGCATATTCGATGTCCGATGTCCTGATCCGATCACATTAGACGGTAAATGTACCAATTTTGAAGTAAGCATATATACAGAATAGTACTATGGCCATTTACCTGCTAAATTTGCCAAAATTGGTGCCAATTTGCCAATTTCTTTTTGCGAGACATGTGTAAGACACCACTCACTACAAATATATTTCCTTGAGAGTAGGTAAGTATGGAAACCTCGTGAATGGTATATTCTGTAACAGACTGACTTGCCATTTTTAAAATGAAATTGAATATTATCATATCCATTGAATAATTGAAAATTAATTATTTCCAATGTTATTTCAAAAGTATATCCAATTAAATCGAGAAAATGATTATGTTCATAAAATGGTTTTTGGTTTGTAGGCTACTTAATATATTTTATAATTGATAAATATTTCACTGAAAGTATAATAATTGATAGTTGTGGGGTAATACTAGCTCAATTATTCATTTCTCTTAACAGTTCATTATAGTTTCACATTACAGGAAGTAGAATGGAGAAAATGATGAAAGGTGGATCTTGAATATGCAAAAAAGTTGGCAGCACTCACACGTTGACTTTAACAGACATAATGTGACCCAGCCTCATAATATGGAGTGAAACAATTTTTAATATGAAATCAATTTTGAAAGTAAATATAGAAATTTTAATATAGAAATACCGATTTCACAAAAATATTTTTTTCTATGAATCACCTTTTCGGTAAATGGCACAGTAACACGCGACATTATTGATACTGAATAAAAATGTTCATTATATTATGGACGTAGGTATAGGCTAACGAATATGTACTTAGGAAAATAGTTCGACAATGAGAATGAATAAATATTTCTCCAAAGATATATTTGTGGAAAATTAATCGATTCCATTAAACATTTGAGCTCAGTTGGATGATGTTCTGGGAATAATTAAGAAGCCTGAAAGCAAGGATAGTAGATGGGATATAAAATAAATTGCGTACTTTTAAGCAAGCCAACTATTATTTGGTATGGTACAGTATTTCAGAATTTTGTTACAAAATAGGTCTTCTCATCTCTTTATTTTTTATTTATGTGAGACGTTTATTAGGATGAAGTTAGTAGAGTGGAAAAATAACACAAATAAAATGATCTGGGAGATCGTTAAAGGGATTACGTTTATCGATCTCCCAGATTTTTCTAATTTAACCCATTTAAAAGAGGCTACGAATAATAAATTCCACCAGAATTGCCACTTATAACTAACTCAAAATGCTATCGGTAATATTTAAAGATATTATCGCTTCGATATTCTATGGGTGCTATATACCTTGGATATTGATATATTTTTTATTGACGTATAATCTTTTCTAAATTTAATCGTTTATTTCCTCAAATAGTCTTAAGCATAACCTATTAATCTACTAATTCATTATTAATAAAAAATAATATAGAAATGAAATAAGTAACGATAGGAGTTACTTTCACTTTGCACCATTCCAGTATTGTAATTAAATATTTCAGCCAAAGAGATCAAAATTAGTTATATAATTTTTATATTTATTAAAATAAATTTAATGCTATATGACCTTATATGCAGTTTAATGTTTTAATATTAATTCATATGTTGTCTGAATTTTCCATCCGAAATGATTATTTATTTATTTATTCATTTTATTTTATTTATAATGCTATTTTATAGGTCTTAAGATTAAACAACAGAATTACATTACATTATTACATTATGGTATATGGGTTTGGACCTCATCACCCACTAATCGCATGGGATCGTATCCCTTGGCGATCCCCTCTTATCCGGGTCATTATCCAAAAATGTTATCCCATAAAAGGAGGAACTTAGGCACGTTCCCCGTCTTAAGCCTTGCCTCCTCTAAGATAACAGGGGTCCCTAATATAAGGTACCTCTTCTCCTCCAGTGCGAAGCAAGTGTAAAGAATATAAATCGAGGTTTCCTCGTCTTCTTTACAGTATCTGCAGGCCGGACTGTCAGTCAGCCTCAGTTTGTGCTTGTATGGATTCAGAGTACTATGGTGGCCCTTTATGATTCCCACCAGGGTTCTACCTTTGTGCCTGTCCAATTTAATGAATTCCTGAGCCCATTTCTCAATCTCTGAGTATTCGATGAAGAGTTTGGTTATTCGACAACCCGTTACTCCTCTCCATCTTTTATTGTGCTGGTCTCTTGCACAGCCATTGATGCGGTCTCTGATCAGATTCCGACTTATCCCCACTGTAGGTTATGGTCCATAAATGTTTTCCCTGGTCCCTAGTCTGGCAAGGTCATCTGCAATTAGATTTCCCTTAATGCCGGTATGCCAGGTATCTATAAGAGTTCCACCGGTCCCTTCTCTGCTAAGTGGTTCAATACTTCATAGCAATTATAGACCAGCTTCAACTTTGTCATTGCTGAATTCAGGACTGCCAACGCCGCCCTACTATCCGAGCAGATACGTACATACCTTCTCTAGCAACATAATAGTTTAATGTCTATTATATGTATGTTATATAGAATCCTCTCTTATATTAGGTTAAGACTTAGATTAATATTGTATTTTATAATATTGTAATATACATTGTAACAGGCCATTAGCATACAGGATGTTATGTCCAGAAAAGAGTATACCAAAGTCATTGCGGTTATCGCGTAACTAAAAACCTTTCGTGCTTATCATAAACCTACATTGTATTTTATCGCAATTATTGCAACTTGCTAAAAGCTTGAGAAAAACACTTCTTAGAACATTCCTGCAGCATCAGCATACAGAAATGTTTTAAATAGAGAAACAACCATTGGTAGCTTCAGTAATCGGCAAATACAGTAATCGGCAAATATAGTAATCGGCAAATACAGTAATCGGCAAATATAGTAATCGGCAAATATAGTAATCTTCAATTAGTCGTCGAGTAAACGTCGAACAAGTCTAAATTAAATTATAAAAGTCGGTTACTCCTTTTTTGACATAGCAAAGTGTTCAAAATCGTAAATTAAAAATAAATTGTTTTTAAAAAGTTAATTAAATAAAAAGTGATATAAAAATTGGCGCAGTCGTGCGGATTTTCGCGCAACTTTAGAACACGGACATTGCCTAACTAGAGTTGTGGAATTCCAATTCCTAAGCGAAAGAACCAATAGAAGAAAGAAACAGGAAGTTTAAAGAAATAAGAAGAAATAATTCACGAAGAAATAATTAAAGAAGAATAAACAAGAAAGAAAAAGCAACCTAGTTTTAAGAAGAAAAGAAGAAGGACACCCAGATAGAACACGGACCTTGCCTCACTGTCTGCGGACCTCTTCTCCACGATATTCAACATCAGCCAGGACAACCCTATCCAGAACACGGATCTGCCTCACTGGAAGTGGACCCTAGCCGACGAATGAAATCGACAACTTGGTAAGTCGCAAAGAATCATCTCGCTTACCCCATTATACAATTTTTTTGTGTATATTTTTATTTTACGTACAATACGTACGAATAACTGATATAAACCAGTGAAACGAAATACATTTTTTCATAATTTAAATCTTTTAATTTTAAAATTATTATTTATTATTTTGTTTTTATAAAACATTTGATAATTTAATAACCAAAAAATGGCTGAAGAACATATTGAACCGTATAGGCTATCGGAAATTTTTTCCATAGTACCTGAATTTGATGGAAATCAAATTTTCCTTCAAACTTTTCTCAATGCAGTAAGATGTGCTTACGATATGGCCATCGATAACCAAACAATTTTACTAACATTGCACGTAAAAAATAAGCTCAGAGGCAAAGCCGCCGAGTTAATAAATTCCCGTAATCCATCCACTTGGGATGAGATTAAGTATTTACTAGAAACGCATTTTGGAGATTCTAGAGATCTCACAGCTTTGATCCAAGACCTACAAAGAATAAGTCAAAATTCTAACGAGTCTGCACTAAATTTCGTCTCTAGACTACAGACTCACAACGCAAAAATGCATGCGGCAATACAAAAGCAACCGCTTACCGCAGAACAAAAATCAGCGCAAAGTACCCTGATTGAAACTATGACTCTAAACACGTTATTAACAGGTTTAGACCCCAAATTAGGCTTCATTATTAGAGCAAGTAATCCGAGTGATATGCTTCAAGCTGTCGCCCGAATAAAACGAGAGCTACAACTATCATATTTTGAAACACAAAAATTTAATAGAACTAACAGACCATCCACTAATATTCAAAATTTTCCAAATAAGAAAATTTGTAACAAGTGCAAAAGAATTGGCCATACTTCTAACGAATGTAGGAGTACCCAACAGAATTTCGGAACTTTTCAGACTAGACCAAATTACACGCCAAATTACACACCGAATTTTTCGCAAAATTCAAATAATTTTCAACCACGTCAACCATTTAATGCTAATAACGTCAGACCTCAAACAAATCAAAATTTCCAACAGTTTCAACAAAATAGACCCTCTGCTATAAGACCAAACCCTAACTATTCGCAACAACGACCATCTATTATTAGGCCAAACCCAAATTTTACCCAACAAAAAACTCATCATATGAATCAAAATTATTGTGAGTATAACGAATATGATGATACAGCTCATCAGCAAGAAATAACCCCACAATATTACCCGGATGATACCGCTCATCCATATAACTTTCAAAACCAATACTGCGAAGAATATTCACCATCTGAGAACTATAACACATATGATGATACTGCTCATCAATTTCATGACCCTAACGATCCGACAGAACAAAATACGAATCAGGATTTTCACATCCTCGACCATCAAGACCACCCTCCAGATTCGGAGACAACCAAAATTCAAATTATAAAATGCAACAAAAACCGACAACCCAAAGACCAAAAATTCATGTAGATCAAAATCTCTTAACTGTAAATTCAAAAAATTTATATTATATTAAAGATATTAGCAAAACATTCAAAATTTTAATCGATACAGGCGCAGGACTTTCGATATTTAAACCCAGAACTTGTGAGAATTACACTAAAAGATTTTCGGAAAATGTTATTATACAGGGAATAACGGATGAACGAATTTTTATCAAAGAGTCAACACTTATACCATTCACAGATTCGGACCCTCATAAAGTATATATTCATGACATTGACATAGAATTTGACGGACTATTAGGTTCTGATTTTTTAGAACACTACAATTGTATAATCGGCATTAAAAACAGACAACTCATAACCAATTTTAAAACTGTCCCACTATTTAAAGTTACTGACGATTACGAACAACAAGAAAACACGCCACCAAATTTAGAAACCAAAATTATTAAAAATAACATTTCGATCGCCCCTCGTACTGAGCAAATATTTAAAATTCAATATAATCTCTTTAATACGGACGCTATTTTAAGCGGTCAAGAAAAAGACAAAGTACGAATTCCAAATGCTCTTGTAAAAATTAATGAAAAAGGAGAATTTTTAACATCAATAATTAACGCGAATGAAATTCCAAAAATTATACATTTCGATGATTTAAAATTAGAGCCCATTAAAAATTCCAGTTTATTAAATACAAATACAGCAAATAAAAATCAAAATTACACAGATCGAAATTTCGAAATTGAAAATCAATTGCGAATTGAACATTTGAACGAGGAAGAACAATTTTTAATTAAAGAACTATGTTTAGAATATTCAGATATATTTTACTTAGAAGGTGACAATTTGACATTTACAAACGAAATTAAACATACGATTGACACGATAGACACAAAACCTATTTTCACAAAATCATACCGATACCCTCACATCCATAAAGAGGAAGTAAAAACACAAATTTCTCCATGGTCTTCACCAGTATGGGTCGTTCCGAAAAAATTGGACGCCTCCGGGAAACAAAAATGGCGCGTTGTCGTCGACTATCGGAAACTAAATGAAATATCCATAGGAGATAAATATCCTCTCCCTAATATATCCGATTTACTAGATCAACTAGGTAAATGTGAATATTTCACAACTTTAGATTTGGCTTCAGGTTTTCACCAAATCGAAATTGATTCAAAGGATATTGCAAAAACAGCTTTTTCGGTAGAGAACGGACATTATGAATTCACTCGTCTTCCCTTTGGTTTAAAAAATGCCCCCGCAACATTTCAGAGAGTTATGGATAACATACTCTTAGGTATCCAAAACGAACGTTGTCTGGTATACATGGATGACATTATTATTTATTCACCAACAATACACGAACATATTAGTAGATTAACTGAAGTTTTCAAACGATTAAGGAACGCGAATTTAAAAATACAACCCGACAAATGCGAATTTCTCCGCAAAGAAGTCGCTTATTTAGGTCACATAATTACACCCGACGGAGTAAAACCAAATCCAACAAAAATTAATTGTGTAGCTAATTTTCCTCAACCGACAAATCAAAAAGAAATTAAACAATTTTTAGGACTAGCAGGATATTACAGACGATTTATACCCAATTTTGCAAAAATCTCTAAGCCTTTGACGAAATTGTTACAAAAAGACATATTATTCCATTTTGATTACGAATGCCAGAAATCCTTTAAAGAATTAAAAGAATCGTTAACTTCAACCCCTATTTTGATATATCCAAATTTTAATGAACCCTTTATCTTAACGACAGATGCAAGCTCATTTGCAATAGGAGCAGTTCTATCCCAAGGACAAATAGGAAAAGACTTAGCTATAGCTTTTGCATCCAGGACCTTATGTCATGCCGAAACTAAATACTCCACAATTGAAAGAGAGCTTCTCGCTATTGTCTGGTCGGTCAAACACTTTAGACCCTACCTTTTTGGACGTAAATTTAAATTAATAACTGATCATAGACCTCTAACTTGGCTACTATCAATAAAAGATCCAGGAAGTCGCCTAGCGCGTTGGAGATTAAAGCTTGAGGAGTATGATTATGAAATCCAATATAAACCAGGAAAAATCAATAAAAACGCTGACGCTTTATCTAGAATAAAGATCAATCATTTCCAAAAATGTTCAGAATTTCTTACAAAAATTTTAACTTCAAATTCAGACAATGAATCAATAAATTCAGAAATTACAGAAATATCCCCAGAAACATGTACACAGGAATTAGAGACATTTGTAAACCTTTATAAGACGCAATCTTTAATTGACTATAACCAAATTAAATTTACTAATGACCAACTATTGGACAAAAAACACAAGGACGTAATAGTATTCTTTAGGAAAGATAAACTAGAAGATCTTCATTATAAAATAATAGAAGACATTTTTGATGAGAACCCAAAATTTGATCACAATAAAATAAATACCGTATCTAGCAAAACTGTAAAACATCGCAAATATTATATAATCTTATTACCTTTTGATGCAGATGAAGTAATTGAAACAATGTTTGTTACCTTATACAAGGATAAAAATACTCTCGACCTTTCGAAAACATATTTTGTCGAAAATAATCCAGACCTTCCAATTTTAGAAATGCTATCATTCATCTTCACTGAATCAGATCTAAATTTAACAATTTGTCAAAATTTAACAAGAACACCGGACGAAGATCAATTTCCTATAATAATAGATCAATACCACAACGGTAAAGCAAATCTTCACCGTGGTATAAATGAAACTATCCGTAGAATACGCGAAAAATATAATTGGCCAGGATTAACAAAACACGTAGAGAAATACATTCAGACCTGCGAAATTTGTCAAAAAACAAAAACGTTACGTAAAAATTTAAGCAACCCTTTAGTTATCACGGAAACCCCAAAAACACCTTTTGAGCGAATCAACATAGATATTTTAGAAATTCCAACAAAAAATCACGTCCTGACAATTAGGGACGAATTAACAAAATTTACACAGGCATACCCTCTTCAAGACAAATCAGCTAAATCGACAGTCAACACCCTTCTTTTGTACTTCCAACATTATGGAACACCTCTCCGAATTCATTGTGATTACGGCAGAGAATTTGACAATACGTTACTAAAAGACTTATGTACTCTTTACGACATCAAACTGACTTTCTCTAGCGTCAATCATCCACAATCAAATGGATCCGTCGAACGATTCCATTCGACATTATTAGAAATGATACGAGTCAATAAAGCAGAAAATCCAAATGAACATCCCTTAACGGTTATTCCATACGCAGTAATATGTTATAACAACTCTGTAAATAAGACCCATGGTTTCACACCATATGAGTTAGTCTTCGGACATACAGCTAGTCGTCCTCCCGAAACACTATACAACCAAAAAGAACTGATTTCTAAATATGTTCGAGATTTAAATAATAGAATCTCATGGTACTACAAAATAGCACGATCAAAAACGAACCTCCAAAAGGAAAAAGCGAAAACGCGATTTGACAAACACATTTCGGAAAATATACCTAAATTTAATATCGGTGACAAAGTCTATGTGAAAGAATCACAAATAAAAAATAAGCTTCACAATAAATTTAATGGCCCATTTAGAATAAAAGAAATATTTCAAAATTCAGCGATTTTACAAAATTTAGAAACGAATCAAACTACAAAAGTAAACTTTGATAGGATGAAACCTTATTCTGAAAATTAAAATCTAATTTCAGGTTTCTGCTTCTGATCGGAACAGTAGCCTCACAATATACCATATCTCCTATAAATAATACCATCGGAATATATTTCCATAAAGAAAGTGAAGTAGTGATTTCAAACAAACAATGGACCCTATTAGTTCACAAAAACATATCGTCATTGAAAAATGCTTTCAAACATAATGAAAACTTATTAGAAATTCTTTTACACGCAGTCAACCCTACTTTCGAAAATATGAATCTATTTCGAGGAGAAGTTAAAACCCATGTAAGCCTGCTTACGCAAATCTCTAAATCAATACAAGAGAAATTAAATGAAATTTATTTCGACACCAGACGCTACAAACGAGGACTTATTAACGGTATTGGCTCAATATTTAAAACCATCACAGGAAATTTAGACTCTGCAGATGGAGAATATTATTCAGATTGTATTAAGAAACTAGCAAAAGATGAATTCCAATTAGAAAGTTTATTAAAAAACCAAATTTCAGTAACAACCTCTGTTATCAAAAACTTTAATGCCACTATACAAAAATTACAAATTGACGAAGCCACTTTTAATAGGGACATAAAAATTATTTCAGACACGATTTACAAAACAGCTGACAAAATAAAAGTCATCGAAGCCAAATTGAGATTTCTAGAACAATGTGAATTTCTAATGGAGAGTTATTTGTATATCGAGGATCAATTAAACAATATCATAAATTCAGTCACTTTCGCGCGTTTAAAAATAATTCATACATCAATAATTAATCCTGAAAATCTGGTTACATCACTTCAGGAAATATCTCAAAATTTACATCAAAACAACCTGCCATTGATTATCAAGTTATCTAATATTGCTAAATACTTAGACATAATGGAATTAGAAGCCTTTCAGACAGATTCAGATCTTATTTTTGTTTTGAAAATTCCATTAATTGATCAGCAAAGATACACACTTTTTAAATTATTTCCTATACCAATTCTAAATCACAGAACTGGATTATATCATGTACTGTCAACTTCACAAAGATATATTGCGCGTGATGATGATTCTTTGATGTACATACCCTTGTCAAATTTGAACGGATGCAAACAACTTTATACAGGAACAAAACTCTGTACAAACCTTTTCGCATATCCCATAGATGACAATGCCATGTGCGAGGCACGCATCTTGAAAAATCTAAAAACACTACCCGAAAATTGCGAAACGTCCTTAATATTCGCAAAAGGATATAACGTTCAAAAACTAACCAACTCATGGCTCATCGTAAACTCTGAACCACTTCAAGTCACTATAAATTGTAAGCAGATAAATACCAAGACAGAAATTATTTTCAAAAACTCCATTCTGACATTACAACCAGAATGCAGTGCATTTGTAGGAGTTACTAAAATACAATCCAATTCGAAGGAAACCACCGTAAAGGAGCTTGATGCTCATCCTATTTTAATTCCATACAACTGTTGTCACGACATTCCCGACGATTTCGAAATTCCCAAATTACAACCATTAAAATTAAATAATCTTAATACCGAAGACCTCGAAATCGCAAAACATAAATTAGACGAATATTCAAAAACGCTGGATAATATGATTAATGAACCGTTCATCACCAAACATATTTCATGGTTCACGTACTTCACAATTGCTGCAATAATCGGCATTGTCTTATTATACATCTGTTGTAAATGCCGAAAAAGAAATAGATTAGCCATTGCTATTACATCCAATTCACCGCCACCTCCACCTAGACCAAGGAAAACATTTAGAAGCTTCGCCAGCATCCTTCCCAGGAGAAGACCATCAATCAGACCAGAAGAACCATCCGAAGAAGATATTGAATTGAACTAATTTTCAGTGCTACAGTGCTAGTGCAGTGCTAGATTCCGTTTCAAGTTTTAATTTTAACTTTTAATCAGTGTAACTTACTTTGTTTAACCTTTATCCCAATGTTTTAATTTAATTATATTTCTATTTCTAATGTAATCCCATTGTCAATTTAAAGAAAAAGTTTATATGCAATTACATGTTTTACGTGCTTGCATGAACTTAACGCCATCGATTTTGTAATCGATTTTTACAAAAAAAAGTTGTTGTATGACACCAACTTTTATTATAAGGGGGGAGTTGTTATATAGAATCCTCTCTTATATTAGGTTAAGACTTAGATTAATATTGTATTTTATAATATTGTAATATACATTGTAACAGGCCATTAGCATACAGGATGTTATGTCCAGAAAAGAGTATACCAAAGTCATTGCGGTTATCGCGTAACTAAAAACCTTTCGTGCTTATCATAAACCTACATTGTATTTTATCGCAATTATTGCAACTTGCTAAAAGCTTGAGAAAAACACTTCTTAGAACATTCCTGCAGCATCAGCATACAGAAATGTTTTAAATAGAGAAACAACCATTGGTAGCTTCAGTAATCGGCAAATATAGTAATCGGCAAATATAGTAATCGGCAAATACAGTAATCGGCAAATATAGTAATCGGCAAATATAGTAATCTTCAATTAGTCGTCGAGTAAACGTCGAACAAGTCTAAATTAAATTATAAAAGTCGGTTACTCCTTTTTTGACATAGCAAAGTGTTCAAAATTGTAAATTAAAAATAAATTGTTTTTAAAAAGTTAATTAAATAAAAAGTGATATAAAATGTATACACTTACTATGTAAATAAGATTTTATTGAAGTAAAGTTGAAGTTGAAAATATTTATACAATCGTGAAATGCGTTATAAATCGAACGTATAAGAAGTGGGGATACATTTTTTGAATTTATATTAGGTGTAAGTAGTTGAAATAATTAAATTTATTCTGATGTTATTCTGCCGTCATGGAATGATAGTATCCTAAGTATATCGCTGCAGTCAACGGTATTACTTTATAGTATCAATCCATAAAAGAATATTATATGGGTTGAATTACGGCGATATTGCAATGAAGCTCATGAAAATATTGATAAAAGGTCAGACTCGGGAAAACCAATAAGAAGGATATGCCCCATCTAATTTAAATGAGTAATATTTCAAAATGGTTCCTGATTTCTTTCTAAATTGTTTTTATGCACCTGATATTTGAGATACCATATTATAGGGATATATTCTAAATGTTGTCGCACTGAGAAATTATAAGGAATATTAGATCCACAATAATCTGTAAATATAGGATATTCAAGAGATTGAGACGTGTTTTTATTATTTAATTAAAATGTGATATGAGTGCTAATTTTCTATCAAACATCACACCTAAATCAGAAAGTTTTCGGTCTAGAAATGGTATTCTTCTCAAGTTTATCATCTGATTCTACTCTGTTTTGTTTAGTTTATCATGAACCAAACATTTCATGTGGTAATGTTGAGAAACAATTTATTATTTATTTATACACCACGAATGAACTCTCTCCAGATTTTCTTGTAAAATTATAATCTTCAAAACATGAAACATTACAAAATAATTTTAAATCATCTAAGAAAGACAAAATAAAAATATAAAAGACAATTTACATTAATCTCAGTCACCATATAATTAAAAAATACATTAAATAAGAGCTATCCTAAATTAGACCCCTGTGAAATACCTGATGCTGGTATGACTTCGACAGATTTGTTACCACAGTATAACACAGATTGCGTTCTATTTTCAAGGTAAAAGGAGAAATAATTTATTAAGTCGGTAGAACATCGAAAAGTGTCCACTTCTTGCAAAAATATATTGTGGTCTAATCTATTGAAGTCTTTCCAAAAATCTATATAGACTAAATCAGCTTGCTTGCCATCATCCATAGACTGACAAATATTCAGTTAAGCACGATAAATTGGTAACTGTAGATCGTTCTTTATAAAGACCACTTTGGTGTTCAGTGATCTGATTTTTTATATGAGAATAAATTTGTTCATGTAGAAATATTTCTAGAACTTCAGAGAAATTATTCAGTATAATAACAATGGTCGCTAATGCTCTGTCTCTTTTCTTAATAACTGGTACCATCTTAGAATTCCTCCAAGAATGGGAAAATATTGATGTCAAGTACGTTTTAATAAGCGTATAACATTGTTTATTCCATTTAATTTTCGTGTTATTTCATAGTTTCATCTTACATAGTTTTGATTTTATGTGAACTGAGAGAGAATATAGGGATAATTTCAATCGCACTGTTTATATATTAGGGTGGTGTACAGTGTATATATTAATAAGGAATATATATCTTTAAATAGCTTAAAACATATTGAAAACATTTCTCTGGGAAAATATCTGCCGAATCGTTACCTATGGATATGTCAGAAGTTAAATTTTGATAAATTAAAGTGCCACAAGCACGGCAATGCAGCTAGGGCTTTCGAGAATTTAGTGAAATGCTCGATAAAGTGTAAGTATAGCTAGGAAACTTCTGGTTCCAATTACACGGCTAGAGCTGCAATTATTTCCTGGACAGTTTACGAAAACTTTAATGTTTTGTAATTTATAGGAAGTTGACTAAAACTGAAGCGCAAACTATTGGATAGTTTCGAGCAGATTATTTCTAGTATTAGCTAAATTATGAGAACATTATCTTGATATTTTTATTACAGATCGATTCAGTAAACGACTGTCGGGTATACAGGGTGTCCTAATTAAGGCGGAATACCTGAAATAACTATTGAAATATTCCTAGGAAAATACTATGACACGTTTTTCTTTAGCTGTTACTTGCCAATGACACTACCTTTTTCAAATACCTACACCTATAAAATGTTAAAATGGGAACACGGTCGAGTGACACATCATTTGAATTTACCTTATTCCTCATAATAATGGGGTTTAGTTCTGCTAACTAACCAATCCGTTATCGGTATATGTGACAGAAACTATTGTTACTGTTTTGAACAGATGCAAGTGAGCGCCCCGTATAAACGTTGTATTTCTTCTTTTTGCGTTACGGCATTTAACTTCAGGGACCATTGCTCTTCCGCAACAATATGATCTCACGAAAATTATTATAGACTTTTTAAAGAAATACTAGCGAGATATTTAGGTTGTAATATAGTAGGTTTTAAGTACTTAGAATACTTGAAATTTCTTCTAAATTTTGTATGAAAAATATTACTCATTCTACGATGATAATATAATATTACCGATGCTACTATCTTAAATGGAGGTATGCCGTAATTTGATTAATTTATGCTAATATTATATACTCGTATATCAAAATATTACTGCTTTTCTTAATAATTTATAAACTGGAACTGAAATGCAAGAAGCCTTAGGTTCATCCACATAATTTTTGTCTAATTTTACGTAATTGATGTGGAATTCAAGAAGACTTAGAGTAATTTATTTGTCAAAATATTAATTTTTTCCAAAAAATTAAACCCGCCACAGGTAGGATTCGACATCGGCACCGAACGACATACAGTTGTTTTGAACTTATTAGTTCTCATGAGTGCCGTACACGGTACGCCGATCCAGGACAAATGCCGAATGAACTCTATGGAGTATACATCTTTATCGATACGATCTCGTCAGTAACATATAAGTCGGAAATCGAGAAAGGAACCACCAAACCGCCAAGCGGTTATCAAAGTAGTTCCCGAATAGCAAATCTATTACATAATCGCTCTAGGAAACAACTACTCCTCGGGGTAAAACCCCACCAGGCACTGAATTATACCCAGAAGCGATTCTCGACCCCTTTCTCGTGTTTCTGCACGATAAGATAAGGTTTCAAAAAATAAAACCTGCCACAGGTAGGATTCGACATCTGTTCCGGATCGGAACCGAACGACAAACAGCTGTTTCGAACTTATTAGTTCTCATCAGTGCTGTACACGGTACGGCGATCCAGGACAGATGCCGAATGAACTCTATGAGGTATACATCTTTATCGATACGATCCTTGTCAGTAACATATAAGTCGGAAATCGAGAAAGGAATCACCAAGTTGCCAAGCGGTTATCACCAGAAACAATTCGCTTCTGGGTATAAGTCAATACCTGGCGGGGCTTTAGCTCGAGGAGTAATTGTTTCCTAGAGCGATTATGTAATAGCTTTGCTATTTGGGAACTACTTTGATAACCGCTTGGCGTTGATCAACCTAAAAATTTCGTGACACACACACACACACATACACGAAAACAACCGTTTAGTAAATATAATTGTAATTTAGTGCACGAAAAACACATTAAGTAGAAGATGGGCAGATAAGCTCTACTTTAAATTGCTCTTCCCCCTGTTTAAGAGGCTAGTGCCCCAGTCTATTTATTTTCATGGTTACATATGGATATGATGTACAATATGTGAACGTTCAGTCAGTGTCATCCAAATGTCACACTTGACACTTGATTACAAATTAAAAAGGAACAAAATTCACCGAGAATTTAAAGATTTTTGTGAAAATAATTAATATCTTTCACCCAACATAAGTACAACTAGTAAACTTAATAACTACAGATCACCGAATATCTCAGATATGCTATTTCATAATTTGTGCCCACAGAAACCATTCAAATATCGCTAATAGTATCTTGTCAATATTTATGGGTTAACAACTGCAATAGTTACAGTTGTAATGGTTACAGAGGACATAGATCAGTGCAACTACTAATCATAGAGATGGGAGATGGGATAGGTTTAAGTTGTATAGGTCTTATATATTCTGTGATAATATAGGGATAAGGCTAGTTCTGTGGCTTCTTGGTCGAGATAGGTACATTTTCCGTTTTCTTTTTTAATAAATTATCTCTCCTGAAGAGGGCCTCTACTTTTTGCTGTACACTCCATTGACACCTACTCCTATCTGTTAGCTAGCTGACAGCCAAAGTAAAGGAGAGAGATCACTTAGGGAAATTTCAGGACTTCTTCTAGTACACCCCTTTCGCCATGGCAACAACCCCCTTCTGATGTATAGCACTGTTTCAAGAAAGGAATAAAAGATAAATAGACTTGAGTTTTATAATTTCACAGAAAGATAATAGATAAATAAGCGTAAGCAGTAAATACAAAAGTAAACATAAACGTAATTAAAAAAAAATAGTTACTTAATAAAATCATTAGGTTAAAATTATTTATTTAACTAAGTGTTCGAATACCAGCTTCAAGTACCAACTTCTGCAATGCATTACAGTCGTTGTAGAACTTTCCCATAAACTATTTTTGATATATCTGTATCTGGTGATATTCGTTGATACTTGCAATTTGTACATTTTTTGCCATCAACTTCTCTAAATTACCAACTTAAGTGATATAAGTTTTTGTTTTACGTGTTCCCAAAAAAGTATACTGGTGTTAGATCTGGTGATCTGCCCAGTCCTCATTGAATATCTTCATGTAATGTTGAATGATTGATTGCCCATTCTGCTGAAAAAATAGCTCATTTCCATACAGATTTTTATCATCGTCTAATACTTGGATGATCATTTATTATATATTTTAACTTTAATTTCTGAAAATTAAGAGATGGTGAATGATGTGATTTCACAGAATTTATGTCCCGCCCAGATATTAAATTTTTCTTGTCTAGGTATCAAGATTTTCGATTAACCATGACCTGTCTTAGGACCTATTTCTTGGTAGCTCTTATTAATGAAAACATATTCTCATTAAAAATAATATAAACCTAATCTAGATTTTTTCGAATACAGTAGGATATGGGCTTGCAAAAATGTGAGCGATCTTCTCAATCATGCTTATTTAGCTCATGTAAAATACTAATTTTATACAGATGGAATCAGATAACTTTAAAGATTCTATGAGCGTAACTCTAGGGAACCCTAGATTCTTGAAACAACTATTCAATTTAAATCAATTTCAATTCATTTATAGTAGTCTAACAATAAGTTCAAGTACACCGATTTGACCTGCATCATTGATTATGGTACACGTGGGATTATATTTTCTGTTCACCTAACCCAATTCTATAAAATTTTCTCGACAGTTCCATTATGAACACGAGTTGTACGTTTTTACCAAAAAAGCAAATTAAAAATGCGAGCAGCTCTTCTAGTGCAATCGTTAGCCGGTAGTGCAAGAGTCTACAGAAATTATTAAACTATATTTAAAAGGCTTATATGGCGCAGATACATTTATGAAATCTAACGAGCTTCTAATAAGGAAAATAAATTCCCAAAAAGGTTTAAAGATATATAAAATGATGTATCGATCGACTTATGGTCTCATTTGAATATTTTTAGTAAGTAGTTGTTCGAAGGACGGGGTGTCAGTGACATAACCATAATTTTGTCAGAAAATGCCCCCTTCAAAATAAATATTCGCGTATCACGACATTTTTTCTCCTACAAAAATGTATTTTAACAAATATTTAGTGTGTTTTGTTAATGAGATATTTTGTATATTTTGCCAGAGTAAGGATTCAGCCATGTTAGTAGACATAATACGTCCTAAGTTTGGTTGTCCTAAGTCGATGTACAAGGAAGCAGCAATAAGTCTCTGAACAACTTATCGATGCAAATTCATGAATAATTCATTGATGCGTTGATTATAACAAGTAATGCAGACGTTTTAAAGTTTTGCTGTAGTACATGATTACCAATATACGTTCGACAACTTTTTCGCCAAATTTCATACGGTTCGGCGGAACGATAACTTGCTACACAGAGAACTAACATTACGAATATCTGAATATACACAAGAACAAGACGCTTCTTTAACGCTATCCATAACTGCTAGACTATCTTTTAATGAAACATAATTATTATAAAATATGGAAATTTCACTAATTAATCTACCGAATATTTCCTATATTTTAGAGATATCGCTGGCAATTATAGAGCTTTAAAAATAAATTTGAATTGGTGATCTCGCTTGGGAATCTGTAGTATGATTACTAAAACTAAAAAACTGAACAAACAATTAAGATCCGGGTTTCTGATGGCAAAAATATTTGTTAAATGCGAAAAGACATATTATATTCGAAAATAACATGTACTTCTTTTTCTAATTAGCAAAATATTTAATATGATGGCATCATGATTATTTGTATTATGATTTTTGTTAAAATCATCTTATCATTCGAATATATGTTGATTTTTAGCACTCGGGGATGTTAAATTTGATGAGAAAATGAGCTGTTTCGTGCTAATGCTCTAGCAAGTGTCTTTGAATGGAGATTACTATCAGATAGGAATACCACTGATTATTCTTTCATTATGTTGACTTAAGGTCGTCAAGCTTTGGATTGACATCAAAAGATTCCCTTCATGGATGATATTACTTATCCTTCTCTTATATCTAATCCTTCCCCTTTTTATTATTTTTTTCTAATAGCGACAGTAGCAAGGCATGTGAAGATGTTCTTAGAATGAAGTGTTCTTAGAATTGGAAGTTTTGATAATAGTTTGAATGATCTGATCTGATGAGTAATAGTTCAACCAAAACACTAACTGAGTTTTCCACAAAACACCAAAACACTATACACTACACTCGACGCGCGTTTCACCAATAAAGTTGGCGAAAACACCAAAGCTTCACACCAAAGATTCCGACCTACTTCAGGATAGTAGTCCTACCTCAATATAGGTAGGAATACTACAGTTTATTGTTTCACTATGTTGACTTAAGGGCATCAAGATTTGGATTTACATCAAAAGATTCCCTCCACTGATGGTATTTCTTATATTTCTCTTATATTTAACAAATTTTTCTTTTTATTATTTTTTTTCTGATAGCGACAATACCAAGGCCTTTGAAGGTAATTATTTATAAAGTACAATCAACGTTTTTTTCAAAACTAAAAGTTTGATAATAGTTTTAATGAGAGATACCTGCTAATATTCGTTTAAGAACTTGTAGATCGCTATAGATCGATCGTAGTACATTTTTGTTTGCTATTCTAAATTTATATTTATTTCTTAATACCGATTTGTTTCCCTACCAGAGCATTTCGATTGTTTAAGTAATTATATTAATGTACATTGTCTGTTATCTACCTGATTTTGACAGATATTTTAAACCTTTACTGAAGTGTTATGCCTAAAAAAAATATTTGCTTGAGGGATTTCAGACTTACGTAGATGCTGTTAAAATTTCGTTAAAATATTGGATAACCTGAAGCTATATATATAATAGCTAAATATAGCTATTATATAGCTAAATATAATATAGCTAAAGTATAATATATTTTTTGTTCAAGGTACTGATTAATTACATCAGTTGTTCAATGTGTTTGTTGGATAATTGAGTGACTAAAGTGAGTTTATGAAACCAAATTTAGATTTTCTTAATATAAAAGACAACAGACTGACTGGACGACATGACAATTAATTCAGACTTCTTCTGCATTTGCTATTAAAATAACATCACAATGACCAGAATACCTTCAAATAACTTAGCATATGTTCAAGTTGACTTTATAAATGTAATTAGTAAATGAAAGAAAGCACTTGGTAGGTTTCACGAAAATATTAAAACTTTTCTTGTTTTATTTATCATTTATCTTTATATTTATCTACCTCTATCTATCTCTTTATTTATATATCTTTATTTATCATTTATAATTTATCATTTTTCTTTTCTTTACTAGTAAAAAATGCTTCACCAAGTACTAGCGACCTCCCCACTTCTACAATAAATGTAATTATTTGATAATTTCGATTCAATCGTAGTATATGAATTTTATAACTTTACACAATATATTTTTATATGCTTTTATGCACAGACTTTTATTACTAACTTGAAATTAAGAATTTCTGATGCAGATGCTGATATTTTCAGCTGCAAATATCTTAGTACTCCTGAGGGTATAGGAAGTTTTCTGTCTTACATTTCCGATACTATTTCCATATTTGAGTATTATAGTATAAAAATAAGTAGGGAATACATCATAAGTACTGAATAATTACAATAGGTTATTTCATTATTTATTTATATTCTGTTACTTCATCATGGATAATATAATGACTCTTATTGTTAGGTTAATTGTTCGATGCGGAGCTATAAAACGCAACACGCTGTTTCGTGGCCATTACGTGGACGGGCAACTTATCTATACTCTCATAGAAGTGGCTGCAATAATGTCATTCATAATGTGGTCTAGAGTAGGAGGCTAGACCTAGTATGGGGGTGTCATTAATATTGCTTGGATTAGAGTTTCACCGGGAGAAGTTTGGCATGGGCATGGAACTCTTTGAGCATGGGTACGTTTGTACTTGCCTCTATGTATAGTCTTCACTTCCACAGCCTAAGGCTTTAGAGGAAGGAAGTCGAGTTGTGTGTGTCCAAATTGTAAACTTTAATAATGCATCTGGAACTAAGAGAGACTAAAAAAATAAAAATAAACTAATATATGTTAGATATAAGTCCCTTAACTCACCAGGAAGTCATTTAGGATAGCTATAAGTATAGCTCCATATTTCTAATACTCCGAAGTATTTTTCTTAATTTAGCGAGGAATTGATTGGAAGCATGGGGGTTATATATTTTGTAAGTAAATGTAGCGGATTCATTCCATTTATTATAAATGATGTTGATATGCGTTCTCAGTAAAGACACCAATATCCTTATTCTATATTAATAAATATCAAACATAGAAAAATATCATAAAAAATATATAGAAATATTAACATTATGATAATAGAAACATAATATTACATATAATATTATACTAGAGAATATGAAAAGTAAATGGCAGTTGAGGTAAAAGATCATAGCATTGAAATACTTTTATGATTTTTTTTATACACTCAGTATCAAATAAATTTAAATATCCTGGCTTTTTGGATGGTAATTTTAATCTATCAATATGAGGTACTATTCATCTTAATTTTGATAAATATTAACACGTACAGTAATATTATATTATTGTAATGTATGTACAGGTTTCTGAAATAGAATACGCTGAATGATTATCAACGTGATAAAGAGCTATCATGAGCATTGACAATCATGTAACCACTACTAATGGCAAAGTTAATTTCCCAGAAAATTCTCAGCTCACTCAAGCTACATTTTAACAATGGAGATTAATACTTTATATAGAATTAAATTGATATAAAACCTGTGACATTATACCTGTGATATTTTCTCTGTGTATCATGTAACTGTATTTTTTATATAATGCTAGTAAAAAATAGCTAATATTTAATATATTTCTAATTAATTTGGATATTAGTTTACATTATACATTCCATAATAAATATTTGAGTTGCGAGTTAACATTAATGAACATGGGTTTCCATAGTTATGTCGTAAAGCATTATTTGCAATATTTCTTTAAGATTGATCATACTATAATAGAATAAACTTCAGTATTTACCGATTTTCGTTAGTTTTGATAATATATTTATAACTTCAAGGCAATATTGTAGCCACGATTAAAAGCACACTTGTTCTTTGTTATTTGTCTAAATTGAAACAAAGTTTTATT
Source organism: Rosalia funebris (assembly GCA_037954035.1). Lineage (NCBI taxonomy): Eukaryota > Metazoa > Arthropoda > Insecta > Coleoptera > Cerambycidae > Rosalia > Rosalia funebris. The sequence goes on along the minus strand of JAZFAV010000005.1, from coordinate 120,159 downwards.
TCTGATATTCCACATATATTTAAAATCCAGTCATTGAACATTAGAAGGGTGGTTCCCAGCCTCTCATTTTTATTTAAAATGTTCCACAATGGTATAGATGCACCCGCATTGCTAGATGCTAAACACCAAATACCTAGACTATGCTCTCCAGAAGAAAGTATGTTTTATTGCCAGCCTGCAAGAACTAATGTGCTGTTAAAGTCACCAATGTTTGTTATGTCTCAGAATTTTAATGTAATATATATTTGTGATTTTAACAATTATACTCATAATGAGTTACTGTCTGTAGGGAAGTAACTTTTTACTGTCCTGTAAATTATATGCTACTGAAGTAATCGATTGTTTATTTGTATCAAAATTATTTAGAGGTTAACCCGTTGTTACTTATTTTTCCTTTTTTAGTTATATATTGTACACGTATGTATGTATTTATTTGTATTGTATGTCCTATAAATGGATTTATCTTTGGGCAATAAAGGAATTATTATTATTATTTCTGAGAAAACGGTAAACCTAAAAATGTCAATTCGACAGAATATGAGACATTTTACTAGTTAAACCTTTAAGAATAACGAATAGAATCTAATAGAGGTGAAAACAAGACATATGATAAAATTGTGTTTACACTTATTCGGAAGATACATTAATAAAATTATAATAAATAAAATAAATGAGAATTAAATGCATTTTTTGTTTTAAAAATGTTTAATAAAAATTTTTGTATTATGAACTGTACAGTAGAAATTGAAGAACTAATTTTATTCAATTTATAAATTAGAATGGATAAAGGAGTAACATAAACAAGTATTTATTTAATATTTGAAAGGAGCATATCTATTATATACACTGACTTTTGTAGCAAAAAATATTTCTTTTTCAAAGGTTCTTAAGTAAAATTGTAACTTAAAATATTCAAGTAGATCCTCAGCAAAATAATAAAGCAATGAAATATATTTTAACATAGTATTTTAGTCTTAATACCAATATACGGACGATATTGATACCTCAAGAACTGGACGCTATTGATTTCAAAAATCGCATTTATTATAAAATATAAGGTATTTAATCAAGGAGATACTCGCACCGAAAATCTTTAAAATCAAGTCAGAATATCAAAGCAGCAGAGTGATATAAAAATAAGTAATATAAAAAACAAATACTTTATAAACTTCATATTTCCTAACTTTTATTACACTTCAGAAAATGTCTAGAATGAAAGAAAGCCAAATGACGCAATTGCGTGACAAACAGAATGGCTGAAGTGAGAACAATGAAATGACTACCATTTGTTAAAAATTATTACAATTATATAATAAGAATTTCATAAAATGTTGCACAAACTGGTTCAAACTAAATTAATCCATATCAGTTTTTATAGAAGCTTTGTGGAGGAAACCTTATGCTGATATGTTTGTGTTTCCAAAAATTGTCGATACAATGAATGATAAAAAGTAAGCTATTTTCTGCTCATTAATAATTCAAAAATCGAAGTGGAAAAATTGTCTATAGTTTAAAAACTGTTATACTTTGTATAATGATTGCAAATAAAATAAGTCAGGTTTTAAGTTTCCTTTGTACTATAATACAGCTGATTATGATGAGGGGTAAATATATAAAGGTCCTTACTATATACAATATTTAAACTGATTATCTAAAACTTTAATTAAACGATCTATTTTATATATCTCACAGTAATATATAAAAGCCACTGATAAAAATCAGTGGCAGCTAAAGTAATCTACATTTATTCCAAATAATATACTATTTGGTAAGAATGTAATGATACCTTTATTGTCCAATAGAAAAAAATTCATATATAGCGAAAAGATATACGTCTAAGCTAACTCCTAAATAATTTTAACATGAATATACATTGGATTACTGCAGTAACATATAACTCACATGACAATAAAAAGTTATAAACACTGGCGATTCTAACAGCACTTTAGTTCTTGGAGTCTGGCAATAAAACATACTTTCTTCTCAAGAGACTAGTTTAGGTGTGCGTACAGTAAACATGCTTAGTAATGCAGGTTCATCTATAATATTATGGAAGTTTAAATAAATATGAGAGGTTTATATGTCCTGTTTCTAATGACGAAGGCAAATATGTTATTGGCATTAAAAGCTACATGTTCATATGCTCATAGAATGACAGTACACACTAAGATCCTTTATGAAAATTTTCAAAACGTATTAAACTCATATAATCTATAGTTTTGTTGTGGATGTTTCTTTAAGGTATATGAGCAAACTTTACTTTTATCGATATTTACAGCTAGTCAAGAATAGGAAGATTCTTGATTAGCTGTTTTTTAGCTTTTATTCTTTCAAAACTGCGATATCAGACCACCCACGAGGTGCGCAGTAAATATCTTGGTCATTACTCAGTCGAATTAAAACCTTGACAGAGTGAATATCGATGAATATATATTGAATGTGAATGTACACAGATTTCGATCTGGCCACGCATAAAGTGCATCCTCCTCCTCACTTTTTCTTCTACGCACAACTAGAGAATCTCACACTTTTTCCTATTCTTGAGGAACAAAGCTTATTTTCCGAACACAACAGCACAATAAGGTCGATTAGGTTTGCAATCTTAAGTGATCACATAAGCAGGTTATATTAAAAAATAATTTTGTTATTCGCAAAAATAAGCGGAGATACAAGCATTATCGATAAATGGTTAATATATAAGATAAAGAATAATTTTCACAAATTTGGCGAACTCCAGAGAACGTTAAGGATATCTTGGATATAAAATTAATATCTAATTCTAATAATTCTAATTTCAAAATCATTATATTATGATTCACCGTGTTAAAAGCCTTGGAGGAATCGGTATACACCACATCTACTTAACTTCTATTATCTATGTGATTTTCGGATACCACATGAGACACTTTACTTACTGAGAGATTTACGTTTCCTTGAAATATAGGCCATAATATAGGAACGAAATAATATTTGACTTAATTATATTGTTGGACAATAGAGGGAATGTTACCATTCTAAAATTAAATTTAGGACCACTATTGTCCACATATCAGAGGAAAATACTAAATTAAAAGTGTCTCACTATTTTTTCCCAATGGTATGTCTCATGATATTAGCTAGCCAATAACTAAAATTTTCATGCCATTTTATTATTTAACTAACAGTTATTCACTCGTTTTCTAAAAAGTTACTGTATAGTATTTTTTAAATATCAACAAGAATTGTACTATTTCTGCAATATTTATTTCTTTAATAAAATGGAGTTTCTTAACCATAGTGGGTTTCTTCATCGAATATAAGATAATAAACACAGTACGGAAATACCTTATTGAAGTTTAGAAACATTTTGTGATGTAGTTATAACTATTTTATTTAACCTTTCTCGAAGACGAATTAATACAGAATTATTTATAAAGATAAAGTGTGTTGCATGTGGATATAGTTAAGTGGATATAATTATATAGCGTGGTAATAAAGATTCGTACAATATAATAGTATTGATATATAGATATACAGGGTGTAAGAACTATAACTGCAATTAATTTAACAGTTGATAACACTTATACCTAAATAAACAAAAAAATTACAATATCACATAATTCCTCAACCCAAGTTTTCCCATATATCAATATTTGATCATCAGAGTAATCCCAAATATATGGCACAACTTAGGTAACAGCCCTACAATAAATCGCGTCTCAGATTTATAATACGGACGCATGAGGTCATAAAGTAAGTCATTCATATTGACCCACTTTATGAAAATACAGCCCTTGCATTCTAGGATGACCTCCAGATCTCTTACAACTGTTACTATATGTATGACGATATAAATTCGACAGATGTTGAAGGACAATAAAATTATTTTTTACAATTTAAATAATTTTGAAAATGGAATATTCCTTTATTATTTAAAGAATTCCACAAACTATCCATTTATTCCGTAAATATTGTATAACACTTCTTATTCGTATATTGTATAACACTTACATAGGTCTAATAGGTATAAACTATCAACTGTCAAAATAATGGTAGTTATACTTCTTACATCCTATATACACCTCTATCGCTGTAAATTTTACACTTCTTCATCTTCACACCATTAAAAGGAGTAAAGTGTTACCTCAGCACATTTTCAAATGTCAATCTATCTTAAATAAATCTATAAGTAGACTATTTAAAGGTTCGTCCAGACATGCAACAGAACAACGAAGTGCAATAACGCGTAACTTATCACCGTGATACAATGTCGCAACAGGACACATACCTTTTTCCTGCAACAGTATATCAACGCCTTACAGAGGTTCGTAACGCCACGCCGCGCCTCTGCATCCATCAGTTCTTATTGAAAGCTCGTAAAGGTGCGGTTTAGTGTATACAATAAGTACACGTAGTGCTGTTATGCAGTCCCGTCCAGATATGGAAGGGGGATGCGTAACGCCGAGGCAGTCCAAGCCTTTGATGAGCTGCTGAATAGCCGACAAGCTACGAACCGCTCCAATGTTACGCGACGATGGTACGTTACGACGTTACCACAGCTTACTCAATACGTAAGCTGTGACGTTACGCTGTGTGGCATTTAAATATGTCACGGGGCGGCATTACACTACACTTCATTGTTGAATGTCTGGATGCATCTTAATATTAGACACTGCCATCTCCTGTGATTCGGAGACTGAAGTTCAGTTATTATGAATAACGAAACTTAATATTTCGCAGATTGACGGTCTCTGCGCACTACACTGTACCATACTAGGGTTGTAACCGTATTGACACATGCAATACACAAACAAATATAATTTGCATCAATGTGTATCAGACAACGTCCACTAGACCGTTCCATCACCGGCCAACACTGTAGCGTGCGACGACCGGACCACTATTGATGCAAATTATGTTTGTTTGCATGTTACGGTTACGGTCCTAGTATGGTACGGTATAGTAGGAGACCTTAGAGCCTGATCTTGTTATGTTTGTTGAAAATGATAATTTATATGGCATTCGATTATTTTTATCAAATGGTAAATTTAAATAAAAGAAAAATAAATGTTCATTGTGAAGAATCATGTGGTACATTTTCTCGATTGTAAATGTCGATTTCAATGTACTCGTATAAACAACAAAAATGGAAATTTTATTTAAATTATGCCCATAATCGGTTATTATCGAGTATTACTTATGAATTTGTATTTAACACACTCCAAATATACGGGTTGATAATTATTATTTTAGTCGATATTGTGAAGTCTACATTTATTTTGTTTCAGGCAACGTTAATTTAAGATATCTATAAATGGTATTAATATAAATATTATTCATAAAAAAATGAACTGTATAGTAGACTTACTGGAGAACCATGAGGTTGGTTATACGATATAAATACGCATAGGCGAAGTAAGATGAAGATAAGTTCAGTTCGGCCAACAAGCAAACAAAATTTAAATATGTATTGCAAACAAATCCCGTTTCAAACAGACATTTTCTGAAATTGAATTTCATAGATGAGTGCCTAAGTCATTAAATGAAAAGGATACAGTTCTACATTTAGGTATATACCAACATATTCAACAAATAACACAATGTTCTTTGTGTTTGTAATGTAAAATTTTACATCAGTATTTAGGATGAATCTAGTTTTATATTTGCGGTAGATATATAAAGTCAAAGGATGTTACAAAGGGATACAAATATATATATATATATATATATATATATATATATATATATATATATATATATATATATATATATATATATATATATATATTCGTTTCTATTATTAAGGTAAAAGTAGTCCCGGGCAAGATTTTTTTCTAAAAATGTCATGCAACGAACATTATAAAATTTCCATAAATCTACATATATTCTCATGGTTTTATAAACGCAATTGTAAAAGAGTATCTAAAAATACATTTTCTAAATTAGTCTAAATTAAAATTTATTTTGTATAATAGAAATATATAATTCAACTCGAAATTCTCTAAAATCGAAATTACTATATTACAGTGAGGATAAACTAACTTAATTAACAAACACAACGTACTCAAGATACATTATTTCATCTCTAACTGTAATATTTCCCTCCGTAGCTTTATTCTAGACTTTAGCGAAAGGCAGTCTAGATTTATGTGTATTTGACTTTTTTCTTTTTGAAATATATAAAATATGGTTATATACAATGATGTCCTTTAAAAGTATAACTCACTATAAGTATAGGATATATTACTATTATTATTATTTATTTATCAATTACTTTAATTGTATGATTATGTAATATATATTTCTTAATAGCCCAGTACCAGTTAACTTTTAACTAATGTGACAATCAAACCACTTAGTAAAAGTAAAGGGGTATTTATGGTCTATAGTTACCGTCAACTGTACTACACAGTGGGTTGCGGATGCTTTGACTATAATAATTGGACACTTTTAAGGAGTATTATGTAAGTTAATACAAAATACATTGACAATAATATTGATAGCTTATGTATGGAGTAATAGATTCGGATGTTTTCCAAATTAATACATACTTCATATTAATGTATTTAAAAAATCACTTTGTAGAAGATGATATGAAAATAGATATATTATTGTGTCAAAGAAATACAATATCAAGATCATGTAAATTTATCCTAGAACAAATTTCACCTATAAAACAGTTTTTAAGTGTGTACTGTAAAAACAAACTTAAATATATTTAAAATAGCTCTCGTCCAGCAATTAACAGAAGAAGATTTGGATTGTATAGTTAATTTCTGTGAAGAAATAACGAACAATCTTGGTTGCTTCTTTCCAGATGAAACAACATTCTCGATAAGCAGGGAATTAAACCAATAAGATAGATACCTGTTAGTAAAAAGGATTAACGATTGTGTGTGCATTATCGGCAACCATAACATGGTTCCAATTTTAAATTGAAGGTAGTACGCTAGCTGAAAAATATTTAAATGTCACCAGAGAAGTTATTCCAGTTATGGCAAATTTATATCCAAATATACTACTAGCTCCAACTACCCCAATTTGGTTTCAACAGGACGAGATACACGCCATTATGATGTAAATATAAGATAGTACCTAAATAAAACTTTTCCTAATAACTATGTTAGATTGAACGAAAAGTGGCTACCTAGATCACCAGTTCTTCTCCGTTAGGGTTATGTTATGATCTATTGCTGTAACAGATGCAATAAAGTCAGATAATGATGATAATATCAAAGAAACAATACAAACATAATCAAAAATGTTTCAACTCAACTTAGGCGGGGCTTTTAAAGAGTAATTGTCTAGAAGTAAATGGGGAAAATTTACTGAATACATTTAAACAAACAATAAATTTCAAACAAAGCATTTCAAGAATATCATATTTGAATGTCTGTAATTAATTAATTAACTATTTAGATCACAAGTATTATAGGCCGTTAAAATAAGATTTTTAAAAATAATTCAATAATATAAACTTTTATAGGGTGTTCTATTTAGTATAAAAAATAAAAAAATTCTCTTACAGCACTTACATGAATTTATACATTTAAAATTTTGTTTAGTAAATATACTATCTCGATTAAAAGTGACAGATCTGATCGTTTCCCATTTTATAAAATGACGCTAAAGGTAATTTTATTCCATAAGCGGTTTCCATCCTATATTTAAATATGGAATAGGTAAATTTCCATGAAATAGGTAAAATATATCGAGTATCTGTATCTAGGGATTGTGATGATTCCACGTAGTTGTGATTTGTGATGAAATATTAGTTTTCAAACCGATAACGCTGATTAAACGGAAAATACGTAACCATAAAGAAAATTTATGTATACTATAAATGTAAATACACCAGTAATTGTAAGATACAGCCATCCTGTTGTAGCATGTAACGTTGATGCATTGCACTATGCGGTTAGAAAATTATTGGATTTGTCCAGGAATATATATCAGCAACTACAATTTTACACTAATATTTACTTCGCGCTTGAAATATATGTATTTCAAGCGTATTCAAGTATATAATACATGTATTCGAATACTTTCTTACGGATACCGGATACTTCGATATGATAATTATTAGTGAGTTATTAATATAACTTGTAATAATAACAACAAATACTGAAATACAGTTACTATTCACTATAATAAAAAATATAAAATTAGTACAACACCTGTGACTGAAAGAGTCCTTCTTTAAGTTTTACATTTACAAAACATGTTGACCCTTTCAAAACGTAGGCATCATGTTAATCTTTTTTTAAAAACTCATATGTTAACCTAACCTATATTAACTTAAATAAAAAGAAAGCACAACAAAAAATATTTAAAAATTGGAAGACAACATCAATCAAAGAAGTTTTTAGAATTTGATTTGGAAAGGACAAGCTTTTAAAGTTTGTGATTAAAGTGCGTCAAAGTACGAAAATAAGAAGTTACTATAAGTAACTTTTAAGACGGATTTTAATACCATCTGCAAAGATCAATTTTTTTCCAATTAGAAATTTTATATCACTGATTTTGTATCACTGGGATATTATATCATTATTAAGAGGTGAGAACATTAAACGTTCCAGGAATGGTTCTTGAAGTTGATGTGATCCTTGAACCTAATATAATCTGTGGATGGATGGAACCAATGAATATTTAAGTCGTTAAATTTATATCCTTGGATTACGTTTTTAGCCATATATAATATGTAACTTAAATTTTGATATTATACGCTAATATTACATATTAATATAAGACCTATATGATTGAAGTATTTTTGAAAATCATAAAAATCGTGCTAATAGGAGATTGTATATTGTAATCATGGTATGTCATATCAATGTTTTAACTATGCTTGAGAGAGATCATAGACTGGTCTAACTGTAGTCTACAAATATTTCTAAAACAACTGAAAGTGAGCCTATTTTGTGGAAGGGATATGATCATTAATAATATTTCTCAAAATTTGCTCCATTTAACCTGCATTTTTCTTTAATAATAACGAATGTTATAAGCCCACTTAAACTCAGGTAAAATGTAGAGTAAATCACCAATATTGGGTATTTATTTTCGACTTAATAATGACACTAATACATATTGTTTCTATTCGAAATTATGGCGTACATGATTTTTATATTTATCACAAATCATAATATACAAAATCCTTAAGTTGAATTTATTTTTTAATAGTATTTTAGTTTAATAAATAAAATTTATTCATTTAAAATAGTAATATAATAACTATAAATTTCGTTAAATAATACTCGTAATTATTACTAATAATTTAGACTTTTTATGCTGCTGATTAATTTTGTAAAATCAAAATAATGTAATGGTAAAAACATATTGACATGGAAACAAAAACAAGATTGCAGAGGGGCCTGCTTACTTGGTTCATGGTCAGTGAATTTTGTTTGGGTATATTCATCTTATGGTTTCTATAATGATTCTTTGCATGTGCGTCATAGGTAACAATCGTATGAATCAATCAACTGACATTTTTGTTCAGTGTCGCGCCGAAAATACATTTTAGGATAACAGTTATTACAATACAAATTCGTCAACATATGACAGAGTAATGAAAAGGTTCTCCGCAAAAACATTCAATAGAAGTGATTCCATCAAAATAAATGAAATAAATTCGACAAAAATCAAAATAAATGAAATAAACATAAAATAAATTTTACAGAAATATTGAGACGCCAATGAATCAAATTATATAATAAAGCTAAGACGTGGATTCATAATTGCATTTTGTTTGGCAAATTATTAACTGTATATGTCGTACGTAGTTGATTGAAACATATGTCGCTAGTGATACCTGTTGGTAATTGTGGCATATTAGTAACAATTGCGAGTGGTGTAGCATCTGATCCGTGCATCGTCATTAAATTGATACACGTGCAAACATCACTTATACAAATTGTACATGATTACCCTCTTTAAACCTTCAGTAGAGAGTCAATTTGAGGACATCAGTGGCGCATAAGATACAGCGGCTTGGATGATTAAGCGGCCTCCGGATATATTTAATTCAGTTTCAATTTTCGGAATAATATTGTGATTTTGCCTACATTTTCTTATTTGATGGTGCATTGACCGACACTTTTCCTATTGGACTATTTAGAGTCTTGGTTTTTTTTTAGTTTTTTTATATAACTCATTACATCACTTTCGACAACTTATTGTATCACAATATGACTGAATTTAGTCTCGTCTCTAATCGGCATTCAATTGACGTGATTTGTGGTTTCTTCTTAGTAAACTACTATTTTCGGAATATGTAGATATCTTTCTTATTTGACACAACGGGTGTCACTTAATTATAAATATTTCTTGACAATATTAAAAATAATCTTGAAATTATTACAAAACACAATGCATGCAAAAACGTGTTTTAATTAACAAGAGAGATTAAATTAATTAACAACTAATATTAGATTAATTAGCAACGTAGAACATCTATATATATATATATAAAAATGAATCCCTATTTCCCTTGGTCACGTCATAACTTGAGAACGACTTAAGCGTTTTGATTTATCTTTTTTGCTCATGTTTTCTAATACTTTGTAGAAGGTTTTTACGGAACGAAAAATTAAGAAAATTGCGCAGAAAATTGGAAAATTTGAGAAAACTTAACGACTATTTTAACTTCGCGTTTGACAGTTCGCGCATTTTATGAATGTGAATCGAATTGTCTATGAATTTTTTAAAAATTGGCAGATGTCTGCTACATACACACTCATCGCGTTTGACAGTTCGTGCGCTGCAAATGTCGTTTAACAGCTATATCGGTCGGCATCTATTGATAAAAAAATGCATTTATTCATTTCTTAATGTACACTGCACAGTCGATTCGATCGAAACGTTTATCCAGTTTTCAGTTTGTTCAGTGAGTGCTTTGAGAAGTGTTTGTTCATCGCAGTTAGTTCACCGCAATCAAGTCTTATATCAAAATTTAATTTAACATCAATTTTTGGTAAGTTTTAATAGACTAACACGTGGTATACATGGTTATACAGAAAAAATAAGGAAGTATTTTTTTAATTTTTAGTTAAATTTTGGTTCTTCAAAATGCCACCAATTAGACGTACGAACTTAGGTCGCAGAACTCGCAATGCTGCAAGTCAAAGATATATACGAGCAAGTCAAACTGACGAGCAACGCGAAGCGCGAAATGAAGTTGAACGGAATCGATGGAATCGAAATCAACAACGTAGAAATGTTGCGTTTAATCCCCATCAGATGCATTCAATTAAAACGTGGCAATCGATTACAGTTCACATTGGTAATGGCAAAATTCCTATTGACACATCGTCTGGATACATTATACTCCCTGCCAATTTTTGTCACTTTGCTGAATCAAAGACCGAACTCATCGAGATGGTCTTCCCAAACATTGCTCAAAATTACAAAAATCATGTTTGGTTGAGCAAACGTATTATATTGACTGAAAAAAACGTTCATGTCAACGAAATGAATTTTCAGATTCAAAATAAGATAGCTGGCGAATTGATGACACACAAATCGGTTGATTCCGTTACTAATCAAGGTGATGTTGTCAACTATCCAACGGAATTGTTAAATTCGCTGGAATTTCCCGAATTACCACCTCATAATCTGTAATTAAAAGTCAGATCGGTAATAATTATGTTGCGGAACATAAACCAGCCACGTCTTTATAATGACACTGGGCTTGCGGTGAAGAAATTAATGAACAGCGTCATCGAAGCCACAATTTTGAAAGGGAAGTACAAAGGCGAAGACGTTTTGATTCCACGCATCCCTATGATTCCAAGCGACATGCCATTCAACTTTAAATGGTTACAATTTCCAGTGTGGCTTGCATTTGTAATGCTGATAAATAAAGCGCAAGGGCAGTCGTTAAGCGTTTATGGCATTAATCTTGAAAATCCATGTTTTCACATTGCCAATTGTATGTCGCATGTTCCCGTGTCGGAAAACCATCAACATTATTTATTTACGCGCCAGAAAACAAAACTATCAATGTTGTGTATCAAAAAGCATTACAATAAACACTATGTTTTTGAAATATTTCTTTATTATTATTTATTCCAGTTCGAATTGAATTTTCATAGATGAGACAGGAAAACGTATTTATTTATTTCATTATATTTCATTACAACAGTTAGCTGAAATTAAGTTACTATATAGAATTTACCTTTTGCAATGAGATTTTATATGTCACCAGCAGGTTATATACATCATGTAATTTTATAAGGTTTCAGTTAATTAAAAATGCAGTTGGCAATTAAAATATATATAGGTTTGATTGATAGATAAAATTTTCCCCCAAAAATTTAATTATGTCGCCATATATTACTTGTTATTACTATAATTAAAGTAGTATGCACTTCGTTAATTAAAAATAAATACAATCAGTATCAGAATAAAAATAATTTTATAATCTAGTCTTCCAATATAAAATAAATGTATATAAGTGGTGCTTTTGGTAGTAATTTTTAGTTACAGTTTTCAGTTTAACTATACAAAAAGTAGTAAAAGCTTCGTGCATACAATAAAACAAAGCAGATGGCTTCACTTGCCTCTAAACTAACTTGAAACAACACTTTAGCTTTATCAGCGTTATCGTTATCTTGCGGTGATTCTAAAACCACCTGCAAGATGCATTAAAATTTATGTGAGCTTTGCATATGAGCTTTACTCGTTTCCTTAATATTGGACAAAACATATTTACCTAAACTTATTTCTAACAGCAGATGGTACGTATTTCTCATTATTAACATACAATGAGTAAAGTATATATTTTAATTTGGGCCGTTCCTTCTTATTACAAATTAATAACCTTTTTATAAAAATACTGCTGAATTAATTAATTAAGATTGGCTGTCTCGTATTATATTAATACACAAACATTATAGGCGATCACAAAATTTTTACTTATATTCATTTAAATTCATTTCAGCAGATTCGAAAACTAATTAACGAACGTTTTAAATCATAGAAATGTACACAATTATGGGACCTACTAAAGCAAAAATAAAGGTTTGGTTTAGAAGAAGAAGCTTGCTGTTGTTCTTTTCTGTCTTGAAATTCTGTACGATACCAGTCAGAAACTGAAGGTATCCATTAGCTGTTAGACTTTATATCCATCCTGGTATGTAGTAACAGTATAAACATTAATTGTGATAACATATGGATAACATATGGATTTTATATCACTCTTTATTATTTTCACTTTTTGAAAACTAATTAATTAAAATTTAGAATTTTGAACACTTATTATGTCAAAAAAGGAGTAACCGACTTTTTATATTAACTTTAAACTTATTTAATGTTTACTTGACGACTAATGTAGAATTACTGATATACTGAAGTTACGGGTTACTTCTAACTACTTAATTTGCGGATAACTGAAGAAACATTTCTGTTGCTCATGCTGCAGGAATATTCTAAGAAGTATTTTTCTTTAAGTTTCGCGAGTTGCAGTAAATGCGATAAAATACAATGTAGTTTTGAGATAAAACGCGAAAGGATTTAATTGCCTGATAACCGAACTGACTCTTTTCTAGACATAACATTGCGTGAATGACCTGATATAATATTATAAAGTACAATACTTATTATATGTCTTAATCTACTAATAAGAGAGGATTCTATATAACATGCATATACTCTGTGATTTGTGGATGAGAAATTTATGGCCGTTGCTCTCTGACAGCTGATTGAAACAGAGCCTAACCTCGCCTATTTACCACGTTCTTATATTTTATGTTTATACATGCAGTTTTAGTGTAACTAATATTTAATGACAAAGTGTAAGTGACATGAATGAATAAATGAAGAGATGAATTATGTGGAAATAGAAACAAGGTACAAAGAATGACCCATTTAAATAATATATTTAGTATTTTGAAGAAATTTGAAATGGTTGGAAGACTGAAAATTCATAGATGTATGTATATCAAAGCACAATTTTAAAATAAAACTTAAATACTAATATCTTTCTGAGGGTGTTAATTAGTTTTAGTTTTCTGGTTACAAGAACACAATGTTCTTATGTCTGAGATTAATTTTCTGAACCAAGTTAGTAAATGTTTCATATTTTATATTTTTTGATGAAGATAGATCGATTTTATATATTTACAGAGATTATATTATTTATTAGGAACAAAATTTTGATCAGATAAATTTAATCTGATCTCAGGTTAAATTTTTTAAGTTTTAAATTAACTTCTTGCTGTATGTAAAAATATTTAATTCACATAGATTATAGGTTATTGGAAGCAGTTCATTAAGAAGAATTTAATGGTACTTACAAAATATACAGTGCATTGCTGTTTTAAAAAAAATACCTGTCTCGTACCTACATAATCATCCTCAATATTTAAAATTGTACCTAGAAGAAATATTAGATTACAAATTTACCTATCTAAGCATATCTCTAAAACATGTAAAAGAAAAGTATCCATTTCCACAAATTTCTACTCTTTATATTAATAAAGGCTTTAATAATCAATCATACATAATCATGTATGATTTCTTTTCATTATCAACTTCTATATTTTCAGTTACGGTGGAAATATTTGAGCACATTCACTGCCTGGAAACTAACCTCACCAATAATTTTGTTGACGCCAAACATCGATAATTTGTGGTTTCAGATTTCTTCCTTTGTATACACCCAATCATATGTCAAATTTCAAGTTTCTCAGTCACCAAGAAGTGACCTAGGTTTCTGATGAGTGAGCCAGTCAGTGAACGATGAAAATAGAACTTTTCAGACCGTAATAACTCCCGAACTATAAATAGATTTATTAAATATAAAACGATATTCTAGTATTCAAGGGGGTCATATTGCACATGCAAAATTGGAAGTGTGTAGGTCCAACAGCTTTTGAATTTTTGAGGAGGGGGGGGATCGAAAGTAGCTCTAAGGAGTTCGTGTAATATTACACACTGCTGATGTACCTTTTATTTTTCGAACTTAGCTAACATACTGCCGTGTATCTAGATAGTATGAGTTTATACTCTAATTTGTAGAAAGTTAATTCAATTTATTTTTTCCCCAATTTATTCTTCTTGTTCATTGTTGATGCGTTGAAGAAATACTGCCTCTTCTAACTTTATAATAGTGTAAGGATTAGGTTACGTTAATATTTATTATTAATATCTAATCGCGTACATTATTCGACATATTGAAACTTTAAAGAAGAATACATGTACTTTAATAATATCATTCCAGACAATTACCCTTAATTGTTCTCCACGGGGTATATATATTCTTTTACTAATTGTCTTTCTATTTTATGAAGAGCTTTTTATGTGAAAATTAATTTGTTTAATTAACAGTTCCTTGCACGTTATTTGCACCATGAGATTCAATTTACTCCTAGAAAATTTAATTATAATTCATACACCTAGTAGTACTAGAATTAAAGTTCTAGTAGAAATAACTAATTAACACCAGAGCTGCCTCCCTTATTGCGATCAAAATTAAAACAATAACGTAGGTTTTTGGTATATTTGTATATACTTGTACTTGTAATGTGACTGCAACTAATTAAAATTTTATGCGAAGTACACCACAACTCGAAAAAAAAATATATAAAAGTTGTAAACTTTATATGATTGGGAAAATAACATGACACGGCTAAGGGAATGCCATATTCACACTCTACATTATATTTTGGGAGTATTTATTGTCATTGTTAACCTCATGCTGATAGCGCTTTCCAAATTTAAAGAAGAATAGAACAAAAACATATATTGTAGGATTAAAATTGAACTTCATCCGTGAATATGAGAATGATGAACATTTTGGTATATTCTATGTATTGTTTACAATATACTATTGTAGTTGCAAATGCAGCACCGCACTCTAGGCCGAGCTAGGCATGTGTCTGCTCGGATAGCAGTCCGGCGTTGGCAGCCCTGAATTCAGCAACGACAAATTTGAAGCTGGTCTATAATTGCTATGAAGTATTGAACCACTTGGCAGGGAAGGGACCGGTGAAACTCTTATGGATACTTAAACATAATGAAATTAAGGAAAATCTAATTGCAGATGACCTTGCCAAACTAGGAACCAGGGAAAACCTCTATGGACCAGAACCTGCAGTGGAAATAAGTCAGAATCTGATCAGAGACTGCATCAATGGCTGGGCAAGAGACCAGCACAATAAAAGATGGAAAGGAGTAACGGGTTATCGAATAATCAAACTCTTCATCGAATATTCAGAGATTGAGAAATAGGCCCAAGAATTCATTAAACTGAACAGGCACAAAGCCAGAACCCTGGTGGGAATCATAACAGGCCACCATAGTAGCCTGAATGCATATAAGCACAAGCTGAGGTTAACTGATAGCCCGGCCTGCAGACACTGTAAAGAAGACGAGGAAACCTCGATTCTTCTTCTTTGCACCTGCCCCGCACTGGAGGAGAAGAGGTACCTTATATTAGGGACCCTTGTAATCGTAAAGGAGGCGCGGGACGTGCCTAAATTTCTCCTTTTATTAGATAGCATTTTTGGATGATGACCCGGATAAGAGGGGATCGCCAAGAGACTATCCATGCGATCAGTGGCTGATGAGGCCCAAAGCCATATAACATAATGATAATAATAATAATAATAATTATAGTTACGTATCAAAGGTTATAATATTACACTTGGGATTCTACGTAAAATGTTAATAGCTGTAAATACCTGGGTTCAAGTATGTATTTGAGTAATCTAATCAATTAAGTGATCAGAGTTAAGATAGATGTATTAAAATTCAATATATTAATTTTTCTTCTAGATAATATATATTTTTCATAACTTTATGAAGAATACATCAGTCGTCATTGCGACGGTTGAGGGTGGGAAACATTTTTGGACCATGGGAACTTTTTGAACCTTTGTCGGTACACATCAAATAAATTGTCAGATAGGTGTTAATTGGATAATGCTCAGGTGTGCCGATTGGTCTAAAGCTCGATGGACTGTGGGAAATTTAAGATTCTAGGGATTGACTCCCCATGGTCTATCGAGGCTCAGTTTTCGCAGGGGTCTTAGCGATATGCATCAAAGACGACATATCAATTAATACATTGCACCAGCGTAATCAGCATTGGCGTAAATCAAGCGCAGCCCCTTTGGCTTCATATATCAAAGGAACCGTCAAATAGGTCTTAAATAATATAAGCGGCCGTGTCCAAAGATCGTGGAAATTTTTGGCGCCGCGCTTTTTTTATGTCGCTATAAGTTATACTTGTGCGTGCTCTTAATGGATATGTCATTTTATCCCTTTTGATGCAAACCGCTGAGCCTCTGAGCCCCCCACGAAGACTGAGGCTCGGCCACCATAGGAAGCCGGTCAACTAGGATCTTAAACTTCTCACAGTCTGCCAAGAAATTACAACTAGAATGTTCACTCTCCGGCGGTACTTTTATCTTTTGCTTACAAAGGGCGTGCTGCCTTACATATATTGAATGGCTACCTTTTTAGTATATGAGGGATATTTCGTATGATCCTATACATGCGCCGCGTTCTAGTTAGCTTATATTCGTTGAACGATGAGACAAGGTAACGAGGAAAACTTTGCGCGCGGAGCTCTGAGTGAACCTTCTAGTTGGAATTTCTATTCGATGGCTAAAGTTTGGGCCAGTCGACATATATTATCATTATCCAATTAACACCTGTCTGGCGGTTGCTTTGATATATGCCGACAAAGGTATATTAATAAAATGAAGTACCAGTAATATTCTAGAAAATATAAAATTGTGACCCACTTTTTTATTTTATTCTGGTACTATTTTATAAATCGTTTATATACTGTATATTTTAGATTCAATGAATAAGGTGAGATGTTAAGCTATGTTGAGTGATAATTGAAGCGTTATGGTTTGAATTTTTGCTGTACCGCTATAGGCGAAGGACCACCTGTGTAGCAGGAAGATAAGGATTGGTAAATGGACTTACTTGGAATAATGTTGTCCTGGAACACTGCATGCTGTTGTTTTGTTTGATACGTGATGTGATAACGTCGGTAATCTTCACCTTGTTATGCACGTGTACGATATGTTATTATTTTAGTCTCTCAACGTCTCTAACACACACATTTGCTGCGCTGCTACCCCGGTTCAGGAAAAGTCGTGGGGAAATTGAAGACAGCACTGACACAAGGGCATAGGACTCGGACAGGTATTTGAATTGATGGCGGGAAAAGGACAAGCCGCTCGATATGACACACGCTATTTTAACATTTATTCGTATTCTTGTTTCAATATACAATTAGAATTCACCACAACAATTAAATAGACTGACTGGAATAAAATTAAGAATGCGTTACATGTACATTTCTTTAGAAGCTCAGATATATATGGTCAAGATTCACATGAAGAGGCTCCTCGGGTCCCTAACGCTGCATTCTTAATTTTTGTATGTAATTTAGTATGTACCATTTTCATCGCGTTGCGATATCAACATGCATCTTATGAAAGGTATAATATAATATTTCTTTTTAGTAATGTAGTACAATTTTGATGACATCGCAACGTTATTGTAAATCACCTTAAAGAATATTAAAAAAAAATCATGTACAGCACAGTACACGTGATAGAAGTGAATACTTTTGTAGAATAGAGAATGAGAGAGATCAAGAGTGAGAGATTGAAAGAGAGAGAGAGAGAGAGAAAGGGAGAGGGATAATTTCAAAAGAAATATAACAATATAAAATTTGTGTAAAAAATATTCGGTTTATTCATTATCAACACTATCATCGGCTGGTGGTTCAATTGGTAATACTGATATGATTGGTTTGTGATAACTAAAATATGAAATATATGTTCGTGATTCGATGTTTTCTAGATAACGTGTAAAAATGTCATCTATTGTTGTTCCGGATTTTGTTGTTGATTCTTTGGGATTGTTATTTATAAGCAGACCAAATGTTTCTCGAAGAAAGTTAATCAACGTCAAAGAATCATTGGATCCGAACTTTACATTGAAATCTTCCCCGAGAATCAAAGGGATTTTGTCTTTGCCTCTTCCAAGTGCATTTGCACCTATGTGGCTGTAAACCAGTAGGGAGCGGTGAATGAAATATATTATATCTTCCAGATTTTGGTTCGGTGAGATATAGATGGCTGCGATGGCGATATTTTTTCATCGCTTCGTACTGAGTTTATATCGTTCTCTCTTGCTCCACTCCCGTGTGGCGTCAAGTTGTACGTACTCACGCGCATGCGCGTCATACTATATTTTCTTCTATTGCCTAGTATTCAATGAATACGTGGCTCTCTCTCTTGCTCGTACGATGCTTCCTAAACTATTCCTCCTTTAAGCAACTTAGACCTTGGACTTAGCGCATGAGTGGGAGCTAAAGACGAAGGATCGCACAAAAGGGAGACGCGGATAGCTTAAACTGATATATATGAAGTATAGCTCTCTTTCTCTTTCTCTCTATGTTATATATCTATGTACTCTGTCTTGTAACGAAGCCTGTGTTTTAGGTATACCAAATGTATAGCTCTCTTTCTCCTTCTCTCGTTATATCTTTTTTCTCTCTCGTGTAACGAAATCTCGAAACGTTACATTTTTTCCAATTCACTCTCCATTCTCCTCAAATATCAGAACGCCACCAAAGAAGTATTTATTTAAAAAAAATATTTTATTATACCTTTCCATATTATACCACATAACTATGATGATCTTACAAAAAGTTATATTTTTTATAAATAAAACAACTACACACCATATTTTGTCATATAGCAGTTCTAATTCCTGTGTTATATCTCATATACACATCTGATATCTTCTCCGATCAAGATTCACTACAACTCCAATATTTGCAAACGATACTTGAATACTATTATCTCATATTAATGTAGCCATTGTTTCAATGCACTTGCAGGCCCACGTAAACAATATTGAATATTGGTTAACTAGATTAAGCATTAAACTAAATAAATTCAAATCTAGCCACGTAAATTTTGCATTGAGAAAGGAAATTTGTTCTGTAATAATGGTTGTATGCTGCTATACTCTAAATATACCTAAAGTAGATAACGTCAAATTCTTCGGTATACACCTAGATCGACGGCTTATATCTGGGCCAAAAGAAAGCACATCTGGACAAATTAAGTCGTAAGAATTTAGATTGAGTAGGGTGTAGATCCTAATCTAGCTCTTATCACGATTTCATTTCATTTGCGCATGCTATTAATCAAGTGATTAACAGTTTCCTGAGGCACATTCTCCAATTCAACAAGAACAACTTGATTGAGTTTCCCAAGAGTCATACGGATAGCTATGTAGCTCCTAAGTGATAGATTTACTACATCCCATAGATGCTCTCTGGTATTCATATCTAAGAATATGTTTTTAATTAAATTTTTCTACATAAATAATAAAAATATAAATACGGAATAATAACAATAAATACAAATACAAATATTTTAACAAGCTAATGCTTATAGACAATCTATAATCACATGTATTATTAGGGAACATGTATATATTACAAAAATAAGTAAACCTTAAAGCGGAATAGATCGGAACAGCGATCGGGCGGACTTATTATCTTATCATAAGAGAAAAGGCTCCGTTACAGAGATAAAGAGCAAGGATGTACCAATGTATGTACATGTGTAACATTGGGTGTTATAACGATATATGTAGATATTTATACTTGTATATAATAGTTGTAAATATGTTGTGTTGTACATGAGATAAATTCGTATAATTAGCCTTAAATTAAAATATTCTGTATATATTTAAGATAAGTAGTATTGTAACAGTCAATGGGAAATAATAGTTTTAAAGGAAGGAAGGAAGGTATTCATATCTCAACTATTTGGTGACCAGTCCATAGTTGCAATATTCAAAAATCGAAGGTAGTGCAGTCCCTGTCTAGCAATTTGGAACCCAGCAGTACCCTGCATAAAAATAAAATTATCTCCGACAATCGGACAAAATGACATTACACTTCTTCTATGATATTTTCTACGTAGAAATGTGCATTCACGGATCCGCGCATATAGGAACCGAATCCGTGAGACCATAGAAACAAATTCCGTCCCAGAACACTATCGATTTACCAAAAAAAGGAATGTTCGGAGAGATATTGCTGACAACAAACCTCTCTTCTGAGATTCGCTAGACTCATTGACGCCCATCTGGTGAATTAAGACTTACTCTTGTTTTTTTCTGAAAATAAAACCGGTTTTCAGTCATCAATGGCCCAATTTACATGGTCTCTTGCAAAACGCAGTCTAGTATCTCGATATTTTCTGGTGAGCAGTGATCTTCTACTATCCAACCCTCCTTAATTAAACCCTCTCCTGACCGTTAATTTAGAAATATCTACATTTTGATGTGCTGCCAAGAGTGCTGTTGCTTAAGGCGATTTGAATAAGATATCGCTCACCCCTTACATCTGTAGACTTGATCTGTAACTTTGCCTTACGACCTTATTCTTCGGATTTTACACTAACTTCCAAGTTAATTGAAAGTGTAATTATTTGACTGATTGTTTATTATCTAGCTCCTAACAAATTAACGACATATCGCCGGCTATGTTTCTTGTTAACCAGCATTACCACTTTCACTGTTTCATATTCTCTTAAGTTGCATGGATGATTCATTTATTCTACTCTAAGTCTACTGGACAGTGTTTCGTTCATTTGATGAATCACTACTAACAAAGAAAAATTTCTAGTATAACTAAATTAATTGCCTCTTACAAATCACTTTAAACAGCATTAAATGTATTATTAACCAATAATTACAAACTGTTACTTTACATCTATCAAATAATTGCAATTGCTTATCAGTAGTGATAGATAATAATATTCCAGGCCACCTTAATGAAATGTTTAAGGATTTAAAACTTCGAAAGATTAAATTTTATCCAGGAGTATAC
This sequence comes from Rosalia funebris, assembly GCA_037954035.1. Taxonomy (NCBI): domain Eukaryota; kingdom Metazoa; phylum Arthropoda; class Insecta; order Coleoptera; family Cerambycidae; genus Rosalia; species Rosalia funebris. The sequence continues at coordinate 98,294 of JAZFAV010000005.1, read as the reverse complement.
TCGTATATAGTATTATACTTATGTACGTATAAAAGTAATTTTCTTAATTGGAAATCACATTACAATTTAATTTTTCATTTTGTAACTATGGTATATATCGTGTACAGGCAGAGTATGCTTTATATTAGACATTATGAGGACTATGCAACGAAAGAAGACCATCCTATTTTTCATGTTCAAGTCAATGTAAGTCATCGAGTATGTGCATGTTGAAAAAAAAAAAAATAAATTCGGAGGTTCGCACCACCCTGTCTCTGTTCGACACGGAGTTGTATTGAATACTAATACTTACTTTGCACATATATGTGTCATCTTGGATAATACAGCTTTCCACTTGAAGGTAGAAAGGTCATCATACCTTCTATTTAAACCGGCTATAACCTATGTGTTTGAATTTTTCCCCTAATATGTAAAGACTTCGTCCAGAAATAGACGTTCATATAAATGGAGGGCTTTCTTCGTTGATTTATATGGATGACTTTAGTTGAAAAATAATGTAAAGATAATGAAATATTTAAATTACGGAAATATGTTTTAAGAAATTGATATGTTTTAAGAAGTTTGCTTTGAAGGTACTACTAGACAACTAAAAACTTTCCTAGATGGTTTGAATAACTTACACCCCAAAATTAAATACACGATAGATTGGGAAGCAAATAATAGTATACATTTTTTAGATCTTACTATCACACATAAAAATAATCAATTTAATTTGATGTTTTTCTAAAACCTACATATACCGATATAACTATCCCCTTTGATTCTTACCACTCATATTCTCATAAAATATCCGCATATTCAATGTTACACAGAGTCTTTTCGCCACCTTTATCAGAAATACAGATAAAGCAGAACTCACATCAATTCAAAATATATCGGAAAACAATGGTTTCCTCATAAATACTATTGTCAAATTAATAAACAAAAATCAAAATCAGTATACGTACTTTTAAATTAATTTATGCAAAGATTAGAGAAGATAAATAAATACTTTATGCCACCATCACATATTATGATAAATTGTCAATAACAATTTTAAATATTCTCAAAGAACACAATATCAAAGTAGCATTTAAGCCCCGACGAAAGTTATCAAATGTAGTTTATAATGCCAAAGACAAACCTAATAAATATGAAAAATCTGGAGTTTATAGGTTAAATTGTTCGGAGTGCAATATCACATATATAGGAAAAACTGGACGTAAATTTAGTACTAGGTACCTTGATCATAATAGATCCTTCAGGTTACAGAAAATATATTCTACTTTTGGTATATATATATATCTTAGAAAGTGGGCACAATTTCCCAGATATTAGTAATATGAAAATCCTACACTATGCCAGCAAAAGTTTAAAACTCAATTGGTTAGAAGCAATAGAGATCTATAAATACAATCATAGTGATAATTTTAACTTGTTAGATGATCAAGTAGATATACTATATTCTCCTATTTCTACTGTTAAAAGAATTAACTAATTAAGAAAACCCCTTGTATAATAGTTCTTAATAATATTCCTGGAAATTCCTACAATTTGATTGTTGGAATTGCAGCATTTATAAAACACTTCTTCCTGTAAACCTTAATTACCTGTTTATTGTCATAACTCCTTATTCTGTTTAATTGGATAGTATAAACGGAGTTTTTGTATTTTACTTTTAGTTGAATCGTCGTTTTAAAAACGACAAAGTGTTAAAGCCACAGTCACGGTTTTTGTTCAGATATAGTGGTATAAAACTTAGTGGTTGTTTTACTCAATTGCGTTGGAAATATGTTTTACTCTAAAAAGCTGTTGCGAATTAAAATTTCACATTCCTTCCTTTAAAGAAATGAAATAGAAAAAGCCATCCTCAAGTGTTGGCTCTTCTCCCAGGAGGAAGTTTATTATAGGAAGTTGGGATACCTTTGGTGCAGCTTTGCGGCGACTTTTGCCAAAGAATACTGCTCATCTCCACTTATCTGTCTGCCTCCAGCAGCTAGTAATTTCCGGCGGCTGCCATATGCTCTTAGTTACCGGTCACTGGTGTGGCTCGATTCGTCCCGTAGCTTATCTTTCGTGGAAACTTCCAAGTAAACACCGCTAAAATATAAAGTTTGGCAGATTTTATGTATGCATTCGAACGGGATCACACATTACCACGCCCAATCGTAAACAAGCTCGCTACTGTAAACTTTTCTGTCAATTTACGAGAGAGGGTATACATGATTTATGGAAATGGCTGCGATTTTAAAGAAATGCTTTTCGTTCATCGTGTCAAATATTTCAATTACATGGTCGCATCGTCATATCAAATACAAATCTCTTTCAGACAAACGTTGTTGAATATCAGAAAAATATTGCGTTACAGAACATTCATTTCTGATGATACTATTATGTCCCCATCACAACTATAGTAAATTCTTGAATTATTTTTTTATTTCTATTTAATATTTTATTGGAAAGTAATTAGTGTCAATGACAATTTCTATTACCAGATGATACTCGTTTTAGTGCTTTCTGTGAGTATTTATTTCTTATGAAAGAATTTTAGAGGTGTAGAATATGTATAATTAATTAACTAGAGAGATGTTTATTTATTTTGTTTATTCAGTCGCGGCTAGTGCAGGGACGGTAATGGTGGGGCAGTGCCCCCCCCCCAACTAATTCCTCAAGTTCTATATTTTATTAATAATTTAATGCAGGTTCTGCGTAAATTTTTGTCATTATATCAATTGAAGTTCTGTTGTTTATAATTATTTTAATTTTAATTATGTGATTTGCTGGAGCCGCACAATTTGTGAATGAGGGTGTACTACTGGTTATAGCGAGTATACAGCGAGAGTAGTCTCGCGCCACCCAGGATGGTGGGAGGTGAGAAACGTAGAGCATGCTGTTAAGTCCGTCGAATTACGTCACCATTTGGGCTAAAACCAAGTTGCCCCGAGGCAAGCGGCTTTCAGTGTGTTGCACCGGTCGTGTGTTACGCTAGATATATTCCTAAACCTACTACATAATTTCAATTATTATTGTTTACGAGTTTACGGGACTATTTATTCATGATGAATAATTCAGTAGACAATATTTTAAAATAAATAAATAACAATGAGTTCACGTACGAGATAAAGGTTCAAATGAAAAATTTGAGATGTCCTCGGCCGAATATGACAATTTTACAGAAATTATCAGGAGCTAAAAGTTATACGAGAAAATTTAATACAAGTATGTACGATTTAGCAGATTGGTTGTGTGGCTGTAGTGTTCAAAATGCATTTTTTGTTTCGTTTGTTTAATTGCAAATTCTCTACAAAGCGCTCCTTCTTGGACCAATAAGGGAGTTTGTGACTTAAAACATCAGTGAAAAAATTAAAAGGCATAAAGTTAGTGAAAAACATTTAAATAATATCATTGAATATTCAATTTTAGGAAAAGTGAATATCATGGGTCAATTAAGTAGCGCATATAGATTAAATATTATCTAACAAAATGAACATGTAGCTAAGAATCGACATATTCTCAGCAAGTTAGTTGATTGTATTAAATTTTGTTGAATGTTTGAAATAGCACAACGGGATCACGATGAGAAAGAAGGCAGCGAGAACCCCGGAATTTTTCGTGGATAGGTAAATTCGCTTGCGGAAATCGACGGTATTCTGAAGGAGCATATCAAAAAATCTAATAATAGGGTGTTTAAGGGTTTGCCAAAGACTACTACAGTTGTTTTCCACGTTTCAAGTAAAGTTTCCCGAAACCAAATTTCAGAAAGCTATTAAAATTTACGATTTGCAGCCAATTGCATTTAAACATGAACTAGTAGTATTTCATAATAGACCAGATTTTGAAACTGCTGCGAAATTAGTTGTGCCTTAACATTAATACAATATTTTTATGTAGATAACTTAACATTTTCGTTTATGGAGACTATAAAATTATTAAAAACTTTGTGTACAATGCCATTGACGACAGCCGACAGTGAGTGATGTTTTTCTACTTTACAAGAATAAAAACATTTTCAACAAATACGATGAAAGAAAGTAGACTATGTGCATTAGAAATGTGTTCAATTGAAAAAGAACTAATAACGTCAACCACAAATCAATGAGCTTGTTATCAACCATTTCGCCCAACGCAAAGAAAGGAGTATAGATTTTGTTTTCAAGAAAATTAATTACAGCTAAATACATAGTTCTGTACCTAATTTAATAATTTTATTCTGTTATTTAAAACCTGAAAATCTGAAAATCCGGAAGGATAAAAAACGTATAAATGTAGACATATTGAGGGATCAGAATATGAAAGATAAGTTCCAGGATAAAACAGATCAATTAATAAATAAAACGAGTAAGGACGAAATCAAGAACGCAGAAACTGAGTGGGAGGGTATCAAGAATAGTCTAGCTTCCGCGGCTACGGATGTTTTAGGACACGATAAAAGGGAAGCTAGGAAGCCCTGGATAACGGACGAAATCTTAAACTTAATGCAAAAGAGACGAGGCTACAAAAACAGACGAGACGAAGAAGGACTGAAAACTTATAAGTCAATAAAGTGGGAAATCATTAGAAAATGTAGAAAAGCGAAAGAACAATGGATAGAAGATAAATGCAAAGAAGTAGAAGATAAGTTGCAAGTAGGTAAGACCGATGAGGCTTACAAAATAATTAAGAGGAACTTCAGGGATATAGGAACAATAAGTAGAAACGTTAGGAGTCAATCGGGGGACATACTGATCGGAAGAGAGGAGAAAGCGGATAGATGGAAGCAGTACTTAGGAAATTTATACGAGGGTCAGGAATTAGGAGAGATATTAGAGGAAGAATCTAGCATCGATAGGGAAGATGTAGGAAAACCTATATTGAGAGAGGAATTTGAAATAGCACTAAGGGGGCTAAAGAATAATAGAGCGCCGGGTGTAGATAAAATACAGACGGAAATTTTGAAATGTGCGGGACAGAAAGTAGTAAATAGGATGTTTGAACTGGTAAAATACATATATGAAACGGGTGAGATGCCGGAGGACTATAAGAGGAACATTATCGTTACTATACCGAAAAAGAGAGGAGCCGACAAATGCGAGAACTTTAGAACGATTAGCCTAACTTCCCATGCGTCAAAAATCTTAACTAGAATAGTGCAGAAGAGGATGGAAAATAGAGCGGAGGAAATACTAGGAGAAGACCAATTCGGCTTTAGGCGAAATAGAGGAACTCGCGAAGCTATTCTGGCGCTAAGAGTAATGTTAGAGAAAACAATAGAAAAAGGAAAGAACGCTTATATAGGATTTGTAGATTTAGAAAAAGCTTTTGATAACGTAAGATGGGAAAAAATGTTCGAGATACTAAAGAGCGCGGGAATGAAGTATAGAGATAGGAGAGTAGTACACAATCTATACAAAGAGCAAACTGCTGTTATAGAAGTAGAAGGGGAAAAAAGGGAAGTAGGTATTAGGGAAGGAGTAAGACAAGGATGTACGCTATCACCACTAATTTTTAATCTGTACATCGAAGAGGCGATTAATGTGGTAAAAGATAGAGTGGATTTCGGGATTAAAGTACAGGGACAGAAACTAAAAATGCTGAGATTCGCGGATGATATAGCAGTATTAGCATCTAGTAAGGAGGAATTAGAATCAGCATTGAACGAAATGGAGGCAGTGTTGACAGAGGAATACGGAATGAGGGTGAATAAAAACAAAACTAAAGTGTTAGTGTGCAGAGGGCGCGAGAGCAGAGCAAAAACGAAAGTACAAATTAATAATGAAAGGTTGGAGGAAGTTAAAGACTTCACTTATTTAGGAAGTAAAATAAATTGGGATGGAAGAAGCGATAAAGACATAAAACAAAGAATAGCGCAGGGTCGAGTAGCTTTTAACGAAAAGAAAGCACTTTTATGCTCGGGGGTAATAAACTTAGAAAAAAGGAAGAGATTTTTGAAAACATATGTATGGAGCACGGCACTATACGGCTGCGAAACCTGGACGGTAGGGGAAGCAAGTAGGAAGAAATTAGAAGCTTTTGAGATGTGGTGTTACCGAAGAATGATGAAAATACCATGGACTGATAGGGTTAGAAACGAAGAAGTATTGGAGAAAGTCGGCGAGAAAAGAAGTATGTGGAAAAACTTAAAGAAGAGAAGAGATAGAATGGTAGGCCACTTGCTGAGACATGGGGGAATAGTCCGCGATATTTTGGAGGCAGAAATAGGAGTGAAGAAAGGCAGAGGTAGGCCGAGATTAGACTACTGCTCGCAAATAGTAAGGGATGTAGGTTGTAGCACAATTAGCGAAATGCGTAGGTTAGCACAAGATAGGAGAAGCTGGAGGTTAGCGTCCAACCAGTCTTAGGACTGATGACCTAATGATGATGATTTAAAACCTGGCTTAAAACACTGCGATATACCCACCTAAAAATGTAACCATGTAGGTGCCTGAAAATATACATAAATTAATATTTATTTATTGTTGTAATACTCACGAGCCGCCACTGCTTATTTATAGGTTTCTGAGGAATTAAACTTATCACACAAATTTTTCAAAAATGCAAATACAAATTCAAATACAAATCCCGAAGCTGTCTGAGCCGAGGATACACATTGAGTAGATGTGGCCAACATTCATTCACAGCAATATTGTTAATATCGGTGCTTAGATTCGAACCAAGGTTATGAAAATCGGTGACTAGTCACATTTGTGACTTGTGTAGCCACATAGTGACTAATAACTAAGATATTTTAGCGAAACAATTTCTGGAATTTCTTTATCTAAAGAATAAATATGTATTATTATGGAATACAGATAAAGTACTGAAAACACACATACACAGCTTCCAATGCAGCAGTATACGTCGAAGTTAAGTTACTTTGATCAAATAAACAGAAATGTTTACTTCACTTAAATCTTTCATTCACTAAGTTACTTTTTAGTCATTTATTTAATAATCAGATTTAATAACAGATACACTAATATGTAGTGTGATTGATAAGGTCTATTTCAATGACATAACCTATACAATCTTGAATTATTGATTTTATATTTAATAAATATCACTCAAACAAAATTTGTTGGTGTTTAATAAATTTTCCATTCTAACAATCGGATAACTTAAAAATTTTGTACTGAATTATGGCATCTTCGTAACTAGCGTAATGGAGATTTAGAATTAAGAGAGTTCACAAATTTTACTTGAATTTTGGTAAAATATTTCTGTATATTTAATATGAAAAAGATTTAAAATCATTACGACCCAACTCACATTATTATTGATTTAAAATAAATCATTATTAATAAATCAGTAAAGAATATTGATTCATTATTTAAATCCTAAATTTATATAAACTTTTCAAGAGACAGCTTCGATATGAAGGTTAAAGGTGAACTTAGGGTCTAACATAATACCTATATCCCTAAATGAGTCCACTATTTTAGTTGTGAGTTACTTATATAGTATGAAAACACAACGTTCTCAGATCGCCATATTATTGAAAAGTATTTATCAATATTTAAAAAAACTTTGTTTATTTTACAATATTTGTAAAAGCGCATTACATCATTATGTAATTTAACAGAATCAGATAAAATATTTACTTTTATAGTAATCATAATAAAACGCATAAAAGGTATAGTATAATTACGTATAGAAACAATGAAAATAGAAGAGGTCCTAAATGTGACCCCTGGGGGACACAAAATATTATTTTAACAAACGAGGATGAACAATTATTAATTTAGACACATTGTAATCTATTTAAAATATTTACCGTCACCGTCAATACCAATATTTACACATTTATGAAAAGCGTATTATAACGCCTTTTGTCAATATCTTTTGAAAAAGCAGTATACATCGCTTAACTTGCTCTCTATTGGACATTCCATCGTTGATGGTCTGTAAAAGTAAATTAGAGATTACACAACCACCCCGACAAAAATGATGCTAATGTTTGCCGATAATTTATTTGATCGAGAAAACAAATAATCAGATACAACAACCTCATGTAACTTACTGGAATCTTATAAAATGGTTATAGAATGGTAGTTACTTACCAAATTTCTATTTTTACTTTCGATTATTGGAATAATTTGTGAATTTTTTCAGGGAGGTGAAAAACATCTTTTGAGAAGAATTCATTATATGTAATGAACAAATCAAAGGAAACATTATTTCTACAGTTTATGAAGAACTGTGGCGGTAATCCATCAATACCAGATCCATTATTTATATCTACATTATCGGTTTGGTGTGGCTATTGATTTTTAACATGGTCAATGGTAATAATATCGAGAGTAATCGTGTTTATTGACTGGACATAATTTATTATTACTCATGGTGTGTTCGAAGGCTCAAACACTGACGAAAAGTAACCCGAAAAACTTTCACAAATATCACTATCGTTGGATATTATTTCATCTTGATGTTGTATAAACTTTAGAATGAATTTTAGTAGCTGTAAGTGACCAACAAATTTAATATAATTATCTAATTTATTTTCAACTTAGATTATTTTAATTTTTATAGATATTTTGACTTGTCTGCGGACATTTGAGCATTCTGACAATCTAGCTCATTTTAAAACTTTTTCCAATGACAGTGTAATTTAAAATGTTCTTGTACTAATGTTCTAGTATAGTTTGAAAACTAAGTACGATATCACTGCTAATTAATTTTAAGTCAGATATAGTAGTAAAAGTTGTAAAATATTGCCACGACAAAATTTCGACAACGTTTCAAAAGTTTCGAAAATATTATACTCTGTATATAATATAATTCTGTGTCGTCTTTCATGTGGTCACTATTCTTTTGTTATTGTATTTATTTAAAATTATATAGTTATATAAGGGCATTAATATTTACTTATGTCCATGACTCGTAAGTTCACTTCATGTATAAAATTTAATTTTAATATAAAGCGCGTTTATTGTATATAATTCTATAACAGAGTATTTTAAATGTAGGATTTTTCAATAAGATGCCGATAGATAGACAACTAAAGACATGTTTATAATTTCACCATGACATATGTGAATTATTCGAGAACAATGATTTAATATCTAAACATTTGTAGAAGGTATATAAAAGCATGGGGAAGAGTAAATACACTACATTCTCCACTATTGAGCAGTTAGGGTATCAGAAAGGTCCTTTATTTCAATTTACAATGAATATTAACAGTAGTTTAATTTCCATGTTTACCCTTTGTTATAGGTTTGAAGATACCCAGGGAATATATTATTCACTCACGTGAATTGTCAAAAGAGTAAATAACATGTTAATGTATTAAACGTTGCAATTTCTATAATTGTTTATAAATGTTATGAAATCGAAGTTAATGAAACCTAGTGGGCTTGAATAAACTTCAAATAATGGCTTTCTTAACAACCCAAACACCAGATTGTGGATCGATTGTGCAATGTGCACTTAAAGCTATTCATTATTGCGCTTTATAGCTTAACTTAATCTACCTGTTCGATTTAATTAAAATCCTCACAACGCTGAGCAGTCCACCCGGTGTCTTCCTGGCGCTTTCTTACCGATCGTCTAATGAAAAGATATTTATAATTTTGCTAATATACATTCATTGCCGCGAATTTATGAGCTCTTAATTTTAAGTTCCCCAAAAAGTTTCTCTAGTAAGCATCTTCGGCAATGAAAATAAAAGGAATTTTTGTAATAAACCCCAACATCTTAATATTAGAAAACTGGTAAAGAAATGATGAAAAGAAATAACCTGTGTGAAATATGTAGACCATAGAATAGTAGACCATATAAGATAAATAAGGTGATACAGATTATGGCTTTTCTTTATAATATAAACCGAATATTTATATATTTGTTTAAATTGATTATCCGCGTTTTATCATTATATTAACTATTTCAACTGGTTTATTTTCATCTTTATAAAAAATGATCATTCTTCTCATATTGAATTTAGTGAAATTTTATTTGGTTTATAACAATATATTTCTGTTATATTATATTTGTATTATATTTTCTGATATAATAATAATTTCTCTGACTATGATCATAGAAACCCAAAACGTAAGGAGGAATTAAGTAGTCATTTTAAGAATAATCGAAAGTTATATTTTATAAATAAATTTAATTTGTTATGTAGGTATAGTGGAATTAATACATTTGCTGGTGCGAACAAATATAACTTGAGGATTTAATCAACATTACAAACATTTGTCGAGATATGACAAGAGCATCTTCTCTATCAACAAGCGATTTAACAGTTCGGTATGAACTTCAAAAATGAACTATAAATTATAAAACAAGTGATTAAATTCTTGATGTCGGTCAACTTAGGCCAGTTTAGTAACTTGGATGGGTGGCTAGAGTAGACAACTATGACAAAGGGCGGAAGACTCGCTCAATCACAATGAAATTAAGTTGCGTCGAGGGATCACTGCAGGTATCTTTTGAGTGTGTAACAAGTGCTTATTACAGGGATGGGGTACTGGGGTATATGGGGATGGTGAAAATGATTAATCACTATTACTACACTAGGGAGTAGATGATGTTGCCCAGTGTTAGAGGTTTCGGTGACGTAAATGTGTATGTACTCCCCCCTGAAGTACGAGAATACAGGGAGAATGAAATGAATGGGATAGGAATAGGTCGGTGGGTTCAGAAGCATAAAAGCTATTAGAGAAATGGACATTATAATAAAATACCGTGCATCTACGAAACAATATATTTATCAATACTCCATATTTAAAATAGTTTTTTTCTTAAATTTAATACACAAAAATTTAACCTCTATATTGAGGTCTCAGAATGTTGTGAAATAGTGATAGAATACCGGAGCTCGGCTTCCCCTTATCACTCATCCTTTGGTGGCGCGGCCTTGAGATTTCTTGCGAGGGGCTACAAGATCGATCATCTCCTCGATATTCCTTTCTCACGACTCATTCAAAGTTACGTATTTTTTCTTATAATTATACCCATCGATTAAAAAATGTTGACCAAATTATAATTATATATTGATTGGCTAATGGAAGATTTAGTGTTTATAAAATTACAAATACTAAAAATTATAAATTATGTGGCAATATATATGCAAATTACTAAATGCCTATTTTTTATAATGAGTGATTTAAGATAAAGTACCTTGATTTGAGTGTGGCATTTTAAAATATTTATGGCATTAGGTTAAAATTAATCTACTGAAGAAAATGGAAAGAAATATAGACAAAGTTGAAGCGATATAATAAACGAAGGTAATACTTATTATATATAATAAGTATTAATTTTAATAATATTTGCTGATATAGCATTATTAATAATTAATATTTACAGATAAATGTACGAATTGAAGCTATTATATGTTAAATAGAATAGGGTATTTATTTTATATTAAATAATATATTAACAATACTTAAGCATACTCCCATTTGTCCAAATCGTGAAACATGAAACACACTAACTAAATTACATAACTACCAGATCTAAAGCCAGATAGTTCTGGAAGGAGTTACAAATAAAGAACTTCGGATAACAGCTATTCTCTTCGACATTGCTACTGCCGGAGTTGAAATTCGAACTCAGATCGCGCTAGATAGTGATTCAACAGTAAATCGAGTTTTAATTTTTTTTATAAATTAATTTTTTATTATGACAAATTTTTTAAAAATTTGTATAAAATTTCATCGTCACCCGGTGATCGGAACGGTGGTTATAACTATTTTTATAATGGAGTAATTTAGCACCTAATTCATTTAATGTGAATGATGCATCTAAAAACTAGTTTCTATAATCAACAAATATTGTGTTATCGATAATTCTTTTTCTGTAGATACTAGTACCTTTATAAAATTGCTCCCAAATATCTACTGATAAAGTAGTCCAAAAATATTTTCTGATCGTTGCCAATTTTATAGATTTTGAAAGAATGTCTTGAAGGGATAAATGTGCTTTTAAAAGCAAAAGAAAATTATTTGCATTAGTTTCGGCAACACTTCTTTTTAAAATATTTCTATTCAAACCTGCCTTCTGAGATAATTTATTTTTTACTTATTTGTGAACTACATTATATATTATAAACTATAAAGTATAGCATTTATTTATATTTAAGGAACTAAAACATTTATTACATAATAGTTTTGAATTCATTCTAGAATTACAACAATATTTTGTATCAAATTGAATAATCATTTTGTAATAAACATTTTATAACCTCTTATATTATTTCCTTATTTAATGTAAAAATAGTTAGAATTTCTTTTTTGTGATATAGGATTACGAATTAGCATTTAGGTTTACTGGATTGTTACAATAACTAATTTATGAACATATTGGGAAAGAAATGGTACATGTGGTTCAGCATGTACCACAGAAGCATAACAAAGTATTATGATTCTAAAGTTAGGAATAAAATTTATCAAACTAATATTAACGTCTCTTGGAAACAAAGGAAACTTCTAAAAGTTGGTTAATAAATAATGGAAATAATCAATCAATAAAAACCTTTTCGATCGGGTGTATATGATGATCTAATAATAAAGAGTAAGAATAGGTAAATTGAAAATTACACTTATCAGTGATTACGGTTGATTCTGTACTTGTACATAAGATACTTTTTAAAATTATCGTATTTTTAACATGCCGAATCCATAAAAAAGCAGCAAATTTTAATCCTAACTATGATTGGATGTGGATATAAAATGAGAAGTCAACTCGAAACCTGCACCATATTTAACAATGTTGTAACAAATGATACAATCAACCGTGAGTAAAATTTAATAGGAATTTAAAACAAGAGGGATTTATAAAAGAGGAGGTCGACTGAAAACATTAAATGATTGGAGACATGGCTTAATGAAAAACAGAATTAATTCGGTAAAAAAATTAGCTAAAAGGTATCTTATAATCATCAATTCACTATTATCTAAAGTCTATTAAAAATAGTCCTTATTTAAAGTACATGAAATTCAGGTGTTATACTTGATGATATTGATAGACTTCTGGGATTTTGGGAAACAATATCGAATATAACAGCTGATAACCAAGATTTCATACGTCCTCTTATCAGACGAAGCTACATTTTATCTCAATAGCGGTACGAATAATGAACATATAAACGACATGATACTGGAATGAGATAGATCCTCACTGGACCTGTAATCGAAATACTTTTGTATTATCTCTATACCAGTCTGTGTTAGCTACACATATTGCTCCATCACATTCTCATATATGACGAAACATATTTCTTAATGTAACAATCTACTACACTGATTAGAGCAAGAGTAGAAATGCACTACACAAATCAAAAAACAGAACAAATTTATGATACAGACGTTATGACTTATTATCATTGGTGTTGTCTTGAATGTATATTCTTTCCCAGATTACGAATGCGGCTACTTGACTTGTTTATATTTATTCCATTTTCTGTGTTCTAGATTTAGCTGAAGCAATTATGTCCTCTACATCGGTTTTTATATTTTTAGGGAGATGGGGTGAGAAGGGAAGTTATTATCGAATATAAAACCGTCACGTACTTAAGACGCGTTCGAAAATTTGAGGTTATATTATTAAACCATCACAGCATAGAAGTCAGAAATGTCTGTGGGGATTTCATAAAATATTCACGTGATGCAGCTCCGCGGCATTGGGTAAGATTTCTTTTAGGACAATGAAATGTCACGAGAAACGTACTAGACCAGATGCATTTTTAATGTGTTCTCCGTGTTAAAACCTTTCAAGTTAGACAGCTACCGGAATGGGGTATGTAATGATAAGATATTTATAGCGACATTTATTAAATGGAAAATGCGGGACGTATATCTAATGAAATGGAAGTAGGAAACTCAATGCCGCCAAATTATAAAATATATTGATTGATTACGTTTCAGTTCTAGATACATCTACATAAATGGTATTGCGAGGAAATATGAGCATATTAAATGTAATGTTCAATGGAGAACATCCAAACTGAATTTACTTAGTAAGGTAAATAAACACAGGTTTAATGTATATCAGTAAATATCGATTTATTGATTTTCCAGAAATGTTTCATGAAATTAAGTATACAGGATAACGAATCAATTATACTTACCAAGTTTAATACAAATTTATGTTTTAAAATACTGGGATATTAAAAATTATCATTGTCATGTGCTATCATCAGTAACGTGCAAAGGTGTTATTAATTCTAGAAATAAAATAATAATGACCTACAATCTCCTACAATCTACAATAAAACTTCTGAGATTACGCAAGACATCTGGGATCAACTGTCGGCTAAATAACTTGATAGGATTGCATATTAAATATATAAGTTTTGCTCAATAGTTGTCTGGTATGTTTCATGAGAAATATTTTGAGATAATAATAGATATTTTGTAGAAGTAGATATATATATATATATATATATATATATATATATATATATATATATATATATATATATATATATATATATATATATATATATATATATATATATATATATATATATATTGATTAATTGCGTCTAGAAAGTAAATTATTTAAACGTAAACATTAACTATGTATATCCTTAAATTCCGTTAACTACCACACTAGATTAAAAATAATATAAATAGGCTGTGTTAAATTATGTGTTCTGTTGTCAAAGCATAACTGAGAAGCTGCTAAGATTATAATACCAAGGAACCTTACCAGAGCTGCTTGTCATATTTAGACAATTAGAAAAAGATTGATATAAATGCATGATTCCAGCTCCAACAATTATTTCCAAAATTCACGACGAGCTATGACAAAGATGATTTTTTCTATCTAGTTATTGGTTTTTAAATTTTGAATCATGATATATTTCAGGAAAATTTAGTCCTGTGAAGGTTTAAAGATAAAGCAAAACGCCGAATTACTATGAAATTTTGATGTTCAGTTTATTTTCCACTCAGATTATTGCAAATCATGTTCATAATTGATTTTTTATTCGAAAATGTATATAGGACATCTATTTCATGAGAGATATGGTACTGGTGAGTTGGTATCTATCATTATGAATTTGGTAACTATTTATGATAACTTTAGTTAGAGTTACATATTTAAACTTCTTACATAAACTTATAACAAATTTGTAGGCTCTACAAAGAAATTCATGACAGTTGTCTTAAAAATATAATAAGTACCTTCTTTATAAGGCCTCGCAAATGCCAAAGAAAATTAAGTAAATTGTTATTGACAAGTTAACTAATGTTTTTATTCCTAAACGAATTCGTTAATTTCTATTGGAAATTATTGAAATGTAACTTTCTTAAATTGTTTTTTTAATTTTTTTATGTACCTATCTATATTACGTAAATACTATGAAAAGGAAATAATTTCTTTTACATATAAAAAATATCAGCATGTTTGTGGAATCTTCAAAAGCTATGTAAAGGATTTTAACTAAATAGAAATTTCACCCTTGCAAATTACAAAAGATTTACCAGCTAACAGAAGATAATAACGATCACAGACTATAATTTTGTGAAATGATTTGTGTTATCACGAAAATACTTATGTGGCTGAGGAAGGAGTTAATATCTTGTTATAGGTATAAGATGTTGCACCGTCAGCAAGAGATAGGTTCACATTATGAGCATTTATTTTAAAATTATTTAACACGTTAAGCGCCACTATGCTAAAAAAATTAATCTTAGGGGCCACTTCTTAAAATTAATTGAACTGTATAAAAAAGCTCTCATAAATTAATTATTTTATAATATATGTGTATGTTTTTCTTTTTGTAAAAAAATTGTTGTATTTAAATGGATACAGGTAGCCATTTTGTAAGAATTATCAATTTTGGCCACTTGTATCCATTTAGATACAGGAATAAAACTTGTTAGTTCTAGTAGTAGGATTTTGTGAGTCGTACAGTAGTATTTGACCGTATTTGGCATGCACTTGCGAAGTGGCTCGCGTTGTGTGTGGATTATTGTTTACATAGAGGCCCATAGTGAGTGAAAATAATGTCGTATGAAAAGGAACAAGATCATTTACAAAAATTATGGGAATTCGTTGATTTCTCAGACGATGAAGAACCTTTTAGTGCAAGAGAATCAGAGTATGAACAAGACGAGTCAGAGAGCGAGAGTTCTAGAGATGATGAAATCCCAGTCAAGAGGAAAAAACTTACCAATCTCACTAAAAATGAGAATAAGGGGGTAAATAAGAAAATTCAGAATATCGTTTGTAATGTTTCTTCTGGTAAGTTTACTAACCATACTTTATTTTACTTGTAGGTAGGTAAATGTTTTATGTATTTTTTAGCTTCTGATAAGTATATTGACAAAACAGAAATTGACGAATTAGATCAGGGATGTGACGTGCCCTCTTCTTCCGATCATAATGCCAACAGAGTAGTTGAATTACCTAATCAGGAATCTGACAATCTCTCTAATCCTAGTATGTCATCAATTCTTATTATTATTATTATTTTTTTATATGTGACTTTTTAGCTTCCATTAATCATATTGATGAAACTATAGAAGCTGTAATAATGTCACAAAATATAGGTGAGGTGGAAGAAAGTGATACAGATAATGATGAGACAAATCATGAAAACAGCGAAACAAACACACTTACTTGGAAAAAGTTTATGTTATCTAGGCTAAATGTGTTTTATTTCAGTGAAAGAAAGTCTGGCGTGACTGAAGAAATAATGAATACCTTCAAAGAAAAAAAGAAGTAGATTTTTATAAAATTTTTATAACAGCTGACCTAATAAACTATATGGTAACCGAAACAAACAGATATGCTCAATCTATGAAGGCTCAGGCTAATACTTTACCTCATGCTCGCATAAAAACTTCGTATGATACTTATGATGAAATGAAAATTTTTCTAGCAGCACTATTGTGGATGGCAGTTGTCCGGTTACTCCAAGTAAGGGATTATTGGTCAAAAAATGATATATACACAAGTAAAATAAGCTCTATTTTATCAAGAAGCAGGTTCGAAATATTAAACTACGCCTATATACCTAAAGAAGATATTTGTATTGATGAGACACTAGTGCCCTTTCCGTCTAAGCTTCAAGCAATATATTCTAAATAAGAGGCATAGATTTGGGATAAGACTATACAAATTGTGTCTTCAAGGCGGTTATACCTATAACCTAAAGGTACATTGTGGCAAAGACAAAACTGGTGATAAAAATATTTCCAGTGCCACTAACACTGTTCTGGAGTTGTCGCAAAATTTACTTGACAAGGGCAGGACTATTTACACTGACAATTTTTATAGTAGCGTATGTTTAGCACACGAGCTTCAAAAAAGGATACAAATTTAGTGGGCACTTTACACTCTAACAGGAAACATAATCCCCCAGAAGTTGTGAAAGCAAAGTTGGAGAGATACTAATCTAAGAGTTTACAGAGTAATACAGGTTGTATTGTTTTGAAATGGAAGGACAAGAAAGATGTCTTGATGATTTCGACAAAACACGATGATTCAATGGCTCCCGTAAAAAGACGCGGGGAGGAAATAGAGAAACCAAACATAATTTTAGATTACAATAAATGCAAAGCCTTTATAGATCTTTCTAATCAACTCAAAGCATATTCTACAAGTTTACGGAAAGGAATCAAATGATATCGAAAATTAGCAGTAGAACTACTAACGGGAACTACGCTAATAAATGCCTATTGTTTACATCAGCTAGTAAAAAAAAATATCCATCACTAAATTCAAAGAAATAGTTGTCACGCAGCTTTTAGAAGAAAGTTGTACTCGTCCTCCCCAGCCTAATAAAATCAACGTAAATCATGTTCGGGTTGATGGCAATAAAAGAAATAGGTGTTCTGTTTGCTATGAAACCCTAAAAAACAATCATGATTGGAAATATTCCCAAGCAAAATCTTCACAAACCCGCCACAAATTCAGTGCTTGTGGAAAATTTTATTGCTTGAAATGTTTTTTTACTACCCATAAATCAGAATTAATGCAATAATATATTATAAATGTTTATTTGTTTACAAAAGTACAAAGAAAAAGATACATAATGTATTTCAGTTAAATAAAACATATTTTTTTTGTTTCAAAAATGTCCATTATTAACAACCATAAAAAAAAAAAAGAAAAATCGCTGGCCAGAAACACATTTTGGCTCAGCGGGCCATGCTTAATAAATCACCTATACATTTGTAGGCACGCTTTGTATCTGTTAGAATACACGCAGCCGATTGTTAAAGTATTCCAATTTATCCGATTGGATACAGGTGGCCTAAACATTCAAGGCCACTTGTATCCAAACGGATGCAAATGGTGCTTAACGTGTTAAAAATGCCTGGTACAATTTTTTAATCTTGTCATTTGGTTATTTCTGAATTAATTTTGTTATTTTACATTAATGTGGAATTTATTTTTAATAAAACCGCAAAATAAAATCGGACATGAAAAACATCTAAGTGACATTTTGCATGATTCCTGTCAAAAATAAACTAACGTTTAACTTTTACAGAGAAGCATTGTTTTAAAAGTTTGATGGTATGCAAATATTAAATTTAATCGTTTTATTTTTCAGAAATAAAAACAGGAATGTCAAAATAAAAGCACTGTTTTTACAGATATTTGAAATAGTTATCAATTGATCAGTTCGATTACTCGCACACGAAATAATATCACCATTTGTTAACTAAGATATTATTTTTTCACTTTCATGTACGAGTATGTATGCCAATATTCATTCTTTTAGGTTCCCTAATTCCAAAGTTAAACGGGGGTGAAATACTTTAGACGTACACTGTATATAGATTTATTTGCTGTTGTTATTAAATGTATTTATATGTCTCGTTTATGTTGTATCTCTTGTTTTGAGTGAATGAATATTGTAGAGTTTATGAGGTTATATTCAGAGTTACGTAATTTCAATTCAGGCTGACTTGGTACTGTAGGAGCGCTGGATATTTCATTAATGTAATTAGCTGAATTCAATATTATTTCATTATAATTATCACAAAATATTATTGATGTTGCACAGTTTGAGGAGAGTAAAGTATATAATTATATATATCCAATAAAATAATGAATCCCAGTACTCATTTATACGGTCACGTGTATGGATATGTGTATGTCACTATGATTAAAACATATTATTATAAGTATACCATCGTTATATATCATCTGTCATATGTATGCATATACGTTAAGCTATTAAATCACAATATAACTACCAAACAAAAATTTAAATCCACCTGTTTTATAGGATGAGAGTTTAACCTGTTTAATGGAACTCACCACGACTTACGACATGTTATATCATAGTTTTTTCTTTGTGTTTACTTTATAAAATACACATCTTCCGTTCAAAATTTTGTAAATAAATATTCTGTAAGTTTGGAAAATAATCTGGAAATTGTATTTACAGCAAAATTTATTATAGTTACTTGTCATTTATCTACTAATAAAGCTAATTCAATATATTTATCTTACGAACACATTTATAGTACGAACAAATTCGTTGTCGTTAAAATTAATCTGTAATCAATATAATGAAAAGTTTTACTTCGCAGAGGGTAATTTTTAAACTAATGAAATAAGGAGATTATTATACTCCACCCCATCTACAATTACCTTATATAATTAGGACTAAATAAATCAGGTCAAAACAGCTATTCTCCTGGCTATATGCCAATCGCCGAGCGCTGAATTATATGACAAAATTTGCCGTATTTTGTCTAACAAAGTTAGTACTAAAATACAGTGATTCAGATTGTTACAAAACCACAAGGAAGATGCAAATTGTCACCTATCTCAGGATATCGCTAACTGCAGACCGGTTTCGACCTTATCTTGGTTCTCGTCAGTGCAGTGTAAGCGAGTATATCATTGACAGATGAGGTTCACATCTAGTAGACGTTGCTACGTTCCACCGCAGTAGAATGTACCAAACGCCATCAGTAAAACTTTACATTATATTGATGATCAAGTTTTCAGTCCGATTTAGATTGTTCTCAAAACTACCAAGAGATCATGGACCTTACTTTATTCGATTATTTGTTTGACAATCGAGCTATTTGATATAAAATCTGACAAAGTTAACATTTCTGCAATAAAAAGTAAGATATGAAACTGCAGAGTACTCTGTAGATGTTATATATTATAAGACATAGGTTTTATGATCGACTGGAATTTTATAAAAACGAAACTGTATTTTCTTAAACATATTTTATAATGAAGTTATCTTTTTACGGGCAATAATCTAAGAAAATGTAAAAATAGGTAGGTATATGTTGCATTCCTTTTAATGCGACCTCTCAAATGATGGGTCCCTAAACATATTCTAATAAATATATAAAAAAAACTTTCGAAAAGTTTTGGACTGTTACATATCCCATGATGAACATAAGTAAAGGTCATTATTTTTTAATTTCATAATATAATACAACTCATACAATCAATATGACAATCAACACACAAATAATAATTTAATTACAACATGTCGGTTGCCGATATTTTTATGGAAATCATACATATTAGAGTTACAGAATTTATTCTAATTAATGTTCATCATATATATCTAAACAGGCATTTGATTCTAGTAAGAAGCATTTGTCTTTAGTAAACTTAGGATATGTATGTTCATTTTATTTTGTTAGAATTTTAAAATAGTATTGACATGTGAAATATTGTAATTCTTAAAGTAAAAAAAATTATAAAAAAGGTAGGTATATTTTAAGAATGTATAGACAAAGTGTAAGAAGTATAAAGCCATTATCTTACTAGTTAATAGTTTGGGACTAAACAATCAAAAAGCGTGTTATATAATATGGGTGTACAACTTTATGATTGACAAGAAAAAATGAATGTGCAAATCTAATTATGGATATAACAAAAACATTATGGAATAAATATAAAAATGAAAACTGCAAGACTTGTAAAACTCCTTAAATAAAAAAGCAATATTTCGTGTTCAAAGTAATTTTATATGTAGAACATACTTCTTGTTGCACATAAATATATTTTTTCACAAATTCGACAGATATTAAAGGGCAATACGTTAGTAAGCACATTAAATAATTGTGGATAAATGTTCTTTGTTTATTCTATTATAATTTCAAATCTGGTAAACATAACACTGTAATCCAATATACAGGATGGAAACTACGCTTTTGTGGTTTAGAGTTGCCGAAGTTGTCTTTATTTCAGGGCAAGAGGTATTTATACAAACGTATATGATAAATGTCTTGAATTCAATGTTCTATTCTGTGAATACATAGAATAACCATATTTATTTTATAACTCACTATTTATACATTTAAGCCATGTTATAGGTGATAACAATCAGCTCGTCAAGGAAAATTCAACAATGTGAAAATATTGAGGATATTATTATTAAAAATACCTTTTATACCGCATTTACATGGCATCATTGTTGCATTGACTCAATCTCTGTATTTTAAATTATAATAACATCAAAATAATTTTACCCTATAAGTAATTTCCTCCCTGTATATTCATTCTACCATAGATATTTTCTTTATTATTTCTTGAATAAAAACGTTAATATCTAAATTGCAATTATCTTTCACTCCATATGTGTACAGTGTAACAAAATATAGAAATGTCGATAAAAGAAAGACAATGATGTTTTGTTTCTATGAAGACATTTCAGCTCGTAGTCGATGAAACAAATTGTCCAAAATAACTTTCAATCGGTAAACAATAAAAAACAAAGAATGGCGTCATTGGCGAGGGACAGCTCGATTGCAATATTTCTTTTGGACAATCTAATATAAGGTTTTCCAATACGTCTTCATTTATGCGGTAATATATCTGTATTATACTATAATGGTCAGCGAGTTACGTTACATATTGGATAAACCATTTTAAATTGGAAGAACACTCGTTTGATATAAACGTAAGTGTCTATAACAAATGAATTGAATTTACTTTTAAGTAAATAAAATGCTACAGTGGATCTACTAATATGTAAATTATTGCAAACTGCAAATGCAATTCCTGTGCTAAGGGTGAAATAAGTGTTCGCTTGCTTTTTTATTAATGTTCCAGATTTGTTAACACGACTTTTTAAATGCATATCATTGAAATTCTAAATTAGGCTTTCTATATATAATTTAAATGACAGTGACGTAGTTAAAAGGGGGTCTTTAAAAAAACAGATAAGCCACGCTGTGCGTAAGGTACGCATGAAAAATATACTTTTTGAAAAGAAATGATAATGAAACAAGTGAATATTGTATTAACCGTACGTTTAAATATTAGAAAGAAAATTAAAAGTTATATTCATTAGAATGCGCCTTTCAAAATCAAATGGATTATATACAGGGTTTCTGGATAGTTTCTAGCATAACTTAATACTTTTAATATCAAGCAAGAAGAAGAAACTAAAGAGATTAATATCTTTCGTGCCCAATTTATGTGCTAATGGTAACATTCTTAGCAATATATCCAACTTCACATATAGTAAGTAAGTCATGGTAGATCATTACACGTTCATAATACGAAATTAAGTTTCACCATCACCAAAAATTTCACCACCTATTCACACGGTATACAGTCTTACTCCGTTTATGTTATGTAGTATTGTGTTCATCCCAAATTCCCGAAAATAAATGGAGTTTAGTGAGTTCATTTTCTCTGGTAAATTCCATCTATACCGCCGCCACACGCGTTACCATTATGACATAAATTTAGCTATAATAAAAATGACGATTTTACTCATCAGGAATAGGCAGATATACTCGTTAGTTTACGTTTATGGTCTCTATCTACAATGAAAATAGTACAGTTGCACAACGGGAATATGCAATAAGAATTTAAAGCTAATTTTAATCTTATGTCGATTTAAGTAGTGGTCGGAGTCTAACTGATCTAACTGAGTAAGTACTATTAAAAAAATATACTAGCTTCAATTTCACTTTTCACATATCAAAAAAAGTTGTCCCGATTAGTGGAAGAGAGAGATTAGTGTAAGCTAATAGTTGACAGTACACAGAATATCAACTTCAACTGCGTTAGCTGTATTTGCTTTGAACCTAATAATTTATTGACCTGGCATAGTGATATTCTGTTCTAGAATACATGAGGTTTGTTATTTCGTTTTGGATTACTTTATAATTTAAGTTTAAGGTTTCTGGTAGTGCGGTTATTACCCTACCAAGCTTTCCTCTACTTAACTACTTTATAATGTACAACATTTCTTATGGGTGTATTTAGAAGGGATTAATACAATAAAACTTCTATTATTCTCTATGAATCAACATAATTTGTGTTCTAATACTCCATCTCTAAGAAGACAAATAAAGTATTGTAAGGTAATTTGGCTCGTTGATTAATTAATTAGTAAGATAAATTAAATTTTCGGTTTTACTTAAACCTTGCTAATGCCAATTTGATCGATGAAATGTATAGCGACACATAATCTCTCGGTGTTTGCGAAATTCTAGTCTTATGTTTTTTATTGCCGCATTGAAGTTTCCAATCCTCTCCCAGTGGCATACCATATGCTAAATAAACACGGTAACATAAACAAAAATTCATTGCTGAATATAATTATATATTCACGTTTATTTCCGGGTCAGTTTAATTTCCTCTATTTAAAAACATCTTTAAATATTTACTGAATACTAATATACAATTTTTGTGTTTATTGTTGTATGTTATTTACAAATAATACAAGTAGCGCTGGTATAAGATAGCATCCTTGAGAGAACTCAGATGTCTTATTCTGTTTCTTAAGAAACATTGAGGCCGCTATAATGAATTACACAATATGCCATACTGTTCAAGTTTAATTAGTAATAATTGTATGAAAATCGGTATAGATGGCACTAGTTATTTCCTTATAAACATCTCCTAATATTCGTTTGATACACTAACTTGTATCAGTAATCCCGGTAGCGTCGCCTCTGAACGAAAGCAGAACGCGCAATTCTACTCAGTATATCAAGGAGTAATAAGGTGGTTGAAGACAGATGGAACGGAGAGCTTGCTGCGTTACCGATGGAAAAATACATACATAAAAATACACTATAAGAGTACACATACTACACTACCCGGTAGTTTTACACTACCAATTTCTGAAAATTAGTGAACTAGTCTGCTTACTGTTAATCTTGAAATAGGTGGCCTGTCCTGATGTTTGACATGATTGTCTAGAACTCAGAATCAAATAGATAGTCTATTAGATTCCCGATATGACACCTTTGCACCTACGAAATATTATTATTTATCAGTGTAGCCGTACTCTACCATATTAATGTTAACACCCCTTATTTTATAAATGGTAAATAAATATTTCATATGAAATATCATTGAGGTACCATTGTACTCGTAAAACTTTATAAAAGTTATTATTGTAAAAAAGAGGGACTTACAATATAAAATAACAAAATAATGTTACAATTGAAACACAAAATCTGAAAAAATTAAATATTTACGTCAGTCTATGTCTACATATGATTTATGTGCTTCAGAGTATTTAAAAAATCACTTAATGGCAAAAGTATGAACATCATACGAAATTTCGCTACTACGTCATTAATTTAACTCTGTTTAATTGTTTAGTACCTTATTTTTAAATTATACATTAAACGTTTATTTCTCAATATATATTTGACGACTGTGTATCATATCCTTCGTATCCTTAGTATAGATTTCGCGTCAGTGTCAAACATTCAATTCCTGTAAACAAAAGCAAAAAACATAATCCTCAATGAAATAATCAATCGTCTGAATTTTTACACCCCTATCAGAAGTTGACACGACATGCTTGATTTATGACCAAAGTTGTCCATTTGTTTTAAATTGTTTTCGCTTTAGCTGACCTGTTGTCAAATATATGTGATAAGATGAAACAGATCAATGGCAAATGTTAAATGTATTTAAAAAACGATTCAGAAATCTGCAATGCAAGGTTTATTCAGTTATATATGATATTCCCATTATCACTCATTTGGAGAAGAAGAGAAAAAAAGTACAAAGTGTATATAATTAATATGTATAATATAATAATATCCATAACAACGTAATATTTTTATTTAATAGCTATATAGATAATACAAGGGAATTGTCGCATATAAATTATTTCCAATGGAATCACTAGGTAGGACTACTGAATAACGTGATTTGATTCTTACTGGAGATCGATAGTGCCGCATACACTATGACTAATATCCTAAGAAGATTAGACAACAATCATGCCATTTTCGAAGTCTCCATAAATGTACATAACATATGTCATAAATGTACATATATATAGAGTAGCACTATGGACATCTACTTGGCAAATAGCCAAGTAACCCACATTGCGCAAGACGTCAAGAACCCCATTAACTTTTAATATATGATTGAATTAAAATCCGTATTTTTAGTATACTTGATCCTCATAATGGATATGATTTTAAAGTAATTTTATTACTCTTCAGTTTCACTACTTTAAACTAAATTTTAATTTAAATTCTAGAGGAAGACTTTAATTTTAAATCTTCAGAAACCGTTAGAACTTTAACTTTAAACATTATATCAAGGAGGTGAAATCAATTATTTTAACTTACAGTTAATGTATTTTCACAATTTTTTACTTATTTTGTACCATAACAATGATTTGTCAAACGTTGACTTCCTTAAATGGCGAAGGCGTTTACATAAAATTACATTAAATTAATTGGATTTACATAGTTACCTAAGAATATGTTATAATCCTATTTATGTAAATATGAAATCTGTGCTTTAATATCCAACATATTTAATCCAAAATAGAGTGTATAGAGACAAGCTATTAATTTCTATTTGATTATTTAACCAGATATTTTATTTTATTTTATTTAATATTTAAGCATTCTAATAATGATAACATTAAACCTTCATTTTTTCCATGTAAAATGTCAAATCCGTAAATCCATATTTTTTCATGGGGTAAAATAAAATAAATAATCGGTTACAGGAAAACTTTTTCTTGGGTTTATGGAATGTTCAACATGTACTCCATGCTTGCGTGCTCATACTGTCTATTATTAAATGTTAACAAAAATAATTTATTATATTGTAATGTCTTGTACAACATGACGATATTACATTTTTTATTTTCTGTTGATTTCATGCTCGTGGTTTGAATATCCATAAATCGGTTTTCTTCTAAAGCTCCAGGCTACGCCGGGAAAGGTTATTACTAAAGATGGAGAAACACACTCCCCCGCTAAGATACGAACTCCATCATACAATGACACCAGTAATACTAGGCCCAGTCCGCCATCCTCGACCAAAATATGAAGAATCATCTCTAGTCACCTGAAGTCATCTCTATGTAATGAGGACGACAAACTACCCATCCATGTTGTGGATGCGGAGAAAGGTGCTGCCCTTTTTTTAGCTCTACGTTGGATAACTGATTGGAATATCCATCAATGTTAAGACTTTTATATTGTATGTTACTTTCTGAACAATTTAAAATTATATAGGCAATATTTTCTTTTTATAGTGTACATATCATGAGTACACCACTTTTATATGTCATTATACATGGTAAAGGATATGACCTCATGTGTAAAATATTTTACGCTTCTGTATTTCACCTTAATCGAAGCCACATATAATATTCACTGATTAACATTATAGAATTATCTGTAATAAAGTTCCCAGTCTGAAATTAGATAGCCAGGGGAGCAAAGACAAGCATTTAGATTGAAAAATTTCAAATAACGGCTATACCCTTCGAGCGCGCTATCCTGAAATTTCGAAGATAAATTTTCTGTCCTATAAAAATAAACTAGTGGACCATTGAAGTGGTCCAAGAATAAAATCAAGTCTGATTTAAAATACTGTAGCCTCTAAACAAGTTGACCCATCTCTATGTCCTTTAGTCGTTAAAGTTGTTGTTGTTCTTCGTTTATTGAAAAGTTGACGATTCGGATAACAGGACGTTGCAACCAGGTAATGGTTTTGTTATTCCATGTTTGTTAAACAGGATGGCAAATTAAGATATTTCAAAAGTTAAGACGAGAAGACAGTTTCTATTTCAGATTTCCTAGCTGTGTTTAGTATTATCCCTCATTAGGGTGTAACTTCAAAAAACTGTTCTTGAGGGCCTGGTTTATCTATATCTTTATAGTTGACTTGAAACTAATTTATGAATAAAAATACACTACTGAATGAGGAACATGTATTGCGTTTTTCATAAGCCTTTGAGAGATACACTTTTTTTAGAATAAATATTTTGACAGTGTATTTTCTCATAATATTGCCGTTAATAATATAATAAGAACAATTTATTAGCACCATGAGAAAGTACAAAAATTAGCAGATAATCTATTACTACTACTAAAGTGTATTATTAAAATAACTGAATTATTTAATATAATTGTAATATAAAAACTTATATTTATATCAGAGTAATGAACAAAAAGTGTTATATAATTAGTACAAATAAATATTCACTTATAATAATTATGAGGGGTGGGGAATATGCGTGATATATTACCAGACTTATTCCTTATATCTTTTTTTTGCTAATTATTGCCACTATCATTAATACATTTAATTAATTACAAATTATTATTTATAACGGAGGATACTTTACAATTGTGCCTATTCAGATTACTAAAACTAAAATGTAAGAAAGAAGACAAATTACTGATAATAAATAATATAAATAGGATAACCAACTCAATTAAAAGGCAATATTAATACTCATTTATCTTAAGTCTCTTCCTCTCCTTTTATTTTTATATAAAAACGTATTTGGTGTAATAGTATATTTATTATTATCGTTAGTTGCTTTTGTTTATTCCTTGTATTTATTTCATTTATTTTTATTATATATATATATATATATATATATATATATATATATATATATATATATATATATATATATATATATATATATATATATATATATATATATATATATATATATAGCAGACTGTATATATGTATTAGTAAACTCCTTGCTATAAGATGTATATCTTCATAAGTAATAAAATTACTATTATTAGTATTATATTTGGTAAGTGTAGTAAGTATATTGGGTAAATATTTTCATTTATGCTACAAATGTTGTTGTATCGAGATTATAATATAATTATTTTTAGATCGATTATTTGATGTATTACAATGGTTATTTATTGTTTAATATTTTCTTTAAAACGCATCGTGTAATAGAATTTATTTTTTTCTTTTCCATAGTAATAAATTTTGGATATGAATGACGGTCTTTGTATATTCGTCTTACAATTAGTGGCAAAAGGTATTGTAACTACCATATTATTTGTATCTTGTGAACGTGAAACATACATAAAAGGTGCATAAACTAGTTATCTAATATCAAGAAATTTTGCAACTTTATACAAAACAGCGCATGGGTAAGCGATTTCTTATATAATTCTAAAAACATCCAAATTATGTATCACATCTAAGTCATTATCATAAGCTCATCCCCAAGATATAATTCCACACCTACGTTAATATTTTACAAGAGTATAGTATAATAGACATTTTATATCTGTCTGTAAATATATTTTATATCTAGAATTTGTTTTACATATTTAAATTTTGATAGTAAGCCTCTAATTTAATTTATTAATTTATTAATATATACATTTAAGTTAAGTATATTGTCAATGCAGATTCCCAAATATTCAGGTTATAAGTATAATCAAGTTATCGAATCTTAATTAAAATATTGTCACAATTTATCTGAAGTGAAACCTTCAGAAAGTTAGTTTTATTTGTACCAAATAGAATAAATTTGGCTCCATTGAAACCTATAAATTTAGTAACACCTAACAAAGTTTATAAATTCTTCAAAACTAGGTTTTAACATATTGTGGTTTTTTAATACTGTAGCCCCGTTTTTCAATTATTGGATTCAAGGGAACTATAGTACAGATAGTTTCATTATTTCTTCAGTCATTCAGAACTGACTGAAATAAGCGATTATCTAAATATGTATCTTACAGATCTGATAATGACTGTCAAATGGTTATGATGTCAATATTATACCATACTAATCATCACAGTATTATAGGATACATTGGTACATGGTTACATGCGATACATGGGTACCTTGCAATTATTAAATAAATTGAGTTTCCTATTCTTTCCTCATTAAAGATTATTTCATAAATTAGAAAATTGAAACTAATACATTAATAAGATTAAAATTTATAAACATAGTTAGTTGTTTAGTATATACAGCAGTATATACAATACAGCAGTATCAGGTGAAGGTAAAGAAAATATATTTCTTTAATTACGTTGTAATAAAATGTAATCACCCAAAGGTAGAAAATAATTTTGAGATGATTTTGATTCCATAAAGGCTAGTTCTGGTTAAACTTGTCTAATGCTTTAGTTAAACAGTTTGAAGGAAACCTTTTTTTTTAAATGGGCCTGTCCATAGTTTTCAATTTTTGCAATATCATACACATCAGGGTACCTTTCTATGAATATAGAAAGATGAAATCATAAATCGATTGCAGCCTCACATACGAGTCTATATCAAGTATTGTCTATAGGAGTTAACTATATATAAATTAAACTCTCAAATTTACTTTAGTTGGCAGTATGAAAAATGCTGTATGTGCATTAGTGTATCTTGTTATAAATTATGTGAATTATATAAATAAAACGAAAAGTACACACTGAACTAATACGAGTATAAACAACTAAACGAATACGCCTTCTGTTAGAATTAATTACTGTAAGAAAAGTTCCATTGCTAGTTATACAATTTCATATTTATATGTTCTTAAAATGTTAAGAGAATATATACGTACATCCTTTTATACATCCCTGCATTTCTATTAAAAACGTGATAAAACCGTTTTTGTGCTTAAATGCCGAGTAATCCCTTAACCATTCAGAAAAAATACAGAAATACTTGCCAACTTTGGAATCTGCCCTACAGATAAAAATTTGATATATTCAGCAATAAATGTTGAGTATATATACACCAATAGTGCGAGGAAGGAATGATTGATTCCAGTATTGGGTTTACAACTCAAAGCGGCAGACAGATAGGATAAAGGTTTAAGGATGTTTTGCAGTAGATAACGGAATGCCGTCGATACTACGAAAATACTTATGCAAACAATATGCTTATGGATTATCTCTCTGATTGATTAATTAACAATTGCTTTAAACCTAACTGCAGGATTTCTATTACGTGTTAATTACTTTTACTTTGATGAGAACTTTCAGTAAACATTAATACAGAGAGTTTGGTAAAATGTAATGAAAATACTTTTAATGCAATATGTTACTGTTTTTGTAATGGAAACATTCTAAATAAATAGGTTTTTGTGACGTGCTAAATACCAGTATAATTAGAAAATGTAACGTTAAATTATTTCGTAACTATTAGGTTATAACAAATGTTATAAAAAGCTATATATTGATGTAATTGTATTTATGTTCAGTGAATCTGAAATTGCATAACATAGAAAGAAGAATGTGTGTTATACTTTAAAAATTCATAATTTTTTTATAATTTGAGAATATTCATTCGTAGACATGGGAAAGATTTAGAGGTATTCAATGAGGTGAAATATTAATAAATGTCAGGTATGTGAGGTATATAAACTTTAATAAATATCAGGTATTTATTTGTCAAGAAAAATACCTGTACAGATGAGAAAATATTTAGTATTAATTATTGAGTATATAATATTACATGTGCAATATTAAATACTATGTACATACTTTAATTCCAAAAAATATATATTACGTATTAATACATAAGTGGTGAACTACAATAATTATGCGCAAAGTAAAATAGGTACAGCAGTTATATGCATCAATAGAACTGGTGACAGAAAGTTACAAAGCCATAGCAAACACTTGTAATCAAAGTTTAATATAAATATAAGTTTAACAACAAATTTCAGTCACTATTTTTCACAATAGTCATTATTTTATTTGTATTTATTGTTTTAATTGCGATTTTCAGAACGATCAATAATAATGGAGAATATATGTCTATTAAGAAAAGAGTTCAGTCCGACTAACCACAACTACAAAACTCAAGAAAAAATAAAATAAATTAAGACACTGAAATGTAAAAGAACTATTGGGAAAGGAAGTCATAATTATTTTGGATACAAACTCTGTAATAAATTCGACCATAAGATGAAATGTATAGATATATGAAGTTATATGAAAAGAAAATAAAAACATAGGCTGTTTTTATTCAGAGAATATAATTTTACAATACAGAGAATATAATTCCATGATTTTATTAAATTAAAAAGGAAAACAATTTAGATTAAATTTAAATTAATTTCACAGTATACCTATATATAGTACAATCAAATACCTCTAATCCTTATAAAATCATAACCTACCTCCTGATTGGGATCTTATATGTAATTAATTGTAATACATTGCCTTGTTTAATTCTTGGTTTGATTTTAGTTTATTACCTCATATAATACATCGAAACTAATCTAACATTTAGTATTAAGGCTGGTTGTAAGTTATTTTTGTGTAATTTGATTTAATTTTGTTTTAATTAATTTAGTTCTAAATATAATCAAATTGTTGGATAGGGAGAGAGGGTTAATTAAGTGGACAGTTATATGCCTATATTTGAAACCTCTCAATTATTTTTTTATGAGATACTTAAAAGGCAAAGTATACATTATTAGACTTGAAAGTTTAGAAGATTTTCAAGAAACCTACTGAAATTATTGAGGATGTTTAAAAATAATTTATTATTCGCCTTGGCTACAGGCAACGAACGGTGCAAAATTTTAACATCTGATTTAGTTTATTTTTTAAATAATCATTGCCATTAAATTTAGTATATTGAAATTGCAAAATGGTTTTTCTTTCATTTTTGTTGTCTAACATATACTAACATATACCTAATTATTATGTAACTATTACTATTGTATGTATAGAAAGATATGCACTTTCATATTCCTTAATAAAAAAAGAAGCTATTAAAAACAAATAAAGTTTTCCCAAAAGTTATTTTTAAATCTATAAATTTTTAATGAACTTATTAATTACTTTACGAAAGCACTCTATATGTACCTAATTTAAATGTAACAAATACACTATTAAATTTTGCATGTTAGTTATTTTTTTTATTTCTTTAATATATATTTACGTTTATTTTTTTACATATATGTTCAGTGGACATATATATATATATATATATATATATATATATATATATATATATATATATATATATATATATATATATGTTATATAAAATATATTGTATTGCATTCATTATTCAAAGTACTTCTCATACTCCTATAACTTTATTATCAGGTAACATAAAACCTTCAGTATGTTATCTGAAAGCCAGACGTAACTTAATACTGCTACGTGTCTTATCATATAACTATATACATTGTAACCAACGTTTATGATGATTTGCTGAAACCTTATAATGTTCTTTCTTTAAATTAATCTTTTGCCAATTATATTTTAACTTTACTTTCAACAATGTCAGCATAACGAAACTTATAAAGTCGCAGCAAACCCGTTGCATGAGCAGTATAATTTTAATATAGCTTTAGTATAATTTTAGTATTGATATTATTGTTATACTCACACATCTAAATTCTTGTTCGTCCGTTAAGTAAAATAAATTGTTTTTAAAAAGTTTAAATCCAAACTAGTGATTTAACAAATTTGGCGCAGTCGTTGTAGGATTTCACGCGTTATTAGAACACGGATTTGCCTCACTAGTAACGTGGAATTCCAATTCCGAAGTGAAATCAAGAACAAAGCTCAAGAAGAAAAGAAACACGAAACAAGAATACTTCAAAGAAGCAACTTCGAAACACGAAGACTTCAACAAAAGAAACAAGAAACAAATCTACAAAGAAACAAAGAAAACAACAGGGGAAATCGCAGATAGAACACGGACCTGCCCTCACTGTTTGTGATTCTCCTCTGCAAGCCATCCTTCCCGAAGACACCCCGCTTCCAGAACACGGAATTGCCTCACTGGTTGTGGACTCTGGCCGGAAGACGAATGGACAAAATTTGGTAAGTCAAAGAATTGACACGTTACCTTTGAAACATTTATTTATAATTTTAAGAAATATTATACAGGATATAGACCAAAAACTATTATCCTTCCCATCTGCAAATTTGTTTTTATTTAATTGTATTTAATTAAATAACTTTACAATATCTAATTTAAACATAATAATTAATTAACTTATAAAAATGGCAAACGAAGCTATCTTAGAACCTTACAAACTATCAGAAATTTTCTCAATTGTTCCGGAGTATGACGGAAATCAAATTTTCCTACAAACATTCTTAAATGCTATTAAATGCGCTTTCGACATGGCGGTCGATAATCAAAAAATACTTTTAACTCTCCATGTTAAAAATAAATTACGTGGAAAAGCCGCTGAACTAGTAAATTCTAGGAACCCGTCAACTTGGGAAGAAATCAAATATCTATTAGAGACTCACTTTGGAGACTCTAGGGACCTTACGTCTCTAATTCAGGACTTGCAAAGAATTAGTCAACAATCAAACGAATCAGCTTTAAATTTTGTATCCCGCTTGCAAACGTATAATGCGAAAATGCATGCAGCGATTCAGAAACCACATTTAACCGCTGAACAAAAAACCGCACAATCCAATTTAATCGAGACAATGACTCTTAACACTTTATTGACAGGGCTGGATCCAAAATTAGGATCTATAATAAGAGCAAGTAATCCTATGGATATGCTTCAAGCAATATCCAGGATTAAACGGGAACTTCAATTGTCATACTTTGAATCTCAGAAATTTCAAAAAGCGAACAAACCATTACCACCTAATTCATTAAATGCTAAGAAGATATGCACATATTGTAAACGTAATGGACACACAATAAATGAGTGCCGAACGAAGCAACAAAATTCTTCAGCACATTTCCAAAACTTTTCTAGGCCTAATTTTCAACAAAATTTCAATCAAGCCCAATCATCCAACTTAAATCAAAATTATCAGCGACCTCAATTTAATCCAAATGGAAATAATAGACCGATGAATTCAAATTTCCAACAAAATAATTACCAGCAAAACAGGCCTTCAGCTATTAAACCGAATCCCAACTATACAAACCAATCAAGACCACCAATAATTCGGCCAAATCCGAATTATAATCAACAAAGAGCTCATCATATGAACGCTCAAATGAACCAAAATTTTGATGATACGGCTCATCAATACGATTCACAGTACACTGATGATACTGCTCATCAGTACAGCTCACATACACAATATGCTGATGATACCGCTCATCAATATAATTACAATTGCGATCAAAATTATGAACAATATCAAGATTCATATTCAGACGAACCAACATATCAACAAAATTATTATTTTTCAACAGACCAATTTAATTATTCTGATACTGATCAGGATTTTCGGCAAACTACTCAAGCTCAAGATCATCCACCGGATCAACAGCTATGCGAAATAACGGAATTAGAAAACCAAATTCAAATAATGAATTTAAACACCAACCAACAGCAAGACAAACAAATATTCCTATAAATAGAGGAATATCAAGTGCCCTTTTAACAGTAAATCCCAAAAACTTATATTACATTGAAGATGCTACAAAAAAATTTAAAATATTAATAGATACAGGTGCCGGACTATCCATATTTAAGCCAAAAACTTGTGAAAAATATTCTAAACGTTTTCCCGAAAACGTTTTAATACAGGGAATTACCGATCAAAAAATTCTAATTAATGAATCTACACTCGTTCCGTTTACTCTCAACGATCCTCACAAAGTTTACATTCATAATATTGATATTGAATTCGACGGATTACTAGGATCCGATTTTCTAGAACATTACAACTGCATTATTGACATAAAAAATAAACAATTAATTACCAATTTCAAAACTGTACCTTTATTCAAAGCCACAGAAAATTCCACTAATGTACAAAATAATAAAAAACAAAATGTTCAAAATAATCAATTTCTCAACAAAATTTCTATTAACCCTCGTACAGAACAAATTTCAAAATTTCGATGTAATCTTGTAAATACAGAAGCCATATTAACAGCTATGGAAATAGATAAAGTACGACTTCCTAATGCACTAGTCAAAATTAACAATAAAGGAGAATTTCTTGCCTCCGTATTAAACGCAAACGCAGTCCCAAAAATAATAGATTTTTCCGAAATTAAACTAGAACCAATTCAAAATTTTTCATTAAATAATTTAAACGAATATAATTCTGAAAATTATACAGATAGACGCGAAGAAATAAGGCAACAACTTCGTCTTGATCACTTAAATGAGGAAGAAAGAGAAATAATTACTCAACTTTGCCTAGACTTTTCAGATATTTTCTATCTCGAAGGAGATATTCTGACATTTACTAATGAGATCAAACACACAATAGACACCAACAATGCTAAACCTACTTTTACAAAGTCGTATCGCTACCCTCAAATTCACAAAGAGGAAGTGAAAAAACAGGTATCGAAAATGCTAGAACAAGGTATTATCAAACATTCAAATTCCCCTTGGTCTTCACCGATTTGGGTTGTCCCCAAAAAGCTTGATGCGTCAGGTAAACAAAAATGGCGTGTCGTAGTTGACTACAGAAAACTCAATGAGTTAACTGTAGGAGATAAATACCCTTTACCAAACATTTCTGATCTTTTAGACCAACTTGGCAAATGTCAATATTTCACCACCCTCGATTTGGCCTCCGGTTTCCACCAAATTGAGATCGAACCCAGTGACATTCCAAAAACCGCTTTCACAGTCGAAAACGGTCATTTTGAATTTAATAGGCTTCCATTCGGTTTGAAAAATGCCCCATCAACCTTCCAAAGGGTAATGGATAACATTTTAATAGGAATCCAAAACGAGAGATGCCTCGTATACATGGACGACATAATCGTCTATTCCCCAACAATCCAAGACCATGTTTCACGGCTTACCGAAGTCTTCAAACGTCTTCAAAAAGCTAATTTAAAAATTCAACCGGACAAGTGCGAATTCCTTCGTAAGGAAGTTGCATATTTAGGTCACCTCGTCACCAAAGAAGGTGTAAAACCAAATCCAATTAAGATCGAATGCATCAAAAATTTTCCCCAACCAACTAACCAGAGAGAGATTAAATCATTTCTTGGCCTCGCCGGATATTACCGACGATTCATTGATAATTTCGCCAAAATTTCCAAACCTCTCACTAAATTACTGCAAAAAGACACCTCTTTCAATTTCGATTCAGAATGTTTAAAATCTTTCGAAGATTTAAAACAAACCCTTACTTCAAGCCCCATACTATCGTATCCAAATTTTGACGAGCCATTCCTACTCACAACAGATGCGAGCGCTTTTGCGATTGGCGCTGTACTTTCGCAAGGTCCAATAGGTAAAGATCTACCCATAGCTTTCGCCTCCAGAACTCTCTGCAGTGCGGAAACAAAGTACTCAACAATAGAACGAGAACTCCTCGCTATTGTTTGGGCTGTAAAACATTTTCGCCCATATATTTTTGGTAGAAAGTTCAAACTGATAACAGATCATAGACCTCTTACCTGGCTTTTCTCTATTAAAGACCCCGGTAGTCGCCTAGCACGCTGGCGCTTAAAACTTGAAGAGTACGACTACCAGATTGAATATAAACCTGGCAAAATTAATAAAAATGCGGATGCCTTATCCCGTATCAAAATTAACCATTTTCAAAAATGTGTGGATTTCAAAAACAAAATTTTAACATCAAATACAGACGACGAATCGATTAGTTCAGAAAATACCGAAATTTCACCAGAATCAATTTTACAAGAATTAAATACATTTGTTCACCTATATAAAACCCAGTCACTAATAGACTATTCAAAAATTAAAATTACGAACAATCAATTATTGGACAAAGGACATAAAGACATAATAACGTTTTTCCAAAAAGAAAAACTCGAAGACTTACATTACAAAATAATTGAAGATATTTTCGAGGAAAAACCAAATTTTATTCACAATAAAATTAACATAGTCACGAGTAAAACGGTGAAAAACCGAAAATATTATATTGTTTTGTTACCCTTCGACATCGAAGAGATAATCGAAACAATGTTTATTACTCTTTACAAAGACAAAGACATTTTCGAATCTTCAAAAACATATTTCATTGAAAACAATTTAGAATTGCCAATACTCGAAATGTTGTCATTTATTTTCACTGAAAAAGATTTAAACCTAGTTAGTTGCCAAAACATAACTAAGACGCCTGACGAAGATCAAATTCCGATAATATTAGACCAAAACCATACAGGAAAAGCAAATTTACACCGCGGAATAAACGAAACCATTCGGAGAATAAGGAATAAATATAACTGGCCCGGTTTAACTAAAGACGTAACTAAATTCATTCAAAATTGCGAAATATGCCAGAAAACAAAGACCTTACGGAAAAACTTAAGCAATCCACTGGTGATAACTGAAACACCAAGAACGCCATTTGAAAGAATAAATATCGATATATTAGAAATTCCAAAAAGAAATTATGTCTTAACTATTAGGGATGAACTAACCAAATTTACTCAAGCGTACCCATTAGAGGATAAATCCGCTAAATCAACAGTAAATACATTACTCCTTTATTTTCAGCATTTTGGTACTCCGCTTCGTATACATTCGGATTACGGTAAAGAATTCGACAATGTAT
Source organism: Rosalia funebris (assembly GCA_037954035.1). Classification (NCBI taxonomy): domain Eukaryota; kingdom Metazoa; phylum Arthropoda; class Insecta; order Coleoptera; family Cerambycidae; genus Rosalia; species Rosalia funebris. The sequence goes on along the minus strand of JAZFAV010000005.1, from coordinate 60,713 downwards.
TACTTAAAGACCTATGTACCTTATACGACATAAAATTAACATTTTCTAGCGTTAGCCACCCTCAATCAAACGGATCTGTGGAAAGATTTCACTCCACACTTTTAGAGATGATTCGTACTAATCAGGCTGAAAACCTTAATGAACATCCATTAAACGTAATTCCTTACGCTGTTATTTGTTATAATAACTCGACGAATAAAACACACGGTTTCTCTCCATACGAGCTAGTATTTGGACATACGTCCAGTCGCCCACCTGAAACTTTGTATAACCAAAAAGAGTTGATATCAAAATATATACGAGACCTAAATAATAGAATTTCATACTATTATAAAATTGCACGCACAAAAACTGAGCTTCAAAAAGAAAAGGCTAAATTAAGATTCGATAGAAACGTTCCAGAACATCCTACACAATTTAAAATAGGCGATAAAGTCTATGTTAAGGAATCTCAAATTAAAGATAAATTACATAATAAATTTAACGGTCCTTTCGAAATAATAAAAATCTTTCAAAATTCTGCAATTTTATTAAACCTCGAAACGTCACAAACGACAAAAGTCAATTTCGACAGGATGAAACCATATTTTGAGAATTAAATTATTTTCAGGTTTCTTCTGCTGATTGGAGCAGCAGTATCCCAATACACCATTACTCCAATAAACAACACCATTGGAATATATTATCATCGAGACAGCGAAATCGTTGTAACAAATAAACAATGGACTCTTCTGGTTCACAAAAACATTTCATCAATAAAGAACACTTTTGAACATAACGAGAAAATGCTTGAAATTCTCTTACACGCTATTAACCCCACATTTGAAAACATGAACCTTTTTCGAGGTGAAGTAAAAACACACATCAGCTTATTAACCCAAATTTCAAATTCAATTCAAGAAAAATTAAGCGAAATTTATTTTGATACTAAACGTTACAAACGTGGAATTCTCAATGGCATTGGTACAATATTTAAGTCAATTACAGGAAATTTAGATTCCGAAGATGGCGAATACTACATGAATTGCATCAATAAATTAACTAATGACGAGCATCAATTAGAAAATTTAATGAAAAATCAAATCTCAGTAACAACATCCGTCATAAAGAATTTTAACGCTACCATACAAAAGTTGCAAATTGATGAAGCCACCTTCAATAGAGATATAAAAATAATATCAGACGCAATTTATAGGACAGCAGATAAAATTAAAGTAATTGAAGCAAAATTAAGATTTTTAGAAAAATGTGAACTTCTCATGGAAAGTTACCTGTATATCGAGAATCAATTAAATGATATTCTAAATTCAATAACTTTCGCGCGATTAAAAATTATTCATACGTCGATAATCAATCCTGAAAATTTGATAACCTCGCTTCAGGAAATTTCACAAAATTTACACCAAAACAATTTACCACTCATTATAAAATCTTCCAATATTGCCAAATATTTGGATATTATGGAATTAGAAGCATACCAAACTGATTCAGACTTGGTATTTGTATTAAAAATCCCTCTAATAGACCAACAAAGATACACCCTTTTTAGATTATATCCAATCCCTATCCTAAATAATAGAACTGGTCTATATCATGTTTTATCTTCATCACAAAAATACTTAGCGCGTGACGTCGATTCTTTGATGTACATACCCATCAAAAATCTGAAAGACTGTAAACCACTTTTCTTTGGCACAAAGATATGTTCCAATCTATTTGCATACCCCATCGACGACAATGCTATATGTGAAGCCCAAATCCTGAAACACTTAAAAACTTTACCTGAGAGCTGCCAAACTTCAATAATATTTGCAAAAGGCTACAATGTCCAACAACTAACGGACTCATCATGGCTAACAATTACTTCAGAACCACTTCAAATTACTGTAAATTGCAAACAAATAAACACCAAGACAGAGATCATTTATAAAAATTCCATTCTTAAATTGCAACCTGGATGTAGTGCTTTCATAGGAGTGACAAAAATACAAACTGACCCTAAGAACTTTTCGCAAACCAGTGTTAGTGATCACCCCATTTTAATTCCCTTTAATTGTTGTCAAGGAATCCCCGATGACATCCAAATCCCAAAATTAGAACCATTAAAATTGAATAACTTAAATGTGGAAGACCTCGAGATTGCCAAACACAAATTGGACGAGTATTCTCGAACGTTAGACGATTTGATCAATGAACCATTTGTCACCAAACACATCTCTTGGTTAACTTATTTTATCATTACACTAATAGTAACTCTCATTTTGTTATATATTTTATGTAAATGCCGAAAGAGAAACAGATTAGCAATCGCCCTCACAACAAATTCACCACCACCTCCACCTGGACCTTCTAAACGCTTAAGAGAATCCTTCAGGAGCATCCTGCCCAGAAGAAGACCATCGATCAGATCCAAAGATGAAACCCCAGAGGAAGAAATCGAACTGAACTAATGTTTCTCAGTTATAAATCGGTTTCAAAGACTCTATATATTTTAATTTTGTAAATTTTATATTTAAAAAAAATATTAATTGTATAATTTAAACTTAACTTAAGGCTTCATATTCTCAATTAACTTTATTATTATATAACTTCAATAATCGTTAAATTCATAATTATTAATTTCAATTTTACTTATTTTTGAAAAGTTGCTGCATAACACCAACTTTTTGTTAAAAAGGGGAGTTGTTATATAAAATATATTGTATTGCATTCATTATTCAAAGTACTTCTCATACTCCTATAACTTTATTATCAGGTAACATAAAACCTTCAGTATGTTATCTGAAAGCCAGACGTAACTTAATACTGCTACGTGTCTTATCATATAACTATATACATTGTAACCAACGTTTATGATGATTTGCTGAAACCTTATAATGTTCTTTCTTTAAATTAATCTTTTGCCAATTATATTTTAACTTTACTTTCAACAATGTCAGCATAACGAAACTTATAAAGTCGCAGCAAACCCGTTGCATGAGCAGTATAATTTTAATATAGCTTTAGTATAATTTTAGTATTGATATTATTGTTATACTCACACATCTAAATTCTTGTTCGTCCGTTAAGTAAAATAAATTGTTTTTAAAAAGTTTAAATCCAAACTAGTGATTTAACATATATATATATATATGTTATATAAAATATATTGTATTGCATTCATTACTCAAAGTAGTTCTCACACTTCTATAACTTTATTATCAGGTAACATAAAACCTTCAGTATGTTATCTGAAAGTCAGACGTAACTTAATACTGCTACGTGTCTTATCATATAACTATATACATTGTAACCAACGTTTATGATGATTTGCTGAAACCTTATAATGTTCTTTCTTTAAATTAATCTTTTGCCAATTATATTTTAACTTTACTTTCAACAATGTCAGCATAACGAAACTTATAAAGTCGCAGCAAACCCGTTGCATGGGCAGTATAATTTTAGTATTGATATTATTGTTATACTCACACATCTAAATTCTTGTTCGTCCGTTAAGTAAAATAAATTGTTTTAAAAAAGTTTAAATCCAAACTAGTGATTTAACAAATTTGGCGCAGTCGTTGTAGGATTTCACGCGTTATTAGAACACGGATTTGCCTCACTAGTAACGTGGAATTCCAATTCCGAAGTGAAATCAAGAACAAAGCTCAAGAAGATAAGAAACACGAAACAAGAATACTTCAAAGAAGCAACTTCGAAACACGGAGACTTCAACAAAAGAAACAAGAAACAAATCTACAAAGAAACAAAGAAAACAACAGGGGAAATCGCAGATAGAACACGGACCTGCCCTCACTGTTTGTGATTCTCCTCTGCAAGCCATCCTTCCCGAAGACACCCCGCTTCCAGAACACGGAATTGCCTCACTGGTTGTGGACTCTGGCCGGAAGACGAATGGAAAAAATTTGGTAAGTCAAAGAATTGACACGTTACCTTTGAAACATTTATTTATAATTTTAAGAAATATTATACAGGATATAGACCAAAAACTATTATCCTTCCCATCTGTAAATTTATTTTTATTTAATTGTATTTAATTAAATAACTTTACAATATCTAATTTAAACATAATAATTAATTAACATATAAAAATGGCAAACGAAGCTATCTTAGAACCTTACAAACTATCAGAAATTTTCTCAATTGTTCCGGAGTATGACGGAAATCAAATTTTCCTGCAAACATTCTTAAATGCTATTAAATGCGCTTTCGACATGGCGGTCGATAATCAAAAAATACTTTTAACTCTCCATGTTAAAAATAAATTACGTGGAAAAGCCGCTGAACTAGTAAATTCTAGGAACCCGTCAACTTGGGAAGAAATTAAATATCTATTAGAGACTCACTTTGGAGACTCTAGGGACCTTACGTCTCTAATTCAGGACTTGCAAAGAATTAATCAACAATCAAACGAATCCGCTTTAAATTTTGTATCCCGCTTGCAAACGCATAATGCGAAAATGCATGCAGCGATTCAGAAACAGCATTTAACCTCTGATCAAAAAACCGCACAATCAAATTTAATCGAGACAATGACTCTTAACACTTTATTGACAGGGCTGGATCCAAAATTAGGATCTATAATAAGAGCAAGTAATCCTATGGATATGCTTCAAGCAATATCCAGGATTAAACGAGAACTTCAATTGTCATACTTTGAATCTCAGAAATTTCAAAAAGCGAACAAACCATTACCACCTAATTCACTAAATGCTAAGAAGATATGTACATATTGTAAACGTAATGGACACACAATAAATGAGTGCCGAACGAAACAACAAAATTCTTCAGCACCTTTCCAAAATTTTTCTAGGCCTAATTTTCAACAAAATTTTAATCAGGCCCAATCATCCAACTTAAATCAAAATTATCAGCGACCTCAATTTAATCCAAATGGAAATAATAGACCGATGAATTCAAATTTCCAACAAAATAATTACCAGCAAAACAGTTTTCAACAAAACAGGCCTTCAGCTATTAAACCGAATCCCAACTATACAAACCAATCAAGACCACCAATAATTCGGCCAAATCCGAATTATAATCAACAAAGAGCTCATCATATGAACGCTCAAATGAACCAAAATTTTGATGATACGGCTCATCAATACGATTCACAGTACACTGATGATACTGCTCATCAGTACAGCTCACATGCACAATATGCTGATGATACCGCTCATCAATATAATTACAATTGCGATCAAAATTATGAACAATATCAAGATTCATATTCAGACGAACCAACATATCAACAAAATTATTATTTTTCAACAGACCAATTTAATTATTCTGATACTGATCAGGATTTTCGGCAAACTACTCAAGCTCAAGATCATCCACCGGATCAACAGCTATGCGAAATAACGGAATTAGAAAACCAAATTCAAATAATGAATTTAAACACCAACCAACAGCAAGACAAACAAATATTCCTATAAATAGAGGAATATCAAGTGCCCTTTTACCAGTAAATCCCAAAAACTTATATTACATTGAAGATGCTACAAAAAAATTTAAAATATTAATAGATACAGGTGCCGGACTATCCATATTTAAGCCAAAAACTTGTGAAAAATATTCTAAACGTTTTCCCGAAAACGTTATAATACAGGGAATTACCGATCAAAAAATTCTAATTAATGAATCTACACTCGTTCCGTTTACTCTCAACGATCCTCACAAAGTTTACATTCATAATATTGATATTGAATTCGACGGATTACTAGGATCCGATTTTCTAGAACATTACAACTGCATTATTGACATAAAAAATAAACAATTAATTACCAATTTCAAAACTGTACCTTTATTCAAAGCCACAGAAAATTCCACTAATGTACAAAATAATAAAAAACAAAATGTTCAAAATAATCAATTTCTCAACAAAATTTCTATTAACCCTCGTACAGAACAAATTTCAAAATTTCGATGTAATCTTGTAAATACAGAAGCCATATTAACAGCTATGGAAATAGATAAAGTACGACTTCCTAATGCACTAGTCAAAATTAACAATAAAGGAGAATTTCTTGCCTCCGTATTAAACGCAAACGCAGTCCCAAAAATAATAGATTTTTCCGAAATTAAACTAGAACCAATTCAAAATTTTTCATTAAATAATTTAAACGAATATAATTCTGAAATTTATATAGATAGACGCGAAGAAATAAAACAGCAACTTCGTCTTGATCACTTAAATGAGGAAGAAAGAGAAATAATTACTCAACTTTGCCTAGACTTTTCAGATATTTTCTATCTCGAAGGAGATATTCTGACATTTACTAATGAGATCAAACACACAATAGACACCAACAATGCTAAACCTACTTTTACAAAGTCGTATCGCTACCCTCAAATTCACAAAGAGGAAGTGAAAAAACAGGTATCGAAAATGCTAGAACAAGGTATTATCAAACATTCAAATTCCCCTTGGTCTTCACCGATTTGGGTTGTCCCCAAAAAGCTTGATGCGTCAGGTAAACAAAAATGGCGTGTCGTAGTTGACTACAGAAAACTCAATGAGTTAACTGTAGGAGATAAATACCCTTTACCAAACATTTCTGATCTTTTAGACCAACTTGGCAAATGTCAATATTTCACCACCCTCGATTTGGCCTCCGGTTTCCACCAAATTGAGATCGAACCCAGTGACATTCCAAAAACCGCTTTCACAGTCGAAAACGGTCATTTTGAATTTAATAGGCTTCCATTCGGTTTGAAAAATGCCCCATCAACCTTCCAAAGGGTAATGGATAACATTTTAATAGGAATCCAAAACGAGAGATGCCTCGTATACATGGACGACATAATCGTCTATTCCCCAACAATCCAAGACCATGTTTCACGGCTTACCGAAGTCTTCAAACGTCTTCAAAAAGCTAATTTAAAAATTCAACCGGACAAGTGCGAATTCCTTCGTAAGGAAGTTGCATATTTAGGTCACCTCGTCACCAAAGAAGGTGTAAAACCAAATCCAATTAAGATCGAATGCATCAAAAATTTTCCCCAACCAACTAACCAGAGAGAGATTAAATCATTTCTTGGCCTCGCCGGATATTACCGACGATTCATTGATAATTTCGCCAAAATTTCCAAACCTCTCACTAAATTACTGCAAAAAGACACCTCTTTCAATTTCGATTCAGAATGTTTAAAATCTTTCGAAGATTTAAAACAAACCCTTACTTCAAGCCCCATACTATCGTATCCAAATTTTGACGAGCCATTCCTACTCACAACAGATGCGAGCGCTTTTGCGATTGGCGCTGTACTTTCGCAAGGTCCAATAGGTAAAGATCTACCCATAGCTTTCGCCTCCAGAACTCTCTGTAGTGCGGAAACAAAGTACTCAACAATAGAACGAGAGCTCCTCGCTATTGTTTGGGCCGTAAAACATTTTCGCCCATATATTTTTGGTAGAAAGTTCAAACTGATAACAGATCACAGACCTCTTACCTGGCTTTTCTCTATTAAAGACCCCGGTAGTCGCCTAGCACGCTGGCGCTTAAAACTTGAAGAGTACGACTACCAGATTGAATATAAACCTGGCAAAATTAATAAAAATGCGGATGCCTTATCCCGTATCAAAATTAACCATTTTCAAAAATGTGTGGATTTCAAAAACAAAATTTTAACATCAAATACAGACGACGAATCGATTAGTTCAGAAAATACCGAAATTTCACCAGAATCAATTTTACAAGAATTAAATACATTTGTTCACCTATATAAAACCCAGTCACTAATAGACTATTCAAAAATTAAAATTACGAACAATCAATTATTGGACAAAGGACATAAAGACATAATAACGTTTTTCCAAAAAGACAAACTCGAAGACTTACATTATAAAATAATCGAAGATATTTTCGAGGAAAAACCAAATTTTATTCACAATAAAATTAATATAGTCACGAGTAAAACGGTGAAAAACCGAAAATATTATATTGTTTTGTTACCCTTCGACATCGAAGAGATAATCGAAACAATGTTTATTACTCTTTACAAAGACAAAGACATTTTCGAATCTTCAAAAACATATTTCATTGAAAACAATTTAGAATTGCCAATACTCGAAATGTTGTCATTTATTTTCACTGGAAAAGATTTAAACCTAGTTAGTTGCCAAAACATAACTAAGACGCCTGACGAAGATCAAATTCCGATAATATTAGACCAAAACCATACAGGAAAAGCAAATTTACACCGCGGAATAAACGAAACCATTCGGAGAATAAGGAATAAATATAACTGGCCCGGTTTAACTAAAGACGTAACTAAATTCATTCAAAATTGCGAAATATGCCAGAAAACAAAGACCTTACGGAAAAACTTAAGCAATCCACTGGTGATAACTGAAACACCAAGAACGCCATTTGAAAGAATAAATATCGATATATTAGAAATTCCAAAAAGAAATTATGTCTTAACTATTAGGGATGAACTAACCAAATTTACTCAAGCGTACCCATTAGAGGATAAATCCGCTAAATCAACAGTAAATACATTACTCCTTTATTTTCAGCATTTTGGTACTCCGCTTCGTATACATTCGGATTACGGTAAAGAATTCGACAATGTATTACTTAAAGACCTATGTACCTTATACGACATAAAATTAACATTTTCTAGCGTTAGCCACCCTCAATCAAACGGATCTGTGGAAAGATTTCACTCCACACTTTTAGAGATGATTCGTACTAATCAGGCTGAAAACCCTAATGAACATCCATTAAACGTAATTCCTTACGCTGTTATTTGTTATAATAACTCGACGAATAAAACACACGGTTTCTCTCCATACGAGCTAGTATTTGGACATACGTCCAGTCGCCCACCTGAAACTTTGTATAACCAAAAAGAGTTGATATCAAAATATATACGAGACCTAAATAATAGAATTTCATACTATTATAAAATTGCACGCACAAAAACTGAGCTTCAAAAAGAAAAGGCTAAATTAAGATTCGATAGAAACGTTCCAGAACATCCTACACAATTTAAAATAGGCGATAAAGTCTATGTTAAGGAATCTCAAATTAAAGATAAATTACATAATAAATTTAACGGTCCTTTCGAAATAATAAAAATCTTTCAAAATTCTGCAATTTTATTAAACCTCGAAACGTCACAAACGACAAAAGTCAATTTCGACAGGATGAAACCATATTTTGAGAATTAAATTATTTTCAGGTTTCTTCTGCTGATTGGAGCAGCAGTATCCCAATACACCATTACTCCAATAAACAACACCATTGGAATATATTATCATCGAGACAGCGAAATCGTTGTAACAAATAAACAATGGACTCTTCTGGTTCACAAAAACATTTCATCAATAAAGAACACTTTTGAACATAACGAGAAAATGCTTGAAATTCTCTTACACGCTATTAACCCCACATTTGAAAACATGAACCTTTTTCGAGGTGAAGTAAAAACACACATCAGCTTATTAACCCAAATTTCAAATTCAATTCAAGAAAAATTAAGCGAAATTTATTTTGATACTAAACGTTACAAACGTGGAATTCTCAATGGCATTGGTACAATATTTAAGTCAATTACAGGAAATTTAGATTCCGAAGATGGCGAATACTACATGAATTGCATCAATAAATTAACTAATGACGAGCATCAATTAGAAAATTTAATGAAAAATCAAATCTCAGTAACAACATCCGTCATAAAGAATTTTAACGCTACCATACAAAAGTTGCAAATTGATGAAGCCACCTTCAATAGAGATATAAAAATAATATCAGACACAATTTATAGGACAGCAGATAAAATTAAAGTAATTGAAGCAAAATTAAGATTTTTAGAAAAATGTGAACTTCTCATGGAAAGTTACCTGTATATCGAGAATCAATTAAATGATATTCTAAATTCAATAACTTTCGCGCGATTAAAAATTATTCATACGTCGATAATCAATCCTGAAAATTTGATAACCTCGCTTCAGGAAATTTCACAAAATTTACACCAAAACAATTTACCACTCATTATAAAATCTTCCAATATTGCCAAATATTTGGATATTATGGAATTAGAAGCATACCAAACTGATTCAGACTTGGTATTTGTATTAAAAATCCCTCTAATAGACCAACAAAGATACACCCTTTTTAGATTATATCCAATCCCTATCCTAAATAATAGAACTGGTCTATATCATGTTTTATCTTCATCACAAAAATACTTAGCGCGTGACGTCGATTCTTTGATGTACATACCCATCAAAAATCTGAAAGACTGTAAACCACTTTTCTTTGGCACAAAGATATGTTCCAATCTATTTGCATACCCCATCGACGACAATGCTATATGTGAAGCCCAAATCCTGAAACACTTAAAAACTTTACCTGAGAGCTGCCAAACTTCAATAATATTTGCAAAAGGCTACAATGTCCAACAACTAACGGACTCATCATGGCTAACAATTACTTCAGAACCACTTCAAATTACTGTAAATTGCAAACAAATAAACACCAAGACAGAGATCATTTATAAAAATTCCATTCTTAAATTGCAACCTGGATGTAGTGCTTTCATAGGAGTGACAAAAATACAAACTGACCCTAAGAACTTTTCGCAAACCAGTGTTAGTGATCACCCCATTTTAATTCCCTTTAATTGTTGTCAAGGAATCCCCGATGACATCCAAATCCCAAAATTAGAACCATTAAAATTGAATAACCTGAATGTTGAAGACCTCGAGATTGCCAAACACAAATTGGACGAGTATTCTCGAACGTTAGACGATTTGATCAATGAACCATTTGTCACCAAACACATCTCTTGGTTCACTTATTTTATCATTACACTAATAGCAACTCTCATTTTGTTATATATTTTATGTAAATGCCGAAAGAGAAACAGATTAGCAATCGCCCTCACAACAAATTCACCACCACCTCCACCTGGACCTTCTAAACGCTTAAGAGAATCCTTCAGGAGCATCCTGCCCAGAAGAAGACCATCGATCAGATCCAAGGATGAAACCCCAGAGGAAGAAATCGAACTGAACTAATGTTTCTCAGTTATAAATCGGTTTCAAAGACTCTATATATTTTAATTTTGTAAATTTTATATTTAAAAAATATTAATTGTATAATTTAAACTTAACTTAAGGCTTCATATTCTCAATTAACTTTATTATTATTATATAACTTCAATAATCGTTAAATTCATAATTATTAATTTCAATTTTACTTATTTTGAAAAGTTGCTGTATAACACCAACTTTTTGTTAAAAAGGGGAGTTGTTATATAAAATATATTGTATTGCATTCATTACTCAAAGTAGTTCTCACACTTCTATAACTTTATTATCAGGTAACATAAAACCTTCAGTATGTTATCTGAAAGTCAGACGTAACTTAATACTGCTACGTGTCTTATCATATAACTATATACATTGTAACCAACGTTTATGATGATTTGCTGAAACCTTATAATGTTCTTTCTTTAAATTAATCTTTTGCCAATTATATTTTAACTTTACTTTCAACAATGTCAGCATAACGAAACTTATAAAGTCGCAGCAAACCCGTTGCATGGGCAGTATAATTTTAGTATTGATATTATTGTTATACTCACACATCTAAATTCTTGTTCGTCCGTTAAGTAAAATAAATTGTTTTAAAAAAGTTTAAATCCAAACTAGTGATTTAACATATATATATATATATATATATATATATATATATATATATATATATATATATATATATATATATATATTATGCAAATATCTAATTTATTAACTATGTAAGTTAATTTACATAACTAATACATTTATGGGAATAATAAAGAATATATTTAAATGTTGGTAAATCTATATTATCAGTTTAGAAGCATCGTTTGTAAATTAAATGGAGCTTTGAAATCTAAAAAGCATAATTCGTTCAATTAACTCCTAACAGGGTTTTGTCTCCTTTGATATTCTGAGGTATATACTGAGCGTTTATTTATCTCTCACAAATATCATTTTGTATAAATCTTGCTTTTGCTATAACTTTTTTATTTAATATTTCCTAAGATATTCCTTGAAGGAGGACACGAAGACAACTGATGAGTTTTTTTATACTATTGGCTATTAGTCAACAGAGTTTTCAATATAATTTAAAAATATTTTTATAATTTGTACCGTATATCGGGGTACTTTACCTACTTTTAAATTTCAAGTAAAAAATTCGTGTACTTCTCTATCGGTTGGAGAGGGGGAAAGTTTTATAGGATCGGGGGAGGGCTTGTAAAATTGAGTCATCACTTTAAAATATGTTTTCGTTGTTTTCTCTTTCTGTAAATATTAAAAACCTGGCGGGCAAACTTACCTGGACAAGAGGGGTAACTTTGCCTACAAGAGAGGCAACTTTGGTTTTCTATTGAAAACTGCTTTCAAAGTTTCTTCTGGACAATATTGACTTTGTAGGAGGTAAAACAAGCCAAAACAAACTTCAGAACACTTGATTTAAAATTTATTTTGCCACCTCTGAAGTAATAAACTTCATGAGGTAACTATCGTCGCAGTTCACGTACAGTGGCTCGTTCTCGAGATATATTTGACATTTTCTGACTGTTAACTCATCTCTGTGACGTTGAATGAATGAGCTGGACCAATCTTCTCCTGGCAGGTTACCGCCTTTAAAATTCCTAATACCCCGGACACATCTCACCAAGTAGTCTCTCACGATTAGTATTACTTCCAAAATACCTAAAGCATCCCCCAGTCAGAACATACAAGAATTTGGTGGAGAATTTTAGACTCTTCAGCTGGAGAAAGTGCAGTTAGGTGACCAATAGACTTTGTGTGCTTTCCTGTGAATTTATTGCCAATGGTTTTTCTTGGGATGTTGAACTTTGATGCAGCTTACCTTATTGACATCTCTCCGTTTGCAACAGTATTCAAAGCTTCTTCAAGATCCTGTTGAGATTAATCCCCGCCTGACACAGAAAGAGAAAAAATGTTTACAAAAAGTTTAGAATGCTCGTGTGAGATATTTTACAACCGACGGCGCCCCAACTGCGACACAGATAGAAATAATTAAAAAAACTTACCAGCTTTCGTTATTGGCTGCTCTGATGAAAGTTGCTTAGGTACTCCAATTATCTGTCTTGGAGTTCCCTTATATAGCTCATAGTTTCACACTAATAAACTATCACCACATGGAAAAACTTAAGAGCCACCTTTGTCAACATCACAACTAGTAGCCCTGATTATTTGCAGCACATTCAGCGACCCTTCAAGTAATTAATGTTTGTCGCTCAAACGCTCAAATTTTCAAAAATAGGTAAAGTTACCCCGGTTGGCAAAGTAACCCCAGTTGACGTACATATAAAAAATGACAATATCTTACAATTTTATTTATAAGAATTAGCTGTGTTATCTCTCATTGTAATTTTCGCGTGCTCATGACAATTATTGTAAATAGCTGCAATAAATTAAATTAAATAATAATATCAGTTCAACATACATAAAAGGTAAACTAGCAATACATCACGCAGTAGATGGCGTATACTGAGCAGTAAAATCTATATCTCACTTTTAGTCATAAATATTTACTATTACATATTTCACCTTCCTCGGGTTAACCGGAAATAGCGTCTAGGTTTTCATTTATATTTCTGTTAGACGTTTTGCGCCCTAAATAACGTCAAATATAGTTGATACGTAAACTAGGAAAGACATATTTCACTTTGAAAATAAAAATAATAAGAACCCATCAAGTAAACGGAGCTGAATATTGGGAATTGGAAGTTTATTAAAATGAATTTACGCGTTGTACTGATATGAGAACAATACATTGAAGTTATGACGGAAATAAAATTTACATTTTTGTAATATCGGAATCGTTTCAAATAATTGCCATGGTAATGGTAATAAATGCAGGTCTCTCATAACTGGAACAAATATTACATGAATACGTAAATATTACACCTAAAACAATTATTAAATTCATTAATTACACAGACCTACAAATTGTGGCAGTTTAAAAGTTGATTTGGGTTTGATAAGTGATTGTATGTGAGTTATTTACGCTTATTTCACATCTACCTTCCATTTTTGCTCCTCACGTAAGGTTTCTGATCAACTGAATACTGAGAATAAATTAAAAACTAAAGGAAAAATTACATTTTAATAAACATTATATTTAATAAACATTAATGAACATAGTAAAAAGTAACAATACAAAATAGCTTTGAGTCTATAATTTCTTTTTTCTTTGAAAATATCTCCCTTTTTAACAAAAATCTTCGTTTTGTAGCTTTTTGTGTTATCATTCATTGGATGTTCCCTTTGCAGCAGCCAGCAGTAATCTGCCATCATCGTCACATCCCATCGACGTGGTACCTGCTCTTCATCTTCTTTATGTCTTGTTGGAATCTTTCACCGTGGTCCTCAAACAGCACCAAGATTTTCTGGAAAGTAGTCCAGATGAGCATTCAGAAAATAAATTTTTATGCTCATATCACAACCAAGTTGCTTAAATTTGTTCACCATTTTGTTGACAATTTCCTCATACTCTGGATGTTTATAATTTCCTAACAACTTTTCTTTTACATTTTTAATGTACATTCAAGATTCTATTTCAATTTCTGTCATTGTTTCTTCAAAATGTTGGTTTTGCATTAATTTTCTTATTTGTGATCCTACGAAAATGCCTTCCTTTAATTGTTCTTCAAAAAGAGCTGGAAATTGGCCACATAAGTACCTAGACATATTTTGCTTCAGAAAGAACTGGAAATTTTCCATATAAGTACTTAAAATGATTACCATTATTATATATAGCTTTTATTGCTTCATTAATCCTAATTTAATATGAAGTGACGGCAAAAGAATTTTTTGCGGATCAACCAAATTTGCATAAATAACGATTTTTAATCTAGGTGTTAAGTTTATAGCAAAATATATTTGGTGTATTTTCACAACTTCTAGGCATTTTTAAAACAAAATAAAAACACAGGACGCGATGTCACGAGTAAACGTACACATATCAAAAGCGTACTACAGCGACTATGTAAATACCGGAATAGTATAAAACCGGAATATCCCCACAGGCCAATTCTGTTTCGATCCCCTACACTGGTTTGTACGTTTCAAACCGATTAAACACAAGGGAGCTGTAAAGATTGAGGCAACATTTAAGTTGATAGATTCTCGGTTTTAAAAACTTCAAATTATTGTACAATATATATTTACAAATACTGGTGCGTGATGGAAACAAAAAAAAACAGTGTTTCTGTAGTTCATCGTATTTAACTAAGCCAAAAAGTAAAAAAAAATGCCGATCATAAAATCTTTGTTGGTCTGTGTTATTATATTGATCACAAATGTATTAACATAATCATTTAAAAAGTCATTTATTGGGATGTAGTTATTAGCAGTGTAATTCGCTTAGTTTATCGTAAAACATAAATCACAGTTTCGCGAAAATTATAATTAACACATCAATTCAGCTAACAAGCAAAGTGGAATTTTTCGTGTATATGATGAAATGAAACGTCCCGCTCCAAGTTATTTGGGTTTTCATTAGAGGTCCTATATTCATTCGTTATTTCAAAATCCATCTGTAGCATCTGCTGTCATCCCATTAGCTTCTTGCATATTTTATGTTTTCACGCCCCTGGGCTAATGCACCATGTATCATAAAGTAATATCGCATCAATTAGGCCTTCCATAACAATAATGTTTTCGGTATAGAGTTTAATGCTTTGAAAACATATGAAATGGCGTATAAATGTAATGTAAATACGAAAAAACTATCTCAAATCAATTTACGCTAATTTAGTTGATAATAAATCGCTTCTTCAATTATTGGAATATTTAGTGATATATTATTATATCGTATGTTACTTATAAATATACCAGTTTGCCAGGAATACCGAAAAAATACTTGTTTCTCAACGCGCATTTCACTAGTCAAGTTGGTGTAAACGGAATCCTTTCTTGATGCTATCTTTGTTGGCGAAACGGGTGTCAAAGAATGTGTAACTTTTCCATATTTGTTAAGAAATTTTGATATAACTATTTCGTCTTATACCTAAGCTAAGTATAATGATTACCTTATACAAAGTATAAGGTAATGAAGTAATGCAGTATAAGGCAGAACCTTATATTTCATTACCTTATACATCAATTAAGTCGTCAGTCGCAAAAAAATATTTAAAGTGAAATGATTTAAGAAAGACTTATACAATAAGTTACAAGACATACAAGTTATAACTTATACAATAAGTTATAAGTTATAAGACTTTTTCTAAAATAAACGTTAAATCGCATAAGGATTATTTTGAGATTATCTTCCACGTTTTTGACTCTCACCTAATTATTTTATGTTTATTAATCTCCTTCTTCAAACAAATATTAGGAGCGATTCAATGATAACACAGGTCTGCGATTAAAAAATTGTAGCATATTTAACTAGTGGGTTTAACAGTATTTCTTGTGCTGATCGCGGAAAAAATAGTGAAGAAATTCCATCATCCCTGGTCACAAAGTCACAAATTTCACCTGAAATTTTCTTATTTTCAGGGGTTTTCAGGTTCAGTATGCGTACGATTTTTCAATATTATAGCCTATTGTAATGGTAAATTTAGTCTGAATTATGGAGCTTTCATGGTGAATAGGTTACTAAACAATGTGAGTATGTTATTTGTAAAAAAATGTTTTTATTCTATTTATTTGAATAAGAAAATGAATCTAAACTGGGAAAATCCAGTTCCTACTGGAACCAGGCATGTCTCAGTCTGTCTGCTCCCTCCCCAATCCTACTGTCTGCTAGACGTCGTGAGGAATGTAGTGAGCCGTGACCTTGATTGCAGTCAGCGACTCAGTGTGGAGCTAGCCACTGTGGTGTACACATCAAACAGTTTTGTGCTATTTACAAGAAATGGCTACTAGAGTATGTGTCAACTCTCCTAACTGTTTCTGTTATATTTGTGGGTCTTATACTGTCAAGAAGCAACAAAGGAACATTTCTAATTTTGTTCAGAAGGTGTATTTTGCATACTTTGGTGTTAAATTAGGGGACCAGGATAAATCTTGGGTTTCCCATATAGTGTGTTCTGTGTGTGTTGAAGAACTGAAACAATGGTTTCAAGGTAAGAAGAAATCATTTCGTTTTGGAGTACCCTTTATTTATAGAGGGCCTAAAAATCACAGTGATGACTGTTATTTTTGTTCTTGTTCAGTGCAAGGTTTCAATTTAAAAAACAGGAAGGACATTTCATACCCATACCAACATACGTTCGGCTATTCGCCGTGTTTCTCATCGACCTGACTTGCCTATTCCTTCACCTTCGGATACCCTGGACAATATTTTAGACGATTTAGACCAAATGTCACATAGTAGCAGCGATAGTGAGGATAGCTACGATCCAGGTACCAATGACCCTAAACTTTTCTCTCAATCAGACTTGAACGATTTAGTACGAGATATGGGCCTCCCAAATGATTCAGCGGAAGTTTTAGAGTCTAGCCTTAAAGAAAGACATATTTTAGCCTCCGGTGTTTCATTTTCATGGTACCGATTTAGAGAAAAGAAATTTGTCCCTTTTTTTACACAAGAGGGTGACCTAGTTTTCTGCAACAGTGTACCTGGAATCATTCAAATGTTCAAAATCACGTATGTATAAGAGAAATGGAGACTTTTCATCGATTCATCAAAAAGGAGTTTGAAAGCTGTACTTCTTCACAATGGTAACCGATATGTTTCTGTGCCTGTTGGACACTCAGTCCATTTGAAAGAATGCTACGAAAATCTTTTGTTTGATCTTAATAAACTCGTCCACTCTGACCAGAAATGGACCATTTGTGGGGACTTGAAAGTTATTTCCGTGTTACTAGGTCAACAAAGTGGTTACACAAAGTTTCTATGTTTCCTCTGTGAATGAGATAGCCGTGACAGGAAACAACATTATGCCAAGCAGACGTGGCCACTCAGAAAGGCTCTTATTCCTGGAGTTAAAAATGTTGAAAAACAAAGTTTAGTGGATCCTAAAAAGATCTTACTTTCACCACTTCATATCAAATTGAGGCTAATGAAACAGTTTGTGAAAGCATTACCCAAAGAAGGAGAGTGTTTCAAGTATCTTTGTGAACAGTTTCCTGGTCTATCCGATGCTAAGCTGAAATAGGGAGTCTTTGTTGGGCCTGACATCAGAAAACTTGTAAAAGATGAAAGCTTTGTCACTAAAATGGAAATGGAAGAAAAAAATGCCTGGAATTCATTTAAACTTGTTGTAACAGGCTTTCTTGGAAACAAAAAAGACAAAAACTACAAAACTTTGATTGTTGAATTGTTACAAAACTACAAAATGTTGGGCTGCAACATGAGTGTCAAAGTCCATTTCCTTCACTCACATCTGGACTACTTTCCAGAAAATCTTGGGACTGTAAGTGAGGAACAAGGAGAGCGTTTCCATCAAGATATAAAAGAAATAGAGCGCAGATACCAAGGTCGATGGAATGTCAACATGATGGCAGACTACTGTTGGATGTTAAAAAGGAAAAATTCACAAGAACACAGCCGAGAAAGTACCAAAAGAAGCTTTGATGGAAAAAGAAAACGTTTTTACAAAGACTTATAATAACTTTGCAACACATGTGCATCACTATTATGCTCATTTTAGCTAGGTATCGTTGTTTTTTTTTGCTTTTACTTCATGTTAAAATAATAAAAACAAATCCAAAATTTTCCGTTTTTTGTACTTTTTCCAAAAACTTCAACTTTATTTTGTAGGCAAGCTTTACGTGATAGAACAAAACCAATGTCATTTTTGAAATCATCGCAAAACTACATAAAGATCAGTTAACTAAATCAAAACAATTTTTAAAAAGTTTTTTTTGCAGATCTGTGTAATTATAAACGGCTATCACAGTAGCGGATATATTTTTCTTAATTCTAGGAATCTAATCCATGTAATAAGTTCACGATTTTGTTGTCACTAACTATATATATTGATTTTCACATTCACTTTTCTTCAGTAATGTTGAAAAATTATTTATCAGAAAGTTGTAATCAAATACAAGGAAACACAGAAATATATATAAACAGTAATCATTTACTTTTTTTATTAAAACGAATGGAATCTGGAAAACTGGGTGTTACAGGATTTATACTGCAAACAGTAAGTAACGTGTGACTTTCTATAGAAATATTCTTTTGACTAATACAATTATTTGAAAAGTACAGTATTGATACTTCCTCGATAATCTTCCATTATGGATCACTACCAATTGCGTTGTATAAATACCATATTGATATATAAGAATGAAGAATTTAAAATTCAAGGACCTGTACTAGATATAATATGTTTTGCTATAATTTAATTAAGACTAATTCAATCAATACTTTCATTTATTACACTAAAAATAATTGGTCTTAAAATGTTGATTATATTCTCTGATATAAACTGAATCCATCTTTCGAGGCTTTTTAACATCTGGAACTAAAATTTGTACTAATTGATCCCTACTGTGTGCACTAGAAACAGATTATATCCCTAAATTAAAAATCATTCATTGTTTTTAACACATCCAGAGGAAGGGCTGGGAAATCTCCGAGGAAGCACAAAAACAGGAAGCCAGCCTTCCACTAACATCGAAAGATAATACAAGTTACACGACGCACGTTTCGGTAATCAATATCTCATTATCAGGAAATGATTAAACTAGTTTAGAAAACCCTTTGATGATGTCAACTGTGTTGACGAATCGCATGTTGAATAATCTGTAATATTTCAGTAATCAGGAAAAACTGGCCCCCTATTTTTGGTTTTAATTTACGTAATGGTTAATGAACAAAGCAGGGATAATATATTTCGGTTTATTGCACCACGGTTTCTAATACCTAATCTATTATAACAATTTTCTCTCGTTGTTGCTGAAATGTAATGAGGTAAACTTCAGTTAACTGATTGCATTCATTTCACCATTCACTGTATCAATCAAAACAATGGAATGTTATTTTGACAGTAGTGAATTGTTTTACCTATTTCATTAATTACGTCAAATATATTCATGTCTAACAAGGTAAAATTTATATTTCATATCTATTTACTATTTCGAAGCATCTCCATAGAAAAAACTTTGAACTAAATCAGAAAATTACTAGAAATAAATGGGTCCACTCAAGAAATTATTGATGAATATATTATTTTTAAAAGTCTTCGCATGAGTAAAAAACACATTTCATGTTTAATAAAGAATACTTTGAACAACATGAAGATATTGCAGTGGATAACTTCTTTTCGTCTTTTTTTACAAACCTTTTCATGGGTAGATTAGAGATACAAATCAAACAAAAATTTGAATATTTACCTTGAGAATGGTTTAGACATAACATTTTTGTGATTTTTTATATTACAGAAATATATACAGATAATTTTACTACTAAACAGCCATTACACATCGACGAAATACCATATAAAATTGAAGATAACAAAAATCTATATATTTCTTAATAGTAATGTATTAATTATTAGAAATAGGAAAACCAGATTATAATTTTATGTGTACCGGAATAAAACTACTACTCTTAGGTACATCTCTAATGACTCATCATTGTCATTAAGATAAAATCACAATTTTAAACTTTCTTCTAAATCGTTTGCTAATTCTTTTATCTAGTTAGGATATGTTGTAAATATAGAAGGTTCGAAATTCAGGAAAGAATTTTTCCGGAAAGAAAAAGCTTCTGGAAAGAAAAGCAAAAAGGAAAGAACCTTTCCTTTATCAAAAGTATAGGTTAAAGTATATTGGGCAGATGAAGCAAGTAATTGTAGCTAGACTCAAGGAGCACATGGTCTACTTAAAATATAGAGGATTGGAAGAATCGTCCTTTGTTTAAAAACATACCTTCGGATACAATAATAGAATAACCTCCATTAACTTAAAGTAACGAATATCATACTGGGAACATTTGGATGCCGTTCAAAGTATTATGATACAGAATATAGACAAATGTCCTATATCGTATACCTATGATCGTAATGGTTTACTGAACCTGATAATCTAAGAAAACTATATAGGTATGAGTAGAGATTAGAATTGGTTTTAGAATTAGACTGAATTATCTCCTGATCCTGCTAACTTGGTAAGCAAGAAGCGTACCGAGAAAACTGTAATCTATTTTTGTTATTACAGAAATAAGGAGTTTATACTCCAATCCAGCTGCAAATACCTTATATAATAAGGACTAAACAAATTAGGTCAAAACAGCTATTCTCCTGGCTATATACCAAACGTATGTCAGCGCTCGGCGTTTGGTATATAGCCAGGAGAACAGCTGTTTTGACCTAATTTGTTTAGTACTTATTATATATTGAATGTTACCCTCTGGTAGTAAAACTTTGCATTATATTGATATTTCTGTTATGTTTAATACATATTTATTTATTTCTCAGATATATACAAACCATTTTCGCAAAATTTAAATATTAAACGTCTTTCAAATATTTCTTTGAAGATAAATAATATACTCAGTATGATATACGAAACTAAATAGATTTCGGGGCAGTTAAATTTCCTCGATACAATCACAAAATGTAAATACAAAATCTTATTATAGTTTTGACTGAATTGTTAAAGATTTTAACCTAGCAAAGCTTGCACTAAACTGTATTACAGCCATTTAACAATTTAATTTTCTCGTCGGTGGATGTCTATTTTATTAATACCTGCCCTGTGTGTGATAAATATTAGAGCTGACTATGCATTTAGTAGAATATTAAATTATTATAAATCCCCTCATTTTGCTTGGAGTAATGATCGATAATCCAGTGTCATCATTATAAATATGCCTCAACATGGTAATTTAAGAGAAACGTGAAGATTGATTGAATATTCCATACAAAAATCTATATTTATCCTCCTCGTACCGCCATAACTCATCGTGGCTTGACAAATTGACATCAGGTATAACAATAGTACGTGTATGAGTTTCAAAATGGATTGTCTACCGTTTGACTAATGATCTAAGCTCAGAAGGCATTGATATTATATCGAAGTGAAACGGCTTTATCTCCAGTTTTAAACAAAAACTGCCGACGCTTTAGGTAAATCTGACAATTAGGCATTTTGAAAAGCTGATGGCTAAATTTGCCAGACTGTTAAGTTCACTATTGATGTGCATTTTAAGGCACAGCCATATTATCTGTTTTCAAGATATAGCGGTCGATATGTATATATAGACCTACAATTACGTTATACAAGAATAGTATATAGACCTGGGTATTCGTGTAAATTAGTTAGCAAAATGAGGGATACAGAAGTGGTTTTTTGTAAAGTTGCTAAATGTTAAGGGCAAAACGCTGTCGACTGAAGAAATCAAGCAATACAAAACAAGACAGTTGTTTCGGTTTAATTAAATATAATATTATGTTTAACTGAATTAAATAACGTTTCTCAAGTAAAGAAAACATGGTCAGGAAATATTATTTTTTATAACAATTCATATGTATGTAAGAAATTTTAACCTTTAAAATTGACTTTAATCTCGACGTCTTTTGCCAGCGTTAGATGAAAGCAATACGATGCATTGTTTATTTTACTGAGCCGTAGCCTAAATAAGGGTCCGAGTTTAGATACATGTTCTCTGGAATGCCAGTCCTTAAACAGACATCGAAAGTGAGAACTGTGTATTTCATTTATCGTGTTTGTGCATTTAGTGTAATATCCAACAGGTGAGTTAATCTCACAGGGCAGTCAATTCTATTGTATTATAATGTAGATTTACATGACTATTTTATTAGTCAGTTGCATGATAATTTATTAAATAACATAAACTAACTGTTTTACTACAAATTCAGTATTTAATTCAGAGCATGTCGCGAGTTGACCCATCATGCTCTGCTAGTTGTATAGAGTGGGTACTATGCGAGTTGACCCTTAGTACTATAGTGAAGGCATGCTATTACACTGTTTACCATGGTAGATACTCTGACTAGCTTAATTTCTGGGGAGGTCTTTCGCGAGTTGACCCTTAAGACCGTAGATCCAGGCAAGACATACGAATTTGTAGATATTATTGTTTACCTACATTGGAGTAGTGCTGATTTTCACATAAATATCTATGTTAGTATTATTATACAGGGAATTGGTTTCTCAGATATCTTTTTACTTACTTTCAAATGTGTCATCTCGGGTGATGAAACGGACTGTTATCTAGTTTGGTGATTATCTGTTATATAAATTTTTTATTTTGTTGCAACTCATTTACAATTCTATATTAACATATTTTAAGCCCGAGCCTACTAGTTAAATTTCCTGACATACTCCTACATATGTAGAAATTTGGTAAATTTTAATACGCTTCCTGATATTGCTTTCATATACGGCGTGATTATATCACATATCATTCATAACTCCCTATTCATGCCAAATTGTATTTGTAAAGTTTTCCATGTATAACACTATCCCGCATTAGGGATTTTCTATTTAGCATTTATAAGTGCATGCTAAAGTTATAATTGAAAAATGCACGTATAATAATAGCAATTTTTAACCTCAGAGGTGATTTGAAGGAACTATCACAAAACTGCGCAAACTTGAAAATATACATATTTAATGTAATATTGTGCATCAATCACTTTTAAATGTAGCTAGACAGTCGCACAAATCATATTGATCTACAGGCTCGAAAAAAACAGAGGAAATGACCGAAACTCAATAACAGAACAAGAAAAAGTAATTCCAGACCACCAATTTCATAGAACAGGTACATATATTGGCAAAAAAAATCAATAGGGACTTGAACACCAAGAGAGGTATTGACATGCTGCTTTCCTTGACGCATCTCAGACCTTTGATAGGTCTGAGATGGCATACTGGTTTGCAGGCTACATTAAAAATGCTCCTCTTATATCCACACCTCTTTTTACTAAAATCCTATTTAACAAACAGGCGCTTCTTCATCAAACAAGGTAGCGAAAATTCCCAACTAAAACCTATAAAATCAGGTGTCTCACAGGGACATCTGATTATTCTAGGAGTCTATCGCAATAGTGGTAGATCTGACTTTTGATAGATCTGCGGTATGAAGAAGGTATAGAATATTTGCAGACAACAAAGCTGTACTAGCACCATGCGTTGATTTGGAGCAAGCCTTGAAAGACCTACAAAAAAATTTAAAAAAATCAAGAACTGGTTGAAAAAATGGCGCATGAGAGTCAATTAATCAAAGTCAATACGTGTACCATTCACCTTGCGTAGAGGATTCTCCTGTTCATCAGCGATGATCAACAAATGATAGATTCCCCAAGGTGAGAGGACCTAAAATCCTCGGTATACACTTAAATCGCAGATTAACGTGGTAAGAATATATATTTACTAAACGAAAATAACTCGGTCTGAAACGTATTAGTAACATTTATTGGACCATCAGCCGTAAATCAAAGATCTTTCTAATCAATAAGTTATTAGTTTACAAAACAATCTTGAAGCCCATTTGGACTTATGGATCCAGCTATGGGGTACTGTCAGTAATTTCAATATAGCCATACTTTAGAGGTTCCGAAGTTCTACTATGCTCCCTACTATGGCTTTATGTGCTCCATACTATGTCTTTAATGATGTAATCCCGCTGGGTATCTCTCCATTAAAGATCTTATACATTAATATAGTCTGAAATGCACTAAAAGAGTATCAGTGCACCTAAATAAAGGATGCGGCCGTCAATACCGCATTTTTGAAAGCATTGACATGGCCAGAACGGGCGGGGCAAGTTGTCAACGTCACCGTTGTGTTCCCTAGTTCAAAACTGACCGACAGTTTGGCTTCGTTTCAGAACCCACCATGTACCTTATCAGGGGGCGTAGAGCGGTGAAACGAAGAGCCATGCGTATGGGATAATACGAGGACAGGCGTGCAGTCAATCAGCTAAGCCGGAGAGTTAAACAGACCAGCCCTGGACGAAGACAGACAAGGAGCGTGGAATCACCATCTGATGTCCCTCGACCCGACGGACAACAGCCTGTGGAGCAGGCAGGGAGTCATCCGCCGAGCGAGGCCTTCAATCCCGCCGTTACACGGAGAAAGAGAGCTCGTATTTATTGACGAGGACAAAGTGGTGGCTCTCGCAGACAGTCTGGAGCTCCAGTGCTGCAAAAATCAACTGGAGGACGAGGACTGGACAAACGACGTCACGAGGACGGCACGTCGTATCCGCGACGCCGACGACGATGATTTCTACTTCCGACCAGCTACGATGGAGGAGATCAAGAGGCCACCCTGAGCACCCTTAAGATCAGGAAAGCCCCGGGACATGATAGCATCGGCGACATAGCACTAAGGAGGCTGTTAAGGAAAGGAGTTGCCGCGTTGCTGATCATCGCGAACACAGTACTGCGGACCCACCACTTCCCGGAAGGATGGAAAATTGCTGACGTGATCTTCATACCTAAACAAGGTAAGAATTTAATTCATCCGTTACATTTCAGACCCATCAGCTTGCTGTCCACGCTCAACAAGGTAACAGAGAGGGTCATCCTGGCCCACCTCCAGGAGAAGACCCAAGAGTTGAAAGTCATCCCTGATGAGCAGTTCACCTCAACACTCGACAGAGCTGCAAGTGCTACGACTGGTGGATTACATTACAGAGGGTTTCAACCGAAAATACGTCACCGCAGCGATATTCCTAGACATCTCCAAATCCTTCGATAGAGTCTGGCACGACGGGTTTCTAATCAAGATGTTAGACTTGTGATACCCGATAACCCTGGTGAAACTGATCAAGTCCTACGTGACAAGAAGGCGATTTCGGCCAGAGTAAGGAGCTCTGTATCGGACTACAGGACCATCAAGGCCGGAGTACCGCAGGGTGCGGTGCTGTCGCTTCACCTCTTCAAAATTTTTACATCAGACCTGCCAAAGACAGAGTCCACAGCCACTACGCTGTACACTGACGACATGGCGATCGTCGCGAAGTCGAGGAGGTCGCGCGTGGCAATGACGTGCCTGCAGCGTGCTGATGACGAACTACCAGACTGGTGACGCGGGAAACCCCGGAAAGACATGTGAGCTTCAACGGCGAGGACATCGAATGGCGGGACAAAACCAAGTACCTTGGAGTTGTCATGGACAAGTCGTTGACTTAGAGACTGCATACATCAGGTAACGGGACGCGCCAAAGCAACCGCGGCCAGACTCTGGACGATGACGGGAAACAACGGCCAGAAACAGCTCAACCTCAGAAACAAGCTGCTCTTCATCCGGCAAGTTCTTCAGCCCCAACTGATGTACGCATCGACAGCTTGGGGCTGCGCTGCTTAGACACACATGAAGAGGATTCAAGCCGTCGAAAATATCGCCCTCCACCGGCGCCGTGTAGTGGACGCCCCGTGGTATGTGAGGAACATCCGGCGACACCTAGACTTCACCACTGTGATGGAGAAAATCCGAGCCAGGGCTCGGAAGCTCCATCATCAAGCAGGTGCCCATGACAACCCCCCTCAACCGAGCAGTTTAGGACTACTACCCAGGAAGACCAGGAAGATCCAAGAGACCCACGATCCAGGTAGTATAACCTCATAGACCCCCTTTACAGATCAAACATAACTTTTCATTACAGCTGAGCCCTATTGCTCTACTAACTGCGCTCTATTGCTTCTCTAATAGAGAAGGACCCCTCCTGAGTAACAAGACTCACTCCCCTGACGGCAATCCAAGCAACGCGGTTCGTGCGCATGGTCCTGGAAGATCGCCTGATATGACTCAATTCCCGGGCGCCGTATTGATCGCGGCGCCCACGACAAGACATCCCTCGGGGGGCTGGCGAAGCGATTCGGCAAAACAAGGCGATCAAAGATT
Organism: Rosalia funebris; assembly: GCA_037954035.1. Lineage (NCBI taxonomy): Eukaryota > Metazoa > Arthropoda > Insecta > Coleoptera > Cerambycidae > Rosalia > Rosalia funebris. Next base: position 33,898 of record JAZFAV010000005.1, on the reverse strand, counting down.
ACGGAAAAGCCGAGAAGAAGTCTCTGCGGGACTTAAAGGCATCATGACCAAAGGAGGTCAAGGGGAACGAACCACTGCCAGTCGTGCGGGTCTTATTTGCGAACAGCACTTGACTCTCGCATAGAGATACGCGACAGTGGAAGCAAAGCTCGGCCTACCTTCGTAGAACGGTCCCGGTCTACAAGATGGGCGAGTAAGGAGCGGTAATCTCGCTCGACGTGACGACAAAACCCATCAAGGCCATTGCGCCTGGCAATTAATATTGGCGTTCCCTAGCTCAAAGTATTTCAGTTGCCATGGAATGAGCGTGAAGGCATTTTACCAAACCGGTTAGTTTACAGACGTTCAGCGTAATTTTCACATGCATCTCGGTATTCATCGTAATCGAGCAGTTTGATTGTGATTCGGGTTGCGATTACCCTCACCAACTCCACAAAAAAACTCTTCATTCGGCCAAAGTCACGGTTTCGTCCGCAATTTCCTCATCAGGAATCATATGCTCTTTTCTTTAAGATGAGCGTGGACGAGCAGGAACTGTTAATTCTATGCAGTATTATAAAGTGTTGCGAACGTTTTTCATTCCTCAGTTTTAGCATTGTGAGGTCAACGATGAAACATTATTTCAAGCTACTCCGCTAGGGTAAGCTATTATCAACAATGTGTTCCCGAACCGGATGATCTCACGAAATGGAGCCATTCCTTGGTCTCCTCGATCACCGGACCATACTAATTGTGATTATTTATTGTGGGGTTACCTCAATACTGAAGTGTACGAACACCGACCTCGTACACTTCAACAACTCAAAACAACAATTTGGCAAGAAATTGAGAGCATTCCTCAACAAATGTTGCGTGACGTGATGGAGAACTTCAGAAGCACTTGCAAGAATGCATTAACCGCGATGAACACCATCTAAGTGATGTCATTTTTAAAAAGTAAACTTGTTTTTTAAATGCTATTTGATGTACAATAAGTTGATGTCAATAAAATTATGAAAGATACAATACTGTTTCTTCAATAGCTTTATCAAAAATGCTGGATTGACGGTCGCAAATTTTTTATGTTAGTCTACAAATTAAACGTGAGAGATGTCAGTGAAGTACGTAAGCTGAAACATCTGGATTTTAAAGGGTTGAATATGCGAAATGTCAGTGAAGTACGTAGACTAAAATGTTTGGATCTTAAGGGAGATCACTCTTTGGTGTGATACTAAAATGTTATTACACTCTAATTACAAAAAATGCTATTGACTAATTAACAGATTGCAGAATTTCCTAGAGTTTATAAAAAAACTGCAGAGGTATGAACTAAATATTTTTAAAATTGAAAATGTAAATGAAATATGTGTAAACTATATGAAAACGTAATTAACTGAACCCAAGCAACTAGACAACCATCATTATCATTCCACAATTGAAAAATTGTTTAAAAGAGAAAAGGTCCACTATTACCAAATAAATTTAGTACAAGTATGGAATGACAATATTATCACACAAATTGAAGTTATTTTTTTAGAAGTAAATGTCCCTATCTTAAGTACTTTTTAGAAATTCTCTGGAATGTGATATTTAATTCAAAGCTAAATGGCTAAATTAAAGTCTTTATTAACCAATCAATGTATGAAACACTACAATATTAAAAATAAAAATCTGCTGTCTATGAACCATCATCTTCACCTATCCCACCACGGGGTAATACACCTATAACTTTATAACATATCGGCCAATTAAGCCTTATCTTATTTATTGTTTTACATGTTTGGTTATTTAAATGTACGCTGGTTTATAGTTATTCACCTCAAAAAATTTGTTATGTGTTTTCTATGTAAATATTTTTTTCCTAAAGCCTAACAAAGGCATGGTAGTGGTGTATGGTGGAGGCGTCGGTGAAGCTGAATTCAGATCTTTTTTAAGAGCTGCTGGGGACCATCTCTATTAGGTGGGGGAAATATGTCACACAGTTAACAATGAATTGAAATTATTCGCAATATCAATAATAAAATGTTTGATTTATACACTAATACTGTAATATGAAAAAATAATAGAAACTAGGATAAGAGTTAAAGACACATAAGAAAAACTGCTTATATATTTAGAAATAATATAAATAGGCAATTCAAATGATACGCTAACTCAGAAGTTAATCAGAATTGTGCTGTCCATGGACTATTGCCTTTATCTTTACTACTATAAGATAATACACATAGGTATCTAGGTGCCCGATACCTAGAAGCTGTATGGGAGATCTAGGTTTTACCCTATCTATTTGGTTTACTTATTTGGTTATTGAAACATATACTTTTAATAATTAATTCCTCTGATAAAGTAGTTTTTTGCCAAAATCGTGACATAATGGGTCGTGATAATATATTATGGTACATTGTGGTGAAAAGCTCAATCTTAGAGTTTGTTCTCGCTTTTCTGATGAAACAATTTTATTTAAGAATTCTGTTCATAGTCATAACAATATATATTGGCCCAATTCTTATTGAATTCGAGAATCCTACAGCCAGAGTCAAGATAAAATAATTATATGAAATCAAATGATAAAAATGGGATCTCCTAGAACCTTATTTTGAAAAAAATTTGACTGTTGCTAGATATTGAAAATGTAGGTTTATCAAACTAGTTCCCACTTTGGCAGTTTATTTTTTGCAAATAATGAAAGTGATGATGTTTCCCATAAATGAACTTGGTTTCAATAAGACCTGTCGAGAAGTCATTTTGTTGTTGATATTTTGAGACGCCTTCCCAGGCAGAAGGATAAGGTAACGAATATCAACTGAATGGCAAGCGTTCGTGTAACTTAATACCTTGGATTTTCTTTGGTGAGGAAATTCTGGGTTCATTTTAAAAAACTAAATAACTTAAATGACATAAAGCAACGAATTTAAATTAATTATTGAAATATTTGTAAATTAGCAACCACTAATTATACCGGCCAATATCATATCGTTAACGTAGGGTATTTTGAATCGTGGAAAATTTATGCCAAGTAGTTTTATTTGACCTGTTTAAACCTTTCTTGAAAAACGGCAGCCTTCAGAATTCATTTTGTTCTAAGGAAAGAGGAGAAAGAATTTTAATTGACGACCTTTATATTACTGTAACATATTTGTACTATATTGATAAATATTATATCCTCTTTCCTTTTTGAATCTACCTGTATATTTTTTCTATACAGACCTAGAAATATGTCATGAAAACAAATCATGTTTTATTTTCAATATGGTATATGTTCTGTTTTCAGGAACATAAGTCATAGTATCCCTAACATATACGAGTATGCTGCAAATCTTGAAGGTGGTTCATAGAATTTACTAATTACAAAAAAATTGTGTTGTCGATTTTTCCAACATATTTAATAAATTATTCTAATTTACACATGAGTTACAAATACAAATTCTTTTAAAATCACAAAAAAAATAGAGAATTTTTGAAAAGGGTATTCTAAAACATATCGCAAATTAGCCATGAACTATTATGAACGATGTTATTAGAAATAAGAATAATTTTATCAGAACTCTTTACATAGAACTTATTTATTTAAAATAATATTCTACGTATATAATTATAGTTTAAGTATAACATTTCCTAAGTAAAAATTTCATTAATAGTACTAGTGAAAATTCTAAACTTATTATACAAGTTATAATCTTCAAATGAGTAGGAACTTTACTTCAGTAACAAAGAAAAGGAGATCAGTTTTCTACAAACACCGAAAGATTAAACAACGGCCGATGAATATTTTACCAACCAAACTGACACATCAAATTCATTAAATAAACGTATTAAATTTAAATGATTGAAACTGATAATAAGTTTTAACCATGTCATGATGATGTGAAAAGTTGTAGTCTCCTTTTTAACTTTCTTCGTATAAAAACGTTCCTTCTTATAAAAACGCGCGTCGGGCTATTTGTAATCTTTCATGGTTGTGGAAAATTGATCTTTCGTCTTTGTATACATAAGAAAATTCCATATTCTGCAATAATGTTTCTATAATGTTATATAATCTAAAATCAACACTTAATGGAATTATCTATGGCTTATAATGTGACCGAACGTTGAAAAGGATTGGCGGTAAATTAGTCTTTCAATAAATAATTAAATAGGAAATTTTCAGAATAAGGATTTTCTTGATGTTAGTTTGTTTGATGAACTGTTTGTTGAATTCTTCAGTCTCTTTGCCTACCATTGCAATGCTCATGAATTAACCTTATTATATTATTTCAGTGTATTTCAGTTATAAAGATGATAATTTTAACTTTTACTGGATGTGGATGAAAAGATAAATTTTCGTGGCTGTATCCCCCGAAACAAGGAGGTTTGGATATAGTCTCTGGAACTATGGAATAAGTTATAATCGAATTCTTTTATTTGTTAGAAGTAACTGCCTCCAGCGATGTTTCATATTAACTCAAACGTTAATTTTCCAAAATAACTGAACTTATTTTGACTTGAATAAAGCAGAAGACCCTTTGAGTACACCTTTAAGCTGACGTACAGGCGATCCATTTTCAACAAGTGGGACAATACAGAGGCAAAATTGAAAGCAGCAAAACCCTTCGCTGATAAATATAAATTATCAAGAAAAGAACAAGTACCTATTATACCGACAACTAATACATAAGTTTCGTACATCTATTACAAACAAATAGATCCCTGAAATGTGAAGGATGTGGAATTCAATTAACAATAAAATTTATTCCATTTATTCATATGTGAAGGATATTGCGACGTATGTACTAATTTAAATATATCAGTCAATTTTCTTTAAATACTTATTAAGTAATGAAATTGAGTCAAGTGAAAATGAAATTCAAAATTTTTTATATTGATCATATTTATTTCATAAAATGTAATTAGCCTAGATGCAAACGAATTATGGAACGTGTGGGTCCCTATTACAGTTTATGTAATTTTGGACAAATAAAAAAAAAATCACATTCGATATTCCAAAAAGTGAACGCCTGGACTGCAATTATAATCAAATTATGGGCCTAGTAAAAAGCAACATTAATTGGATTTTTTGAATAACTTTTTAGTTCTAGAGTTAAGAAGACTTTTCTTTGACGATAGTTACACTAATGAAAATGTTACAAATTTTTTATTAGCAAGATAGAGCTCCACCACACCTACACGAATTCAGTTTTGCCATTACATATTTCTCATTTAACTGTTATTTTCGTAGGTAGTATAAATTTCGTCTAAATTAATGTTACTTTGTAATTAAAATTTGATGGATTTCAGGTTTTCACTTACTCATAAATTACATATAAATAAATTAGTAAATACATAATAAAAAATAAATTACTACTTCTATCTTGACGGGTATAACTAAAGTAGTTCTTGATTCAAGTAGGGAGTAGAGTTTGGATAAATATTTTTCAAAATAATACTGTAGAACTTAATGCCACAACTCAAAACTCGAGGATGCTTTCTGTTGAGAAATGTAAATACGCACTTCACCATGAAAAATAATATATAAGAGTGGAATAGAATGCTGTATAGATTAAAAGTGAGTCTAATAATAAACATTGGGTCTCTCAGTTAGAACTGTAAGATTTGAATTGCGCGCCATTTGTGTTGTTAAAAATAGGGTGTCAATATCCAACGATTGTCATCTACAAATCATACGACATCAACATCCTCTGATTAACAGTTCAACAAGGAATAGTTTTAGTACAACTGTTTCGTGAGAGAGAGAGCGATCATTTACGATTACATTAAGAAAAACTCACACAAAATTAGGACCAAATGAAGCGCCTACAGAGTTAACAGTGCCTGTTGTCAATGTTAAACAATTGAGTTTTCTACCAAATTGACGATTTGGATTGAAACAACATGTGGTTTTAACAAGATCGTGCAACGTGTCACACATCACATGTAACCATAACTTTGTTACATATCAAATTTTTTGATCACATTGTCTCAGGGAATGCTGACATTAATTGGCCTATAAGATTATGTGATTTATCACCACTGGACTTTCTTCTTTGGGGTTATGTCAAAGAAGAAATGTATGCCACCCAGCCAGGAACAATCAGTGACCCCAAAGCAAATATTCAACGTAATATTAGAGAAATAGAGCCAGTTTTATGTGTCCATGTTATGAACAATTCTGCTAAACAATTGACATCGTGCTAGGTAAGTCAAGACGACCATCCTATTGTACCAGGGGAAGTATTCTAAAGAGTTTTCCTGACGATAATCTTCAAAATACCTCCCGGAATTTAATTAGATTAGCGAGCCGTAACCATTGACCGAAATGAAGATAATTATTAGTGGTGATTAAGGCGGGTTCGGGTACGATTTCATGGTGCTATATAATAATATGTATTATTCATTTCATCGCTATTTGCCAAATAAAGAATTTTCTTATCTTATAATAATGGAACGATAAACGGAACAATCTACCTGAGCCTAGCTATAAAACAAGCCACGGTATGAGGTAAGAGCCGTTTGGGATTTTTTATTTGGCAAATCGAGATGAAGTAAACTATACACGACTTACCTAATCCGGCCTCTCTAATATCGATGAGGTGGTATGTTCTTTGGTGGTTTAGCGGTAAAGAAACGACATTATGACAACAACAAAGGAATATATTATGCTCACTAATTACAACTGTGGACTCCTGCAAATAATCGGTCACCATTTCCGACAATTCCTGATTATTATTCCCGTCTCTTATTCAATTATTATGATTAGGTATAAGTCGTTCCTAAACACAAGTAGTTTTAAAAATATTTATTTAATCTTGAATTAAGCAAATAAGATATTCACTGACAATTCTCTATGTTAGCGAAAGTTAATCAGGGGAACACTGAATCATAATCAGTAGCTAACTGCGGTCGAGTAAAAACTAGGTCTAGTAAAAATTTGGTTGTTCGAAAATTTATCTCGGTAATATTCTGTAATGGGCGAATATTACCTAATTTTGTTAATAAATTCAATTCCTATTGACTCTATTGTTATATTTTATTGTAGATTAATAATAATTAAGAAGGTATTTAGTTGTGGCTTGAACAGCATTGATATTGAATCTCATTATTTATTCTACATATTTTGACGTGTACTTAGTATATTCCTCGTGGAGTACCCCGTGAGCCCCCCGGCCGCCTGCAATTAGCGGTTACCTGTTCCATCGATTTTATCGACCTGACCAGTGGAATCCCACGAAACCATAGCCTTATAAGACAAGTCCAGACTTCGTTGTAATCCGAAATATGGTTTACAATTACACAAACTATCTAATTGAGTCAATTCTTTGTGTCAATTAATTAGTTTTTCGGGATCTGTGACTGGCGTTTTCGTTGATTAGTTTGGTTCTGGACCAAGCACCCATAGAGCTCATATTCTGGCGAACTCGACCTATATGGTCTCTACCAATGCTTACAAGTGTACTTTAGAAAAGTATTATCTTCGCCTTAATATGTGTCTTGCAATATTTTTAAAATAACAACTAAAATTACAGAACTCTGGTGATTTACCACTCACCTTTCATTTGTTGATGGCTTTCGTCATGTATGCCACTTTTGCTGATATAATATAGAAAACGTATATATTTGCTGTATTGATAAGTGTGTATATAATTTAAAAAATAATTATAAGTATTGTGAAAATCCGCAGTGTTCCACTATAGTTCCAGATGAGACGCCCAGGCATGTTGATGTTATATGATTTTTAGATAAATATTGACACCCTATCTTTGGCAGAACAAAAATGTCGTGCATATTTACTTTAATTTAGATATACAGAAATCGATTTCCTTTTTATGAAGATTGAGGAGAAGAAAAAATAGATATGGTCAGGAAGAGGTACCCAACTCTCTGTCGAGACCTGAACATAAGCTTACAATAGTACCCTCGACACTGGGTATAATTCACAACGACGAATCGTAGTATGAATTGCATTGTTGAATACATCTCAGTAGGAAAATACACTAAGTTACCCATCTATATTGTAAATACAGTAAACGCTTAGTACTGACATTAGCTTTGTGTCTCAAAGTGATCAATAATATTCTTAATTATGGTTCTGAATATAAATATTTTCCTATTTAATTATTTATCAATGAAACACTGAGGTAATAACTAAAGTAATATAGTCATAAAGAACTACAGTTCCTTGATATTTTAGTGAAATATTATTGTCCTTCCCCTAATCTTTGTAGTTTATCTATTGTTTTGGAATATCATATTTCTTGAGGATCTCTTGTATAATGACAACTTAATACTTAGCGTTGCCGCTATATCATGAAAAGTTTTTCCGGTAATATATCTAACCCGAAGCCTTAACAATTATACGAAAATTCTGGAGCTATTATGAAAAGTTATTCAAATTTACCTGAAAGTTTTAGTAAATTTTCTGCCATAAATTTCGCATCCTTTATATATGTTCGTACTTTCACACGTTCAGCTTAATAACGACTTTACTAGGGTGGAGCCGCTCTTAAAGATTCAAAAGCAAATAACGCTATCTAATGCGTCGGTGTATATAAAACAGGACCTTCTTTGAAAAACATCAAAGAATCACGTTATCGCCACTAAAATGACGTTGTACCTACCGTCGTACAAAGCTTTTTCTGAAAATGCGCCTCGATAAATGCCGATGCGTAAACTTTACTTTTAGAACGGCTCAATTTATATCGCTGGTTTTCGTTATCGCTGGGAAAATTTGCTCTTATATTATGAAAATGAGGAACTTTGGAGCTTCTCAAATGCACACTCTATTTATTAATCTATACAAACTGAACTTGTACTATATTCTATACTTGTACTATATTATACTATATATGTAAATGAATATTGATTTTTTTTTGAAGAAGTTTGATATATTGCATTCTATTTATCCATAGATTAACAGGATCGAGAGAGTTATCGAGGATCGAGGTCGAGATCGAGAATCGCTTTATGTATAATTCAATGCCTGGCGGGGCTTTAGCCCAAAGGGTAGTTGTTTCCTATAGCGATTATATAATAGCCTTGCTATTCTTTAACTACTTGATAACCGCTTGGTAGTTTAGTAGTTTCTTTCTCAATTCCCGACTTATATGTTACTGACGTAGATCGTATCGATGTAGATGTATACCTCACGGATATCATTCAGAATTTGTCCTGGATCGGCTACCATGTACGGCACTGATGAGAAATTATAAGCTCGAAACAGCTGTCTGTCGATCGGTTCCCATACGGGATAGATGTCGAATCCTACCCGTATCGAGTTTTATTTTTTTTTTGAAACCTTATCTGATCGTGCAGAAAAAGGGGTCGAGGATCGCTTTCAGGTATAATTCAATGCCTGGCGGGGCTGTGCCCCGAGGAGTAGTTGTTTCTTATACCAATTATGTGAACTACTTGATAATCGCTTGGCGGTTTGGTAGTTCCTTTTTCGATCCCCAACATACTGACATAGATTAATACTCTGTTCATATATGTACTTGAACACATGAATGCAGATGATAGTGACAAATAAAGTATTTTAAGTACCTTAAACCAATTTTTTACAGTCACTATATTTTGATTGACATTAATTTTCAATTGAAAAAGATGTCTCACAAGAAGTGATAATTGTAATAAACAAATAAATGAACATAATACTAGGAAATATTAGATGTAATTCAAAATATTGACTCATTCGGAAGTTTTAAAACTAAGTCTGAAAGCAGTACTAGAAATAGCAGATAGTATTTCACCACTATCTATTATATTATCTAATATAATAGATAGGACATATACTCTATATATGTGACAGGAGATCGGCCAACCCACGCATATAAACTATAAAATACCATTTGACAATTAAATTATCGATGTGTATGAAACAAAACCTACAATTAGTAGACCATTGAATCTATCTTTGTGTATGTCTTTAAATTTAAATTAATATAATGTGATTTAGCAGCAATTATTTCCTCTGTAGTCACTTGTTTTATTATTAGAAATTCTAAACAATTTAAAATTTCATATCGTTGAATCGTTGAACATAACATAATCGTTGAATATAAAATTAACATGAATTCTGCACTCCAGTTTATATATAGTGTTGTTCGTGAAACACCATAATTCTACTCAACTACTTATGTAAAATTTACATCAGCGGGGATCAAACTTTAAAACGCTTTGCGATGTTACTCCACATTGATGTGTATCTTTATGCTTATCCAATTTGGTGGGAAATTTTACACCGCATTTCAGACAGTACAATAAACATATTTATTATGCGTACTCCATCTGGTATGAAACATGGCTCTGCATTTCAGATAGTGTAATAAATGTACTTAAGTACTTTGCTCCAAAACTTTTAGATAATGGAAACTATTTTCTTTCAAGCAGACATATTAACGATATATTTAACAATATGTGTTATAATATCAACAAAAAGAGTTAAAACTTAAAATTGGATCGTAAGAATCAAGGAATAAATAAAAAAAAAATGTAAAATTGTAAATATTTTAATTAAATTTTTAACAAATATATCCACCTAAAATTCAAAAAATTTTCCATATTTTTTATACATATATTATTATGGTATGAAGTTTTAATAATATATTCTGAACGTTTCAAGCCGATATATTTAAAACTTACAAAGAAACAAAGCGTTTCAAGCTTTCAGGCACGCAGTTTACGGGCGGCCAATTCTGCTACCTGAGCCCCTCAATGAGCATCGTCATCAGGCGGGGAGCAATGATCGACTTAACTAATCAGAGACAAACTTGAGGAATCATTGTTTCATGCATAATTTTTTCTTACCATTTCGTAATAATGTATACGCGCAAAATTTCTCGCTCTAAGAAAGATGAAACAAGCTCGCAAATTCGTCATCCTAAAAAAAGTCAATCGTCCTTTGAATTCGAAATGGTGCCTGTCATATCTCGACAGCGGATCGATAGACTCTTTTCAAACTTGGTACAGTAACGCTTTGGTACATTATTAATAAGGCAATTGTCGCATTTTTCAAAAATATCCAAAATTTGTTTAAACGAATTACTATAATGACTAAGTATTTTTACCGAACTTTCGTACTTCAGTTCCACGTACCGTTTTTTTTTATGCACAAATTTTGGAAACGGCAATAATCAATATATTTCGTATGCACTTAACTTCATGATAGAGTACTATCTTTGATTTCAGATGATCATTGTCAGCAGGAGAAGGGTCAGCGTAAACCGGGTCGCGAAATAGACGCTCCACTTCCCGCGGGCATATCTTTTCCGGTTTTAGATATTCTTAAATTATGTTCATTTCACCATATTAACAATAAATTTATTTTCAGTTAAATAAATGTTTATTTATCATTAGTAGTTCCCAAGAAATTGATTCTGAAGATCGACTATTTTTTCATGTTTCTAGGTGGATCATTATATAAAAATAAATTTTACCTAAGAATTATTAAAAACTTTTTATACAAATACCTATTTGCTAAAACAAATATTGTTGACGTTCTTCAGATTTTCATTATCTTTTAAGCTCAGAGATCATTCAGTGTAACTAATTGTGTCGAACAAAGTTACATAGAATTATTGTTTCCATTTGATGAACACCTTTTGACGGTCGTATATGTAGATATAGTCAATTTGCTAATGAAAGGTTATATCATTTAAAAAATAAAAAGATAAAAACAGATCAGAAATCAATGCATGAGGTTAAATTCATGGAAATAGAGAGGTAATATTGTGGTATGAGCTACTAGGCGCAGGTGGGATTAGCCCCCTCTTACCATAACGAATCAGATGCCTTCTGATATGCACTGTATTATCAGTCAATACTTACCAATGCGGGTATTGGTATACTATATCATGTACTGCAAACTTTCTATACTGCAAGATATATTATTATTCAAAAATAATACAGACATGACGTTCAATTTTTCCAATGTACAGAAATACATTTCTAAATTCTACATACATAAAACATAACGATGATTAACCAAATTGACTGGAACAATAATCACGCTCAAGATGTAGTTACGCGTAATTGTACTTCCCACTTCATATACATGTCAAGTTACTATGCGAACCCCGCAGATAAAAACAACTCATATACTATTGTTGCCAATTTTGTATAACTTTTTCCACTCACTATCAAATCCTTTGGTAAATCTTCAAGATTTATTCAAAAAATCAATAATATGTTTTAGGCCGTTGTCAGTTCTAATCATTCAGAGAGAATCATTGCAGGATTTATTTTTGAACTGTTGACTGCTTAACGTAAATAATAAAAGATAATTTTTACTAGAGATTATGAAATTCGAATACAGTATGTGTCGAATGTTATATTAATTTTTTCTTGATTTATTTTTCAATGTACCTGAATTTTTTGAATATTCTTAATATTGTTAAAAATGTTTTCAAAACGAATCGCTGCTGTCTACGTTTTGTATGACATAAAAGTCTCTATATTTCAATAAAATCTCAATGAAATATAATAAATACTAAATTCCAATTTTTTTATATTAATATTTAGAAAATATTAAGTTACGCGGATGATTTCACAATAGAATTTGTTTGCTAAAACATGTTCCTTTTTTTATTGGCAATCAAATGCATCCACCGAGGATAATTCTTCAAATCTAACAATACTCTGGGTATTATAGCTGTCGGGTCACTTTATGTTATATTTTTGGTAGAATGGGCAGTTTCACTCCGAGTGTGGCTTCGACGCGATATCGTCCTTTATTAAATTTCAGGTATTTCTATTTTGCTACGTATGTATATCTATATAAAAAATTTGCAACCCTTCATTGGTAAATTTACTATATATTTTTATGAGATATTCAAATGGTAATCAAATAATTTCCTTTCCCGCCATCCTAGTTACAGGAATACAGTTTAAAATTATTTAGAATGATTTTCTCGGTTTAATTGCAATTTTAGATCGCATTTAAATTGCAGATGAATCGCAGGCACTTAAATAATTAAAATCGGAGCGAGATTGTCATTCCTTTCGACGCTGCTCCCATACAAAGGATTAGCAGAAAGGCGAGACGTTTAAAATCGTCACTTGCTTTTTTATCATTAGTGAAACTTATTACGAATTCATTACACTCAAATGGTTCAACGTTTTAAGTATCAAGAAATTTCATCACGGCTCTAATTATTGCAGAACAGGGTAATGTCTAAAGAACTGATATTTAATTAGCAGTTATAATATATCACGGTTTTATATCAGTTAGTGATACTAAAACTAGAACTATTGATTTGCAATAGTTGGTTAGATTACATTAATAATGAGTTCCACAAATTCCATCGTTATTAAGTTACAAAAAGGTATCCATGGTAGTAACATGTTTCAAGAAAAAGGCACATATAGATATTATATACAGTGTTGTATGTAAGAAACGTGTCAAAGTTTAAATTTATAAAAATATTTTCGAGAAGTGCCAGCAAGTTGCGGTATGTATTATTTTGTTACTGCACCATATGGTAACGAGCGGTAAACGAGGGGAGTACACAAATATGTCACCGTTTGTACATACCGTAATATGTAGACTCTATTTTTGATGAAAGTCAGATGTAATATATACTTCTTTCCTTATTGTAGAAGAAGTTGTCAGGACAAAAAAATTATAAGATCATAATATTAGTTGTTCTTCTATAATCATAAGAATGGTCTTACGAGTTTAACATACATATATAACTCTATTCTAAGGACTGTCTTCTTTCTTCCATAGTAGAAAGTAGCTACTAATATCCTTATACAAAAACCCGGAAAACTAGTTCAAGAGGTAGCCTCCTATCATTCAATTAGCTTACTGTCAGCTCTATCTAAGCTGTTCAAAGAGCTACTCCTGACTAGAATAATACAACTCTTAGAAGATTTAGAACTGACGTGAGATCACCAGTTTGGTTTCATCAAGTAATCGGCAAATCATTTGAGAAACAAATATTACCCAGTGGCTTTCTTGGACATTAGCCAGGCTTTGAACAAGGTCTGTCATTAACGATTCTCTTATAAATTTAAAATAAATATCCCATATATTTTAGATTCGATGTGATATAAGGAAGAAATCACACCATTACTGTGCTAGGACCAGTTCCTTACCAGCTCTTTACAGTAGACATCTTAGTTTCATCAAAAACGACCCTTGCTACATTTACCAATGTTATAACACTAATAGCAGTCAATGAAATCCAGTTACGCTATTTAATTCTCTTCAAAACTTACTAGATGATATCTAAATGTGCTTCCGAAAATAAAAATGAAGGCAGATGAATCAAACTCATGATATGTTACATTTGCTTTGAGAAAGGAAAGTTGCCCTTCAGTTATGTTCAATAATGTTGAACTACTACGAAAAGAATACACAAAGTACTTTAGATATTCATCTCCACCACAGATTTAATTGAAAAAAATAGTTTCACAAAAATGAACGAACTTGAGGTAAAACTTAATAAACTGTATAACTTACAGGGTCATAAATCAACACTCTCTTTAGACAACAAACCATTAGTGTACAAAGTGATATTAAAATCGATATGGACATACTGGATAGAATTGTACTCTAGAGTTATAGGACACTAATGGTTCCCATTTGTGTCCTAAATACTGAAATTCTTTAAAAGTTTCAGTCGAAAGTATTAAGGTGTATAACAGATACTCCCTGGTACGAACGTGATAAATTGTAAATTAGATTCAAGACATTCAAGTGTGACCGCTACGTGAGGAAGCTAGATGTGCAAGTGCGTGTTACAACAATTCACTTAATAAACAATAGTGAAAACACCAGTGGGCACAAAGAGAAATAAAACTCCTTTAAGTATAGTTCATGAGAACGAGTCTAGTAACCCATTAATATTGAAATTTAAATGTAAGTTCAACAATTCTCGTATGTATGTGTCGTGTTTATGGGTAGGATAAACACGACACAATTCGATTGATGCCAATCGGCAGCTCACGAATATATTTGGAGTTAATAAAAAAATGTTTTTCTTAGACTCATACCTTAATTGATTTATTAGACATTAACTACATGCATTTTACTGAAGTGAATTAAGTGCAAATTTTTCATTGATATATAGACAACTATATACCCAATATAAATGCAACATTACAGCAATGTTCAGTCAATATCGCATATTGCCATGCACATGACATATTTCTAATTTATCAATTAGAAATTCACTATAATTAAAAATCGGTGCACTCTGAAAAAAAAACTAAAGGCAGGTCTACCTCTTGAGATTTTATTTATATAAAAACATGTTTTCACCGCACTGGACATCGCTCAAGGGAACGACTTTAGAGACATATGTAATGCTACAGATCTTTGGCCGAGCTAAAATGGATTTTTTTGCTTACTGGATAAATATCACATGTGACATAAATGGTTGCATGCGTCACTCATTACATCATTTTATAAGCATCACGGTGAAAATATATTTTTCAAGAACATAATAATGTAGTGTGTATACTATTATATCTTCTATTGAATACTATACATAAAAATCAGTTAAATAGCCAATACACCTTTATCAATTACTGTATATTTAAATTTACTGTGTGACGAAAACTTAGATATACTCGTACAATAAAGATATCTACTACCATATACTACATTGAAGAAAAATGATTACTAAATATGGTTTAAAATTAGAAGTAATACATATTTCTGTAAAGAATGTGGAGTTTAAACCAGTTTGTTGGTTATTTGTCGTAAGTAGTAGAGCAAGGGGGCTACCAGCTCACCCTCGGATTTGTCCGCGGACATTTGATGCGGATGGCATGTGTCCATCGGGAGTGACCAAAGATGTGGGTGGGGTCGCGAAGAGTTCTTGTGGATGATCAACAATGACCAGAGGGTGTAGAAAAAAGCGGCGGAGGGGGGCGAGGGGGAAAAAAACACATGGTTAAGAAAAAAAGGGGCGTGGCTGCGTGAAGAAAAAAAAAAACATGGCTGTATTAAGAAAAAAGAGGCGTGGATGCGAAAAAAGAGGGTGGGGGGAAAAACATGTCTGCATTAAGAAAAAAAAAATGTGGTTAGAAAAAAGGGGGGCGTGGCTGCGAAAAAAGAGGGTGGGGGTAAGAAAAAACGGTGTCTGCATTAAGAAAAAAACATAGCTGTATTAAAAAAGGGGGGCGTGGCTGCTTAAGAAAAAAAGAGGGTGGGGGAAAAAGGGGGGCGTGGCTGCGTTAAGAAAAAAACATGGTGGCAAAGGGGTGGGGACGCAAGGTCAGTGGCTGACGCAGTCAAAAGGGCCTTATCTTAAACTTTATCCGATTACAATCGAATAAAGACTAAAATTCATTAAAAAATTAATTGAACATAATCACAAGAAAGAATATTTTTAATAAGTTAATAAATAAAAAAGTTATAGACAAAGAAAATATATTTATGGTAAAAAAATAGTACATATATTTAGCATTACATTTAGATTCAATATTAAACATAATAGAATAACTTTTAAGAAAATTATTAAGATACAATATTGTAGTATTATAAAAAAACTTAAAATATTAATGTAAAAAAATTAATCAAATCTCTAATTTCAATACAAATGTAATTTTTATTAAAAAATAATTTTTGAGAAAAAACAATTTAATAAAAAAATAATTTTGAAAAAAAAAAAACATTATTGATGACCTGCCCAACATATTACAGTTGGTCGAACCTCATCCTCCTCCACGTCGCTAATCTCGACGACTTCGTCTTCATCATCGGAGATGACAATCACCGTCTCATCGTCGGTGTCGTCGTCGTCGTCTACGACAATGAAGTCGATATCACGATCACTGAAAGAAATATAATTGAAAAAAAGAATACAAAATAAAAGAATAACTTACTTTTCCTCCAAGTAAGGTGGAGACGTAGGAGAATAACTTGGAGGAAATAGAAATCCAGGTGGTAGATCTCGTATTGGAATCAGAGGAGGTGGTAGATCTCTGTAAGGTGGAGGCAGGTCATCATCAATGTATGGTGGTAGGTCCCAGTAAGGAGGGGGATCCAAATTGCTGTAAAAATAATTATAATTGAAAAAATGAATTAACTATGTAAAAAATTACTTACTTTTCTCTGAAGTAAACTTCAGGATTTACCGGTGGCGTATATCGGTTCGTTAATTGAACCATACGAACCCAAGCATTAAATTCACTAAAAAAAGTAAGTATAATGTAAAATAAGTTGAATAATGAAAAAAAAATAACTTACATATCTTCAAAGTTCTCTTGCAAAATATTCAAACACTCAGATGACGACATCTTTCGTGAACTAGATTTGATATTTAAATAAAAAGGATTCCGTTAGACTTCAGTATTTATATCGAATTGCAGATTTTGTTTAACCTAAACACTTTATAATCATCAAAGCGTAAGTATAAATAGTCGCAGTAATATGAGAAAATTCAACAACGTCTATTGAAATATGCTAAAGTGATTAAATGAACCATTAAAAATTAATTTATAACTTCAATAAAAATATCGTAAATGCAATAAAGAAGTCACGTATGAAAATTTTTGGTAATATGAGAAACACAAACAACGTCTATGTGATTATAAAAAAATAAGAGTAAGCAATCCAACAATAATATCAACGTCTTCAGATTAGATTGCGTTGCGTATATATTTGGGTTATCAAAATGATTTATTATAAACAAAAACGTTGGCGTTCGAATTATTTCTACATGGAACGTGATTTAAATGTAAACAAACTGCAAAAATGCCAAGATCGCTTTATTTCTAATCTGTGGGTCAATCAATAAAAATTAATTTATGACTTAAAACTGTCAATTATAACATATACGAAATATAAATTCTGCGAAATAAAAAAACTGCTAACTCAACAAAACAAAAACGTCGCCGGCTGGTTTAAGGAACGTAACTTAAATGTAAACAAATAGCAAAATTTCAGCCTGATAGACAAAACATTTTATTTCTAATCTGTGGAGAAATCAATAAAAATTAATTTATGACTTAAACCTATCAATTATAACATATACAAAATATGAATCCCACGAAATAAAAACTGTCAACTCAACATTATTTTTCACACGTGCTGATGGTGACGTATGAAAAATTGACGTCACAGATGATATAAAAGGTTTACAGCCGGCATAATTCATCATATGTGTTTATACTTATACGCTATACGTGACGTATTATAAAATCTTTATTTGTGTGCTTTATCTACGGGAAACAAACGTGAGTAAAAAATTGTTTTTATTAAATTTCAATAAAATTAACAAGAAAATATTCTATTAATTTTAGATGGATTTAGAAAAATTAAACAAGGTTTCACTTCTAGAAACTAAACAAGTTCTTAAGATATCAGACTTGGAACAAAATATTCCACAGCCAATTTATGGGGCTAGAATAGTGAAAACTCGGTACGGTGAGACTATATTACTTGAATTACAAGAGACCAATATATTCTTACCAAGAAGAGTGCTGCATGAAATAAGAGAAAATTTGGATGAATTTCAATGTGAAAGGAAGTACAGCATAATTTATGAAGGTTTGAAGGATGTAAATAAGCCTTCTATGGGAGTGCAGTTCAAGTTTATCAAAAGTAAGTAAACACACACACAATTTTTAAATATTAAGTTTTTATTTGTAATTTTTTTAGCTGAAAACAAAGAGTGAGCCCAGATAGTTCTATATAAAATATACACGCAGACAGAGATATCATCATTTACTTTTAGAACCCTTCAAGTGAATACACGCAGACACAGCTATGGACTCTGAAGAAATTAAGCATATCAGCAATGATATTATTAAAAAGTTCAAAGAAGTGGAAACACTTTTAGGAAATGGTTGTTGTACCCCGCAGGAGAGAGTGCTATGGATAAAAAAGGTAAAATCGCACATTAGACTTTTAACTAGAGCTATCAAGGGATCTAATTTATCAGTAGGTGTACTGCGTAACCTTCAGACTAATTTAGGACATTTGAAAAGGTTTAAAAGTATCATTGAAAAAATAAATTATAATGGGGGAGCGGTATTGGTAAAAGAAAAACGTAGTAATCGGGTCAAATGGGAAGATTTAATATCGGTTTTTAATAGTAGAGTTCGTACTGGAGTAATCATTAATTTAAAACATAAATATTTGAACGAATTTTTCAATGATGCTTTTCACCTTTTCAAAACTAGAATAATGAATGCCACGAAAAAAGTACCAGCGCTTAAAGTTAATACTACTTTCTGCGCCGAATTTATAAGAAAGTCACAAGACATAGAAATTATTGAAAAAAAATATTTTAATACAAAAAATAAGGTAATTGATGCAGGGAGGGATTTACGTCAATGGTTTGAATCTAATGTAAGGGATGATATTTTTAATGCTTTATCTGAATTTTCTGAATCTGGCAGTGGGTGGGCTTTAAATGAAATAATTAGCTTAGAAATTAATATAAATAAATATGAAGTTGGGAACGGTTCATCCTACATTAAACTACCGGAAAAAATTGCAAAAAAGCAGGCTTGCATTAATGTTAAGAACAACGATGACGCTTGCTTCGCATGGGCCGTTGTCAGTGCTCTCCATCCCGTTGAAAAAAACGCTGATAGAACATCATCATATCCTCATTATAAAACAGTATTAAACGTAAAAGATATTGAATTTCCTATGACGTTACCGCAAATTTCCAAATTTGAGAAAAATAATGCAATCTCTGTTAATGTATTTGGTTTGGAAATGGATTCAAAATCAAATTTTTCTGTTGTGCCCCACCGTATAACCAAGCGAAAACTAGACAAACATGTAAATTTATTATTAGTTCAGAATAAATATTTTCCAAAAATAAATGAATTTGAACCGCCGCCGCCGATGTCAGATAATGAAGAGCTAAAAATTAAATATCATTATTGTTATATTAAAGACTTATCTAGACTTTTATGTAGGCAGCTCTCTAAAAAAAAAATTAAAAAATATTTTTGCGATAGATGTCTGAATTATTTTACATCTCAGAATAAGCTAAATAATCATGTTGTAGATTGCGAAAAACTTAACGATTGTAAAATTGAATTTTCTCGAGAACGGTACATTCAATTTAAAAATTTTGCATACAGAGAAATGCTTCCGTTTATTATATATGCAGATTTCGAATCCTTGCTTGAACAATTTAATGGTGATGATAGTCATTGCAAAACGAGCAGGTATCAGAAACACATAGCCTACAGTGCTGGATATTATTTCAAATGCGGTTATAACAATGACTGGTCGTATTATAAAAGTGCTCGAGGAATAGAATCGATGTCTTGGTTTGCAGAAGAGTTACGCAATGTTGCACAATTTGTCTCCTCGAAATTAAAACATGTGGAGCTCATGAATACTGAAGTTAGTTTACAGGATGCTAGTAAAACTTGTCACATTTGCGAAGGAGAATTTACCGAAACAGATAAAATTGTTAGAGATCACTGTCACCTCACCGGAAACTTCAGAGGTTTTGCTCACAATAAATGTAATTTAAATTATAAAAATTCTTTTGTTATTCCCGTGGTGTTCCATAACCTCGGAGGTTACGATGCTCACTTTATAATAAAGTTCTTAGCTGAACGAAATCATATTACTTTATTGCCTGAGAATAAGGAAAAATATATTAGTTTCACAGTTCACGATAATGAAACCAAATTGAAATTTAGATTTATAGACTCCTTCAGATTCATGGGTTGTTCTCTAGAAGAACTAGCTTCCACATTGAACAACGAAAACTTTGAAAATCTTAAACGTGAATTTTTGGACTTGGACGATGAAAAATTTCAGTTATTAACACGAAAAGGTGTATTCTTTTATGACTATTTGGATAACATAGAAAAACTAGATGAAACGCAATTACCTGACATAAAATACTTTTACAATAAACTAAACGACAAGAACATAGAGGAGACTGATTATGAACATGCGCAAATTGTTTGGGATAAATTCGGTATGAGTACTCTAGGCGATTACAGCGATCTCTATATGAAAACAGATATCATGCTATTAACTTGCGTTTTTGAAACTTTTCGTAGTACTTGTTACAAGACGTACAACCTCGACCCAAGCCACTATTTTTCGATACCAGGTTATACGTTTGATTGCATGCTGAAATATACAGGGTGTAGGCTAGAAACTATTCAAGATGTAGATATTTTAATGTTTATTGAGCGTGGTATTCGAGGTGGGGTGAGTCAATGTTGCAATCGATTTTCACAGGCTAACAACAAGTATTTAGATACTTATGATGCCAGCAAGCCATCCACATACATTGTTTATTTCGATATAAACAATTTATATGGCTGGAGTATGAGAGAATTCCTTCCATACGGAGAATTCCAGTGGACAGATTGCAACATAGACATCACCAGTGTGCCTGATGACTCTGAAATTGGTTATATTTTAGAGGTCGATCTCGAATACCCAGAAGATCTACATGATTTACATAAAGATTTGCCATTCTGTCCGGAACACAGAACTCCACCAAATTCAAAATTTTCTAAATTAATGACTACCTGTTATAGTAAGCAAAAGTACGTTATTCACTATAGAAATCTTAAACAAGCTCTACAGCATGGAATAAAATTAACACATATCCACAGAGTTCTACAGTTCAAACAGTCTCCATGGTTGAAGTCCTACATTGACTTAAACACATCACTGAGAACTCAAGCAAAGTCAAACTTTGAAAAAAACAATTATAAACTAATGAATAACGCTACGTTTGGTAAAACAATGGAGAATGTTCGAAAACATCGAATCGTTAAGCTAGTAAACAAATGGGAAGGGAGGTACGGAGCTAAAAATTTGATTGCTAGTCCTGATTTCCAAAGCAGATCCATTTTCGGCGATAATCTTATGGCCATTGAAATGAAAAAATCTCGCATTATATTCAATAAGCCCTTGTATATTGGAATGTCTATTTTAGATATTTCTAAAATTTGCGTATATGATTTTCACTATAAATACATGTTAACAAAATTCCCCGTGGAAAAATGTAAACTTTTGTACACAGATACAGACAGTCTCTTATACGAAATTCAGTGTAATGATGTATATGAAGATGTTATCAAAAAAGACATTAATAAATTTGATACTAGTGATTATCCCCAAGATAATCGTTGGAATATTCCTCTAGTAAATAAAAAAATCCCTGGTTTAATGAAGGATGAAAATAATGGGAAAATAATGACTCATTTCATAGGGCTACGTTCTAAGCAGTACACCTATAAAGTCGAATCAAACAAAGTAGTTAAGAAAGCAAAAGGTGTAAAGTCTAATGTTGTGGCAAATAAAATTACTTTTGAGGATTATCTCAACTGTCTGGAGAAATTTGTAAACAAAAAGCCTTACGAAGAGTGTTTACTAAATAAAACTCAACGCTGTATACAAGCAAAATTACATGAAGTATACAGCGTCGAACAAACAAAAATTGCTCTTAATCCCTTCGACGATAAGAGGTACACCCTTCCTGAAGTTCATGATACTCTCCCCTGGGGGCACTACTCCATAATGGACATGTCGTAATTTCATTGCTGATATTCTTTTTTTTGCTTTACATCAAATTTAAAAATCTCTCAAGTCTGTTGTTATATTTTAATATTTTTATGTATTTTATTATTATTATTATGTAACCAATTTTATGTATTTTTTAATTTATTATTATGTAATCACATTTTTATTATATGTATTTTTTCTTTATTATATGTATTTTTTCTTTATTATTTCATTATATGTATTTAAATTATCATGATTTTTTTATTTCCCCTAACCTAAAAAAAGAAAACTCACATTATATAAATTTCTTTTTATTTAAGCACTTGTTTTCAGTACATACATTTTTCTATCTAAATCATTAAGAATATTATCTTTATTATAAAATAAACATTCACGTATACAGTATGATTGAATATTACATGGATATAAGTCACATAAATTTAACATAACAGTATATGGTGACAATTCATAATTAGATTCACTTAAGATATTATTAGCTACATTTAAAAAGTTATTATAGAACTGTTCAAAACTTAAACTATTTAGTAAGTCCATATGAGATGATACAATTTTATTGGTGTAGATGAGCTCACGAACAACTTTGTCAGATAAATGAAATGTGCAGAAGCCGTTACTCATTTTCAACAATTTGATTCCAATAATTTGCGATGATATTAAAGCATAATGTGAAAACTTCATTTCTATTTCTTCGGGTTGTTCTTCTGTCATCACATCAAAGTAATCCACAACAAATTGTTGAAGGTAAGTAATAAAATCATCCCAATCTTCTCTGTTAAATGAGATGTTGTCTAATGTGGTGAAGTCTGGATTCACATTCAGTAAAATTCTTACGGCAGGAACATAACCTCTTGCAACACTAAATCCTGTAGTTATTTTATATACAGAATTTTTTATGTCAGTATTATATTCTAAAAGATATCGACCCTCATTTTGCGCAGCTTCTTCATATTGTGCACTAATTCTATCCACTTCATGCCAATAGTCAGAATCGGCTAGACTAGATGTTACTGATGTCATAATTGCTGTAGACTAATGAATGATTATGGTTTCAACCCCTTTTTATACATATTTAAATTAATTGTTAAAAAAAAAGGCCCCTCTGCAATCGTAAAAATGTTCGTGTTTTCCATAAGAATCAATGCATATTTGATTAAAGTACGTTATCTGAATCAATCCAGCTATTGTGAGATGCGTCGAAACCTAACCATTTTACGTAAACTTGTTTACCTCGTTTACGTAATACCTTTTCAACGAGATACACATCGGGAGTTTTCGTTTTCTGTAGTTCTTCTTCGTAGAAACCTCCGCTTATTCGAATACCATGCATATCCTCGAGCAAATAGGTGGTGGGGTTGGTGAGTTGTACTTTAATAATTTTAAATAGTTCAGTTGTCCAATTAGGTGTATATCCTTTTTTAAAGACATGCTTATTCTTACTGATTCGTACAATATCTCCAACTTTGTAGTGTCGCGATGCTACCAACTTAATATTGTTATAAACTGAATTAAGTATTTGTTTCTCATTCTGTTTAGTTACATCTAACGGTTTCATTCCTATTGTTCTGTGATGACTGTTGTTGTACTCTTTGACAATATCAGGGAGTATATCTATCCATCTGTATGAGCCATTTAAACTAAAATATTTATATAATTTCTCCTTTAACGTTCTAATAACTCTTTCAACTATAGCTGCCTTCTTTACTGTAAATGTACTGTAATGGTTTATCTTATAGTTTTTCATCAAGTTTTTAAAGTGAGCATTATAAAATTCAGTACCCTGGTCCGTATTTAAATTTTTACATTTCCTCTTGCTATCCTTAAAAATACCACTCATTGCTTGTGTAACTTCTAGTGCACTCTTATTTTTTAGGGGTTTAGCCCACACAAATTTTGAAAAACAGTCAATCACTATGAGAATGTATCTAAAACTGTGATTGTCTTTAGCATAATTACACATTTCGGCTAAATCTGCTTGCCACAAATCGTCTATTCCTTTTATTATAATACGTCTACGATTGAAATTTTTGCGTGCAGGCTTATGAAGCTCATTAACCAATTGAATTTTTTCTCTAGATTTCTTCATCGGGTTGGCTGTAAATTGTTTCATTGATTGCATTTGATTCAATGTCTTTTCCACCAACACTATCTAAACCTTTTTGATTTAATTTTTCAATAGTCCTTCCTATATCTGTTAGATATGTTTTCTGTTGATATAAATCTGATGTCACATGTTTTATACTATCCTTAAACTTATTTAAACGTTCAAATAGCACATCAATATTGTTTGATAGAATAGAATTTATATGATCATCTACATATTTCTTATTAACGGCATCACCCTCGTCAGTAGGTGATAGAACATTACACAGCTTTAAATTTTCAATGTTGATGTTTCCATCTTCGGTAAATACAAATCCACGTTGTGGTTGGCTGAGATATGAATCATTAATTTCACTACTACGTCGCGAAGACCTTCCAAACTTATCAAGACTCATCCTGATAATGACTCAAATTGTATGTACATCAAATATTTAATAGATAACTCCAGCCTCACGTAGTTCACTAATGATAGCTGATATTTCATTGTCATGTGAATCAGTATTTCCTGCAATCTTTGACGCATTCAAAAGTTTCAGTCTATCAACAAGCTCATTGATGTCATCCCAATAAACATATTCGATTGGCTTTTGATTGTAAACCATATTCAGACCGAATCCACTAGTTGACTGTGTTTTTTTCTTCTTTTTACTATCCAATAATGGTCTTATTATTTTAATATACTTGAAAGATCTAGTTCCATTAATTTGTCCAGTCGGTTCGTAATTTCTTCTATGTACATTGGTAATTTGCAAAATTTCCTTATATTCAGTTAAATCATTTCTATCATAATCTGTGGGATCCTTCATAAAAAGTAGATTGTATAACCCCACTTTGCCATCATATACTTTATCATTAATAATTATTTCAGAGGCACGACCAATTTTTAATTCCATATTACCAATATACAGTTTATTCATTTGTAAATCCAATCTAATGCCATAGGTTTTATCATAGTCTTTGCGTTTAGTAAAAAACCCCTCTATATAGTGTCTAGCTAAAGATGGATACTGTTCAAAATATTCATTAAGAGCAGTTTTCTTCGTTTTGCTATCCTGAAAGTTAGCATCTCCTACTTCATACTGAGGATCCAGAGACAATATGTCATCCTTAATATCTGCATTTGATGTATACTCTGCTGAACTAGAGTCACGCTTTTTTTGTTGCGATGAATCTACACGCTTCGTGTCTGTTTTCTGTAATATATTTACAGATTTGAGTTCTTTTAATGGATCGATAATGGGCTTCAAGAGTCTATTAAGAGTTTCGTCTTCGTCGGATTTTCCTAGTTTTAATGCTAGATACTTTTTTCTGATAGCCTTTGATGCCTTATTAATTTTATCTTTAAGCAATTTTTTCTTTGATAGATCCAATGGTTTAACCTTAGATACTCTATACTTTTCAAAAGTTATTTTATTAGACTTCATTGTTACAACCTTAGCAGCAATCTGTTTTAAACTGAGCCTATTAGCTGTATGACTTGTTTAAATGGGGCTGTATGACCTGTTTAAATGGGGCTGTATGATCGGTATGACCTGTTTTTAAGCAGAGGTTATCTCTTCAGTTCGATTGTCTAACTAATAATAACAGACACAGTTTACGTTACACGCTTATATACTGATCAAAACCTTTTCGATACCGACCACCATGTAAATCAAAATCTTTTACGATGACCATTACTCCATGCTTATCATTCCAACATTCTCTACACATGTCTTCAAATTGTTCGAATGTCATATCTGGGGCCACGTGATCATCATACACATGTCGTAAATTGATTTTATCTTGTTTAAATAAAATGATGAAGTTACAATTATCACGAATGAGATGTTTAGGTATCCTCGTATATGTTTGACAGAGATAGAAACAGTCTACAAGTTTATGTCTACCCATACTGAAATATGCTCTTATTTTGTCTTGTTTGTCACATGCCACATCGTCGAAAATGAATATTGAATTAGATTTAGCCTCAGATGGATCGATAATACTCTCACTACTTGCATACGGAAAATATCCAACTCCATTTACGTTCTGCAATACCCGCTCCAATAGTTTGTATTTCGGTTGAAAAAGTGATTTAGAGTAAACGTATATGTTTTCAAACCACAGTCCATTAGAATTGAATAATAAGCTTAGAAGCAAATTGGTTTTGCCTGCCCCACTGGGTCCGCATATAATAGCTCTTAGAGTACTAGGAAATAACTTTCCATGTTTTTCTTCTCCTCTCACACAATGGTCTGTCAACAGATCTAAATTTTCAACGGGTAGGGACACCTGTTGTCTTTGAACACGCATAGTAACATCTGAACTATTTTACTGACTGTAATACTTTATATATATATATATGATTAATGTCAGATATCATCATTCACAATCCATATGGCATCGCGTAAACACGTAGTAGGACGTGGAGTAGTCAATAATCTAATTAATAAGTTGCCCTTTGAATTGCATGTTCCGGGATACCAATTTTGCGGGCCTGGTACGAAGTTACATAAAAGACTCGCTCGAGGGGATGCAGGTATAAACCCTCTCGATAAAGCTTGCAGAGAGCACGATATTGCATATAGTAAAAACAAAAATTTAGAAGATAGACACAAGGCAGATTACCAACTCGAACAACGTGCTTGGGAGCGTGTTAAAGCAAAGGACGCTAAATTAGGTGAGAAAGCCACCGCTTGGGCTGTCACCAACGCAATGAAGGTTAAACGTAAACTAGGTATGGGTGTAGGGGGACGTAGAAAAGTCGCATTCCAAAAGGCTGTCCTGACAAATATATCTAAAGTACTGAAAAGACATGCAAGTAACAATTTAAAAAAAGATGCTGCAATGACGTTAAAGGCAGCTCGAATTGCAGTCAAGAATGCAGGCGGTAAGAGAAAAATAAATACCCCTCGTATTCTACCATTACCGAAGACTGGTGGTATTTTACCTTTGATACCGATATTTGCTGGCTTAAGTGCATTAGGAGCTCTGTCGGGAGGAGCTGCTGCAGTGGCGAAGACCGTAATAGATGCTAAAAATTCTAAGAAAAAATTGGAAGAAGACGAGAGACACAATAGAGTTTTGGAGGCAGTAGCGTTAGGGAAAAGAGGATCCGGACTCTACATGAAACCGTATAAAAAAGGATATGGCTTATATTTGAAAAAACAAAAAAACTCCCATTGAAGCTACCCAATAGAGCTCTTTCCGACATTGATTTAGTAAAATATGTTAAAAAATTAAAAATTCCATATTTCAGAGGTGTCTTTATGCGTGACGCCTTACCTACTACACCACCTACAAAATACGAAAGTGCCATTATTAATTTAGACAGCGTAAAAGGCTCTGGAACACATTGGGTAGCTTACAAAAAAATGAACAATTCTGTTTTATATTTCGATAGTTTTGGATCTTTAAAACCACCTATCGAACTAGTCAAGTACCTTGGCTCGAAATGTAAAATTAAATATAATTCTGATGCTTATCAGACATACAATACGATTAATTGTGGACATTTGTGTTTAGAATTTCTCTATAAAAATAATAAACATGTGTGATTTTCATTCATTATGTCTCAAATATTCACGTTAAGAAGTCGAAGTTCTACTCTCTCCGTGGACTTTTATAATCCAATAATTCTTGATCCTCAGTACGACTATTCGTTAGCATTAATAGGACTTCACACGTACAATAGTATACCAAACATTGAAGAGGGGATAAATAATAAGTTTTATTACCGACAACTTGGTGGTGAAGAAGAAAAAGTTATACACATACCGACAGGCTCATATGAAATAAGTGATATTGAATCATATCTGCAGACCCGAATAATACCCAGTGGTGTAGCACAGACTGAAGACTATTTCTCTCTAAAGCCTAATAATAATACGCTTAAGTGTGAAATTAAAAGTAAGCTCGAAATCGACTTTACTCGCAAAGACAGTTTAGCCTCCTTATTAGGTTATAGTTCTCAAGTTCTAAAACCTGATATTCCATATCAGTCAGATTTACCTGTTAAGATAGTTAAGGTGGTAACAATCCACGTGGACTGCAACCTTACAACAGGAGCATTTTACAATAATAAACCATCACACACCATTTTTGAATTTGGATTGAAAGTCGATCCCGGATACGCAATAGACATTGAACCCTATAACCTAATTTTTCTACCAATAAACAATAAAACAGATATACATAATATCACATTGAAAATACTTGATCAAAATTCTGAGCCAGTTAATTTTCGAGGAGAAGAAATTATAGTACGATTAGAATTAAGAAAGGGACTATGAGGTTACTATTTGAACAAAAGAACTATATAAACGATAGTTATTCTAATCTGTGGCATTCAGTCAGTGGAGGGTGTTTGAAGAGGAGTAATAAGAAGACCTCAGCGTTAACTCTTGCTAATATTCTTTATTTAAAATCTCTGGGCTATAATGTTAGAACAGCTACAGTTATTTCAAGACCCCAGTTACGATGAGTCCATCGTCAGAGATGAAATTCGAACGTATCACCCTTTTGTAAAATCATTTGGAAACAACGATGAAATAGAAATTGCTATTTATCAACAGGATGCATTATTATTGATGAGCGAAGCCGCCCTATCGATTGAGGGAACTTTAAAGAAGAACGTTGAGGGTACTGGCACCGTTGAATTCACTAATAATGCAGGAGCATATTTATTTGATTCAATTAGTTATGAACTAAATGGAAAGGAATTAGATAAAGTACGAGATCCGGGAACTGTGAGCCTATTAAAAAGCTATTTATGTTATGAAAAAGATGATACTTCTCTTAGTATTGCTGGTTGGAATTACCCTGAAGGACAGCTGGTAACATATGATGCTACAAAAACAACATTCTCTTTGAGAATACCGTTGTGGCATTTGCTTGGATTTTTTCATGATTATAAGAGAGTAATTTTCGGTAAACAAGTTTTACGTCTAATTAGAGCTCGAAATGATAATAATTGTTTTAAAGTGTCGAATGACGATACTATTGGCGAACTAACAATAACCAGCATAGAGCTAAAAGTCAAGCATGTGTTTCTGAATGATGTTTTGAAATTAAATTTGCTCTCTCAAATAAATAGCGATAAGCCACTTCTACTTCCATATAGACAATGGGAATTCCATGAATTACCAGCTTTGACCACTAGCACTACGAAAGAAATATGGTCCGTTAAAACGTGTACTAATGTGGAGAGCCCCAGATACGTTATTGTTGCATTTCAAACAAATAAAAAAGATAAAAGCATGCAAGATGTTACTTACTTGGATAATATCGATATATCAAATATTAAATTAACATTGAACTCTGAATATTATCCCTATGAAGATATGAAATTAGATTTTAGCTGTAAAAAATATGCTGAAGCCTATTATATGTATACGCAGTTCTCTAAAATGTTCGCCTCAAATAATAAACCGATACTTGACTTTGATGCTTTCAGCGGTCGGGCAATATTTGTCATAGACTGTTCGAAAAGAAATGATTCTATAAAATCTTCCACTGTAGATGTTAAACTGGAAATTGAAAGCAGAAAATCATTTCCCCAGAATACCAAGGCATACTGTATAATTATTCATGATCGCGTAATCGAATATTTACCCCTAAGTGGAATCGTAAGAAATGCAGCATAAAATAAACTTGTATCAAATAAAGTAATTCAGTCTTTTAAAAGTATTGTATCTGAGAACATCATGAAGTTGATTGTCGTCGATGTGCAAGGGTTCAGCCTTCCTGAATTTCATGCCAAAGAAATATCTTTTGTAAGTGGCATGCAAAGGGCTCATTATTTATTGAAACCTCCAATGGCATACAGTACGTTAAGTTCTGAAGTAAAGAAACAAGTAAACTATTTGGAACGTTTTCATCATGGTCTAAAATATAGCAGCGGTTATGTAAATTACGACATATTAAATGACATTCTAAGCGATCACCTATTGAATGGGGCTGACGTCGACATAGTTTACGTAAAGGGACATCAAAAGAAGGAATTTCTTGAACGAAAGCTACATGAACTAGCGGAAACTTCAACAACGTCACCTATTGTAGTTAATGTCGAACATATCACCAGTGTACCAAATTTTTTAAAAGACTTTCCACAATGTATTCATCATTATAATAATTTTAAATGTATGTGTAGTATAAGAAATAGTGTAAAACTATATGATTGGTTGTATTCAAATTTACCAAAATAAATACAAAAAAAAAAACTATTGGTCTCTAAAATTTTTTTATTTATCTCCTTGTGTGTATTACCATAATTTTTTTAGTTGTTTACTAGACGTCTGAGCAGTAAGATGCATCCTTCAGATAAATACAAGTTATTATTGAATGAACATTACAGAAAGTTAGAGCAGTTGAAAATAACTATCAGCTTTTATGAACAAAAAAAGCGTATGTTCATTAGTTTTACCAATTTGAATATTACGCCACAGCATGAAAAAATTCCTTCAACAAAAATATAGAGGGAAAATGTTAATAAATAAGTATAGCCTATGTGTACATGCATAGTATATAATTAATCATGATGCCGTTAGGTCATCAGTTTATTCTATTATATGCTATATATCAAAATGTTCTTTATGTGCATCGTCCATATGATGCGAAAGAAATGTTTGTCTACTTTGATACAAAGAACAACTGGAAAAATATGACACCTTATATTCTAAATAATCATATTTCAACGTTTTTTTCTTCAATACCAAATGATGCTAAAAGATATAAAATAAGAGTAAAATTTCAAAATGGTACAAGTGGAGATTTAGATTGGAACATTTTTAAAGGCGCATGCGTGACCCCTGTCAATATATTCAATGATTATAATAGTCAACAATCACTTACAATTCTACTGTACTACATTACACTCTGTTCTTCGATTTTAATTCTGAAGTGTCTTATTAGAAATATTAGCAAAAAATGGTTGATGCTGAATTAAGAGGTGCCATCATAAGACTCTACGAAGATATTTCACAAGAAAAATTCAAGGAACTCAGTATCAGTGAGCCTTCCAACGTTATGTATCATATTAAAGACTGTCAGACTGATACCGTACTTCACTATAATCACACTGAATATACATTAGAAACATATGGTCGTGTTGAAAATTTATGTAATCAAATTTTACTAGGATCCATCAATCTAGACGAATTTTGCGTAGGAATACTGGAAGCTGGTTTCTTCAAATTATTATACTCAATTAGAAAAACTATACCTTTTGAATATATTGTAAAATATAATCTTTATAGTGAAGATGTAGTTGATTAAATATTTTACTAAAATAATTGTTGTTTTTATTTTGCACACTTGTGTGTACAGTTTTCATTTTTAAAATATATAAATTACAGCTCCTAACTAGACAGACTTGTTTACGTAACGTGTTTTTTTTTAAAAGACAGATGTTATTTAATACGATTTGGATTTATGACCTTGATCTCAATTCAGATGTTAGTCGGCTTTAATCATAGTCTACAATAGTGGCAAAACACCAGTTTGTTTACATTTAAGTCACGTTCCTTAACCCAGCTGGCGACACTTTGTTCAACAAGTCAAGACTTGTTTTTAACGCTGAATTTGCATTCTATGTAATAAGCGACAAGTAGGTTAAAAGAAAAAAATGACTCAGCATTTTGCAGATAATTTTTGTTTATTCACCAGCTTATTTAGTCTACAATAGCACAGCAAACATTTTAGTTACGTTTTCAAGTCGTACCATCATACAGGTGTACCAACCCAAATATAGTGGCT
This sequence comes from Rosalia funebris, assembly GCA_037954035.1. Lineage (NCBI taxonomy): Eukaryota > Metazoa > Arthropoda > Insecta > Coleoptera > Cerambycidae > Rosalia > Rosalia funebris. Next base: position 1,635 of record JAZFAV010000005.1, on the reverse strand, counting down.
TTTTAGTACCAACTTAGAACAAATAAAACCTCTGTTTTTACTATAAATACAGTTTCTTTGTCTATAACTTTCTTATTTATTAACCTATTTAAAGTATTCTCTCTTGCAATAATTTTTAATGAATTTTAGTCTTTATTCGATTGAAATCGGATAAAGTTTAAGATAAGGCCCTTTTGACTGCGTCAGATGTCCACGTACAAACTACCACAATGAGTAATGAAAAGAAGATAAAGCGAGTTACGTTCGATGAGAGTCGTAATCAAACGTATATAATGTTCACGTGGGCCTATGCATATAGAACATCAAGATTAAGATATTGGGAATTTTTTGTCTTGGACCGATACCGATTTCAACGCAGGATAGAAGCTGCAGCGAAAATTTTGAATCCTATTATAAATAAAAAAATGTGCTTTTATACTGCTATTAATAAACATACTGTATTATAATTATATATTATGCTCTTATATTTTTTATTACATAGTTTTAATTAGTATTGTATTTTTATATGTTAATAAATATGATTTTATAAACATTTATGTCTTTTTATTATTTTCCGATACCCCTCGTATATTACTTTTAATTAGCCTGAAGATAATTATTTCAAATTTCCCTGTATACATATGAATCTTGAATTGAATGTGTTAAATAATAAAACCTTATATGGAAACTCTATCCCGTATACCAACACCATTCGTTATCGGATATCGGATATTTTATTATAATAACAAACAAAATTTACGACTTTATTTATCTGAATAGTTTAGACTTGTCGAATCTGGGACTAAATATTATTTCATTTAAATATATGTGCATACGTCTTGAATATTTCTGCTATCCTGATGACTGATCACCGTAAATGTAGTGAAATAAGGCCTTTTCGACATTCATTTTTCTCTGTTTTTTGTCTTAACAGCCAACACTTATACTCTAAGACTATGACATCACAAATTTTTCCGTTATTCGCCAATCATAGACGTCTACATTCTTTCTGCGTGCTATCTTAGGCTCTGACGTCACACTTTTTTGACTAAGCTCTTTCTGTGCTATCTCATCCTATATTAGACGTCAGACATTTTTTCTGTTATTCGCCAATCATAAGACGTCATGTTTTTCGCAGCCACTGACCTTGCGTCCCCACCCCTTTGCCACCATGTTTTTTTCTTAACGCAGCCACGCCCCCCTTTTTCCCCCACCCTCTTTTTTTCTTAAGCAGCCACGCCCCCCTTTTTTAATACAGCTATGTTTTTTTCTTAATGCAGACACCGTTTTTTCTTACCCCCACCCTCTTTTTTCGCAGCCACGCCCCCTTTTTTCTAACCACATTTTTTTTCTTAATGCAGACATGTTTTTCCCCCCACCCTCTTTTTTCGCATCCACGCCTCTTTTTTCTTAATACAGCCATGTTTTTTTTTTCTTCACGCAGCCACGCCCCTTTTTTTCTTAACCATGTGTTTTTTTCCCCCTCGCCCCCCTCCGCCGCTTTTTTCTACACCCTCTGGTCATTGTTGATCATCCACAAGAACTCTTCGCGACCCCACCCACATCTTTGGTCACTCCCGATGGACACATGCCATCCGCATCAAATGTCCGCGGACAAATCCGAGGGTGAGCTGGTAGCCCCCTTGCTCTACTACT